>OX422220.1:351046526-351672985 GCA_949130495.1 Sambucus nigra | reverse complement strand
TGAAAGTAAGGCACTTATCTGTTTGCCTCAGAAAATACCACTTTAGAATTATATATTTTGATCAACCTTCCAATTTTCCCCTACCAATTCAGTGTGTGAACTTCACGTTACTGCACTACTTCTAGACTGTCATTTTGATGACTACTCTGGTGTCATACTTTACCACTGTCCGGTCAAACCTTGATATGGATTCACATTCAGAGTCTAAATCCACTTCATACATTTGGGCATTACGAACATATTCTTCTTCGGATGTCCCCCCCCATCCAAATCAAGGATGACATCCACTTCACCTCTTGGGGGGTTCACTTTCTCCACCTCCTCACCTCTAAGCTCTTCTTGGTCAGGAGTGAAGAACCAATCTTCACGCCTCCTCTCCCACTCAATTCTCTGTTTATTATCCATGGCTAGCCCCTTCACCTCTTCACATATTTTCTCACTACCTTCCCACTCCATCTGATCTCGAGCTACTTTTTCATCACATGCTACTACCATATTGGCAGTGCCGAAGTGATGTGATGGGGTTCTCATTAACATCCACCGATATTATTTATAATGTATAATTGGTCACCTTCTCACTAGTTATTCTCATCAGATAGTAGCAATCCTTAGTGGAGTGTTTCAGCCTCTGATGCAACTCACATTTCATAGGATTGGCTTTCTTAACTGTTGTTTGGATTTCCCCATTCAAATGAGGGGACCTGTTACCCCCTCTCGTACAAATATATGATAACAATCCATTGCTTCCGGTACGCTACAAGGTAGCGAGATTGGGGCATCCTCTTTGAACTTTATCTTATTATTTGGGTTGTTGTTCTTAGATCCAAGGCCTCCCTTATTAACCTTTGAACCTCCATCCACATAATTGACTGCTTACCTTCTTAAGATTTGAAATCTTCAAGAAGTCAATATAACTTGCATCGTCCAACTAGAGGACTTGGGCATGATTATCATGGCTATATTACTGGCAACCCTGGTGAAGTCTCTAAAGGTTCCATCTTTGGTCTCATTGATCAAATGAAAATTTTATTCCTCCAAGAGTCCCTCGACACATATTTTTGGTAGCTTTGCTTCTACTACATCCTCATGGACATCCAGTGCACACTCACAGAAATGTTTGATATACTGCATTAAATCCTCACCAGGATTCTGACCCTCTTGTGACAGGTGTGTCAACTAGAATATATTCTCAGCTACAAAAAACTTTTGGAGTAACTTCTGGCGTGTCTCTTCCCATGTAGGGATACTGTTGGGTGCCAAATGGGAGTACTATGTATAGGCCTTCCCTATGAGGGTCTTGGAGAACTCCATCAACCTCAGATTTTTGTCATTGGCATGCACTCAAAGATATTCAACGAACCTCTTCATGTGATCTCTTGGATACTCCCCTTTGCCACTGAACTTAATAAACTTTTGTGGAAGATACCCCTTTGGTTATGGCTTCTCGTTCACCTCTTGTGAGTAGGGGTCTTGCAACTCCTTGTACAGATGAGGACCCTCCCTCTGAGAGGAGGAGAGTAGCTTCCTCACCTCCTCTATAGTAACAACTTTGGAGGGTGATTCATCCAAACTCATTCCCTTTGCTACTGGTTAACTTTATGGTGCCACAACTTGATCCTTCACCTAAAGCCCTTACACCTTTGACTTACTTAAGTCTATATTGTATAAGTGCTCATCTAGTTTGGAAATTGTGACAAAATTGTGTCTACCAAGGAACCAAAGAGCCTCAGAAGTTGGATTGCCTATTCATATCTCTTTCTTGCTTTGATCAAGAACCTATTGCCAACACTCACACACAGTAGAATTCATTTTTACATATCATATTGCATAATTATGTGTGTGCATGTGTTGAGTGTGTTTAAATCCCTAAGTTTGATTTTTAATAATTTTTTTGGGATTTTTTAAACCACGATTTAATAATTAAAACTTGATTTAAAAAGTTTTGGGGTCAATCTCCGAATATTACTTGTTGTATTTTATGGCCTAATGTCACCTTGGGTAGAAATCGAAAGCGGCAGAGACTTCAGGGTATGCTTTGTAATTAGTTTGGACCCGCGTTTGAAATCCTTTAACTGGCCAACACCTGTTGCCCCCTGATTGGTTAGATGTGTGTTTCTTTACTAGATAATAAGCGCGTGTGTTATCAGCCCTTGGATCATTTCTTATCAATGGTCTACATGTTGTCTTGATAAATCCCCGTGTAACTCTTTAAGCCAATCAGCGTTCGTTTAAGCACCGCCTTGTGTGAGCCCTTAGATTCAAGTTAATTTAAATTGACTCGATCTCAGCCCTTGGTTTTGATCAGATATCTCGAACGTTCTCTTCCCACTATAAAAAGGACCCTTCCCTCAGACTTCGAGGACTTTTGTCATTTGCATTCTTCACAGAAGAGAGAAGAGAGAGAAGAGAGAGAAGGGAGAAACTAGAGAGAGAAGAAATTTAGAAAACCTAACTTCGTCCAAATCCTCTTCAAACCTAACCCAAACACTTCTTCAAAACACCATAACCAAAAACACCATCCTGAGTGTTCTTGAGTGTTTGAGAGTTTGAGTTGAGTTATTTTTGTTGCTGTAACCTTATGTTCGTAAGATATTGTTTCCAACTTAGACTTTTACTTAGATTTAGTTTCGGTTTCCATAGAAATCTCAGATCTGAGTTATTCATGTTACATTACACTTAGTTTCATTTTATTTCTCATCTTGAGAAATATATTGTTGATTATTTTCTCTAAAACGTTTTATTACTTTGAAATCAACAATAAATGCTTTATGTTTCTGGTTCTTGTAAAACTAAACCTTTGACCTAGTTTGGAATCTCACTTGGAGGTTTTCAATCTCAAAAAGCTGTGTTAAATTCTGAGATTGAATAAGACCTTGTCTGTCTTCCTAGCAAGGTATCCGTGGATTCTGGGATAGTTTGAAAGGTCAAATAAGGTTCAACGTTTTCTAAGAACAAAGAAAAAGAAAAGATCACTGCATATAGTGTAACTGTAATTTGTTAGGATTGTTTGTACTTAATAAGTGTGTGTGTGTGTCTGTGCATGCATGTGTTATAAAGCACCTCCATAAACACTTACACCCTACAACACGGAAAGTGTTGGTAATAAGATCTTGTGAACGTAAGTCGACGTAAAGTGCTGGAACAAATCAGAAGTTGACAAACTGGGAGAACTACATCTACAATCAGAACTGCAGAGAAGTTTAAGGACACCAGAGGGTACATTCCTAAACTTATATAGGTCTGAGTTGTTTGCATGTTATTTATATAGTTTGTAACTCATATATTTGTTTTAGTGGATTTTTCATTTTACTCCGTAGAGGGAGTCGTGGATGTTTCCTCAATTGGTGAGGTTTTACCACGTAAAAAATTATGAACAGAAGTCTTCTACATTTTCTCATCTCATTCTTGGTTGTACTGTGTTTAAAACTTGTTTAAACTATCTTTTAAACTTGTTTCCCAAATCTTGAATAAGATCTCATACATACTGTTTTATTAAACACTTATTGTGATTAATCATTTTTTATTTAAGAAAAGAGTTTCTTCAAAAAACAACTCGGAGTTACTTAAATAGTTTATTTTCAATAAATGGCTTTAGTAACGCATTTTTCAATTAGTATCAGAGCTTGGTAAAACCGCTTTTAAAAAGATCCTGTGTTTCTGAAATTGTTTTCTGAAAATCAAATATAGACGAGAAAAATGAAAGATTTGGTAACTTGACCAGACCTCCAATCTTTGATGGAACCAATTTTGCTTACTGGAAAGTAAGGATGATTGCTTTCATTCAAGGAACTTTGGGAGATGATGTCTGGGACATTGTTGAAAATGGTTATACTTTTCCTACTAAACCAGCCAACGAAGGAAGCAATGAGAGGGTTAAGAATGCTCTAAGTGAGTTCACTCAAGAAGATAAATAAGTTTCTCGAAATAATAATAAAGGAAAGAATGCTATATTTATGTCTATAAATGACCATGAGTTCAAAAGAATCTCATCTTGTACCACTTCTAAGGAAGCTTGGGACACCTTAGTCACTGCTCATGAAGGAGACACTAGAGTTAAGGCTGCTAAAACACAAATGCTTATTCAGCAATATAACTCTTTAATTATGTCTGAGACTGAATCATTTGATGACTTCTATATGAACCTGATTGATATTGTGACCAAACTGCATGCTAATGGGATAACCTATGATAGACAAGAAATTGTATCTAAAATTCTGAGATCATTACCACAGAAGTTTGATAACAAAAGATATGCTATTGAGGAAATGTGTGATATAAATCTAACTCCTGAATTACTCAGTAGTAAATTAAGAACTGTGGAAATGGAACTGGAATTTAAGAAACAATTAACCCAATCCCATAGGAAACAGACTAGTTCCAATCTAAGCTTCTCTTCTGAATTGATTAAGCCTGAGTTTAATACTTCCAATGATGAATCTGATGAGGACTGCGATATAGAGAGTTTGGACAATCAGATTGCCTTAATGACAAAATAGTTCAAGAAAATCATTAAGTTTAGAAACAAAGTGGCAAATAAACAAGGCAAGTAAAATTACCCAACTCCTTCTAGTCACAGACCTCATGAGAAAAATAATGACAAAAATCATAAGGACTCTCATGTTAGACCTAATAGAGACCTTAAGAAGACTGAATGCTATAGATGTGGTAAACTAGGACACATTGCACAAGACTATAGAGTTAATTTGAACACTCAAAACAAACACTCTAGAGCTAACATCTGCAAAACATGGGATGATTCAAGTGACTCTGAAAATGAGGAACCTGAGTCATCAGATGCTTTTGATCCCTGCATGTCTTTCTTTGCTAAGATTATTTATAATGATGACATGCCTATGTTTGTTAATGAGGATGAACCAAATAATTCTATGTCTGATACTTTGAATGTGGTTATTACTGGTTTAGATGCTTTGATTATTGAGAATGTTGCATGTTCTACCTCGGGGTGTGTGAGTCAAAGGGATGGCGATAATGACGATGTCAATGGGTGTGTGAGTTTAACAAATGAATCGTTAGGGGTCACTCCACACACCAAACTTAGTGACTCGGACAATGAAGATCTCCCAGACATTCACACACTTTACACTAAGACTCTCAAGAAAAGCACTAGACTAGAAAAGACTGTTAAAGATCTTACCAAGAAATTTGAAGATCTAAACCTGATGGTTAAACTGAATGCTGAAGAGTACACTACCCAATGTTTAACTCATAAAAGTGAAATTAAAGTTTTTGATGAAAAACTGAAAAATTTGACTGAAATAAATGAAATTCTGGAGAAAAAGTACAAAGGGACATTGTTAGAATTGGAACAACCCAAAGAAAAGACAGCAACTGTTTTCAAAAAATTTACAAAATTTGAAAATAATTCTAACTATTTTGATGAATTTGTTGCTGAATCTAAAACCAATTCTGATGATCGAACTGGTATAGGATTTTGTCCAAATTTGAAAACACAAACTAAAAATTTTGAACCTATCAAGTTTGTGTCAAGAGGCAAAAAACCTATTGAAACATGCCCAGACTTTCATTCTCTAAGAACTGAGTTTGATTTAAAAAATCAAAGTTTTAACATTGGGGAATCAAGTTGCTCTAAACATGAAAGTTCACCTAAAGCTAAATACGTCTGTCCTTCTATTAGGAAGAGTGAGTCTGCATTCAAGACTGTCACACGTAGGAATAGAGTTCAACCTCAAAACTCTATAAAACCTCTGTTTAGAGACTTTCCTAAAGAGACCCCCATCTTGAGCAATCTTTATTGCTCCTACTGTGACATATATGGTCACTCTTTCAATGGTTGCTATGCTAGGAGAATTGTTAAACCTATCTATAATCCTCGTACTTACCAGAACTTTAACTATTCTACGAGGAGTTGAAACAATTATATACTTCATAGACAGCCAGATAAAAACTCAAACTATAGAAAGAGAAAGACTAAACCTAAAAGGACATTTCCTAGAAGGAATCCTAAGCACTTTCCTAAACAAAATGCTCAAGGTTTTCACAAAGTTCAAAATCATGCGCAAAACATTTTTCAGCAAAAATTTAATGCTCGCAAGTTTTATCAGTTGAGAGCTAATAAGCGCAAGATGAGAACTTGAGAAATTTGGATTCGAAAAGATGATCTATTACCTTAGATGAAGTGTAATATTGTGGTTACTGCTTTAAAAGACGAACACACATCATCTGGTTGGTATTTAGACTCTAGATGTTCTAAGCATATGACTGGAGATGAATCTAAACTTTTAAACAAAACTAGATTTGCTGGTGGTAAAGTTATTTTTGGTGATGGAGTTTCATCTCAAATCATAAGCAAAGGAACTCTCCAAGAAGATGGACTTCCTATCCTTAAAGATGTTCTTCTAGTTAAAGGTCTAAAGGCCAACTTACTTAGTATTTCGCAATTTTGTGACTCAGACCATACTGTCACCTTTTCAAAGAATAATTGCAAAATTTTAAATGAAAAAGGTGAATGCATAATTACTGGATTTAGAACTCCTGACAACTGTTACACTGTCAAGAACAATTATGAAATTTTTAATGTTGCCAGAATGGTTGACAACGAGATATGGCATAACAAAATGGGTCACATAAATTACGATAATCTTAGTAAATTGTCTACTCACGATATAGTAAGAGGAATTCCAAAAATTAAACCCATTCATAATATTGTCTGTTGTTCCTGTCAAGAAGGTAAAATTGTTAAGGCCCCTCATAAGAATGTCAAAGATATTCTCACTTCTAATCCCTTAGAACTCATCCATATGGACCTAATGGGTCCTTCCCAAACTGTTAGCCTTTGTGGACACAGTTATATCTTAGTTATGGTTGATGACTTCACCAGATTTACTTGGGTAGCCTTTTTAAAACAAAAGTCTGACACTTTTAAACCTTCAAAAAAATTCTTTTTAGGATTGAAAATGAAAAGGACACTCAAGTAAATAGAATTTGGAGTGATAGAGGTGGTGAATTCAAAGACACAGGTATTGTAGAATACTTTGACTTGTAATACCCCGTATTTTCGTGTTATTTATTTTTGGGGATTAATTGAATTAAATGTGTATTAATTAGAAATTAATCCGGATAAAAATATTAACGAGATGTGAGTTAGTATTTGATTATAATGTGTATATTTGGCAATATATGAATATTGGAAATATCGAAATTGTCGCGAGATTGAAATACGGCAATTTGGAAAACTTTGTTGGGACGCGCGTGACAGTCGCGTCAGGAATATAATTATTGGAATTAAAAAGTGAATTTTATTTTTATCACCCGTATAGTCATTTTGAGTGCGCCAACGCGTCCGGAAGGGTCAAAATAGTCAGAAAACACTAGCCGGGGGTTAAGTTTGGGTCTCGGGGCATTATTGGGCCATACCGGTAACTTATAGGGGCATTTTGGTAATTTCGAAAATCTGGGAATTAAAACCCACGAAAATAAGAGATAAAAATCTGACTCTTTCCTTATCCACTAAACCCACTACTTACACTAAGGGACTTAATGGGCTACGGGAGAAGTTAAGAAATAGTCTTAACTTGCCAAAACCCAACCACACCTCCGTTGTCATCATCCTTAGAGAAACTTGTAGAGAGAGAGAGAGAAGAGAAGAGAATTATGCAGAAAGAGAGAGGGAGAACAACTCAGCCTTCAAGATTCAACATCAAATTCAGAGAAAGATTAAGGCAAGTGGTTTAATTACAATTGATTCAAAGCCATGTTTTTCGATGTTTAGGGATTATCGAATTTATCTTGGAAGATGATATAGACCCATGAATTGGAAGTTTAAAACTATGAACTATGTTAGGGACTGCATATAGAAACACTCTGGACGAATTATGAACTCATAATTAAGACTCTTGATGATTTAAAAACGAATTTTAGAAGAAGTTTATTAATGTTCTTGAGAGAAATAGAAATCTGGAATTCTTGATGAAGATTGATCCATATATAGCCCTTGGTTAATGAATTATTGGTTTTAGAACGTTATTAATGTTGTAGGATGGTTGTAGATGATACTATAACGTTATATTAGAGATTTATGCCTTAAAAGTATGTTTTGGGATGATTTGAAAACTGCAAAACGAAGCAGTCCGTAGCCATACCTGGTGCGTTCGATCGATCGATGTTCATCAGTCGATCGATCGACCACCATCGATCGATCGAAGGTCAAGGTCGATCGATCGACCTTCCCAGAATGAGTAAAGTTTTCCTATTTAAATTTTAATGGTGGTAACCCTTGGAAAATATTATTGGAGACCTTATGAATACCCTTAAACTTAAGGAAGACCAGTAGGCATGATTATGAAACTTGGACCTTAATTAGAATCCAATTTGAGGAATTATTCTAAATTAATGAAATTCGATAAGTGAGTTAATATTTTGGGTTAATAGTGTAAAATTGAATAATTTGATGAAATGAGGTTTGGGATAGAAGTAAGGTCCTTAGGATTAAAGAGGTTATACGTGGGAATAATAGGAACTTAATAATCTATTTTAGATAGGTTTTAAGTATAAGGAACTACGACGTGAGACGTGTCAACAGTTTAACTTTTATATTATCGGGAGACGTAAAATATACAAATTTGGAATAATGGTATAAGGATATAGAGTATACCTTTATTAATACTGAATTATCTAAGATGTGTGAATGCTTAGTATATGATTTTTATATGTATGACATACCTACCATACTTTCTATCACGGGAGGTTACGTTCGCTTAGGGCCTTCTTATCCTTGTGTTGCTCGGATTTAGATTGGTACCTAGAGGATATAGTTCAAGAGAACGACTTATTTGTGAGTTAATAAGCCAGCTGACTATGGAGCGTAGGTATGTACGTGACCATGGATATGTTGAATTATGTTCGCCTCCATTTTTGTGTGTGGTGCTTATTCCAACAATTCTTGAGAGATTCGGAATTTGTGATCCTTATGTATGTGATGTACCGGGATGGATAGCAGAGTATGTGTGCACCGCAACTTAGCCTTTGGGTGCTTGTATTGTATATTTATGATGTGAATAATATACGGTTAAATGAAAAGTAAACTGCTATGTTAAATTGTGGGTATAGTAATTGTAACATATGAAAAGATAAAAGGGGACAGATATCAATAAATGGTTTTGTTAACAATTGGGAATCCGAGAATTAAAGTAGAACTCTCTATTTAAATTGCTAAGGTTGGAAATTAAACGTGAACCGAGTAGAAGTGTTAGAAACTCTTTGGAATTAGATAGTTATGAGAAAACACATGAATGGGAATAGGAACGTTAGGAGTGCACAGTTAGACGAGAGGGGAGTATTTCATGCGAGAGCACGTCCTAACATGTATCTTGCATTCATTGTTTTAATTATTGTTAAAGCACTTGCTGCTTTTAAAATACTCTCCACATTCAGGCTCTGACCCGTTTTCTTTCAAATCTATCTTTTTGTAAAAACCATTTTAGGTGCCCAGCCACAAGGACACCACGCTTAGGATCCTCATACAGGTGACGAGCTGTAGATGTTTGTGGAAGTTACAGGGATTTGCTTTTAGACGCTTCTATCATTTGGATTCCATGTTCAGTATTCCTCAGTTGTAGGGCATGTTGCCCAAATTCTATTAGAGACATTTCCATTTCTGTTTTTCAGACTTTGGCATGTATATTTCAGTATTCAGTATTTCGTTATTTATTTCAGTTGTGGGATTTGTTGTGAGGAGTTTTTCCTCCAGATTTATTTATATCATGTGATGGTTATTCTATTAATTCGTTATGGTGAATGGTGATATTATTCTTGCTTTAAATCTTTTACTGCATGTTAATCAGACTTTAATTAAAATTTGACAACTTACTTTTTAAATACTAGGTGGTTAGTAATAATAAAAATATTTTCGACAGTGATGCTATTAACTGAGCCAACTTGGCATTTTGATTTAATTTAATAAAGGAGTAGCTACCCGAGATTTAATTAGTCGGGGTGTCACAGGTGGTATCATAGCATCAGGTTCTAGTGTCCTTTAGGATCTGAACGGCTTATTATGTTTCCGCTGAGCTTTCTTTGATGTAGAGCCCTATATTTTAGGACAGTTGTATTCTTTTGTATATGCTACGTTCTTCAGCTATTTTAAGTTTATAACTGCGAACTTATAGACTTTATTCTTATTTCAGAATGCCTCCACGACGTGCACCACGGGTTCCCAGGAATGCAACGCCAGAACCATAGCCCGCACCAGTTCAGGGCACGATGAACGCCGCTGAGGTTGCAGCCATAGTAGCCCAAGCGGTAAATGCTGCATTAGCCGTAGTTCAGAAAGCACCACCTCAGGCGCCAGTTGTCGCGCCAGTTTAGCCATATGCATTTTCGTCTGCCTGGGAACGTGTACGCGATGCTTTTCAGAATGCACATCCACCGGAGTTTGCTAGAAGCTCCGATGTTGTTGTTTCGAGTCAGCGGAGAAAGGATATACAGAGGCACTTGAGGATGTATGAGTGCACTGACGTTCAAAGGCAGGTACTGGCTACTTTTAAGCTGGTGGGATCTGCACTACAGTGGTGGGAGTCTATTACCACCGCAGAGGAGAGAGATACTCTCACGATTCAGGAGTTCTGGATGTGGTTCGACCGCAAGTACTTTCCGTCTGCTGTTCACACGGAAATGAGGAGGAAGTTGATGAACCTTCGACAGGAGGGTAAGACTGTGGCCGAGTATGAGGCCGAATTCACCAATTTGCTGAATATTGTCCCAGATGAGATACCGACGGAAGAGAAGAAGATTCAGAAATTCATGGATGTATTGACTTGGAGGATCCGTCAGCATTTATTGGGGAACCTCTCATTGGCCACTTATTCTGACGTGGTTAACGTAGCATTGCTCCATTTCCAGGACCACCGCTTTCACTTGACAGAGGGGAAGCGATCAGGAGAGTCCAGCCATCAGGGTAAGACAAGGGAAAATGGTGCCAACGGGGGACAGTCAGCTCAGGGTCAGTATAGGCAGAGTGATCAGGGTTCCCAGCAGGGGGATCATAAGAGGTTCCGATCAGGGGGTTTCAAGAACGGTCAGGGAGGATTCCGGAATGGCCAGCAGGGTCATAACGGCCATCAGGGCCAGCAGGGTCAAAATGGTCAACATCAGCAGTTTCACCAGGGCAAGCAAGGCCAGGGCAGAAATGGTAACGGCCATCAGGGCCGAGGGCAGCAGGGACAGCGAGGGGGAAACTTCCCAGGGAAGTGTTTCATTTTTGGTAAGATTGGCCACAAACGTCAGGATTTTCCTGATAAGGGCAGGGCCCCGCAGCAGCAGTAGGGTGCTCGACATGATCCACAGAGGCCACTTTTTCCACCTGCTCTTCTAGCTCCAGCCCAGGTGCCAGCTCTTCCAGCCATTCCAGCAGTTCCTGTACAGCAGGGGCATTTACAGTATGGACGTGTCTATAACGTCCACCAGGTAGCAGCTCCACAGACACCACCCGCGATTGAGGGTATGTTTCCTATCCATGGTACTATGGGTCGGGTTTTGTTTGATACGGGGGCAACGCATTGTTTTATAGCTACACATTTTGCGAATGCCTTAGGGTTGTTAGCTACGACTGAGAGCACAGTAACGTGTGTAGACTCACCATTGGGGAGTGGGCCACTTATCTTCTTTATATGCCGGGGAGTGGGGGTAGAGATTGGTAGTCTGGTATTACCTGCAGATATGTTGGTATTAGATATGAATGTTCACGATGTGATTATCGGTATGGATTGGCTCGCTGATTATAGATCCATGATTGATTGCTTCGGTGGGAGCATTGTTTTGCCATTCTGGGGCAAGAGATGTTTGTAGTGGCGATGCGTTGCCCAGAGGGAGGTTCGACCGCTCATTTATATTATTTAGAGGAGGAGACCTCTAAGGAGGTGGTGATACCACTTGATTCGATTCCGGTTGTTAGAGAGTTTGCCGACGTATTTCAGGATATACCTGGACTACCCCCCAGTTGAGAGATAGACTTTGTTATAGACTTATTACCGGATACGAGACCTATAGCACGCGCACCGTACCATATGGCTCCAGCTGAGATGAGGGAGTTACGAGATCAGATTGAGAAGTTGTTGGGTCAGGGGTTTATTCGGAGGAGTACTTCACCGTGGGGTTCCCCTGTGTTGTTCATGAAGAAGATAGATGGTTCACTGAGATTGTGTGTGGACTACCGGGAGTTAAACAAGGTCACGATACGGAATAAGTATCCGTTGCCTCGAATCGATGACATATTCGACCAGTTGAGAGGATCTTCTTGCTTCTCAAAGATTGACTTGCGATCTGGATACCATCAGTTGCGTATCAGGGAGGAGGACGTCTCGAAGACTGCGTTCTTATCGAGATATGGTTCTTACGAGTTTCGGGTTATGCCATTTGGTTTGACCAACGCTCCAGCAGCGTTTATGGACTTGATGAATAGGGTGTTCAGGGATTTCCTAGATCAGTTTGCCATTGTCTTCATCGATGATATTTTGGTTTACTCCCAGACAAAGGAGGAGCACGCCGAGCATTTGAGGCAAGTTTTGCAGACGCTACGTCAGAACGAACTGTATGCAAAATATGAGAAGTGAGGGTTTTGGCTGAAGGAGGTCCAGTTTTTGGGACACATTATTTCCGACCGGGGGATATCTGTTGATCCGGGGAAGGTATCCTTGGTGAGGGAGTGGGGACAGCCCACGAGACCAACTGAGATCCATAGTTTCTTGGGCTTAGCAGGATACTATAGGAGGTTTATTCGGGGTTTCTCCACGATAGCGGGTCCCATGACACATCTGACTCGTAAAGGTGTGCCGTTCATTTGGAGTGATGCCTGTCAGTTGGCATTCGATGAGTTGAAGGACAAGTTAACCTCAGCACCTGTGTTAGCATTACCGAGACCGGGAGTTGAGTATCTTATTTACACCGATGCCTCCTTACAAGGACTAGGAGGTGTACTGCAGCAGGAGAGTCAGGCCATAGCTTATGCTTCCCGTAAGCTTAAGCCACACGAGAAGAATTACCCTACCCATGACTTGGAGTTAGCGGCAGTGGTATTTGCCCTTCGTATTTGGAGACATTACCTTTTGGGAGAGAAGTTTCGATTGTTCACGGATCACAAGTCCCTACAGTACCTATTCACGCAGAAGGAGTTGAATATGCGGCAACGGAGGTGGCTTGAATTCGTGAAAGATTATCAATTCGATATCCAGTATCACCCGGGGAAGGCTAACGTGGTGGCAGACACGTTGAGCCATAGGCCAGTAGATGAGGTGGCAGAATGTGGAAGGCCAAGTGGAAGGAGTTGGGACACCAGGATGCAGTGCCCCGATCATTCATGTCTGTGATGACCGTTACACCGCAAATTGTCACGAAGGTGGTAAAGGCACATGCAAAAGATTCGTTCTGTCAGGAGAAGATAGTCCGATTACTAGCAGAGGGAGCCAAGTCCTATACCGTTAGCTCAGACGGGGGATTACGCTTCAATGGGAGATTGGTAGTTCCGGAAGGGGAAAAATTACGGCACGAGGTGATGGCAGAGTCGCACGGCTCATGGTTCGTGGTACATCCCGGAGGGGACAAAATGTACCAAGACATGAGGCGACAGTATTGGTGGAGCGGGATGAAGAGAGATATTGCCGTGTTTGTTTCAAAATCCGCCACTTGTCAGCTAGTTAAAGTGGATCATCAGAGACCGGCAGGACTTCTACAGCCATTGGAGGTCCCGATGTGGATGTGGGAGAGCATCTCCATGGACTTTATCACGGGGTTGCCTACGTCACAGAGAGGTCATGACTCCATTTGGGTAATTGTGGACAGGTTGACCAAAGTCGCTCATTTTCTACCCCGTAAGGACAGACTACACTGCGGGACAGTATGCACAGATCTTCATTTCATAGATAGTGAGACTTCACAGTGTGCCCCTAAATGTCGTGTCTGACCGAGACAAGATATTTGTTTCACGGTTTTGGGAGAGTTTTCAGGAGGCCATGGGCACAAAACTGCGGTTGAGTACGGCGTATCACCCGCAGACCGATGGGCAAACTGAGCGTACAAACTAGATGTTGGAGGACATGCTACGCATGAGTATCATTGACTTTGGTGGTGGATGGGAGTAGTACCTTCCACTGGTGGAGTTTGCTTACAATAATTCCTACCAGTTCACCATTGGCATGGCTCCATTTGAGGCGTTGTACGGGAGACCTTGTCGTTCCCCAGCATGTTGGTTGGAGGTGGGGGACAACAAAATACTCGGGTCGGAAGTGATTCAGGATACTTCGGTAAGGATTGAATTGATACGAAGTCGCATTCGGGTAGCTCAGGATCGACAGAAGAGCTATGCTGATGCGAAGAGATTCCTTAGGGAATTTGCAGTAGGGGATCAGGTTTTGCTCAGAGTATCTCCGATGAAGGGAATTATGCATTTCGGAAGGAAAAGGAAGTTGGCACCGAGATATGTGGGACCATTCCCTATTATTGAGCGGATTGGGCCGGTTGCGTATAAACTTGGGTTACCGGAGCATTTGCATCGGATTCATGATGTGTTTCATATTTCCTTGCTTAGGAAATATCTTAGAGACGATTTGTCTCATTCTCACATTGCTTTGGAGGACATCGATCTCCATCCGGATAGCTCCTACGAGGAGGGGCCAATTGCTATTTTGGACCGAAGTGAGCGGACACTACGGTCAAAGGTAGTTTCGTTAAAGCGTGTTCAGTGGCGACATCATAATGTCGAGGAGTCCACATGGGAGCGCGAGGATGAGATGCGCGAACGTTATCCGGAGCTGTTCTTACCAGGTACTTTCTAGTTCCGAATTTCGGGACGAAATTCAGTTATTAGGGGGGAAGTATGTAATACCCCGTATTTTCGTGTTATTTATTTTTGGGGATTAATTGAATTAAATGTGTATTAATTAGAAATTAATCCGGATAAAAATATTAACGAGATGTGAGTTAGTATTTGATTATAATGTGTATATTTGGCAATATATGAATATTGGAAATATCGAAATTGTCGTGAGATTGAAATACGACAATTTGGGAAACTTTGTTGGGACGCGCGTGACAGTCGCGTCAGGAATATAATTATTTGAATTAAAAAGTGAATTTTATTTTTATCACCCGTATGGTCATTTTGAGTGCGCCAACGCGTCCGGGAGGGTTGAAATAGTCAGAAAACACTAGCCGGGGGTTAAGTTTGGGTCCCGGGGCATTATTGGGCCATACCGGTAACTTATAGGGGCATTTTGGTAATTTCGAAAATCTGGGAATTAAAACCCACGAAAATAAGAGATAAAAATCTGACTCTTTCCTTATCCACTAAACCCACTACTTACACTAAGGGACTTAATGGGCTACGGGAGAAGTTAAGAAATAGTCTTAACTTGCCAAAACCCAACCACACCTCCATTGTCATCATCCTTAGAGAAACTTGTAGAGAGAGAGAGAGAAGATAATTCTGCAGAAAGAGAGAGGGAGAACAACTCAGCCTTCAAGATTCAACATCAAATTTAGAGAAAGATTAAGGCAAGTGGTTTAATTACAAATGATTCAAAGCCATGCTTTTCCATGTTTAGGAATTATCGAATTTATCTTAGAAGATGATATAGACCCATGAATTGGAAGTTTAAAACTATGAACTACGTTAGGGACTACATGTAGAAACACTCTGGACGAATTATGAACTCAGAATTATGACTCTTGATGATTTAAAAACGAATTTTAGAAGAAGTTTATTAATGTTCTTGAGAGAAATAGAAATCTGGAATTCTTGATGAAGATTGATCCATATATAGCCCTTGGTTAATGAATTATTGATTTTAGAACGTTATTAATGTTGTAGGATGGTTGTATGATGATACTATAACGTTATATTAGAGATTTATGCCTTAAAAGTATGTTTTGGGATGATTTGAAAACTGCATAACGAAGCAGTCCGTAGCCATACCTGGTGCGTTCGATCGATCGATGTTCATCAGTCGATCGATCGACCACCATCGATCGATCGAAGGTCAAGGTCGATCGATCGACCTTCCCAGAATGAGTAAAGTTTTCCTATTTAAATTTTAATGGTGGTAACCCTTGGAAAATATTATTGGAGACCTTATGAATACCCTTAAACTTAAGGAAGACCAGTAGGCATGATTATGAAACTTGGACCTTAATTAGAATCCAATTTGAGGAATTATTCTAAATTAATGAAATTCGATAAGTGAGTTAATATTTTGGGTTAATAGTGTAAAATTGAATAATTTGATGAAATGAGGTTTGGGACAGAAGTAAGGACCTTAGGATAAAGAGGTTATACGTGGGAATAATAGGAACTTAATAATCTATTTTAGATAGGTTTGAAGTATAAGGAACTACGACGTGAGACGTGTCGACAGTTTAACTTTTATATTATCGGGAGACGTAAAATATACAAATTTGGAATAATGGTATAAGGATATAGAGTATACCTTTATTAATACTGAATTATCTAAGATGTGTGAATGCTTAGTATATAATTTTTATATGTATGACATACCTACCATACTTGCTATCACGGGAGGTTACGTTCGCTTAGGGCCTTCTTATCCTTGTGTTGCCCGGATTTAGATTGGTACCTCGAGGACATAGTTCAAGAGAACGACTTATTTGTGAGTTAATAAGCCAGCTGACTATGGAGCGTAGGTATGTACGTGACCATGGATATGTTGAATTATGTTCGCCTCCATTTTTGTGTGTGGTGCTTATTCCAACAATTCCTGAGAGATTCGGAATTTGTGATCCTTATGTACGTGATGTACCAGGATGGATAGCAGAGTATGTGTGCACCGCAGCTTAGCCTTTGGGTGCTTGTATTGTATATTTATGATGTGAATAATATACGGTTAAATGAAAAGTAAACTGCTATGTTAAATTGTGGGTATAGTAATTGTAACATATGAAAAGATAAAAGGGGACAAATATCAATAAATGGTTTTGTTAATAATTGGGAATCCGAGAATTAAAGTAGAACTCTCTATTTAAATTGCTAAGGTTGGAAATTAAACGTGAACCGAGTAGAAGTGTTAGAAACTCTTTGGAATTAGATAGTTATGCGAAAACACATGAATGGGAGTAGGAACGTTAGGAGTGCACAGTTAGACGAGAGGGGAGTATTTCATGCGAGAGCACGTCCTAACATGTATCTTGCATTCATTGTTTTAATTATTGTTAAAGCACTTGTTGTTTTTAAAATACTCTCCACATTTGGGCTCTGACCCGTTTGCTTTCAAATGTATCTTTTTGTAAAAACCATTTTAGGTGCCCAGCCACAAGGACACCACGCTTAGGATCCTCATACAGGTGACGAGCTGTAGCTGTTTGTGGAAGTTACAGGGATTTGATTTTAGACGCTTCTATCATTTGGATTCCATGTTCAGTATTCCTCAGTTGTAGGGCATGTTGCCCAAATTCAATTAGAGACATTTCCATTTCAGTTTTTTAGACTTTGGCATGTATTATTTCAGTATTCAGTATTTCGTTATTTATTTCAGTTGTGGGATTTGTTGTGAGGAGTTTTTCCTCCAGATTTATTTATATCATGTGGTGGTTATTCTATTAATTCGTTATGGTGAATGGTGATATTATTCTTGCTTTAAATCTTTTACTGCATGTTAATCAGACTTTAATTAAAATTTGACAACTTACTTTTTAAATACTAGGTGGTTAGTAATAATAAAAATGTTTTCGACAGTGATGCTATTAACTGAGCCAACTTGGCATTTTGATTTAATTTAATAAAGGAGTAGCTACCCTGTATTTAATTAGTCGGGGTGTCACATGACTATAATGGTTACAAACACGAGTTCAGTGCTCCTATGACTCCTCAACAAAATGGAATCGCCGAGAGGAAGAATCGTACATTGCAAGAGATGGCACGTGTCATGTTACATGCCAAGAATTTACCTAAATATTTTTGGGTAGAATCTATTCGTACTGCGTGTCACATCATTAATAGGGTCTATCTTAGAAAAAATTCCAAACAAACCCCTTATGAACTTTGGTACAATAAGAAGCCTAATCTCAAATACCTTAGAACCTTTGGCAGTACTTGTTATGTATGCAAAGATAGGGAAAACTTATCTAAATTTGAAAGTCAGGGAGATAAAGCCATATTTCTAGGATACTCGCCTAACAGTAGAGCTTATCGTGTGTATAATCTTCGCACTAAAACCATGATGGAATCCATAAATGTAATTGTTAGTGACACTACTGTAGAAAGAAAGACTAGTGAATTACCTATTGAAGAAGAGTCTTCAGATATTTTAGAAAATGACCCTTCTGAAATAGATAATTCATTACCTATTGAGACACCTGAAGTACCTAACTGGGTTTCTAAATATCATCCCATAAACAACATTGTTGGCAACCCTAGTGAGCCAGTGCGTACAAGATCCCAACTTAAAAATTATGCACATTATGCATGTTTTGTTTCCCTTGTGGAACCAAAGAATGTAAATGAGGCATTGAATGACTCTCACTGGATTTCTTCTATGCAGGATGAACTTTTACAATTTGTCATTCATGATGTATGGTATCTTGTTCCACGTCCTGATCACAAAAAGGTTGTTAGTACTCGTTGGATTTTCAAAAATAAAACTGATGAAAATGGGATAATAATTAGAAATAAAGCTAGATTAGTTGCTCAAGGATACTCCCAAATAAAAGGAATTGATTTTAACGAGACCTTTGCTCCTGTTACTCGTTTAGAATCAGTTCGTCTGCTTTTCGCTATAGCTTGTCACATGGGTTTTTACGTTATATCAAATTGACATCAAATCTGCGTTCCTTAATGGAATTCTGGCCGAGGAAACCTATGTAGAACAACCTAAAGGGTTCATTGACCCTAAATATCCAAATCATGTATTTGGTCCGAAAAAGGCTTTATATGGCCTTAAACAAGCTCTTAGAGCTTGGTATGAGCGTCTTTCCAGTTTTCTTTTAGATAAAGGTTTCAAAAGAGGTGGAAATGACCAAACCCTATTTGTCAAACATTTTGGCAAACACATTACCATTACACAAGTATATGTAGACGATATTATATTTGGATCAACTTCTACCTCAGAAGTAAAATCTTTTTCTGAAATTATGAGTAAGGAATTTCAGATGTCCCTTATGGGGGAGTTGCAGTTCTTCCTAGGTCTCCAAGTCAAACAAAATCCATAAGGACTATTTGTTTCGCAATCTAAGTACGCTTTAGAGATCGTTAAGAAATTAGGCCTTGAGAGTGCTAAAAATGCTAAAACGCCCATGAGTACTACGCTAAAACTTTTTAAAGATGAAAATGGAACATCTGTAAATCCTACTCTATATCGTAGTATGATAGGCACTTTACTATACCTTACTGCCTCGCGTCTTGATATTATATATGTTGTGTGTGTATGTGCTCGATATCAAAATAACCCTAAAGAGAGCCACTTGAATGCTGTTAAACGTATCATTAAATATGTAAATGGCACTCTAAATCTAGGACTTTGGTACACTAATGACACACCAAGCACTATAATTGGGTACACTGATGCTGACTGGGCTGGGTGTACTGATGATAGTAAAAGCACTTCAAGAGCATGTTATTATATAGTTAATAACTTGGTAGGATGGAGTAGTAAAAAACAAAACTGCACATCACTCTCGACTGCTGAATCTGAATACATAACTGCTGACAGCTGTTGTGCTCAATTAATGTGGCTTAAACAAATGCTAAGTGACTATGGTATTCAAGAAAACCAATTGCATCTCTATTGTGATAATCAAAGTGCGATTAATATTTCTAAAAATCCTGTTCAACACTCGCGAACAAAGCATATTAAAATAAGACATTATTTTATACGTGAATTGGTTGAATCTAAGGAATTAGAAATCAATTATCTTCCTACTAATCTACAACTCACAGATATGTTTACCAAACGTCTAGATTATAATAGATTCATTTCATTACGTAAATCTATTGGTATGGTTTGTGCTGAGTAATACCTTTGCTGCTTGTCCAAGTTTTTCCCTTTGTCCATTTGAGACAAAATGGGGGAGAAATTTGAGTCTATTCATCTCTTACATATACTAAACATATTGATCTTAGTAATTCATTGCAGGTATTCCTTTTGTTCAGTTACTCGCAACAGTTGTAATAGGGTATTCAAATGTATTTAGTTGAGTTATGTATTTTTGATTTCTAGGTATTGGGTAGATAGATTTTTTATAGGAATAAGCTTTTCGTATTTTTTTGTTGCCCTACGAGTCCAAGATGACTCAAAGGAGATTTTGTCTCATATTTCCAAAGGGGGAGATTGAATCCCTTACACCTTTGACTTACTTAAGTCTATATTGTATAAGTGCTCATCTAGTTTGGAAATTGTGACAAAATTGTGTCTACCTAGAAACCAAAGAGCCTCAAAAGTTGGATTACCTATTCATCTCTCTTTCTTGCTTTGATCAAGAACCTATTGCCAACACTCACACACAGTAGAATTCATTTTTACATGTCATATTGCATAATTATGTGTGTACATGTGTTGAGTGTGTTTAAATCCCTAAGTTTGATTTTTAAATATTTTTTTGGGATTTTTTAAACATTTTTAAACCATGATTTAACAATTAAAACTTCATTTAAAAAGTTTTGGGGTCAATATCCAAATATTACTTGTTGTATTTTATGGCCTAATGTTACCTTGGGTAGAAATTGAAAGCGGTAGAGACTTCAAGGTATGCTTTGTAATTAGTTTGGACGCGCGTTTGAAATCCTTTAACTGGCCAACACCAATTGCCCCCTAATTGGTTAGATGTGTGTTTCTTTACTGAGACAATAAACGCGTGTGTTATCAGCCCTTGGATCATTTCTTATCAATGGTCTGCATGTTGTCTTGATGAATCCCCGTGTAACTCTTTAAGCCAATCAGCGTTCGTTTAAGCACCGCCTTGTGTGAGCCCTTAGATTCAAGTCAATTTAAATTGACTCGATCTCAGCCCTTGTTTTTGGTGAGATATCTCGAACCTTCTCTTCCCACTATAAAAGGACCCTCCCCTCAGACTTCGAGGACTTTTACCATTTGCATTCTTCAGAGAGAGAAGAGAGAAGAGAGAAGAGAGAGAAGAGAGAAACCAGAGAGAGAAGAAATTTAGAAACCCTAACTTCGTCCAAATCCTCTTCAAACCTAACCCAAACACTTCTTCAAAACACCATAACCAAAAACACCATCCTGAGTGTTCTTGAGTGTTTGAGAGTTTGAGTTGAGTTATTTTTGTTGTTGTAACCTTGTGTTCCTAAGATCTTGTTTCCAACTTAGACTTTTACTTAGATTTAGTTTTTGTTTCCATAGAAATCTCAGATCTGAGTTATTCATGTTACATTACACTTAGTTTCACTTTATTTGTCATCTTGAGAAATATATTATTGATTATTTTCTCTAAAACGTTTTATTACTTTGAAATCAACAATAAATGCTTTATGTTTCTTGTTCTTGTAAAACTAAACCTTTGACATAGTTTGGAGTCTCACTTGGAGGTTTTCAATCTCAAAAAGCTTTGTTTTAAATTTTGAGATTGATTAAGACCTTGTTTGTCTTCCTAGCAAGGTATCCGTGGATTCTGGGATAGTTTGAAAGGTCAAATAAGGTTCAACGTTTTCTAAGAAGAAAGAAAAAGAAAAGATCACTGCATATAGTGTAACTGTAATTTGTTAGGATTTTTTGTACTTAATAAGTGTGTGTGTGTGCATGCATGTGTTAGAAAGCACCTCCACAAACACTTACACCCTACAACACGAAAAGTGTTGGTAATAAGATCTTGTGAACGTAAGTCGACGTAAAGTGCTGGAACAAATCAGAAGTTGACAAACTGGGAGAACTACATTTAGAATCAGAAATGTAGAGAAGTTTAAGGAAACCAGAGGGTACATTCCTAAACTTATATAGGTATGAGTTGTTTGGATGTTAGTTATATAGTTTGTAACTCATATATTTGTTTTAGCGGATTTTTCATTTTACTCCGTAGAGGGAGTCGTGGATGTTTCCTCAATTGGTGAGGTTTTACCACGTAAAAAATTATGAACAGAAGTCTTCTACATTTTCTCATCTCATTCTTGGTTGCGTTGTGTTTAAAACTTGTTTAAACTATCTTTTAAACTTGTTGCCCAAATCTTGAATAAGATCGCGTACATACTATTTTATTAAACACTTCTTGTGATTAATCATTTTTTATTTAAGAAAAGAGTTTCTTCAAAAAATAACTCGGAGTTTCTTAAATAGTTTATTTTCAATAAACGGCTTTAGTAATGCATTTTTCATCACCACCTTTTGCGATGGAGACACCTCCGCCAGAATCATTGTTATAGTGGCTTCTCCTCCAGAGGGGGCAGCTGCTAGTGTTACACAGCCTTGACCTAAACTTTCCAGATCTACATTGTTTTTCTTCAAAAACTCAAAAAACATGCCCATAAGGCTTATACCTGCCATCGGAGCTAGTGCCGATGAGCTGCCTGCCCTCCCTGAGGAGCAGGTGTCTTAACTCCAATCACCACCACATTCTCCTAAGTGGTCTGATAATTTTGAGTTCCATTCCCAGGTGGAATGTCTTGAAAGACTAACTTCTTAAAAATGTTGAAACCTTCTTTGTCCATTAAAGAAATGATACCTCCCTAGAAGAGTCTCTAAATGTAGGAGGGTGGTGTGACTGGGGTCTAGTATAAGCTGAATCGGGTGTGGCGTGACCCACTTCAATGAACTCTGCCTTCAAGGATCCCAAGAACTTCTGGTAAAACCTTCTTCTTTTGGTAAAAATGGAACTCAAGGTAGAACTCACTCCCTGAAAGAACATTAATTTCACAACAATAATTGTAACTTTTCCCAAGAGAAACTCATCATAATGATGGTTGTTAGTGAGGAGTGAAAGAACACGTCACTTAGCACTAGAGAGGGAGTAAGGAGATAATACTGGGAGGTTCTGGTGTGATTTTGATAGAGTAACAACATGACTTATGTTATAATTATTACTTAACCTTTCCCAGGGGTCCTATTTATACTTGTGCACTAGGGCTGAGTTGGAACTTTTGGGCACCAAAATTGAGAGGGTTGGTGAGGGATAATGTCTGAAATGTACCATTTGACCCAGCATATATGCAATTGGCTGTCCTATCTGATAGGTTCCACCTGGTGTGAGCCAAAGTCAAAAAGTAAATATGTCTCCTAATGGAGATAAAATATATGATTTGATAACTATCTTTTAAAATAGTAACTTGTGGTACAAACTTTGTAAACTTGAGAGGGGAGGCCTCAAGGACCACCACCTCTAAAATCATTTCTTATGGGGGTGGGGGGTCTTGAGGACCCCCTTCGCTTAAAATCATTTTATAAAGAAAGTTCATTTCTAGTGAGAAACCTCTTGGTTGCTCATTTCAGTTATGAGTGGGTGTGAATTATGTGATGACTTTAAGTAAACCCTATGGTCTTTCTACTAGTATTCTCTCAATCATAAAGTGCTAAGTGGTTGATATTACTCAACAAACCATGTTCCTCATCTGCCAAGATAAAACTTCCAAGAGATCCCAACTGGCCTATTTGAGCCCTGCTTAACTAGGCTACTTATACAAGAAAGTAAGTGTTAGTACTTTTATTCTGTAAAGGAACTTGCTTTTTATAATGAGGGACTATTCATGTTGGATCGCTTCATCCCGGGTTATTATATTTAGAGGGTCACTTCTTGGATACTCCTGCTATAAAATAACTACTATTTGAACATTTTCTAGACGAGTCCTTCACTATGGGCTTCCTCACTTGGCTTACCTTTCTTTAACTGCTCTTGGCAGAGGGTTACTCGATTGTAGACTCCCCGGTCTAGGTATTATTTCAACTAGTTTTAGTTTGGGGGAAAAGTGTCCATCGCTCTAACTATCTTTTAATCTTGGAGGAGGTCCTCGAGGGGTTCCTTCTAAAAAAAAAATTGAAACTTCTTTATGGGAGGGCTGGAAGGGTCCCTCCTGCAAATCTCATTACAGGAAGGCTGGAGGGGTACCTCACCCAAATCTCATTACAGGAGGGCTAGAGGGGTACTTTGCCCAAATCTCATTGCAAGAGGGTTGGAGGGGTCCCTCGCCTAAATCTTATTATAGGATGGCTGGAGGGTTCCCTCACCAAAATCTCAATGCAATAGGGATGGAGGGGTCCCTTGTCCAAACTATCTTTGAAACTTCTGTATGGGACAGCTAGTGAGGTCCCTCCTACAAATCTCATTGTAGAATGGATGGAGGGGTCCCTCACCTAAATCTTATTGCAGGAGGGCTAGAGGGGTCCCTCGCCCAAACTATCTTTAAAGATTTTATATAGGATGGCTGGAGGGGTGTCTCCTACAAATCTCATTGAAAGAGGTTTGGAGGGGTCTCTCGCCCAAATTTCATAATAGGAGGGCTCGAGGGGTCTTTCGTCCAAATCTAATCAGTAATCCAAAATACGCCTCTAATGGTGGAGCTAATTTTTCGTCAAGGAAATAGTAGAAATTTCATTATAGGGATTAATAAATAATATCCTATTTGTATTGGAATCCAATTATAATATTTCCATAGGTAGCAGTATAGTTCATAATTATGAACAAGCCCCTCATCTCTTAAGCCTATGGTTTCTCTTTCCTATAAATAGAACAAGGGAGGAACCAGGAGAAAGAAGGTATAAACTCTCACCATAGAGAGATATATAGTATATTAGTCACCAGGGAGGGAGGGAGGGAGAGAGAGAGAGGTTGGCTAGTAGAGATAGATGGGGAAAGAGAATTATGTTCTCTCAAGTCTTCTTCAAAAGTTTCTTATGGTGTGGCAACATATAATGTCAAAATATGTTCTTGGATCATATACTATTAGAGCTTAGGTCATCAAAGTAGTTAAATTTCATCAAAATACTCTTGAATCATCCTTATACCTTAACAATTATAAAAAAAAAAATCATATATCATGTATAAAGTTTTGTAACCAAAAACATGTTTGGATCTAAGATCCATCATTGTTGATCTTGTTTTTTCATTCCATCAATTTGCAACCAAGAATTCAAATAATAAACTACTAAATCCACAAAATTACTTAGTTATGGTTATAAATTTCATCAGTGGAATTTATGAATATTGAATGAAGGGAAAATTACACCAAATCCCCTCAACTATCTCGAGTTTGTGGGTTAACCCCTCAAGAAAAATACCTAAAAAACTCACTCCCTTAACCATAAATTCATTTCATGTTGAACAAGAAACTGGGTTCCCTCCATTGTTTTATAGAAATTGAGTAAAATATCCCTAAAAAGAAAACAAATAAAAAAAACTCCATATAATTTCAAAATTCAAACCCCTATCTCTCTCTTCATATCTCTCACTCCTTATAAACCTATAACTTCACCCTCCCACTACCATTTAGACCTCTGACCCCTCCTCACTTCACCATATCCATGTAATAAAAAAAAAATATTTAGGCAGCCCCCTAAAAAAATTGCATTCAATAATCAATTCATAAACAATTAAGCAATATTGTAACAGTGGAATTGATAGTCTAAGTAAAGCACTGTGACATCCTTATTAATTTGTAAAATATAATAAACATTCATAAATAACACTAAACATTCATTAATCAAACTAAACATTCAATATAGTGCCAATATCATAATATGATACAGTTTCTGTACAAGTAAGATTGTCAAGGGACAATATTTCAACTTTTAACGACATGTTTTTAAGCCTAAGTCTAGATATTTTTAAATTATCTTCATATTCTCAAATTGGTCTAGTACTATGAATAGGGTGGTGATGTATAAAAATATAAATAATCACGTCCTGGGGTCACGACCCAGGACCGTGACTATATCTTATGACAATTTCAAAATGGTCATGGCCCATGAATGTGACCCATCTCAACTAAAACCCTAACATTTCTCATCATTATGGTCATGGTTAAGGGTTGTGACCCACTTTGGTGGGAATTTTGGCACCCATTTAGTCGCAGTTATAGTCACGGATGAGAACTGTGACCATAATCATTTAATGTCACCTTTTTGCTTGGTCACACCATTTGTCATATGGTTTTGGTTCTTGTTAGAGTCCTGGGCCATGATCGCCTCGTCATGGTCCTGGGTTGTAAGCCACTTGTCCTGACCTTTCTCGATTTGAGGTGTAGTTAAAAGTGCTAGGTTCATTACATGGAGTCTAATTATTTCAATATAGAATAAGAACTCGTGACCTATTTTAAAAATGTTATATATAATGTAGTCACATGGGAATACAATCCATGTCAACGTCTAGGATATAATTGCATTTAAGTCTACTATGACCTCAAGTAAACCATATAGTTGGAGTACCTATCTATCTCATGAATTAAAGATAGTACCAAATGAATGGATGTATTAATCGTACAAGAAGAACAAAGTTAAATGGATCACATTTTTTTATATTTAAAGAATGACGTGCATTAATAATTTGGAAAGGAGCATCATAAAATCCAACTAAATGTTTCTCATTTTCACTTCTCATCTGAGGGTAAGTTATATCTATTTTCCTTCACATGACCTTAACTATTGTATGTCTATCCAAGAATGGTTTATTAGATTATAGGCAGTTTTGGGGAAAGGTCCATTCTAACTCAAAGTGTATAAAAATAGGACACTCCACATAATTTTATAAATTTAGTCCCTAGGTTAAAAACACCATGAAAATGACCAATATGCCATTTGACAACTCATATAAAAAAAATCATCAAAATTTTAAAAGTCCATAACTTTAAATCTGCAAATCCAAAATTCACAAATTTCATGTATTTGAAATATTCACGTCAAGATCTATCCAACAACACCCATATTTGATATATTTTGACAAAAAAATCGAAACAGATAAATTTATTATTTCACTAACCTCCATGTTTTCAGTGAAAACTCCATTTGTTTCTTGCGAACACTATATTTTTTCGGCGAAAAACCATCTTCTTCAGCTCTAAAAATAGTGCCGCTGGCGCGGACCAAAAAAATGAAAGAAATAACCGAAGGGAGAGTGAAACGAGGAGAGAATTCGGGTGGTCTCCAAAGAGGATTTTGGTGCTCCGAAGAGAATTCCGGTGGGTGGGGTGGGGTGGACGTGGGGTTATGTGTTTAATTTTAGAATGAGTTTTAAATGAGTATGACTAAGGATATAAATATAAATACCTCTTTAACGTTTGTGTACTAACTTTAAAGGGACCACACAACTAACTGTTATTGTACCACAGTGACTAGATTTATAAACCTGAAAACCATTGTCCTTAAAATCCAAATATAAGAAGGAACGCGACCTTAACGATAATTCTCTGTAGATTATATATGACTTGGATGAATGAATTTGTGGGAGTCATGTAAGAGGGAGGATTCCAGATTTTTTAGAAATCAATGAATGGGGGTACTAGTGGCCTAATATGAAAAATGATGGAACATATTATGCTCCAAAGTTTAAAAAATGACAAAAGTTCTATCCCCGACTCCACCAACTACTAGGTTAACTAAAATATCATAACTATCCCACTGACATTTACTTAATTAGGGTTGGATGTTATTATCGCTCTAACAATTACCTTAGAAATTAATTAAAAAAAGTATTTCTTACTAATGAATTATTATTCTAGTAACTAAATAAACATTAATCAACTGGATAATATAACATATTCAAATATAATTTAGTTCACTTATAATAACAACATCACGTGGTTTGGAGTTTCCATAATGATTATCATGGACAATTACGTTCGGTTCAAAAGTGTCATGTTTAATTGGTTTTACGCAAACCACCAAGTTTTTCATTACTGTTTATAGTTGGTATACCCTCAGAGAAATATAAAATAAAAATATTTGTAATAATAATTTTCTTAATTAAACCAATATGTGGCCAAAAGTGTAAAAAGATATGGGTTGATAAGATGGCCCATGTTTTATGGGCTTATAGGACTACGTCGATAAAATCTACCAGAGAAATACCTTGCTTATGTAATTAAATAAGTAATCACTTTATAGGTTGAATAAAATAATAAGAAAGAGGACCCTCATGTTCTCACTATGTCTTATTATGCCTAAGGTTAGGTGTGATGACACCACCTATAATGCAAGGAGCTATACCTAACGAATAACAAAGGGATAGTGTTATTCCAAATGTCCATAAACTATACCGAATAGAATGAACTATGCATAAATAAGTTTATCGTTAATACTAAAAAAAGCAATCACGTCATTCTAGGATAAATACGAAAAATTCAGAATTATATATAGTTAAATATTTATGTTTAGGGTTAAAAGATCCATTGGAGTAATCTTTATCATCTCAAGGAGCCTCCCGAGATGGATAATCATCATCACTATTATCATTTGAGTCGTATAAAAGAGAAAATGGAATTATGGTCAGTATATCCCATGATTACTTGTGATCAAAGGGAGAAAACATGAAATGAGGCAAGTAAAAAGTGTACCCATTCCATGTGTTCGAGTTCTTTGGGGATTCGAGGTTGCACAAATCATTTATCCTACTATGATTGTAGCATTTGGATTGAATATTACAAGGAAATATTTTGTAATGTATGTAATGAACATCAATTTTTTTTATTCACTTTATTCCATTGGATAAAAATATTTTTAGTCATAGGTTAGTTTGTTTGTATTTGTACCTTTAAGCTTATGCATTAAAGACTTGAAGTGACCCTCAAAAGTAACATCAAATTCATGTCAATTTTTCATCTTCGTCTTTGCTATCTTTGAATAAGAATCTTAGTCATAATTGAGGCTATTTTGAGATAATGTTCATTTTAGAAAGATGTTTTTCTGTTTGAAAGACGTTTAAACGAAATAGTGTTACTGTTCTAATGATATGTGTCATCTCATTTGGATAAGTTTGTTTCGTTCGAACAAGATATGTTATATCATTCAAACGAATTTGAAACTTGGTTCAAACGAGAATCGTTATCATTCGAATGAGGACCCAATGAGCTTGAAATAAAACCTTACTGTCCAAATTTTCAAACTATGATTAAATGCTTGTTTGAAGGTTGTTCTAATGATTTTGGAGTTCTCGTTTGAATGAGAAGTCAATGTCATTCGAACAAAATGTCAATTTTGTTTGAACGACATGGGAAATCATGGCTTATTTTTGTGCCAATATTTTTCACATCTTTTAATATAAAAGGGGACAATTGCTGTCAGTTTTCCAAATGCTTTTTCAGAAAGAAAAACTAAGTCCAAAATAAACCTTTTTTACTCTATGTGATATCCAAGAATAAAGATAATGTGCTTATGCAAAGATCTATTATTTAGAACCCACAACATTATTTACCCGTCTTTGTGTGAGTGTTTTTGGCATGGTGGACTCCATATTGCAGATTAGTGGAGCCTCATTAAGATAGATCGATATTGAGATGCAGTTAAACTGTGTTGTGTGCCGTTTGTGGATTTCAATGATGGCTATGTTCGAGGTGTAGGAGCTAATACTACATCAGAATTGAAGGGAGTAGATTCAGTGAGTTTCACTTTTAAAACCATAAGTAAAACATTTGCCTTGATTAATAAAGAAATGATTTATTCTTTTTAAATGAGAATCAAGTTTATTAAAATTCCTTATATTTGTTTAAATGTATTATTTTATATGTATGTTGGAAAAATAGAGCTTAGTTAAAATTTTGGTGAGTCATTTTCGTCTTGATCACGAGGCGATTTAGAATTATAATTCTCGCATTATTAAAGCGTTTACCACCTAGATAGGGAATTGACATCCTATGGGAATGATTGCGATGCAATCCTAGTTGTTCATCTCAAACTACGAAAACCTGTATGATGGTTCAAAAACTTATATAATAGTTGAACAAAGGATTATGATCGATATATCACAGAATCTATTCAACGGGACAACCCATGAGATTTTAGTGTAAGGGTTGTCTTGATTAATCGAACATCATTTGCAAATAGTGCACCTATTCTTCATCTTAAGAATTATGGAAATTAGAATTCTTATATAATTGTTGTTTTAATGTCTATAGGTTCGATTCGATTTTAAATTGAATGAAATAATCTCCGATAGGCTTGAGATTATTTATGATATTTATTTTCACCAGTTAACTTGATCAGTGGATTATTTATAACCCAGTGGAGTAACAAAATAACTTAAGTCATAGAATGAAGGAATTGATTAGATGTTGATTAAAAATTACGAATACCTCCCCAGCAGAGTCGCCAAATGTAAGAGGGTAGTCTAATTTGGGGGAAATATCAGATTTTAGCACGTTTTTTACTTGAGCAACTTCGGTTGCGCCTACGTATTCGTTATACTCGGAACCAAAGTCTGCGTAGTTCATGGGTTTATACTATTCATCAAAAAACTCATTACGGTGGCTTTTCGGAGAAGTGGGTGGTGTTGAAACTCATCTCAAAACTCTTTTCCAAAACTTGTTTCTCAAACTCTCTAAAAACTCATAATACAAGATAATGACTCTTCTACTGCCAAGAAGCTCTCTTTAAAATGTATGGTGGTGAGGCTTATTTATAGATAAAACCAACCCAAGTGGGTTGCCACATGGCAAATAACTCGTGGTGATACATGTCCTATTTTTAGTGGCATGTGTCTCATAACATATATCAAACCCTCAATACTAGAATATTATCTAGTTAATGCTTTAATAATGCACAAATACGCTTGATATGTTATACGCGCATAATAATACCTCAGTTGCATAAACACATGGACTTTTGTCAATATTAATCATCTCTAATCTCATTTAATAATTTAATGAGGGGTTTATCATTAAGCCCATCCTACATTTTCCCCCTCATACATATAGTTGATATATTGATGCATGTCTAAAACATATTGACTGTATGTACGAAACACCTTTATTCAATTTTGATATGTTCGATCAACTTGTGAATCGTGGGTAATAATCCCGTACCTAATTTCATATTGATGATGTACTTTTACCTCATATCTCACATTTTATAATATACTGCAATCTTATATTTCATATCTCAGTTACATGATATACATCAATATCATATCTCAATTATTTTTAGGCTTTGATCTCATAGGTTATTCCGAAGGACCTCGTTTATCATTCTTTTCATATGAATGATATACTAGGAGTGTTGCCCCCATTCCTATTTAAATGAACATGCATCCATGATTTTATTGTGGTTGTTCATAACTCTGCATTCGTAAAAAGTATTATCATGGACACATAATAACTACTTCATCGTTCTCTTTCATCATTCTAAACCAAGTTTGGTGGAAGTATTATTGTGGTTTCATCATTCTCTTTCAATCTTTTAGTTCATGCACATGTTTTTGACTCGTTTTCATCACAACGAGATTTCTTGTGCAAGTACGTACTATTGACTTGCCCAAATTACCACTTTTTAAGGTTTTTCGCAAACTCGCACCTATGAGGTGACTTAATAATGAAAACATACTTGCTAAGTTTTTTCGCAAACTCCACCATTAGAGGTGAATTAACAATTAAATCACACTCGTTTAAGGTTTTTCGCAAACTCCACCGTTAGAGGTGACTTAACAATGAAAACACACTTTGTTAAGATTTTTCTTCCACCGTTAGAGGTGATTTAACAATGAAAATACACATGTTAAGATTTTTCGTAAACTCCAACTACATCGGTGACTTAAGAATGAAAATACTTTTTAAGATTTTTCGTAAAATCCACCTATAACGGTGACTTAATAATGAAAATATTTGTTAAAATTTTTCGTAAACTCCACCTATAACGGTGACTTAACAATGAAAACCACTTGTAATGATTTTTCGTAAACTCCTCCTATAACGGTGACTTAACAATGAAAACATTTTTTAATATTTTTCGTAAACTTCACCTATATCGATGACTTAATAATGAAAACACTTGTTAATATTTTTCATAAACTCCACCTATATCGCTGACTTAACAATGAAAACACTTGTTATGATTTTTCGTAAACCCCACCTATAATGGTGACTTAACAATGAAAACACTTGTTTAGATTTTTCGTAAACTCCACTGTGGGTACCCGAAAATTAGAACTATGGGCCTGGACGAGTAGCCCAGTCCTGGCGGCCCAAAGTCCAGGCCCCTCATCTTTTATAATTGATCCGGTCTCCCCCCACGATCCCATGAAGGGAAGTTATAGGGGAAATGGAAAACATGGAGGAACCCATCACCTCCACTCATCTACATGTACATGTATATATTAAACCCTAGGTCCGGGGCAAAAGGACAAGTTGTATTCTCTATAATCACTCTCCGGAGTATATAGAAATAATATCGACTGCACCACCGTGGACGTAGGCACATCTTGGCTGAACCACATACATCCTTTGTTGTGTGCTTGGCATCTTGTATTCCTTGTTCTTTTCTTGATAATTGTTTCTCTCATATTTATTTGTGTTGCATAATAATTCCATCTACAATTGGCGCCGTCTGTGGGAAACGTTCATCTTTCCCTGAGAAGAGACCACGTCAAGAAAGGAGTTTAAGATGTCTGGCCACAGCAGCAATGATCCCCAAGCAGGAGATATTCATGAGCCACCTGCTCCTTGCAGGATTAGGTCTGAAGTTTGATGTTCAGATCAGAGAGATCGCCTGGAAAGACCAGCCTCAGAAGAAATTCAGGGACCAGCGAGGTCCACGCAGATATCTAGGTTGATTGATGCGTACGAGGCAAGGCTCCATGAGCAGAGGGAGTCTTCTCGTAGATATGAGGCTGAGAATGCTCACTTGAAAAGAAGACTGTAGAGGGACCTTCGTCCTGATAACAGGAGACGCCCATATCGCACTCCTAGCCCTCAGGCGAGAAAATCTCGCAGCCGAGGAAGGAGCCCTAGGCGAGAATCTCAAAGGGACGAAAGAGACGAGTCAGACGACGACATCCGCGAATAGCTGCGAAGAGCTCACCGCTACCAGAACCCTTCTCACAGTGATGAAAACATACGAAACATGGTCCATAAGGAAATGGACCAGCGTCCCGCTCACCACAGAACAAGATCAACTAGAGAGCTCGCGAGGCGAGCTCTCAAAACCCAGATGAAGTCGCCTTTCACAAGAGAAATCAAAGAGGAGGAAGCTCCCAAGAAATTTTCCATTCCAAGGTTCAAGATTTACGACGGAAAGACTGATCCCATCGATCACGTCAGGCAATACCGATAGGCCATGACCCTCTGGAGTCATTAAGATGCCCTGATGTGCCGTATTTTTCCCTCGAGCCTTCATGATGTAGCACATAAGTGGTTCGAAAGGCTCCCCCACCGGTCGATCAAGAATTTCAAATCCCTAGCCGAACTTTTTACGGCCCGATTCATCACCAGTAGCTCCCATCCCAAAAGGATTGATGCTCTACTAACAATGAAGAAAATGACTCAGGAGACCCTCTAAGAATACGCGAAGAGGTACTGGGAGTTATTCAATGAGATCGAGGACTGCGCGGAGGAAGTGTCAGTGACCTCCTTTAAAATTAGGCTCCCTAGTTCTTCCCTCCTCTACCAATCCCTAATGAAGAAGGAAGCTATGACTATTGACGACCTAATGGCCCGAATCGAGAAATACGCAAAGGTGGAAGATGTCACTCGCCCTAATACAGGAGAAAACGGTCATGCTAAGCTCACTACCAAGGTAGGTGAGAAAAATGAGAACTAGAGGAAAGGAGGAAAGAACAGAGGCAAAAATGGCTCCAAGAACAAAGGGAACCAGGACGCGTCGAAAGCATTCCTGGTGGTCAACACCGTCTTCAAAGAACCAATTTACAAGGTTCTCGCGAAGATCAAGGATGAGCCATTCATCAAGTGGCCAAGGAAGGTGGTGGGAGATCCCTCGAAGAGGAACAATGCGTTAAGATGCGCTTTTCACAAAGAGGGAGGACACAAGACCGAGCACTACAAAGCTCTTAAGTCTCACCTCGAAGAGTTGGCCCAGTCCGAGCATTTGAATGACTTTGTGGAGAAAAGGGCAGAGAAATTAACTGCCAACAGAGAGGTGAGACCCGACAACGTGTTGGAGGATGATGCTAGACACGAGTTCGCAGTAATTCACGGAGTATCTGACGTCAAGAAGATATAAGGGAACTCATATCGAATGGAGATGAAAAAACTTACAGCGATAATGCAGGCTTTTCAAATCGATCCAGCAAAGTCACAGTCAGGAAAGCCTTGATGAGCAGAGGACGTCAACTATAACAAGCATATTGTTTTTACGAATGAAGATTTGATGGGAGTAAGGACCCCACATCATGATGCCCTACTCATTCCACTCAGGATAGCCAACTTTGACATCGATAAGCTGCTCGTCGATCAAGGAAGCTCATCCGAAGTAATGTACCTCAACCTATTCAGGAAATTGAAGTTGAGTGTCGCCGACCTAAAGGAAGCTAATGTTCCTTTGGTCGGCTTCACTGGAAAAATTACCATGCCCCTAGGCAAGATAGTGCTCCCAGTTCGTGCCGGGAACGTCACCAAGATGATTGAGTTTTTGGTAGTTGACATCGAATCACCATACCAGGCCATCCTCGGTAGAGGGTGGCTTCATTCAATGAAGGAGGTATCCTCAACCTACCATCAGAAACTCAAGTATGTAACCGAGCGAGGAGTAATGAAGATCCACGACGACCAAGCGATGGCAAGGAAGTGCTTCATAGCAGCCATCCGACCAAAGCCAGAGAAGAAGGCCGGTCAACCCAGCGAGAAAGTTGAAGAGGGTGTGATACCTTCTAAATAAAAACTAAAGTATGGAAGACCAGGAGTAGAGGAGACCAGGATTCTCCCTTCTGAGCGTGTCATTGAGGACCTGGTAGAAGTTATAGCCTAAGTTGGTGACACTAGCAGAGTCTTCTTGATTGGAGCATCTCTCACCGACAAAGAACAGAAGGAGTTGACGACCTTGCTGAGACACAACGTAGATGTTTTCACATGGGAACCATATGAGCTGCCTGGCATTGATCCTGATATGGTCTGTCATTAGCTGCACGTCGACCCCACATTCAAGCCAGTCACGCAGAAGGCACGAAGAACTGCACCCGACAAGGATAAAGTGGTCGAAAAGGAAGTCAAAAAACTGTTGGATGCAGGATCCATACGGGAAGTGAAATTCCCTAAGTGGTTGTCCAACCCAGTAGTAGTTCTGAAGAACAATGGGAAGTGGAGAGTTTGCATCAACTTCACTGACCGCAACAAAGCATGCCCTAATGATAGTTTCCCCTTCCCAAAGATAGACCAACTAGTAGATGCCACTGCAGCTCACGAGCGAATGAGTTTCCTGGACGCATACTCAGGATATCACCAGATCCCCTTGTATGCCCCAGACCAGGACAAAATGGTGTTCATCACAACAGTTGGGTTGTATTGCTAGAAGGTCATGCCATTTGGGCTCAAGAATGCGGGGGCAACCTATCAACGGCTGGTCATAAAAATATTCAAGGATCAAATGGGAGACACAATGGAGGTCTACATCGATGACATGCTCGTTAAGAGCAAGAAGAAGGAAAATCACCTCTCAGACCTGTCAAAAACCTTCAAAATCCTCAGGAAGTACCGAATGAAGCTTAATGCGAGCAAGTGTTCCTTCGGTGTCCAATCAGGAAAATTTCTTGGATACTTGGTCAGTAAGAGAGGCATAGAAGCTAATCCGGACCAGATTGATGCAATCAACAGGGTACAACCCCCTCGAACAGTCCGAGACGTGCAGAAGCTCACTGGAATGCTTGCTGCCTTAAATCATTTCATTTCCAAATCCTCTGAGAAGTGCAAGCCTTTTTTCTAGCTTCTAAAAGGGAGTAAACCGATAGAATGGAGCCCAGAATGCTCGTGAGCTTTAGACGAGCTCAAGTCCTACTTAAGCTCTCCACCACTGCTTGTCATACCACAGCAAACGGATTCTTTGTACATGTACCTCTCGGTATCCAATCACACTGTCAGCTCGGTGTTAATATGCGAGGTCACAGGAATCCAACACCTCGTTTACTATGCGAGCAAGACCTTATTAGACGCCGATCAAAAATACCTGTCATTGGAGAAGCTCGCCTTTAAACTGGTAATAGCCTCGAGGAAATTGAAGCATTATTTTGAAGCTCATACTATCATCGTCCTTACATCGCACCCCCTTAAGGCGGTCCTAAGGAAAGAGGATTTGTCGAGCAGATTGTCTAAGTGGTCAGTCGAGCTCGATCGATTTGACATCCAATTTCAACCAAGGACCGCTATCAAGGGTCGGATCCTCGCTGATTTCATAGCCGAATTCACTGGCGAAGAACTCCCAGACCAACCTCAACCAACAAAGCAAAAAGAGAACCCAGCAACAGCGGAAGCTTGGAAACTATTCGTTGATGAAGCCTCCAACTCAAAGGGGGAAGGCGTAGGCATTGTTCTCATCACCCCAAAAAACACCATCCTTAATCAAGGAATCAAGCTTGGATTTTCAGCCTCCAACAACGAAGAAGAGTACGAAGCCCTAATAGCCGGTCTCCAAAAGGCACAAACTCTGGGAGCAAAACGTTTACAAGTGTTCGGAAATTCTCAACTAGTCTCCAATCAGATAAGTGGAGATTACAACGCGAAGGATGAAAGAATGGTAGCCTACCTCGCCCTGGTGAGAAAACTAATGACGATCTTTAAGGAGATCAATATCCAGCAGTTTCCCAGAGAGCAAAAACATTCATGCCGATGCCTTAGCAGCCCTAAGCTCGACAGTTGATTCTAGCCTTAAAAGGGTCATTACCATCGATTTCCTCATTTGTCCAAGCATTAACCACAACAGCAGGCTACCAAATGTGGAACAAATACTCCAGGTGGGATCAGCCCCCAGCTGGATGGACCCCTTAAAAGACTATTTAAAGGAGGGCATGCTCCTAGAGGATAAGAAAACCGCCCACCAGATAAGAGTTAAAGCTGCTCGCTTTCACTTATCTATAGGAGGCGACTTGTATAAGAAGTCCTTCTCCGGTCCCTACCTTAGATGCGTCCACCCAGGCGATGTCGAGAAAGTGCTACGCGAGCTTTACGAAGGAATCTGTGGAAGTCATGTCGGAGGAAGGTCTCTATCCTTTCGAGCAATGAAGGAAGGCTATTGGTGGCCATATATGCAAAAGGACTCCGCAGTGTATGTCCACAAATGCCTGAAATGCCAACTTCATGCTCCTGTGGTCCACCAACCCGCCAACGACCTAAAATCCCTGACCAGCCCGTGGCCCTTCGCCCAATGGGGAATGGACATCTTGGGACCACAACCCACTGCTGTCGGTAATCGCAAATACCTGTTAGTTGCAACTGACTACTTCACCAAGTGGATCGAGGCAGAACCATTGGCAAACATCCGAGACGCTGATATGATAAGGTTCATATGGAGGAATATAATCACTCGATTCGGAATCCCCAGAACTATCATCACTGATAATGGGACACAATTCGAGAGTGGCCCCTTTTAGGACTTCTGTAACGAACACGAGATCAGGCACAACTTTAGTTCGGTGGCCTACCCTCAGAGTAATGGGCAAGCAGAAGCTTCCAACAAAATTGTGATCGATGGATTGAAGAAGCGATTAGAGAGAGCCAAAGGCGCATGGGCAACCGAGCTACCCCATGTCCTCTGGGCATACCGAATAACTCCTCGGCGAGCAAGAGGGGAAACCCCATTTTCGCTAACATATGGCATGGAAGCAGTCATCCCACTAGAAGCGGGTTTTCCAATAATGAGATCCGACCTTGTCGACCAAGGCCAGAATGATGAGGCGTTGCTCGCTGAACTCGACCTCGCCGATGATGGTCGATATAACAGGGGAATAACCCTCCTCAGGTCATCGTCATGAAACACGAGAGACCTCTTAGCATTGCCCCTGGCAATATATAAAGCCCTACAGAGGATTCTTAGGCAATGCGACCAGATTTTATACTGGCCATCAAACCTAATTTGGTTGAGCAAAATCCTGATCGGATGAAGCATCCAATACCAGGTGTGTCCTCGCCAATTGCCCTACTTAGGCCTAAGGGAGTGTGACGACACAACCTAAAAGGTAAAATGGGGCATAATGGTATTTTGGTATTATACTGGACTGGGGGGACACTTGCATGACAAAACAAAAAGGATTATGAAGCAGTAAGAATATAAAAAGATTGGATGAACATGTTTAGTCGGCAAAATTGCCCAAAACACGAACTTTTCATTAATCTCTTATATTTAAAACAATGATAATACATGTTTAGTCGGCGAAGCTCTCCCAAAGCATTTACATTATCAAAAAAGACAAAAGAATAACAACTTGTTCTATTTACAACTATGATAATACATGTTTAGTCGGTGAAGCTCGCCCAAAGCGTTTACATTATAAAAAGATAACAACTTGCAAAAATTCAAGAAGGTGGAAGCCTTCGAACAAGATAATCTGCCACCCTAGCTCTTCGTCCGTCATCATGAGCGGGGACCAGCTCTTCCACAACCTCATCTGCATTCAACTCTAATAGTTGCTGAGGAATAGCATCAATGGGGATCCATCGATCAACCCTCCTGAATGGGTTGGGCATCAGAGTGGAGGAGGACATCTCGTGACGATACCATAACACCGAGTTCCTCGGGACCTGAAGCTCTTTCAAGGCACTCAACCACCCTCTGATGAAACAAAGTTCCTCGAACTCGGATAGTCTTATTGGAGCATCTAGCCATCCTTAATCATAACAGTCAGACCACGCTTGTCAAGGACCTTTCTTGAATAAGTTTTGCAATCGGGTAACGTCCCTTTGAAGCCCAGCAGCAATTACATATGCTCGCCGGACATCATCACGGAGCTCTTCCATCTCCTTATCACGCTGTTCTTCTACTTCCCTGTTCCAACCCCTGGTGCTCCTACCAGCTCGCGGGAGGGGAGGACGAGTGGAACCTCACGGCATAGGAGGAGTATATCTAGCTCGCGAAGACGAGGAGCCTCGCAGAACCGCTGAAACAGTGCTCGGCGCATTCTCTCTAAGTTATAAGACTTCCCTCCTCAGGTTTTCATTCTCCTGCTACAGGAACTCCCCAACTTGGTTTATCTCGGAGGCCTCTAGTAACCTTGCTCTCAGTACATTGACTTCCTCTTATACAGAGGCACCAATGCCTTCCATCTCCTGGAGCCTATCCTTCAGCTTAGCCACTAGCTCGGACTGCTCCTTATACTTTTGATTCCTTGACCTGAGAGATTTGCAAAGCCTAACAAAGGCCTGACGAACCTGAGGACTGGCATTGGGACCAAGAGTCCTACCCAATTGAGATGTGGCAGGACTATACTCTTCTACATCAGTCAACTTCAAGACATAAAAGGGCAATGGAAAGAAAAATCAATCAATGCACTGGAAAAAGAAGCCTTTTCATTTCATTGATAAAAGTCAAGTACATCGAGAAGAAATTGGAAAAATTACAAGCAAAAGTACAAAAAAAGTCCTAAAAGAAGATTAACTGGCAACCTCAGGCTGCCCAGAGGTGGCTGGCTGCTTCCCCTTGTCAGCAGCAGCAGCAGAGGCATCCCCCTCTACAGGGATGCCCTCATTCGCCTGGGCAGGACCAGCACCGACAGGAATTGTCTAAGAGGCAAGATCAACACCCTCGATGGCTGGGGCAGGGGCTTCTTTGTCCACAGTTGGCCTCGAACCCGGGTCATGATCATCAAACAGAGGAGATTCAGCATCAACACCAGCAGCTAAGAGGGCCTTATTCCAGCGCTTCTTGAAGTTCAAACGGCTGATGTAGCCTATCTGAACTTCGGCGTCTTCATAAGCAGCAGTCCACCCGGAGTTGTATGAATCCTCCTTGATCGTGTCTACTTGGGACTCTTTTTCCTTTAACTTCTCGGTCAGAGCCTTGTTCTCCTCCACGACACCCAGCTTGCTCGAGCAGACTAGGTCATAGGCCTGCCTCAGCTCGCTCAGCTCCTTAACCGCCGCATCCCTCTCTCGATTAGAATTAATGAGGGCCAGATCAGAGGAAGCTCGGGCGGCATCAGCAGCCTTCAAATCAACCTCCAGCTGAGAACCCCTGACTTCCAGAGCGGACTTCTGCTGCTCCAGCTCTCCATTCCTTCTCACCAACTCGTCGCAAGAACGGTAGAGCACGGCGAAGTCAGTCATAAACTGCCAAAAATAAAGAAGAGATTAAGAAGGAGAAACAACTAAAACTTGTTAAATATTTGAAAAATGGAGAGGATCTTACCAAGGCTAGCCTTTGTCTAGCTTGTAGGGCCAATTGATCAGACCCCAGCGCCCTTTGGCGATCTGCAGGAAGAAATGCCCTCTCAAGCAGCGCATGTGTCAGCTGAGTAGAAATGGCAACTGAGGCCCCCTCGGGCAAAGAAGACACCGGGACCAAGGCTTGCCCAGCCTTCATCCTCGACTCCATCTTTCTCCTCTCTTTTTCTACCTCTCCATCCTCTTCCCTTCCTCTATCCTCTTTTTTTCCTCCACTTTTTTTCTTTCCTCCTCCTTTTTTCTCTCCCTGTCTCTCACCTGCTCTTCCTCTCTCCTCTTACTCTTTTGCCCCTGAGTAGAAGACCGAGAACCAGTATCCACGCCCCCTGAAGTGGACTTTTGTTTCTTTGACCTTTGTGCAAGGAACAAGTGGTCCTCATCATCATCATCTCTAATCAAGTTCTTCCTTGGAGGCATCTCTTCACCTGAACTGCTGGAAGAGCTCGATGATCCTCGAACTTCAGAATCCTCCTCTAAGTCAGAGGAACTGCTACTATCAGAGCTCTCTTCACCTAAATTACTCGCAACCCCTGCAGGCTCACTTTCAGAGCTGCTCTCCTCTTCGTCCAACTGGATAGGCTCAACGGTAGTCTTTTCGAAGGAATCGAACTATGGTACACTATCCACAAACCGTGCTATGAAGTTGGAGCCAACGTTCTTGTACTCAAGCAAAAAGGAAGCAGACCTGGGATGCTCGTTGTCACCCAGAGGCTCCCTGATATTCCACGCTTTCACCAACTCCGAGATACGAACCTCGCTGAGAGCAGGCTCCAAATTCTTTGACCTCTCTGCACAAGAAAAAGCAAAGAGGGGTTAGAAAAATCACAAATCAGCAAAAGTTAAAACAATAGTACAATGTCTACCTATATATTCCTCCCCGTAGAAAGGAACAGATAACCTCTCAGACCTCGACCCTTCAAACTGGGGAGGTAACTACCAATTCCTAACGAGGAAACCCTCTTGCCAGTAGTCCTTATGGGAATCAGGTAGGTTTACTACCAATACCCTATCAGGACTCCTAGCTTTGAGGTATAAGACACCTGAACTAGTTCGAGAAAAGGAATAACAGAAACAGATCTCGGCAAGTCCTAACCTAGTACCATACAACTGGTTTATTCTGTGGACGCCATTTACTATCTTCCACACATTGGGCGAGCACTGTGCGGGAATAATATTGAAATAGACAAAGAAATGCAAAAATAGATCATTAGGGGGAAAATTAAGTCCCCCCTGGGAAAGAAACAAAACATGGATCTAGTGGGCATCCTGTATATCCCTAACGTTCCTAGGAGGGGAGGCACAACATTCAATATCTACCCACTCAGGAATATTGTAGAACTTCCTGAATTCGGAGATTGACCTATTTCCAATCTTCGCCATTGAAAAACTCAAGAAAATCTACAAACCAAAGAGAAAGTGCAAAGAAATGGCACGAGAAACTTACAAAATAGAAGATCGGTTCAAGTGATGAAGAAGCACGAGCTCAAGACAACTAAGAAACAATGGGAATGGGGATTAAGAGAAGGAGGTACAAGGCGATAGAGTTCTCAAAAGAAGGAAGAGTACTAGAAAGGCTAAAGCGACGGAAGAAAAAGTGGCTATCCCAACAAGCCTTCAATTCTAATCATAGCGCACAATTAGCGAAGCGTGTGCCGCCAAAGCAACTTCATAGTTTTCGAAGAATCGCAAATCATCCATAATGGTTGATCATTTAAATCCATTGAAACCATAAACATGGCCCAACAAATTTAGGGGCAATTGTGGGTACCTAAAAATTAGAACTATGGGCCTGGACGAGTAGCCCAGTCCTGGAGGCCCAAAGTCCAGGCCCCTCATCTTTATAATTGATCCGGTCTCCCCCCACGATCCCATGAAGGGAAGTTATAGGGGAAATGGAAAACATGGAGGAACCCATCACCTCCACTCATCTACATGTACATGTATATATTAAACCCTAGGTCCAGGACAAAAGGACAAGTTGTATTCTCTGTAATCACTCTCCGGAGTATATAGAAATAATATCGACTACACCACCATGGATGTAGGCACATCTTGGCTGAACCACGTACATCCTTTGTTGTGTGATTGGCATCTTGTATTCCTTGTTCTTTTCTTGATAATTGTTTCTCTCATATTTATTTGTGTTGCATAATAATTGCATCTACATCCACCTATAACGGTTACTTAACAATGAAAATACTTGTTAAGATTTTTCGTAAACTCCACCTACATTGGTGACTTAACAATGAAAAGACTTGTTAAGATTTTTGGTAAACCCCACCTATATCGGTGACTTAACAATGAAAACACTTGTTAAGATTTTTCGTAAACTCCACCTATAACGGTGACTTAACAATGAAAACATTTGTTAAGATTTTTCGTAAACTCCACCTATAACGGTGACTTAACAATGAAAACCAATTGTTAAGATTTTTCGTAAACTTCACCTATAACAGTGACTTAATAATGAAAACACTTGTTAATATTTTTCGTAAAATCCACCTATATCGGTGACTTAACAATGAAAACACTTGTTAAGATTTTTCATAAACTCCACCTATATCGGTGACTTAACAATGAAAACACTTGTTAAGATTTTTCGTAAACTCCGCCTATAACGGTGACTTAATAATGAAAACACTTGTTAAGATTTTTCGTAAACTCCACCTATAACGGTTACTTAACAATGAAAACACTTGTTAATATTTTTCATAAACTCCACCTATAACGATGACTTTAATATGAAAATACTTGTTAAGATTTTTGGTAAACTCCACCTATATCGGTGACTTAACAATGAAAACACTTGTTATGCTTTTTCAAAACTCCACCTATATCGGTGACTTAGCAATGAAAACACTTGTAAAGATTTTTCTTAAACTCCACCTAGAACAGTGACTTAACAATGAAAACACTTGTTAATACTTTTCGTAAACTCATTCTTTTGTATCATTTTTTCAAGACGGGAGCCCATACATGCCGAATGAAAAATTGAGCCTGGTCCTTCGTCTGTTTCCATAAATAACCAACTTCTTTGGATGAGTCAAGTCATAACGATCGTGGTTGAACTACCGACCCATTTTGATAAAGTTTTTTGGAATATAATACACCTCTGTAGAAGACTTATCTAAATACTCGTAAAGTTCTCGAAATATGATGTCATATCTAAAGGATGACTATGACTTTGTCAATTTCTAAGTGACAAATAATTAACCCGTTTGAACTCTTTGCGAAAGAAACTAACGAAGCTTTTGTAATGGCCCGCTTGGATGTTACTATACTCTGAACGTTCATCAATCTAACCTTGTTGCGGAGGATGTCGAAGAAGATTTATACTACAAGCTATGTTGCATCATGATATCCATTTGCCCCCTTTATTTGATTTTATCTCAAGATAAAATAAAATAAATTACATATACCATTTACAATGCCCACCCGAAAAACAATGAAAGCAACCTAATCATTATATTTCATTAGGTCTATCGAAAACTATCATATCTTTGAACAATGGCTTGATTTTAGCGTCCCTCAATATCTTCTCATTCAAAAGCCTCTGCAAAATATTATCTTTCTGACACAATAACATAATATTGCAAATGGTTAGTAGAACTCAGGAAATATCTAAGTACAATTCTCATCATGCCCCCTTTATTTTATTTTATTTGATGACAATAAAATAAAAAATAAATTTAAGTCTGGGGGTATATGTGTAATGGATCATAACTGCCCATACTCGTAGGTGTATCGTGCACAATTTAATATCGTTTAAGCATAAGTCCTATCAAACTCAAGAGTGCGTAAAATATCAAGGTGAATTCTGAAATGTGAAACATACTCAAGTTGTTTCGTAATATATTAGTCGTGTTCAACATGGTCTCCAACTATAAAATGACATATACAAAATCTTTTCTAAAATCTCGATATTTAGATGCAGGTTCACTAAGCTCCCTATAACTTATTTTTAGCTTTATGTGATAATATAACATATAGATATATCATGCGATAAATCGTACAAGAAAACCCCAACAGTTGTATCTTATAGAAGACCCCAACAATTGTATTTTATAGGAAATTCTAATAGTTGTATTTTATAGGAAACTCTAATAATTGTATCTCAGGGGGTGTAGTTCACCGCGTACATAAGCTCTAAGTGTATTGTAAGTAAATTCAAGAACGATGCACCATGTTTAATATATTCTAAACTCATAGAATGATTTTTGCAAATATATATGTGATGCCAAAAAAATATTCGAATATACCCCTTGGTTGTAATTTATTATTATAAAATAAACTCAAAATAATAAAATTTAATGTCTCCAATCTTAAAAAGTAAATATGTAGCTAATGAATATTGAACTATTCATTTTAATGGTCATTTCTAAGGTACATAACTCATTAGATATCTCTACCCAATATAAAATCACGTAAGCCGCATATACTCATTAATGTACAGTCAAATCCCATATCAAAGTACCAAAATATATCTTAGCATTTGAGCTACAATTTAGATATTATTTGCTTTCGACAGTTGATAGTAAAATATAGGTTTGAAGGTATCATTTGTCTTTTAAACCTTACCAGCATTAATGAGAATTATGTACTAGGTATTAATTATGATACAACATTATATATCAGTCAATCAACAAAATATATCCATTCCAAGAGCCACAAGACTATATCTATAGGTAAGGTGTAATTTTTCTTCTCCCCGTAGTTGTTAACGGCTGTTTCCTTTATGAATGACTGGCTATTAACATATCTCATCTTCCTTTCATATTTCAAGATGTCCAAATATATTACTATATATTTTTTTTTGTACCTCACCACACATGATGTATTTGTCTGTGACACCCCGCCTAATTAAATATCGGGCGATCACTCCTTTATTAAATTAAAATCAAGCTGAACAGTTGGTTCATTCTTAGCATCACAGTCGTAAAAATAACTTTTCCAATTTAAACACCCTAAGTAATTAAGCTAAGTGTCAAAACCATTTTTAAACATTACTTCCCAAATTTTATTTTGAAAACAAAGATTTAATTATTTACAACAATTCGATATTTAACGAATCACACCACAATAATCCTGGAACATATAATCCAATTAATTTAAACATTCAACAACTAAATCCCAGCCTTTAAAACTTAAAGTAAAACATACATGCTGAATAAATCCCAAAGTAACAGTACTAGAAATAACTGAAATACAAATGTCCCAATAAAACAGATAAATAGTGGAAAGGGAGACACATGCCCAATAAGGAGAATGATAGAAGTGGAATCAAGTAAATGAAATCGTCTAAGCAAGTGGCCTGCAACTCCCACCTAAGCTGCAGCACGTTCCTTCCAAGGGATCCTAAACAAGATGCCCCTGTGGCTGGGAACCTGTAATATATACATATATATACAAGAGAGAAAGAGGAATAGAAACGGGTCAGAGCCCGATAGTGTATATGATTTAAAAATTCGTTTAGCAAGTATTTAAATTGATACAGGCCAATGCAACAACATATTAGTGCGACACTCTCTTGAGAAATTCTCACCTCTCTTCTAATGTGCACTCCTATCGCACTAACCTTCCCAATGGTTTATCTCATCATATATCACACTATCTTTCCCCAAGGATTTAACTTATCTTAGGTGACTCTCAATATTTAAGTTAACAACATCATGGTTTAAAAGGATAATTTCATTTAGTACAAAACGCTCATTTTAACTTTATTGATTCATAAAGTTTTTCAATATCATATTATACTTTTCAAAACAAGTATTTCCAATTTGAGTCATTGTACATGTCTTACTTACCATAACACAGTAGGCAGTTTCCCAAATTTCAGAAGTTCATATATATATATTAAATACTCGTATAATATATATATTCTAACAGCACCCCACATAAAAATTATGGTGCGGGCATACTCTGCTATCCGATCCCCGTATCAATCGTAATAAATTGAATACAAGTTTGGAATCACTCTCGAACTGTATAAATACATACACAAACAATATGGAGGCGAATCATAGTTTCCATGTCCAAGAGGTCAGTGCATACCCTCACGTCTCTTAGGACTGTGACTACCGATTCGATAGCCTGTACCTAGGATTTCTGTCTTCTAGGGTACGAGTCAATATCCCCCATGAAGGCCCATTCGAGATAAGACTGTCCCATCGCGGTAACCTCAGGGATAGAAACTAGCGCGGGCATGATTTTCACAAGTATATAATATATGCATACACAATCATATAAATATACCACTTTTATTATATCAATTTTGGTTTATCCCATAACCCACATTTATCCTTATTTTCCCATTATTATTTATCAAGTATAATGGTTCCTTTCTAACTTTAATTCGATGGGTTTTTCCAACTTACTACGTAACCCTCATGGACTCTATTCTTCCAAATGTACAATTCAGTAGGTATCCATTTATGTTCCAACGTAACTCTCTCTTACGTGTCTGTCCCCTTTAATATATACTTACATTGTCCCTTATGCAAAATATCCCAAAAAGATAGATTTCGCCTTACATTAAAGGTCTCTTATTCATTAATGAATCTTACTGGTCATCATTATCTCCCAAATTATTTGAAGAAGGATGTCTAAGGAGTTTTCTTCATTTCGAATCAATTCAAAAATTTTAAAAGGGGAAATTAAGTCTACCAATAGGGGTCGATCGATCGAGGTTAGGGGCTCGATCGATCGAGCCCTCGATCGCTCGAAGCTCAAGGCTCGATCGATCGATCAAGCAGGTATGGCGAATCCTGCAGTTACGGGTTTCATCCTCTAACCTCAACCAATTCCATATTTTTCATTCCCAATCGTCCCAGAATTTATACTACTAACATTATATCATCATATTATGTATTTTCTACGTAAAGCATGTAAGTTTCCGTCACTAAACATGGATTAACAACCCAAAATTCATGTAAATATCAAGAACCCTAGAAATCTCTTAAACATGGTTCTAACACGTCTTTTCCAGAATTTCTTTCTTATAAAACATCATAAATTCATGGTTTAATCCTCTACATGGCAAAAGGGTTTCCAGAATATCATTTAAGTCATCCCTACATGCAATTTCCTATCCCAAATGGGGTTTTTCTTCCATATAACTCATCCTAATCATTCCTAAACTAATATGAGTGATGCATCAACGAAAATAAGCAAGATAAACACTTGCCTGGGATTTTTTGACATTCTGGTTTGGTGCCGAATTTGGTGTGGTTGTGTTCCCCGTCTCTCGATCTACGCGTTGGTGGTGGTGGCGGTGCAAACGGATGGATTTCGGGCCTTGGATTGCTTTGGAAGCTCTCTCCTTCCCTCTCCTATGGCCGTCGCTTGTCTTTGGTTGTTCTAACCCTAGAAGACAACCTTAGACATCGGATATAACCCTTGAAATTTCGTGGGTTTAATTACCCAAAAATGTAAAATGACCAAAATGCCCTCCCGGGGTACTAATTAAGCCTAAAATTGCCCCGAGACTCAAACTAAACCCCCGGGTACACTTTTCTGACTATCTCGACCCTTCCGGACACGTTGGCGCACTCAAAATGACCATACGGATAACTAAAAATATTTCACTTTTATTAATCAACATTTATTCCCGACGCGACACAGGCGCGTCCCGACTTAAATTTCCATAATTGTCATTCTATTCACACATGACAATACTATAAAAATAAATCTCATATATTTCTATACTCATCCAGTAACATTCAACAAATAACAAATTTCCAATAATTACTAACTCTCGCCACGCTAGTAAATATTTAAAACAACATTCCGGATTAAAATTGATTTAATTATCTCAATTAAATTTAATTATCCCTAAATTTAAAAGCCATGAAAATACGGGGTATTACATACTTCCCCCCTAATAACGAAATTTCGTCCCGAAATTAAAAAAATACGGTCTATCAGGTAGCACAGTTCTGGATATCCTTTTTCGTACACAAACTATTTACATTGTAAGGCGCTCAATCACTATAGTCTTTTTCTCATAGCAACCCTGTTTTACATTCTCATTGGAGACACTTCACATAGTGCCCCTAATTGACAACATTCGCATAGGTCACGCCTATACGTTATAAATATCCATTATCTACTATAATTAGGGGGATTCCCACTCGGAGAAGACTATACTAACATTTGACCACTCTTGTTTGCCTAAAACAGTCATGGAATTTTACCATAGTTATCGGATATTTTCTCGACCGACCGAAAAATTCTGATTATCTACTCTCATCTAAACATACGAAAGGAGAATAGTCGAGGTTCTTCCATAACAAAACCTTAATAAGCACCTTGTACGCGACAAACAGGTACGAGTGCTTCTACCGAGCATTCCTGAAATCATCGTACCAATATTCCAAAATCTCCTTCACGTGGCTCCACAAATCTTTAATCACCGTGCGCCCGTTCCCTAGCTATGGGTGATACATCCTACTCGAAACGAAACCTTATCTCCGCTGGTTTCTGAAATCCTATATCAAAGGTGGGATTCACCAATCTCATCCTGATTTAGAAATTTATACTGCGCCGGATCATGCACTGGCACGATCCTTCCTTTCAAAGGAAGTCTGGGGCATACTAGTTAATATTGAAAGTCAGCCCAAAGGAGTATCAATCACGACCTTCTCGGCGACTTTATTCACATGTTCGGGATGAACCTTTGATCTTGTTTTGACGATGGCAACCCATCCAATAACTATACCGACTTTACCGACCTCTTCCAATTTCAGGAATTGTTGCTAAACACAAAATTCTTTGGTTGATTCTCCTCTTTCAACCCAACCTTACCAATGGGCGGTGCATGTAGAGACTATCACTACGTACCGCTAAACATTGATTCTTCCTTGAAATGTCTCACATTAAGTGACACGTAATACTCCCCTTCCTTCCTTGTAGTATGTCGAAAGTTCCAACCGTGCTCTTCTCTCCACGAAGCGCACTTTTGGATCTCTTATACCATACCAACATCATCACCCTTTGTATGTGCAAGTCGCTATCATACTTGCCTACTAACAACTCCTCTCCAAGTGTTCTTGATAATCATTTAATTCTGCTCCATTCAAGGAATACTCTTCTTAAATGACTTCCCACAGTCTTCCAATTCAAATTTGGGTGTGTTATTCTAATTACACACCTATGTATGGATTATCGCCCCTCATGTGATGTTTAATGCACTCTATCACTTCCACTTCGTTTAACTAGTCCCACAAACATATATGACACACGTCCATGACCACGTCCCTTCGACTCAGACGATTTTAACTGCAATTAACTGAGATGCCCACATTCTTGCAACACCCCGACCGCCCTAGAAGAGCGAACGGCGTGCTACTCATCCGTAGAACGAACTAAATTCAACGAAATAGAAGGAATAGGGCATTCAAATTCCATGACAATAAAAGAGGAATAATAATTCTCAACCTTCTTCAGATAAGTATAAAAATTTTCCCAAATAGGTACAACAACCAAAATAAATGAGTAACGCACTATTCATCAAAATAATTCAAGTCATCTCTTTTGTATAATAAAGTTCTTTCCAGATAATTCATGCTAAAAATCATTCCAACTCTTTATTCGCCCCGTGTTTTGAACGCGGTTATGACATTTGGGTACTCTCAATCACCCTAAAAATCAAAATTCTTAAATTCTCCTTATCATCATTCCACCCCTCAACTCGTGGGGTAACCTTCAATGCTTTCTTACCACAAGATGCGGCTTCCAATAGCTTTAAAACAAAATTCATCTTCCAACTTACATACATAATTACTTGATCCCATTTTAACCAGGGTACCGAACTGATGGAATAGTGACCAAACGTCTCCCTATTTCCAACCTTACGCTAAGTTTCATGCGTGGGATGTCTCGCAAAGCGAAATCCAAACAAGGAACCCCCCCGATACACAACTACCTAGCATTGTCGGTTATCGAAATCCGTTAGGTCCTCCGTCCATAGCATATACCTCTTTATTCCGTCCCTTGAGAGAAAAGTTACAATTTCTCTCGTAATTATGCTTAACAAAGAACGTTTCACTAATTGCACTATTGTTCAGTATAGGTTGGTGGTAATAGCATTCCATACACCTCTAATACATACACTCGGAATTCTCAAAATTCCTTTCCCTAATAATAGGGGTATAAATATTAAGTCCCACATCTCTAAAGGATAAATATAACAATGCACTTTTCCTATCACTAAGTCCGGAGTGCTAAACATGATACTGAGTCAAATCTTTTCGCTCAATGGTAAATCCCGATTCATACGGAATTATACTGACAAAATGTATACATACTTTGGCATCGAATATCTCGAGCCCACTATCTCCTCCGAAGTCTCTGGGATAGATAATATAAGTGTGAGTCCAACCTTCTTACAGGTAAAGGCTCACCAAAACAAACATAAAACATGATGCGCTAGTGCAATCACTCCGACATCCTTGCAATAAATGCTCATTATCGTAATAACCATTTCTATAACATTTTATCAAAGATAATACCATACTCGTATATCGCATCACTACGACGAGTAACCTCAATAAAATATGTAACACTGTTAATATACACATTCATCCTCCGCGGATAGCACCAAAGAAAAATCCCTCTACGATAGGGAAAAATACTCAAATAATGGTAACATTTATAACTATATGCATTAAACTCGTCTCACATACTAATCTAGCAATGAATAAAATATGGTGACTCGCTCGTGTCCCATAAACACGCCTCATCCTCTGAGGATACAACTTATACTTCAACCTTGCCAATCGTCTTGACTGGGCAAGTGGTTTCTGGACGTAACACGTCTACTCAAACCAAACAAAATTACTTTAATCGTTGTCTTTTACTAGGCAACGTATTCTTGTCCTTTTACTCACTTTGGAACATATTATCGTAAGCGATTTCACTCCGCACAAAAAAAAATACCCCAACACATAATTCACTTATTACCTGTCCTACTAACCAGGTTAGGATTGTCCTTCTCTCGGACATTAGTAGACTCGATTACTGTTAGCCATTCCTATTGTTCCCTTAGCTTTTTAGGCCATAAAGATCATGTTACTATTTGTAATAGTATTTACTGAATTTACCATCACCTGGTAAGAATTTAACTATATGAAGCATTTAAATGGGTCCCCCAATGTGTATCCACAACCCTTTGTGGTGCTACACTACCACCCTCGTATTCAGTCTTCTTCTCGACTAACTTCTCCGATTCCTTTAAGCTTCCCACACAAGGAGCACTATCATCTTTATTGACAAAATACAACATTGTCAACCTCTGAATCAGCCATCCATCAGAATTTCCTCCTCGAGTATTATCAATTATTATTACGAGTTGGTCTCCCACTTGGAGTCATTTCCTCCACTCGTATCTACATCTTCCGATACGAAATTTGCTAATGATTTGGATTCATATTCACAATTGGACTTCTGTCATGCCCTCCCGCGATGAGTTCAGAATCATGTTTTCTTCTCACCCTGAACAGTTGACGAAGGAACATACGGTCAACGCAGTACCTAAGGTTCTCCTATAGGCATAGCATTCCACTTATAAAATTGGTGGTTGACTCCAACTATTATAACTTCGTCCCGAAAGCCAAGAAAAATTTCTCTAAATTTTCACTTTCAGTTTGCCACACTCCGTCCTATATCTAAACCTTTGGATACTTTACCTCCTTTGGTAAACACAAACAATTTTCGCATTTTTAGCATTCTCACTGACAGCTCTCTACACGTTTTTATAATACGTTGGGTGAAAGAGGAGGCGCTTGCATTGAATTAAGAAATAATATAATAAATACCATTTTTTAAACCAAATTAACCCTAAGCATGCAATTAGGTGTGATTGAAACAATATGAAATCATGCAAGAATTATTCAACACACAAAGTTAAGGAAAAATCCCCCACAGGGGCAAAACCATTTGTATATCACTATAATTTGTAAAAGACGGTTTACAATCGAATTACAATGAAATACAGGTTGACTAAGAATTACCCTCGGGTATCGGATTCTGTAGTCGCGGCTGGAAGAAACCCTTTCCAGTAGGGCTGGCGGCTGGAACTATCCCTGTCCAGTAGGGCTGCAATGAAGAGGAAGGAGCGGTCCACTTCACAAAAGGGTTGAACAACAATGGTGTTCTAGGTTTACCAAAAGTGACTCACAAATGTATGAAATTTGTGTGAATCAAGGGTATGAATCAATGGACTCAAATACCATGAAGACTTAAGAGTTATGGAACTCAGAAAATCGTGTATAAGTCTTAAGAAAACCAACTGCTGATCGTGGTTTAAATAAGGGATCGAAACCCTACAGAATCGGCTGCACGATCTGGCAGTGTTTATCCTCGTCGGATCGATCCGGTCGATTAGGCGGATCGGTCCGGTTAAGTCGGATCGGTTCTTTTTCTGAAACTGGATCGGTCTGGTTGGCATCGAATCGGTCCGGAACTTTTACCTTCATCGGTTCGCTATGGATCCGGGTGTACTGGTCTCAGCTCAACAGGCAGATCGGTCCGATCCCTTTAGCCGGATCGGTCCGATGAACCGGATCGGTTCTTTTATCTGATCCGGATCGGTCCAGTCATCAGAAATCAGATTCCTTCTTCTTTTGATCTTCGGATTTTGTTGATGACGATGTGATCTTTGAAACTATCATTCTTGTAACGGCGTATGACATAATATATACATAAAGATGGACAAATTGTCCTTACAAATCTCCCCCTATGTCTATGCCGGAACAAACATAAAAAATCCAAATTATCAAGTATGAACAATGCCTATACAAATCTACCCTTCCATGAACCCAAAACTGAAAGAGTACGAGTGAATAAGACTGCATCGTTTGTTCTTCAATTCTTCAGGAATCTTCACGCTTTTCTCATAGGGTGTGTCTCATGGGATTATTAAGGATGTACCTACACACATGAGATAAAGCAAATACCAAGTGACATATCGAGTTTGAAATGAGATAAACATAAGCATATATAACAATTCTCAGAATTTCAAAACTCCCCCATAATCAGATAATTCATTCTCCCCCTTTTTATGATGTCCCCAAATAGACAAATGAGAGAAATAAATCAAGCAATCAAGAGCCGGGGTGTCACAAGGAATAAAATCACACCATGAATGAACATAAAACAACCAAGTCGGTGATGGAGTAAATGAATGGGTGTGATCAACATTCGATAGGAAAATCAAAACATACAAACATGACATATGTGCAAGATGAATATTGAATATTCCTAACGAATGAACTCAAATGCTTCCTTTGGTGTAAAAGAGTGACAGTATAAGGTATTGACTCAATCAAATCATCAAATCAAAGCTCAAAGTGATTTCTACACCAATAACGTCCAAAATGGTTTATGCTTTTTCAGGACTTTCAAGGAAGTGCAAACCCGTTATCAATCTCCAACCAAACTCCCTCAGATTTATATTTTGAATAGAGGTATACTAAATTCTCAAACTTTGGAGAATTGATGGTGAAAACCTAAATGGCCCATATTTGGCATGAATTGCTTTTTATTGCCTTTAATTTTTTTTGGGCTCTTTTAACCTCTTAGGACCTCGGATATTAAAATTCCTCCATTTTTTAGGTCCTTTGTAATGGTGGCTTTTGCGCAAAGGATAAGAATCAACTTTCGCAGCCCCTCCCCGTTATGAAAATGTACACACAGTCTCACCAAAACGGTTTTTACATGCAATCCAATCTTGTCAAGTTTTATCGCATTTTATATATTGTATAGACAGGATTGAGATGGAAACACTTAAGCCAACATGAGATTGACAAGTGCAATAATCAGATATAGCCGTGCATGTGTGCAGTAAAGGATATAGGAGTCAAGCATGTAGGAAATATCACGAATTACATCTCAAGGACTCCAATCAATGTTAAACACATGGATGAAATGATGTAGCCTCTCAAATCTCTATCAAACAGTCACATGGATATATGGAATGAAGTTGTGACTTGGCTATCTTAAATGCTCATCCATAAAAGGAAAATCTCTTTTTGAATTTTTTCAAAAATTTTATCAAAATAAAATCTTTTTGTGTTTTTCTAAAAAAAATTTTCTAAAAGGAAAATCTTTTTGTATTTTTCAACGACTAATAACAAAGAATACATAAAAGCTGTACAACAAGGCTATGGTACATATAAAACAGACTAGCAATAGGAAGCATATGATATGAACATGAAGAAGCATCCTATTCTAGACATAGACCAACCCATCAGTCAACTGTGCAAATCCCCAAAGACTTCCTAAGACTCTCAAATCTAAGGGAATCTAAAGGTTTCGTGAAAATATCGGCTAACTGACGGTCAGTAGGAACAAAACTCAGGGTTACGACCTTCTCCTCAACTAACTGACGTATAAAGTGCTCGCGTAACCTGATGTGCTTTCTGCGCGAATGTTGGACAGGATTGCGGGATATGTGTATCGCGCTCGTGTTATCACATGAAATGGTCATGGTGTCCTGTGAAATCCCATAATCCTCCAACATTTTCTTCATCCACATAAGTTGCGTGCAACAACTCCCGGCGGCTATGTACTCAGCCTCCGCAGTGGACAAAGAGATGGAATTTTGTTTTTTGCTCAGCCAGGAGACAAGAGTAGAACCAAAATAGAAACACCCACCAGAAGTGCTCCTACATCCATCTACATCCCTAGCCCAATCGGCATCTGAATAGGCGGACAGACGGTCATCGGTATCAAAGGAATACCAAATCCCGTATGAGAGAGTCCCACTCACGTATTTGATAATACGTTTTAGAGCGAGTAAGTGTGACTCTTTAGGAGACGCCTGATAACGCGCACAGACTCCAACACTAAAGGCAATGTCGGGACGACTACCAGTTAAGTAGAGAAGACTGCCTATCATACTCCGATACAAGGTTTGCTCTACGTCCTTGCCTCAAGTGTCCTTACTAAGCTTGGTAGAAGTACTCATAGGTGTACGTGTATGCTTAGCGGAGTCTAAACCAAATTTCTTCACTAGGTCTCTAGCATACTTGGATTGGGAGATGAACATCCCATCCTCTAGCTGACGAACCTGGAGACCAAGGAAGAATGTAAGCTCACCAACCATGCTCATCTCAAACTCACCTTTCATCTCCTCCTCAAAGTGGTGAGCATGCTGGGAGCATGTGGATCCAAAGACTATGTCGTCCACATAGACTTGGGCAACCAAAATAGCACCGTCATCTCTCCTGATGAACAACGTCATATCTACTCCCCCTCTCTTGAAGCCACGAGCTAAGAGATAGGAAGTAAGCCTCTCGTACCAAGCACGGGGTGCTTGCTTCAAACCATACAAGGCTTTCCTTAGATAGTAGACGTGCTCAGGGTGCTGAGGGTCTTCAAACCCTTTTGGTTATTCCACATAAACCTCCTCCTGTAGAATGCCATTCAGAAAGGCACTCTTGACATCCATCTGATATACCTTGAAGCGCAGATGACATGCGATGGCGAGCAGAAGACGGACGGACTCAAGCCTCGCAACAGGAGCAAATGTCTCCCCAAAGTCTACACCCTCTATCTGTGTGTAGCCTTGAGCGACCAACCTAGCCTTATTTCTGATTATGGTACCATATTCATCCATTTTGTTCTTGAAAATCCACCGGGTACCTATCACATTAGTCTCACTTGGTCGGGGGAATAATTCCCAGACATTATTCTTTTTAAACTGAAGCAACTCATTCTGCATAGCAGATATCCAGTGTTCATCCTTGAGTGCTTCTTTATGGTTCTTGGGCTCGACTTTGGACGTGTAGCAGTGATGACTAACAACGTTCTCTAGTTGAGCACGAGTCTTGACCCCTAGAGTGGGATCGCCAACAATGGCTGAAGGATCATGACTCTTGCGAAACCAAGCAGGTGTATCCCCTAAAACAGGAATAGGGTCCACAGAGTGTGGGAGAGGAACAAGAAAATCATTGTCCGAAAAGTCCTCATCCTCACACTGAAGTTTGGGATCAATAACCGTCGGAGGTTCGTCATCTTGCACAGTGACGTTTATTGATTCCATAACCTTAGAGCTCTTCAGGTTAAGAACCCGGTACGCTCTACTATTCGATGAATATCCTAGAAATATTCCCTCGTCGCTCCGGGAGTCGAACTTTCCTAATTGCTCTCTATCCCGTAGGATGTAGCATTTACTCCCCAAAACACGGAAATATGCCAGGTTGGGCTTCTTGCCAGTCCACAACTCATAAGGAGTGTGAAGTGTGTGTGGACGCAAATACACCCTATTCACCGTGTGGCATGCAGTAGACACTGCCTCTGCCCAAAATCTCCTAGAAACTTTACGACCTAGAAGCATAGATCTAGCCATCTCTTGGATCGTTCTATTCTTTCTCTCAACAATCCCATTTTGCTGAGGAGTTCTCACAGCAGAAAACTCATGTTTGATCCCAAGGCTATCACAGTACAAATCCACCTTTGCTTCCTTAAATTCAGTGCCGTTATCACTACGTATTCTGTTAATAGTGACACCGTGTTGATTTTGCAGGACACGGCACTTGGTCATTAAAAATTCTACAACATCGGATTTCTCTCTCAGAAAACCTACAATGGAGTACCTGGAGAAATCGTCCACCATCACGAGAATGTATCTCTTACCACCTAGACTCTCCGTGCGAGTAGGACCCATAAGATCCATGTGAATCAACTCAAGAACACGTGAGGTGGTAATGGAATTCAACTTCCTATGTGGGCTACGAATTTGCTTTCCCAACTGACAGGGTCCACAAATCGTGGAAGTTGTCTTTCCAAGTGACGGTAAGCCACGTACTAGGTCCCTTTTGACTAACCGAGATAAGTCTCTAACGTTCACATGACCTAGACGTTGGTGCCACAGATCCATATGAGTGATCGTGGCGCTGTTGCAAATAATTGAGGATGTGGGCTCATTCCCATAGCAGTTATCCTCTGTCCTCACCCCTTTCACTAAAAGTTTACCGGCTTGATTATAGACCTTACAAGCTTTCCGGTCAAACTTCACTGCAAAGTCATCGTTGCACAGCTGGCTGATGCTAAGAAGGTTTGCTTTCAAACCTTTGACATACAGCACGTTTTCTAGCTTTGGAAATCCTGGTAACTCTACTGTACCTCGTCCTACTATGCTAAATTTGCTACCATCTCCAAAGGTGACTCTCCCATCATTATAATCCTCAAGATGGGTAAAATATGAGGAATCACCTGTCATGTGTCTGGAGCATCCACTGTCAAAATACCACTGAGAGGTATTATGTTCTTTGAGAGCGACATGGACAACAAGGGCCTTTTTCGCTTTCTTAGGAACCCAAGTGTAGGTACCTTTTTGTATTCCCTTATTGTTGTTGGTTTTAGCCGGAATGCGGGGCGCATTCATTGATGGTAAGGTCATCCGTCAGAATTCCTCCATCAAACTCTATGATGTGGCGGCTAGAAACTCAACATGCTCTCTCAGACTGGCAAACTCATCAGTCTGATGTGGTGGAGCAAACGTACGTCATGTCCGACCCAACTTATAGCAATTTTCCCTAAGGTGTCCATTTCTTTTGTAATGGGAGCAAAAGGGCACATTATTAGGAGGACCTTGGTTTGCTTTTCTTGGTCGAACTCTCCTTCTTGGTTTTTATGACAGCCATAAGGAGTCATAGTAAACTCAGGAATTGGTCCGGGTGCAATTTGGGACGTGGAGGCACCATCAAAACCTATTCCTTTCCTGTCACCAAAACCTAAAGCCGGACCGAGGATCATGTTTCCCATCTTCCCAGATCTGTCCTCGATTTGTACCTTGACTTTCCTAGCTCTCTCAAGGTCATGAGTAAGCTGGGAAACAAGGGCTTCAAGTTTCTTCCGAGTCTCCAAGTAGGAATGGAGCTCACTCGTAAGACTAGCCACTTGTTTAGTCAAGTCCGCTTTCTCTTTCTCAAAACTGCTCTCTCTCTGTTTAAGCAAATTCTCTTTACTAACCCAGGCAGACTCTCTCTCTCTCATGGTGGTGCAAGTGGAGGACTCTCTCTCTCTCGTCTCTTCTAACTCTTCTTCTAACGCGGTGATCCTAAGAACTAACGCCTTGTTACATTTTTTAGTTTTGAAAGACTCATTATATAACTCGGCGTAGGCGCGTTGAAGGTTACTCTCGTCCTCACTACCTTCCTCCTCTCCCTCACTTTCTTCGCTCTCGCTGTCGAGGTGTCCCTGTGAAGTAGTATCCTCATCATTATGAGATGCACTAGGAGTACTCACATGAGTAGCCATGAACGCTATGAAGTTACACTCATGCGGTGACTCATCTCCCGAGTCCACCGACTCGACCTCACTGTCGTCACTAAGGGTAGCATTTAGGACATTTTTACCCTTTTCCCTATTCAGACGAGTGGTACACTCAAATGCTCTGTGTCCCTTACCGTCGCACTCAAAACACCTCTCACTGTCTTTAGGGGGTTCTTTGAAATCTTTCTTTTCAAACTTATTTTTCTGAAAATTCTTTTTATCTTTGAAATTCCCATTTTTCTTAAATTTCAGAATTTTCTTGAAGTTTTTAGCAAATAATACCAAATCATCTAGGTCAAACTCACATTCAGAATCAGAATTTTCTAACTTTCTAGATGACTCGACTCTCTTTCTTGCCGACCCCTCACTTTTTCTCTCTTGGGCTTTAAGGGCAATTCCCTTATCTTTTGGCTTGGCAGATTTAGGAAACATGTCTATTTCATAAGTTTGTAAATCTCCTACCAGTTCTTCCAATTTTAGTGTATTTAAATTACCCAAGGAATTTAGCACAGTGACTTTAGGTATAAAACGCTTAGGAAGGGAACGAAGAATCTTTTTAACAACTCTAGCATTTGGAATATGTTCACCAAGATTATAGCTAGTATTAACAATGTCAGAAAGCCTAGCATAAAATTCATCAAAACATTCATTTTCATGCATGGTGATGGTTTCAAATTGAGTTGTAAAATTTTGTAGTTTTGACTCTTTAACGGCATTTGTTCCTTCATGGTTAAGTTGCAAAACATCTCATGCTTCTTTTGACGTGGTGCACGTCATTATGCGTTTGAACTCATCAGGTGTGACAGACCCAGAAATAGCACTTAGACCCTTAGAGTTAAAAGATGACCATTTAAATTCTTCATCAGTCCAAGTAATGTCAGGTTTCAAGTTGGTCACATTATCAACAGTCACGGTGGGAGGAGTCCACCCTCGTTCAACCAAAATCCAGACACGTTCATCAATGGCTTTTAAAGCCGACCTCATACGTGCTTTCCAATAAGCATAATTTGACCCGTCAAAAATAGGCATTTTATAATATGACTTCTCCATATGAACACGCTCTTTTCAAAAATTAATTTATTTCAAAAATTGATATCTTTAGAAAAATTTTGCGAAAGTAAGGAATACGCGATAGAATGGCGTAACCTGCTCTGATACCAATTTGAAAGAGGAGGCGCTTGCGTTCAATTAAGAAATAATATAATAAATACCATTTTTTAAACCAAATTAACCCTAAGCATGCAACTAGGTGTGATTGAAACAATATGAAATCATGCAAGAATTATTCAACACACAAAGTTAAGGAAAAATCCCCCACAGGGGCAAAACCATTTGTATATCACTATAATTTGTAAAAGACGGTTTACAATCGAATTACAATGAAATACAGGTTGACTAAGAATTACCCTCGGGTATCGGATTCTGTAGTCGCGGCTGGAAGAAACCCTTGCCAGTAGGGCTGGCGGCTGGAACTATCCCTGTCCAGTAGGGCTGCAATGAAGAGGAAGGAGCGGTCCACTTCACAAAAGGGTTGAACAACAATGGTGTTCTAGGGTTACCAAAAGTGACTCACAAATGTATGAAATTTGTGTGAATCAAGGGTATGAATCAATGGACTCAAATACCATGAAGACTTAAGAGTTATGGAACTCAAAAAATCGTGTATAAGTCTTAAGAAAACCAACTGCTGATCGTGGTTTAAATAAGGGATCGAAACCCTACAGAATCGGCTGCACGATCTGGCAGTGTTTATCCTCGCCGGATCGGTCCGGTCGATTAGGCGGATCGGTCCGGTTAAGTCGGATCGATTCTTTTTCTGAAACCGGATCGGTCTGGTTGGCATCGAATTGGTCCGAAACTTTTACCTTCATCGGTTCGCTATGGATCCGGGTGTACTGGTATCAGCTCAACAGGCGGTCGATCCGGTCCCTTTAGCCGGATCGGTCCGGTGAACCGGATCGGTTCTTTTATCTGATCCGGATCGGTCCGGTCATCAGAAATCAGATTCCTTCTTCTTTTGATCTTCGGATTTTGTTGATGACGATGTGATCTTTGAAACTATCATTCTTGTAACGGCGTATGACATAATATATACATAAAGATGGACAAATTTTCCTTACATTGGGTAAGTTTACCCTCGCACCTCATTCAACTATAACGACATTTGGAAATCATTGATGCGCCTTAGTCACCTTTCTAGTCTTAGGTTCTCGTGCCATAATGGAGGTGACCTCGACTACGATCATCATCCTCGGATATATTTTATAATCTCAACTGAGCCCTGCCTCCTGATGTACGCTTAACGGTCCTCTTCTGACATCCGTCATCACTCGGCACACGCAAATATCCGAATGAAATTAGAATTCACTAATGTATACACATTATAGCAGGAGAACGAAATCTCGTCAAAGAAATCGACAGTCCTAAACATAGGGCTCTATATCAAACAAAGCAACGCTGAAAGCATAATAAGCCGTACAGATCCTAAGGACACTAGAACCTGATGCTCTGATACCACCTGTGACACCCCGCCTAATTAAATATCGGGCGATCACTCCTTTATTAAAATAAAATCAAGGTGAATAGTTGGTTCATTCTTAGCATCAGAGTCGTAAAAATAACTTTTCCAATTTAAACACCCTAATTAATTAAGCTAAATGTCAAAACCATTTTTAAACATTACTTCCCAAATTTTATTTTGAAAACAAAGATTTAATTATTTACAACAATTCGATATTTAACGAATCACACCACAATAATCCTGGAACATATAATCCAATTAATTTAAACATTCAACAACTAAATCCCGGCCTTTAAAACTTAAAGTAAAACATACATGCTGAATAAATCCCAAAGTAACAGTACTAGAAATAACTGAAATACAAATGTCCCAATAAAACGGATAAATAGTGGAAAGGGAGACACATGCCCAATAAGGAGAATGATAGAAGTGGAATCAAGTAAATGAAATCGTCTAAGCAAGTGGCCTGCAACTCCCACCTAAGCTGCAACACGTTCCTTCCAAGGGATCCTAAACAAGACGCCCCTGTGGCTGGGCACCTGTAATATATACATATATATACAAGAGAGAAAGAGGAATAGAAACGGGTCGGAGCCCGATAGTGTATATGATTTAAAAATCCGTTTAGCAAGTATTTACATTGATACAGGTCAATGCAACAACATATTAGTGCGACACTCTCTTGAGAAATTCTCACCTCTCTTCTAATGTGCACTCCTATCGCACTAACCTTCCCAATGGTTTATCTCATCATATATCACTCTATCTTTCCCCAAGGATTTAACTTATCTTAGGTGACTCTCAAGATTTAAGATTTAACAACATCATGGTTTAAAAGGATAATTTCATTTAGTACAAAACGCTCATTTTAACTTTATTGATTCATAAAGTTTTTCAATATCATATTATACTTTTCAAAACAAGTATTTCCAATTTGAGTCATTGTACATGTCTTACTTACCATAACACAGTAGGCAGTTTCCCAAATTTCAGAAGCTCATATATATATTAAATACTCGTATAATATATATATTCTAATAGCACCCCGCATAAAAATTATGGTGAGGGCATACTCGGCTATCCAATCCCCGTATCAATCGTACTAAAGGGAATACAAGTTCGGAATCACTCTCGAACTGTATAAATACATACACAAACAATATTGAGGCGAAGCATAGTTTCCAAGTCCAAGAGGTCAGTACATACCCTCACGTCTCTTAGGACTGTGACTACCGATTCGATAGCCTGTACCTAGGATTTCTGTCTTCTAGGGTACGAGTCAATAGCCCCCATGAAGGCCCATTCGAGATAAGACTTTCCCAGCGCGATAACCTCAGGGATAGCAAGTAGCGCGGGCATGATTTTCACAAATATATAATATATGCATACACAATCATATAAATATACCACTTTTATTATATCAATTTAGGTTTATCCCATAACCCACATTCACAACATTTATCCTTATTTTCCCATTATTATTTATCAAGTATAATGGTTCGTTTCTAACTTTAATTCGAAGGGTTTTTCCAACTTACTATGTAACCCTCATGGACTCTATTCTTCCAAATGTACAATTCAGTAGGTATCCATTTATGTTCCAACGTAACTCTCTCTTACGTGTCTCTCCCCTTTAATATATACTTACATTGTCCCTTATGCAAAATATCCCAAAAATATAGATTTCGCCTTACATTAAAGGTCTCTTATTCATTAATGAATCTTACTGGTCATCATTATCTCCCAAATTATTTTAACAACGATGTCTAAGGAGTTTTCTTCATTTCGAGTCAATTCAACAATTTTAAAAGGGGAACTTAAGTCTGCCAGGAGGGGTCGATCGATCGAGGTTAGGGGCTCGATCGATCGAGCCCTCGATCGATCGAAGCTCAAGGCTCGATCGATCGATCAAGCAGGTATGGCGAATCCTGCAGTTACGGGTTTCATCCTCTAACCTCAACCAATTCCATATTTTTCATTCCCAATCATCCCAAAATTTATACTACTAACATTATATCATCATATTATGTATTTTCTACGTAGAGAATGTAAGTTTTCGTCACTAAACATGGATTAACAACCCAAAATTCATGTAAATATAAGGAACCCTAGAAATCTCTTAAACATGGTTCTAACACGTCTTTTCCAGAATTTCCTTCTTATAAAACATCATAAATTCATTCTTTAATCCTCTATATGGCAAAAGGGTTTCCAGAATATCATTTAAATCATCCCTACATGCAATTTCCTATCTCAAATGGGGTTTTTCTTCCATACAACTCATCCTAATCATTCTTAAACTAATATGAGTGATGCATCAACGAAAATAAGCAAGATAAACACTTGCCTGGGATTTTTTGACGTTCGGGTTTTGTGCCGAATTCGGTGTGGTTGTGTTCCCCGTCTCGCGATCTACGCGTTGGTGGTGGTGGCGGTGCAAACGGATGGATTTCGGGCCTTGGATTGCTTTGGAAGCTCTCTCCTTCCCTCTCCTACGGTCATCACTTGTCTTTGGTTGTTCTAACCCTAGAATAAAACCCTAGACATCAGATATAACCCTTGAAATTTCGTGGGTTTAATTACCCAAAAATGTAAAATGACAAAATTGCCCTCCCGGGGTACTAATTAAGCCTAAAATTGCCCCGAGACTCAAACTAAACCCCCAGGTACACTTGTCTGACTATCTCGACCCTTCCGGACACGTTGGCGCACTCAAAACGACCATACGGATAAGTAAAAATATTTCACTTTTATTAATCAACATTTATTCCCGACGCGACACAGGCGCGTCCCGACTTAAATTTCCATAATTGTCATTTTATTCACACGTGAAAATACTATAAAAATAAATCTCATATATTTCAATACTCATCCAGTACCATTCAACAAATAAAAAATTTCCAATAATAACTAACTCTCGTCACGCTAGTAAATATTTAAAACAACATTCCGAATTAAAATTAATTTAATTATCTCAATTAAATTTAATTATCCCTAAATTTAAAAGCCATGAAAATACGGGGTATTATATATTTCCCCCCTAATAACGGAATTTTTTCCCGAAATTCAAAAAAATACGGTATATCAGGTAGCACAGTTCTGTATATTCTTTTCCGTACACAAACTATTTACATCGTAAGGCGCTCAATCACTATAGTCCTTTTCTCATAGCAACCCTGTTTTAGATTCTCATTGGAGACACTACACATAGTGCCCCTAATTGACAACATTCGCATAGGTCACGCCTATACGTTATAAATATCCATTATCTCACTATCATTAGGAGGATTCCCACTCGGAGAAGACAATACTAACATTTGACCACTCTTGTTTGCCTAAAACAGTCATGGAATTTTACCATAGTTATCGGATATTTTCTCGACCGATCCTAAAATTCTGATTATCTACTCTCCTCTAAACATACGAAAGGATAATAGTCGAGGTTCTTCCATAACAAAACCTTAATAAGCACCTTGTACGCGACAAACAGGTACCAGTGCTTCTACCGAGCATTCCTGAAATCATCGTACCAATATTCCAAAATCTCCTTCACGTGGCTCCACAAATCTTTAATGACCGTGCACCCGTTCCCTAGCTACGGGTGATATATCCTACTCGAAATGAAACCTTATCTCCGTTGGTTTCTGAAATCCAATATCAAAGGTGGGATTCACCAATCTCATCCTGATTTAAAAATTTATACTGCGCCGGATCATGCACTGGCGCGATCCTTCCTTTCAAAGGAAGTCTGGGGCATACTAGTTAATATTGAAAGTCATCCCAAAGCAGTATCAATCACCTCCTTCTCGGTGACTTTATTCACATGTTTGGGATGAACCTTTGATATTTTTTTGAGGATGGCAACCCATCCAAGAACTATACCGACTTTACCGACCTCTTCCAATTTCAGGAATTATAGCTAAACAAAAAATTCTTTGGTTGATTCTCCTCTTTCAACCCAACCTTACCAATGGGCGGTGCATGTACAGACTATCACTACGTACCGCTAAACATTGATTCTTCCTTTAAATGTCTCACATTAAGTGACACGTAGTACTCCCCTTCCTTCCTTGTAGTATGTCGAAAGTTCCAACTGTGCTCTTCTCTCCACGAAGCGCACTTCTGGATCTCTTATACCATACCAACATCATCTCCCTTTGTATGTGCAAGTCGCTCTCATACTTGCCTACTAACAACTCCACTCCGAGTGCTCTTGATAATCATTTAATTCTGCTCCATTCAAGGAATACTCTTTTTAAATGACTTCCCACAGTCTTCCAATTCAAATTTGGGTGTGTTATTCTAATTACACACCTATGTATGGATTATCTCCCCTCATGTGACGTTTAATCCACTCTATCACTTCCACTTCGTTTAACTAGTCCCACAAACATATATGACACACGTCCATGACCACGTCCCTTCTACTCAGACGATTTTAATTGCAATTAACCGAGATGTCCACATTCTTGCAACACCCCGACCGCCTTAGAAGAGCGAACGGCGTGGTACTCATCCGTAGAACGAACTAAATTCAACGAAATAGAAGGAATAGGGCATTCAAATTCCATGACAATAAAAGAGGAATAATAATTATCAACCTTCTTCAGATAAGTATAACAATTTTCCCAAATAGGTACAACAACCAAAATAAATGAGTAACGCTCTATTCATCAAAATAATTCAAGTCATCTCTTTTGTATAATAAAGTTCTTTCCAGATAATCCATGATAAAAATCATTCCAACTATTTATTCGCCTCGTGTTTTGAACACGGTTTCGACATTTGGGTACTCTCAATCACCCTAGAAATCAAAATTCTTAAATTCTCCTTATCATCGTTCCACCCCTCAACTCATGGGGTAACTTTCAATGATTTCCTACCACAAGATCTGGCTTCCAATAGCTTTAAAACAAAATTCATCTTCCAACTTACATACATAATTACTTGATCCCATTTCGACCAGGGTACCGAACTCATGGAATAGTGAAAAACGTCTCCCTATTTCCAACCTTACGCTAAGTTTCATGCGTGGGATGTCTCGCAAAGCGAAATCCAAACAAGGAACCCCCCCGATACACTACTACCTAGCATTGTTGGTTATCGAAATCCGTTAGGTCCTCCGTCCATAGCATATACCTCTTTATTCCATCCCTTGACAAAAAAGTTACAATTTCTCCCGTAATTATGCTTAACAAAGAATGTTTCACTAATTGCACTATTGTTCAGTATAGGTTGGTGGTAATAGCATTCCATACACATCGAATACATACACTCAAAATTATCAAAATTCCTTTCCCTAATAATAGGGGTATAAATATTAACTCCCACATCTCTAAAGGATAAATATAATAATGAACTTTTCCTATCACTATGTCCGGAGTGCTAAACATGATACTGAGTCAAATCTTTTCGCTCAACAGTAAATCCCGATTCATACGGAATTATACTGACAAAATCTATACATACTTTGGCATCGAATATCTCGAGCCCACTATCTCCTCCAAAGTCTCTGGGATAGATAATATAAGTGTGAGTCCAACCTTCTTACAGGTAAAGCCTCGCCAAAACAAACATAAAACATGATGCGATAGTGCAATCACTTCGATAGCCTTGCAATAAATGCTCATTATCGTACTAACTATTTCTATAACGTTTTATCAAAGATAATACCATACTCGTATATCGCATCACTACGACGAGTAACCTCAATAAAATACGTAACACTGTTAATATACACATTCATCCTCTGCGGATAGCACCAAAGAGAAATCCCGCTACGCTAGGGAAAAATACTCACATAATGGTAACATTTATAACTATATGCATTAAACTCGTCTCACATGCTAATCTAGCAATGAATAAAATATGGTGACTCGCTCGTGTCACATAAACACGCCTCATCCTCTGAGGATACAACTTATACTTCAACCTTGCCAACCGTCTTGACTGGGCAAGTGGTTTCTGGACGTAACACGTCTACTCAAACCAAACAAAATTACTTTAATCGTTGTCTTTTACTAGGCACCGTATTCTTGTCCTTTTACTCACTTTGGAACATATTATCGTAAGCGATTTCACTCCGCACAAAAAAAAAAATACCCCAACACATAATTCACTTATTACCTGTCCTACTAACCAGGTTAGGATTGTCCTTCTCTCGGACTTTAGTAGACTCGATTCCTGTTACCCATCCCGGTTGTTACCTTAGCTTTTTAGGCCATAAAGATCATGTTACTATTTGTAATAGTATTTACTGAATTTACCGTCACTTGGTAAGAATTTAACTATCTGAAACATTTAAATGGGTCCCCCGATGTGTATCCACATCCCTTTGTGGTGATACATTACCACCCTCGTATTCAGTCTTATTCTCGACTAACTTCTTCGCTTCCTTTAAGCTTCCCACACAAGGAGCATTATCATCTTTATTGACAAAATACAACATTGTCAACCTCTGAATTAACCGTCCATCAGAATTTCCTCCTCGAGTATTATCAATTATTATTACGAGTTGGTCTCCCACTTGGAGTCGTTTCTTCCACTCGTATCTACATCTTTCGATACGAAATTTGCGAACGATTTGGATTCATATTCACAACTGGACTTCTGTCATGCCCTCCCGCGATGAGTTCAGAATCATGTTTGCTTCTCACCCTGAACAGTTGAGGAAGGAACATACGGTCAACACTGTACCTAAGTTTCTCCTATAGGCATAGCATTCCACTTCTAAAATTGGTGGTTGACTCCAACTATTATAACTTCGTCCCGAAAGCCAAGAAAATTTTCTCTAAATTTTCACTTTCAGTTTGCCACACTCCGTCCTATATCTAAACCTTTGGATACATTACCTCCTTTGGTAAACACAAATAATTTCCGCATTTTTAGAATTCTCACTGACAGTTCTCTACACGTTTTTGTAATACGTTAGGTAAGTTTACCCTCGCACCTCATTCAACTATAACGACATTTGGAAATCATTGATGCGCCTTAGTCACCTTTCTAGTCTTAGCTTCTCGTGCCATAATGGAGGTGACCTCGACTACGATCATCATCCTCGGATATATTTTATAATCTCAACTGAGCCCTGCTTCCTGATGTACGCTTAACGGTCCTCTTCTGATATCCGTCATCACTCTGCACACGCACATATCCGAACGAAATTAGAATTCACTAATGTATACACATTATAGCTGGAGAACGAAATCTCGTCAAAGAAATCGACAATCCTAAACATAGGGCCCTATATCAAACAAAGCAACGCTGAAAGCATAATAAGCCGTACAGATCCTAAGGACACTAGAACCTGATGCTCTGATACCACCTGTGACACCCCGCCTAATTAAATACCGGACGATCAATCCTTTATTAAAATAAAATCAAGGTGAACAGTTGGTTCATTCTTAGCATCAGAGTCGTAAAAATAACTTTTCCAATTTAAACACCGTAATTAATTAAGCTAAGTGTCAAAACCATTTTTAAACATTACTTCCCAAATTTTATTTTGAAAGCAAATATTTAATTATTTACAACAATTCGATATTTAACGAATCACACCACAATAATCCTGGAACATATAATCCAATTAATTTAAACATTCAACAACTAAATCCCGGCCTTTAAAACTTAAACTAAAACATACATGCTGAATAAATCCCAAAGTAACAGTACTAGAAATAACTGAAATACAAATGTCCCAATAAAACAGATAAATAGTGGAAAGGGCGACACATGCCCAATAAGGAGAATGATAGAAGTGGAATCAAGTAAATGAAATTGTCTAAGCAAGTGGCCTGCAACTCCCACCTAAGCTGCAACACGTTACTTCCAATGGATCCTAAACAAGACGCCCCTGTGGCTGGGCAACTGTAATATATACATATATATACAAGAGATAAAGAGGAATAGAAACGGGTCAGAGCCCGATAGTGTATATGATTTAAAAATCCGTTTAGCAAGTATTTAAATTGATACAGGCCAATGCAACAACATATTAGTGCGACACTCTCTTGAGAAATTCTCACCTCTCTTCTAATGTGCACTCCTATCGCACTAACCTTCCCAATGGTTTATCTCATCATATATCACACTATCTTCCCCCAAGGATTTAACTTATCTTAGGTGACTCTCAAGATTAAAGATTTAACAACATCATGGTTTAAAAGGATAATTTCATTTAGTACAAAACGCTCATTTTAACTTTATTGATTCATAAAGTTTTTCAATATCATATTATACTTTTCAAAACAAGTTTTTCCAATTTGAGTCATTGTACATGTCTTACTTACCATAAAACAGTAGGCAGTTTCCAAAATTCCAGAAGCTCATATATATATTAAATACTCGTATAATATATATATTCTAATAGCACCCCACATAAAAATTATGGTGCGGGCATACTCTGCTATCCAATCCCCGTATCAATCGTACTAAAGGGAATATAAGTTCGGAATCACTCTCGAACTGTATAAATACATACACGAACAATATTGAGGCGAAGCATAGTTTCCAAGTCCAAGAGATTAGTGCATACCCTCACGTCTCTTAGGACCGTGACTACCGATTAGATAGCCTGTACCTAGGATTTCTGTCTTCCAGGGTACGAGTCAATATCCACCATGAAGGCCCATTCGAGATAAGACTGTCCCAGCGCGGTAACCTTAGGGATAGCAAGTAGCGCGGGCATGATTTTCACAAGTATATAATATATGCATACACAATCATATAAATATACCACTTTTATTATATCAATTTAGGTTTATCCCATAACCCACATTCACAACATTTATCCTTATTTTCCCATTATTATTTATCAAGTATAATGGTTCGTTTCTAACTTTAATTCGAAGGGTTTTTCCAACTTACTACGTAACCCTCATGGACTCTATTCTTCCAAATGTACAATTCAGTAGGTATCCATTTATGTTCCAACGTAACTCTCTCTTACGTGTCTCTCCCCTTTGATATATACTTACATTTTCCCTTATGCAAAATATCCCAAAAATATAGATTTCGCCTTACATTAAAGGTCTCTTATTCATTAATGAATCTTACTGGTCATCATTATCTCCCAAATTATTTTAACAATGATGTCTAAGGAGTTTTCTTCATTTCAAGTCAATTCAACAATTTTAAAAGGGGAACTTAAGTCTTCCAGGAGGGGTCGATCGATCGAGGTTAGGGGCTCGATCGATCGAGCCCTCAATCGATCGAAGCTCAAGGCTCGATCGATCGATCAAGCAGGTATGGCGAATCCTGCAGTTACGGTTTCATCCTCTAACCTCAACCAATTCCATATTTTTCATTCCCAATCGTCCCAAAATTTATACTACTAACATTATATCATCATATTATGTATTTTCTACGTAAAGCATGTAAATTTCCATCACTAAACATGGATTAACAACCCAAAATTCATGTAAATATCAAGAACCCTAGAAATCTCTTAAACATGATTCTAACACTTCTTTTCCAGAATTTCCTTCTTATAAAACATCATAAATTTATTGTTTAATCCTCTACATGGAAAAAGGGTTTCCAGAATATCATTTAAATCATCCCTACATGCAATTTCCTATCTCAAATGGGGTTTTTCTTCCATACAACTCATCCTAATCATTCTTAAACTAATATGAGTGATGCATCAACGAAACTAAGCAAGATAAACACTTGCCTGGGATTTTTCGACGTTCGGGTTTGGTACCGAATTTGGTGTGGTTGTGTTCCCCGTCTCGCGATCTACGCGTTGGTGGTGGTGGCGGTGCAAACGGATGGATTTCGCGCCTTGGATTGCTTTGGAAGCTCTCCTTCCCTCTCCTACGGTCGTCACTTGTCTTTGGTTGTCCTAACCCTAGAAGAAAACCTTAGACATCGGATATAACCCTTGAAATTTCGTGGGTTTAATTACCCAAAAATGTAAAATGACAAAAATGCCCTCCCGGGGTACTAATTAAGCCTAAAATTGCCCCGAGACTCAAACTAAACCCCCGGGTACAATTGTTTGGCTATCTCGATCCTTCCGGACACGTTGGCGCACTGAAAATGACCATACGGATAAGTAAAAATATTTCACTTTTATTAATCAACATTTATTCCCGACGCGACACAGGCGCGACCCGACTTAAATTTCCATAATTGTCATTTTATTCACACGTGACAATACTATAAAAATAAATCTCATATATTTAAATACTCATCCAGTAACATTCAACAAATAAAAAATTTCCAATAATTACTAACTCTCGTCACGCTAGTAAATATTTAAAACAACATTCCGGATTAAAATTAATTTAATTATCTCAATTAAATTTAATTATCCCTAAATTTAAAAGCCATGAAAATACGGGGTATTATATACTTCCCCCCTAATAACGGAATTTCGTCCCGAAATTCAAAAAATACGGTCTATCAGGTAGCACAGTTCTGGATATTCTTTTCCGTACACAAACTATTTAGATCGTAAGGCGCTCAATCACTATAGTCTTTTTCTCATAGCAACCCTGTTTTACATTCTCATTGGAGACACTTCACATAATTCTCCTAATTGACAACATTCGCATAGGTCACGCCTATACGTTATAAATATCCATTATCTCACTATCATTAGGAGGATTCCCACTCGGAGAAGACCATACTAACATTTGACCACTCTTGTTTGCCTAAAATAGTCATGGAATTTTACCATAGTTATCGGATATTTTCTCGACCGATCCAAAAATTCTGATTATCTACTCACCTCTAAACATACGAAAGGATAATAGTCGAGGTTCTTCCATAACAAAACCTTAATAAGCACCTTGTACGCGACAAACAGGTACCAGTGCTTCTACCGAGCATTCCTGAAATCATCGTACCAATATTCCAAAATCGCCTTCACGTGGCTCCACAAATCTTTAATCACTGTGCGCTGATTCCCTAGCTACGGGTGATATATCCTACTCGAAATGAAACCTTATCTCCGTTGGTTTCGGAAATCCCATATCAAAGGTGGGATTCACCAATCTCATCCTGATTTAGAAATTTATACTACGCCGGATCATGCACTGGCGCGATCCTTCCTTTCAAAGGAAGTCTGGGGCATACTAGTTAATATTGAAAGTTAGCCCAAAGGAGTATCAATCACCTCCTTCTCGGCGACTTTATTCACATGTTCGGGATGAACCTTTGATCTTGTTTTGAGGATGGAAACCCATCGAAGAACTATACCGACTTTACCGACCTCTTCCAATTTCAGGAATTGTAGCTAAACACAAAATTCTTTGGTTGATTCTCCTCTTTCAACCCAACCTTACCAATGGGCGGTGCATGTAGAGACTATCACTACGTACCGCTAAACATTGATTCTTCCTTGAAATGTCTCACATTAAGTGACACGTAATACTCCCCTTCCTTCCTTGTAGTATGTCGAATGTTCCAACCGTGCTCTTCTCTCCACGAAGCGCACTTCTGGATCTCTTATACCATACCAACATCATCACCCTTTGTATGTGCAAGTCGCTCTCATACTTGCCTACTAACAACTCCGCTCCGAGTGTTCTTGATAATCATTTAATTCTGCTCCATTTAAGGAATACTCTTTTTAAATGACTTCCCACAGTCTTCCAATTCAAATTTGGGTGTGTTATTCTAATTACACACCTATGTATGGATTATCGCCCCTCATGTGATGTTTAATCCACTCTATCACTTCCACTTCGTTTAACTAGTCACACAAACATATATGACACATGTCCATGACCACGTCCCTTCGACTCAGACAATTTTAACTGCAATTAACCGAGATGCCCACATTCTTGCAACACCCCGACCGTCCTAGAAGAGCGAACAGCGTGCTACTCATCCGTAGAACGAACTAAATTCAACGAACTAGAAGGAATGGGGAATTCAAATTCCATGACAATAAAAGAGGAATAATAATTCTCAACCTTCTTCAGATAAGTATAACAATTTTCCCAAATAGGTACAACAACCAAAATAAATGAGTAACGCTCCATTCATCAAAATAATTCAAGTCATCTCTTTTGTATAATAAAGTTCTTTCTAGATAATCCAGGATAAAAATCATTCCAACTCTTTATTCGCCTCGTGTTTTGAACGCGGTTTCGACATTTGGGTACTCTCAATCACCCTAGAAATCAAAATTCTTAAATTCTCCTTATCATCGTTCCACCCCTCAACTCGTGGGGTAACTTTCAATTATTTCTTACCACAAGATCCGGCTTCCAATAGCTTTAAAACAAAATTAATCTTCCAACTTACATACATAATTACTTGATCCCATTTCGACCAGGGTACCGAACTCATGGTATAGTGACCAAACGTCTCCCTATTTCCAACCTTACGCTAAGTTTCATGCGTGGGATGTCTCGCAAAGCGAAATCCAAACAAGGAACCCCCCCGATACACTACTACCTAGCATTGTCGGTTATCGAAATCCGTTAGGTCCTCCGTCCATAGCATATACCTCTTTATTCTGTCCCTTGACAGAAAAGTTACAATTTCTCCCGTAATTATGCTTAACAAAGAACGTTTCACTAATTGCACTATTGTTCAGTATAGGTTGGTGGTAATAGCATTCCATACACATCGAATACATACACTCGGAATTCTCGAAATTCCTTTCCCTAATAATAGGGGGATAAATATTAACTCCCACATCTCTAAAGGATAAATATAACAATGCACTTTTCCTATCACTATGTCCGGAGTGCTAAACATGATACTGAGTCAAATCTTTTCGCTCAACGGTAAATCTCGATTCATACAGAATTATACTGACAAAATCTATACATACTTTGGCATCGAATATCTCGAGCCCACTATCTCCTCCGAAGTCTCTGGGATAGATAATATAAGTGTGAGTCCAACCTTCTTACAGGTAAAGCCTCGCCAAAACAAACCTAAAACATGATGCGCTAGTGCAATCACTCTGATAGCCTTGCAATAAATGCTCATTATCATACAAACCATTTCTATAACGTTTTATCAAAGATAATACCATACTCGTATATCGCATCACTACGACGAGTAACCTCAATAAAATACGTAACACTGTTAATATACACATTCATCCTCCGCGGATAGCACCAAAGAAAAATCCCGCTACGCTAGGGAAAAATACTCACATAATGGTAACATTTATAACTATATGCATTAAACTCGTCTCACATGCTAATCTAGCAATGAATAAAATATGGTGACTCGCTCGTGTCACATAAACACGCCTCATCCTCTGAGGATACAACTTATACTTCAACCTTGCCAATCGTCTTGACTGGGCAAGTGGTTTCTGGACGTAACACGTCTACTCAAACCAAACAAAATTACTTTAATCGTTGTCTTTTACTAGGCACCGTATTCTTGTCCTTTTACTCACTTTGGAACATATTATCGTAAGCGATTTAACTCCGCACAAAAAAAAATACCCCAACACATAATTCACTTATTACCTGTCCTACTAACCAGGTTAGGATTGTCCTTCTCTCGGACTTTAGTAGACTTGATTCCTGTTAGCCATCCCGGTTGTTCCCTTAGCTTTTTAGGCCATAAAGATTATGTTACTATTTGTAATAGTATTTACTGAATTTACCATCACTTGGTAAGAATTTAACTATCTGAAGCATTTAAATGGGTGCCCCGATGTGTATCCACATCCCTTTGTGGTGTTACACTACCACCCTCGTATTCAGTCTTATTCTCGACTAACTTCTTCGATTCCTTTAAGCTTCCCACACATGGAGCATTATCATCTTTATTGACAAAATACAACATTGTCAACCTCTAAATCAGCCGTCCATCAGAATTTCCTCCTCGAGTATTATCAATTATTATTACGAGATGGTCTCCCACTTGGAGTCGTTTCCTCCACTCGTATCTACATCTTTCGATACGAAATTTACTAACGATTTGGATTCATATTCACAATTGGACTTCTGTCATGCCCTCCCGCGATGAGTTCAGAATCATGTTTGCTTCTCACCCTGAACAGTTGAGGAAGGAACATACGGTAAACACTGTACCTAAGTTTCTCCTATAGGCATAGCATTCCACTTCTAAAATTGGTGGTTGACTACAACTATTATAACTTCGTCCCGAAAGCCAAGAATTTTTTTTCTAAATTTTCACTTTCAGTTTGCCACACTCCGTCCTATATCTAAACCTTTGGATACTTTACCTCCTTTGGTAAACACAAACAATTTCCGCATTTTTAGAATTCTCACTGACAGTTCTCTACACGTTTTTGTAATACGTTGGGTAAGTTTACCCTCGCACCTCATTCAACTATAACGAAATTTGGAAATCATTGATGCTCCCTAGTCACCTTTCTAGTCTTAGCTTCTCGTTCCATAATGGAGGTGACCTCGACTACGATCATTATCCTCGGATATATTTTATAATCTCAACTGAGGCCTGCCTCCTGATGTATGCTTAACGGTCCTCTTCTGACATCCGTCATCACTCTGCACACGCACATATCCGAACGAAATTAGAATTCACTAATGTATACACATTATAGCAGGAGAACGAAATATCGTCAAAGAAATCGACAATCCTAAACATAGGGCTCTATATCAAACAAAGCAACGCTGAAAGCATAATAAGCCGTACAGATCCTAAGGACACTAGAACCTGATGCTCTAATACCACCTGTGACACCCCGCCTAATTAAATACCGGGCGATCACTCCTTTATTAAAATAAAATCAAGGTGAACAGTTGGTTCATTCTTAGCTTCAGAGTCGTAAAAATAACTTTTCCAATCTAAACACCCTAATTAATTAAGCTAAGTGTCAAAACCATTTTTAAACATTACTTCCCAAATTTTATTTTGAAAGCAAAGATTTAATTATTTACAACAATTCGATATTTAACGAATCACACCACAATAATCCTGGAACATATAATCCAATTAATTTAAACATTCAACAACTAAATCCCGGCCTTTAAAACTTAAAGTAAAACATACATGCTGAATAAATACCAAAGTAACAGTACTAGAAATAACTGAAATACAAATGTCCCAATAAAACAGATAAATAGTGGAAAGGGCGACACATGCCCAATAAGGAGAATGATAGAAGTGGAATCAAGTAAATGAAATCGTCTAAGCATGTGGCCTGCAACTCCCACCTAAGCTGCAACACGTTACTTCCAAGGGATCCTAAACAAGACGCCCCTATGGCTGGGCACCTGTAATATATACATATATATACAAGAGAGAAAGAGGAATAGAAACGGGTCAGAGCCCGATAGTGTATATGATTTAAAAATCCGTTTAGCAAGTATTTAAATTGATACAGGCCAATGCAACAACATATTAGTGCGACACTCTCTTGAGAAATTCTCACCTCTCTTCTAATGTGCACTCCTATCGCACTAACCTTCCCAATGGTTTATCTCATCATATATCACACTATCTTTCCCCAAGGATTTAACTTATCTTAGGTGACTCTCAAGATTTAAGATTTAACAACATCATGGTTTAAAAGGATAATTTCATTTAGTACAAAACGCTCATTTTAACTTTATTGATTCATAAAGTTTTTCAATATCATATTATTCTTTTCAAAACAAGTATTTCCAATTTGAGTCATTGTACATGTCTTACTTACCATAACACAGTAGGCAGTTTGCCAAATTTCGGAAGCTCATATATATATTCAATACTCGTATAATATATATATTCTAATAGCACCCCACATAAAAATTATGGTGCGGGCATACTCTGCTATCCAATCCCCGTATCAATTGTACTAAAAGGAATACAAGTTCGGAATCACTCTCGAACTATATAAATACATACACAAACAATATTGAGGCGAAGCATAGTTTCCAAGTCCAAGAGGTCAGTACATACCCTCACGTCTCTTAGGACCGTGACTACTGATTCGATAGCCTGTACCTAGGAAATCTGTCTTCTAGGGTACGAGTCAATATCCACCATGAAGGCCCATTCGAGATAAGACTGTCCCAGCGCGGTAACCTTAGGGATAGCAAGTAGCGCGGGCATGATTTTGACAAGTATATAATATATGCATACACAATCATATAAATATACCACTTTTATTATATCAATTTAGGTTTATCCCATAACCCACATTCACAACATTTATCCTTATTTTCACATTATTATTTATCAAGTATAATGGTTCATTTCTAACTTTAATTCGAAGGGTTTTTCCAACTTACTACGTAACCCTCATGGACTCTATTCTTCCAAATGTACAATTCAGTAGGTATCCATTTATGTTCCAACGTAACTCTCTCTTACGTGTCTCTCCCCTTTAATATATACTTACATTGTCCCTTATGCAAAATATCCAAAAAATATAGATTTCGCTGTAACACCCCGTATTTTTGTGATATTTATTTTTTGGGATTAATTTATTTTATGGGATTAATTAAATTAAATGCGTATTAATTAGAAATTAATCCGGATTAAAAATAATAGCGAGATGCGAGTTGGTATTTGATTATATGTGCATATATGATTATATATGAATATTGAATTATGAAATTTGTTGTGAGATTGAAATACGGCAATTTGGAAATTTTGTTGAGACGCGTGTGACAGTCGCGTCGGGGAAATATTTTAATTAAAAAGTGAATTTTAGTTCTATTAACCGTATGGTCATTTTGAGTGCACCAACGCGTCTGGAAGGGTCGAAATAGTCAGAAAACACTAGCCGGGGGTTTGGTTTGGGTCCCGGGGCATTTTTAGGCCATACCGGCAACGTATAAGGGTAGTTTGGTAATTTTGAATTTTGGGGAATTAAAACCTACGAAAATTGGGAATTAATATCGGATTTGACATTAACCCACTAAGCCCACTCATACCCAAATAGGCTACGGAAGTTATTGAAACTTGTTCCAAAAGAATTTCTAAAGCACAAACCCTAGCCACCATTAACTTTGGAGAAGAATGCTTGTAGAGAGAGAGGAGAGGAGAAATCTGCAGAGAGAGAGAGAACCATCCATCAATTCGTCATCAAAATCAGAGATTCAAATAAGGCAAGTGGTTTAATTTCAATTAATTTCAAAGAATGCTTCTTCCATGTGTAGGAATTTGTTCTAATCATATTTGGTTGGGAATTAGATGAAAAACCCATTAAATTGGAAATAGAAATTACATTCTTGATGAGGAAATTGCATGTAGATTTGTAGTTGATGATTATTCTGATGATATTACAATTAGTATGAAACCAAAAATGGATTTAATTAGGCTCCTTGATGATTTATAAATTCTAGGGTTCATGTGTTTGAAATTGGGGAAAAATATGTAGAGATTTGATATTTGAATGATGTTAGGATGAATTAACACCCCCAAACATGTTAATATGTGACCTAAGGATGTTTAGGGACGATTAGGAACCTTAAACAATCGTTGGAGTAATGTTTGGATGAGATTTGAGGTGTAGAGAGATGGGAAAAACGAAAATAAGAAATCTGGGCTCGAATATGGTCGCTCGTTAGAAGACCTGCCCAGGTCGTTCGAACGAACTCGTTCGAACGAGCTTATAACGAGTTGACCATTGACTTCTAACGAGTGTGAAGTTCGTTCGAACGAGACCTCGTTAGATAGGCCAGTTCGTTCGAACGAACTCTCGTTCGAACAACCTCGTTCGAAGGAGACTTCGAACGAGTTGACAGTTTAGGCTTTTTAGCCTGTTTTGATCCCGAGTGTCCCGTAACCTCGTGTATAGGTAGAGATAGCTTTCCCTTGATGATTAATTGATATATTTGGGATGTTTGGGATATAATGAGGAGTCAAACCTATAAGGGTAGTTTGAACCTAAGGGAATATATGAATTAGGACGTGAGAGTCTATTACGATGTGCGAACTATTGACGGCCTAATTTATTATATTAATCGGGGAACATATAAGGTGTGTAGTATTATATGTCGGTACAAGAATGAGAAGTGCACCACCAATATATATTATGGTGATTACTAAGATGTGTGAATACTTAGTATATGTATTGATTTTATGTGTATGACATACCTACCATACTTGATATCACGGGAGTTTTGCGTTCGCTTAGGGCCCTCTAATCCTTGTGTTGCCCGGATTTAGACTGGTTACCTCGATGAACATAGGTCAGAGAAGGACTTATTGGGATGTTAATAAGTCTACTGATCGTGGGAGCGCAGGTATGTGCGTGACCCATGTGATGTGACTGTGTTCGCCTCCATTATTTGTGATGTTGTCATCTGTGAACTATTCCTGAGAGATTCGGAATATGTGATCCTTATGTACGTGATGTACCGGGATGGATAGCAGAGTATGTGTGCACCGCATCTAGTCTCGGGGTGCTTGTATTGTATATTTATGACGTGAATAATATACACTTAATTAATGGGAACTTTCATGTTGTTATTGTGAACATAATTATGGTAATGTTGTGAGAGAACATAACGGGTTAACTGATAGTGAATTATGTTACTAATTGAGAATCTGAGTTTAAGTGAAGCCTCTATTTATTTGATAATGCTAAAATGTAATATGGGGATCGAGTAGTAAGGGGTAGAACTTATTACAGTTTGGTTATATGTGTATGTCATGTATATGGGTACGGTACGTTAGGAGTGCACATGTAGTCGAGAGGTGAGAATTTCATGTGAGTGCACGTCCTAACATGTATTTTGCATTTAACGTTTTAATGTTATTAAAACACTTGCTGTTTTCAAAATGATTTACACTTTCGGGCTCTGACCCATTTTCTTTCAAATCTATTTTTGTAAAAACCATTTTAGGTGCCCAGCCACAAGGACACCATGCTTAGGATTCTCATTCAGGTGACGAGCTGTAGCTGTTTGTGGAAGTTACAGGACTTTGCTTGTAGGCGCTTCATCTATCTTGACTCAATATTCTTCAGTTATCAGTTGTAGGGCATGTCGCCCATTTCTTTTAGAGACATTTCATTTATTTCAGTATTAAGACTTTTGGCATGTAATTATTCAGGATTCAGACTTGTCTTATATTTTTAGTTGTGGGACTGTTGTGAGGAGTTTTTCCTCCGAACTTATTATTATTAATTATTGGTTACTTCATTACTTCGTTATGGTGAATGGATTATGTTGTTCTTTCATTATTCTTTTATTGCATGTTAATCAGACTTAACTTAAAATTTGGCACTTACTTTTAAATACTAGGTGGTTAGTAATTATTAAAATGCTTTCGACAGTGATGCTATTAACTGAACCAACTTGGCATTTTTAATTAATTTAATAAAGGAGTAGCTACCCGGTATTTAATTAGTCGGGGTGTCACAGGTGGTATCAGAGCATCAGGTTGTAGTGTCTTTTAGGATCTGTATGGCTTATTATGTTTACGTTGAGCTTCCTTTGATGTAGAGCCCTATACTTTAGGAATGTTGTATTCTTTTGTATATGCTACATTCTTCAGCTATTTTAAGTTTATAACTGCGAACTTATAAACTTCATTCTTATTTCAGATGCCTCCACGATGTGCACAAAGGGTTCCCAGGGATGCGACGCCAGAACCACAGCCCGCGCCAGTTCAGGGCACGATGAATGCCGCCGAGGTTGCAGCCATTGTGTCTCAGGCGGTAAATGCCGCACTAGCAGTAGTTCAGCAGGCACCACTTCAGGCGCCGATAGCCGTGCCAGTTCAGGCTCATGCATTCTCGTCTTCTTCGGAACGTGTACGTGATGCTTTTCAGAAAGCACACCCTCCGGAGTTCCCAGGTAGCTCCGATGTGGTAGTTTCGAGTTAGTGGAGGAAGGACATCCAGCGACACCTGAGGATGTATGAGTGCATAGATGTCCAGAAGCAGATTCTAGATACCTTTAAGCTAGTGGGATCTGCACTGCAGTGGTGGGAGTTTATTACCACCGTAGAGGAGAGGGATACTCTCACTATTAAGGAGTTTGGGGTGCGGTTTGACCGCAAGTACTTTCCGTCGGCTGTTCACACAGAGATGAGGAGGAAGTTGATGAGACTCAAGCAGGAGGGTAAGACTGTGGCCGAGTATGAGGCCGAATTCACTGATCTTCTGAACATTGTTCCGGATGATATACCGACGGAGGAGAAGAAGATACAGAAATTTACGGACGGGTTGACATGGAGGATTCGTCAGCACTTGTTAGGGAACCTCTCGTTAGCTACTTATTCTGATGTGGTTAACGCTGCATTGATCCATTGCCAGGATCATCGCTTCCATATGACTGAAGGCAAGAGGTCAGGAGAGTCCATCCATCAGGGTAAGACTGGGGAAAATGGTGCCAGTGGGACACAATCTGTTCAGGGGCAGAGACAGGGTGATCAGGGCTCCCAGCAGGGGGATCACAAGAGGTTCAAGTCAAGAAATTTCAGGCACGGACAGGGAGGTTTCTGGCAGGGCCATCAGGGTCCGAACGGCCATCAGAACCAGCAGGGTCAGAATGGTCAATATCAGTTTCAGCAGGGCCAGTGGAGGAACGGTAACGGCCACCAGTGCCGGGGGCAGCAGGGACAGAGAGGGGGAAACTTCCTGGGGAAGTGTTTCATTTGTGGCAAGACTGGCCATAAATGCCAGGACTGTCCTGATAAGGGCAGGGCCCCGCAGTAGCAGCAGGGTGCTTGACATGAGCTACAGAGGCCACTTTTTCCACCAGCCCTCCCAGTTCCATCCCAGGTGCCAGCTCTTCCAGCCATTCCAACAGTTCCTATCCAGCAGGGGCAGTTACAGTATGGACGTGTCTATAACGTCCACCAGGTAGCAGCTCCACAGACACCACCCGCGATTGAGGGTATGTTTCCTATCCATGGTACTATGGGTCGGGTTTTGTTTGATACGGGGGAAACGCATTATTTTATAGCTACACATTTTGCGAAAGCCTTAGGGTTGTTAGCTACGGCAGAGAGCACAGTGACGTGTGTAGACTCACCGTTGGGGAGTGGGTCTCTTATTTTCTTTATATGCCGGGGAGTGGGGGTAGAGATTGGTAGTCTGGTATTACCTTCAGATATGTTGGTATTAGATATGGATGTTCACGATGTGATTATCGGTATGGATTGGCTCGCAGATTATAGATCCATGATTGATTGCTTCGGTGGGAGCATTGTTTTTTCCATTCCGGGGCAAGAGATGTTTGTAGTGGCGATGCCTCGCCCAGACGGAGGCTCGACCGCTCATTTGTATTACATAGAGGAGGATACCTCTAAGGAGGTTGTGATTCCTTTAGATTCGACCCCAGTTGTCAGGGAGTATTCTGATGTGTTTCAGGATATACCAGGCCTACCCCCCAGTCGAGAGATAGACTTTGTTATAGACTTATTTCCAGATACGAGACCTATAGCACGCGCACCGTACCGTATGGCTCTAATTGAGATGAGGGAGTTACGGGATCAGATTGAGAAGTTGTTGGGTCAGGGGTTTATTCGGAGGAGTACTTCACCGTGGGGTGCCCCTGTGTTGTTCGTGAAGAAGAGAGACAGTTCACTGAGATTGTGTGTGGACTATCGAGAGTTGAATAAGGTCACGATACGGAATACGTATCCGTGGCCTCGAATCGATGACTTATTCGACCAGTTGAGAGGAGCTTCCTTCTTCTCAAAAATTGATTTGAGATCGGGATACCATCAGTTGCGTATCAGGGAGGAGGACGTCTCGAAGACTACATTCTTATCGAGATATGGTTCTTACGAGTTTCGGGTTATGCCTTTTGGTTTGACCAATGCTCCAGCCGTGTTTATGGACTTGATGAATAGGTTGTTCAGGGATTTCCTAGATCAGTTTGTCATTGTCTTCATTGATGATATTCTGGTTTACTCCCAGACAGAGGAGGAGCACGCTGAGCATTTGAGACAAGTTTTGCAGACGCTACGTCAGAACGAGCTGTATGCAAAGTATGATAAGTACGGGTTTTGGCTGAAGGAGGTCCAGTTTTTGGGACACATTATTTCCGACCGAGGAATATCCGTTGATCCGGGGAAGGTATCCGCGGTGAGGGAGTGGGGACAGCCCATGACACCGACAGAGATCCGTAGTTTCTTGGGCTTAGCAGGTTACTACAGGAGGTTCATTCGGGGATTTTCGAAGATAGTGGGTCCTTTGACATATCTGACTCATAAGTGTGTGCCATTCATCTGGAGTGATGCCTGTCAGTTGGCATTCGATGAGTTGAAGGATAAGTTGACCTCACCACCTGTGTTAGCATTGCCGAGACCGGGAGTTGAGTATCTAGTATACACCGATGCGTACTTACAAGGACTTGGAGGTTTATTGCAGCAGGAGAGTCAGGCCATAGATTATGCTTCCTGTAAGCTAAAGCCTCACGAGAAGAATTACCCCACTCATGACTTGGAGTTGGCGGCAGTTGTATTTTCCCTTCGAATATGGAGACATTATCTTTTGGGGGAGAAGTTTCGATTGTTCACAGACCACAAGTCCCTACAGCACCTATTCACGCCGAAGGAGTTGAATATGCGGCAGCGAAGGTGTCTTGAGTTTGTGAAGGACTATCAGTTTGATATCCAGTATCACCCGGGGAAGACTAACGTGGTGGCAGACGTGTTGAGCCGTAGGCCAGCAGATGAAGTGGCAAAGGTGTGGAAGGCCAAGTGGAAGGAATTGGGACACCAGGATGCAGTGGCCCGATCGTTCATGTCTGTGATGACCATTACACCGCAGATTGTCACGAAGGTAGTAAGGGAACAAGCAAATGACTCATTCTGTCAGGAGCAGATAGTTCAATTATTAGCAGAGGGAGCTGATTCCTATACCGTTAGCTCAGACGGGGGATTACGCTTCAATGGGAGATTGGTAGTTCCGAAAGGGGAATAATTGCGGCAAGAGGTGATGGCAGAGTCGCATGGCTCACGCTTCACGGTACATCCCGGTGGGGATAAAATGTACCAAGACATGAGACGACAGTATTGGTGGAGCGGGATGAAGAGAGATATTGCCGAGTTTGTCTCTAAATGCGCCACTTGTCAGCTAGTAAAAGTGGATCATCAGGGATCGACAAGACTGCTACAGCCGTTGGAGGTCCCGATGTGGATGTGGGAGAGCATATCCACGGACTTCATCACGGGGTTGCCTACGTCACAGAGAGGTCACGACTCCATTTGGGTAATTATGGACAGGTTGACCAAAGTCGCTCATTTTCTACCCGTAAGGATAGACTACACTGCGGGACAGTATGCCCAGCTCTTTATTTCAGAGATAGTGAGACTTCACGGTGTGCCCCTAAATATCGTGTCTGACCGAGACAAGATATTTGTTTCACGGTTTTGGGAGAGTTTTCAGGAGGCCATGGGCATGGAATTGCGGTTGAGTACGGCGTATCACCCGCAGATCGATGGGCAAACCGAGCGTACAAACCAGATGTTGGAGGACATGCTACGTATGAGTATCATTGATTTTGGGGGTGGTTGGGAGCAGTATCTTCCACTGGCGGAGTTTGCTTACAACACCCCACATAATATATATATTCTAACATCACCCCACATAAAAATTATGGTGCGGGCATAATCTGCTATCCAATCCCCGTATCAATCATACTAAAGGGAATACAAGTTCGGAATCACTCTCGAACTGTATAAATACACACACAAACAATATTGAGGCGAAGCATAGTTTCCAAGTCCAAGAGGTCAGTACATACCCTCACGTCTCTTAGGACCATGACTACCGATTCGATAGCCTGTACCTAGGATTTCTGTCTTCTAGGGTACGAGTCAATATCCACCATGAAGGCCCATTCGAGATAAGACTGTCCCAGCGCGGTAACCTCAGGGATAGCAAGTAGCGCGGGCATGATTTTCACAAGTATATAATATATGCATACATAATCATATAAATATACCACTTTTATTATATCAATTTAGGTTTATCCCATAACCCACATTCACAACATTTATCCTTATTTTCACATTATTATTTATCAAGTATAATGGTTCATTTCTAACTTTAATTCGAAGGGTTTTTCCAACTTACTATGTAACCCTCATGGACTCTATTCTTCCAAATGTACAATTCAGTAGGTATCCATTTATGTTCCAACGTAACTCTCTCTTACGTGTCTCTCCCCTTTAATATATACTTACATTGTCCCTTATGCAAAATATCCCAAAAATATAGATTTCGCTGTAACACCCCGTATTTTTGTGATATTTATTTTATGGGATTAATTTATTTTATGGGATTAATTAAATTAAATGCGTATTAATTGGAAATTAATCCGGATTAAAAATACTAGCGAGATGCGAGTTGGTATTTGATTATATGTGCATATATGATTATATATGAATATTGAATTATGAAATTTGTCGTGAGATTGAAATACGGCAATTTGGAAATTTTGTTGAGACGCGTGTGACAGTCGCGTCGGGGAAATATTTTAATTAAAAAGTGAATTTTAGTTCTATTAACCATATGGTCATTTTGAGTGCACCAACGCGTCCGGAAGGGTCGAAATAGTCAGAAAACACTAGCCAGGGGTTTGGTTTGGGTCCCGGGGCATTTTTAGGCCATACCGGCAACGTATAAGGGTAGTTTGGTAATTTTGAATTTTGGGGAATTAAAACCTACGAAAATTGGGAATTAATATCGGATTTGACATTAACCCACTAAGCCCACTAATACCCAAATAGGCTACGGAAGTTATTGAAACTTGTTCCAAAAGAATTTCTAAAGCACAAACCCTAGCCACCATTAACTTTGGAGAAGAAAGCTTGTAGAGAGAGAGGAGAGGAGAAATCTGCAGAGAGAGAGAGAACCATCCATCAATTCGTCATCAAAATCAGAGATTCAAATAAGGCAAGTGGTTTAATTTGAATTAATTTCAAAGAATGCTTCTTCCATGCGTAGGAATTTGTTCTAATCATATTTGGTTGGGAATTAGATGAAAAACCCATTAAATTGGAAATAGAAATTACATTCTTCATGAGGAAATTGAATGTAGATTTGTAGTTGATGATTATTCTGATGATATTACAATTAGTATGAAACCAAAAACGGATTTAATTAGGCTCCTTGATGATTTATAAATTCTAGGGTTCATGTGTTTGAAATTGGGGAAAAATATGTAGAGATTTGATATTTGAATGATGTTAGGATGAATTAACACCCCCAAACATGTTAATATGTGACCTAAGGATGTTTAGGGATGATTAGGAACCTTAAACAATCGTTGTAGTAATGTTTGGATGAGATTTGAGGTGTAGAGAGATGGGAAAAACGAAAATAAGAAATCTGGGCTCGAATCTGGTCGCTCGTTAGAAGACCTACCCAGGTCGTTCGAAGGAACTCGTTCGAACGAGCTTCTAACGAGTTGACCATTGACTTCTAACGAGGGTGAAGTTTGTTCGATAACTTCATTCGAACGAGACCTCGTTAGATAGGCCAGTTCGTTCGAACGAACTCTCGTTCGAACAGCCTCGTTCGAACGAGACTTCGAACGAGTTGACAGTTTAGGCTTTTTAGCCTGTTTTGATCCCGAGTGTCCCGTAACCTCGTGTATAGGTAGAGATAGCTTTCCCTTAATGATTAATTGATATATTTGGGATGTTTGGGATATAATGAGGAGTCAAACCTAGAAGTGTAGTTTGAACCTAAGGGAATATATGAATTTGGACGTGAGAGTCTATTACGATGTGCGAACTATTGACGACCTAATTTATTATATTAACTGGGGAACATATAAAGTGTGTAGTATTATATGTCGGTACAAGAATGAGAAGTGCACCACCAATATATATTATGGTGATTACTAAGATGTGTGAATACTTAGTATATGTATTGATTTTATGTGTATGACATACCTACCATACTTGCTATCACGGGAGGTTTGCGTTCGCTTAGGGCGCTCTAATCCTTGTGTTGCTTGGATTTAGACTGGTTACCTTGATGAACATAGGTCAGAGAAGGACTTATTGGGATGTTAATAAGTCTGCTGATCGTGGGAGCGCAGGTATGTGCGTGACCCATGTGATGTGACTGTGTTCGCCTCCATTATTTGTGATGTTGTCATCTGTGAACTATTCCTGAGAGATTCGGAATATGTGATCCTTATGTACGTGATGTACCGGGATGGATAGCAGAGTATGTGTGCACCGCAGCTAGTCTCGGGGTGCTTCTATTGTATATTTATGACGTGAATAATATACACTTAATTAATGGGAACTTTCATGTTGTTATTGTGAACATAATTATGGTAATGTAGTGAGAGAACATAACGGGTTAACTGATAGTGAATTATGTTACTAATTGAGAATCTGAGTTTAAGTGAAGCCTTTATTTATTTGATAACGCTGAAATGTAATATGGGGATCGAGTAGTAAGGGGTAGAACTTATTACAGTTTGGTTAGATGTGTATGTCATGTATATGGGTACGGTACGTTAGGAGTGCACATGTAGTCGAGAGGTGAGAATTTCATGTGAGTGCACGTCCTAACATGTATTTTGCATTTAATGTTTTAATGTTATTAAAACACTTGTTGTTTTCAAAATGATTTCCACTTTCGGGCTCTAACCCATGTTCTTTCAAATATATTTTTGTAAAAACCATTTTAGGTGCCCAGCCACAAGGACACCATGCTTAGGATTCTCATTCAAGTGACGAGCTGTAGCTGTTTGTGGAAGTTACAGGACTTTTCTTGTAGACGCTTCATCTATCTTGACTCAATATTCTTCAGTTATCAGTTGTAGGGCATGTCGCCCATTTCTTTTAGAGACATTTCATTTATTTCAGTATTCAGACTTTTGGCATGTAATTATTCAGGATTCAGACTTGTCTTATATTTTTAGTTGTGGGACTCTTGTGAGGAGTTTTTCCTACGGACTTATTATTATTAATTGTTGGTTACTTCATTACTTCGTTATGGTGAATGGATTATGTTGTTCTTCCATTATTCTTTTATTGCATGTTAATTAGACTTAACTTAAAATTTGGCACTTACTTTTTAAATACTAGGTGGTTAGTAATTATTAAAATCTTTTCGACAGTGATTCTATTAACTGAACCAACTTGGCATTTTGAATTAATTTAATAAAGGAGTAGCTACCCGGTATTTAATTAGTCGGGGTGTCACATTCGCCTTACATTAAAGGTCTCTTATTCATTAATGAATCTTACTGGTCATCATTATCTCCCAAATTATTTTAACAAGGATGTCTAAGGAGTTTTCTTCATTTCGAATCAATTCAACAATTTTAAAAGGGGAACTTAAGTCTTCCAGGAGGGGTCGATCGATCGAGGTTAGGGGCTCGATCGATCGATCAAGCAGGTATGGCGAATCCTGCAGTTACGGGTTTCATCCTCTAACCTCAACCAATTCCATATTTTTCATTCCCAATCGTCCCAGAATTTATACTACTAACATTATATCATCATATTATGTATTTTCTACGTAAAGCATGTAAGTTTCCGTCACTAAACATGGATTAACAACCCAAAATTCATGTAAATATCAAGAACCCTAGAAATCTCTTAAACTTGGTTCTAACACGTCTTTTCTAGAATTTCCTTCTTATAAAACCTCATAAATTCATGGTTTAATCCTCTACATGGCAAAAGGGTTTCCAGAATATCATTTAAATCATCCCTACATGCAATTTCCTATCTCAAATGGGGTTTTTCTTCCATACAACTCATCCTAATCATTCTTAAACTAATATGAGTGATGCATCAACGAAAATAAGCAAGATAAACACTTGCCTGGGATTTTTCGACGTTCTGGTTTGGTGCCGAATTTGGTGTGGTTTTGTTCCCGTCTCGCGATCTACGCGTTGGTGGTGGTGGCGGTGCAAACGGATGGATTTCGGGCCTTGGATTGCTTTGGAAGCTTTCTCCTTCCCTCTCCTACGGCCGTCACTTGTCTTTGGTTGTTCTAAACCTAGAAGACAACCTTAGAAATCGGATATAACCCTTGAAATTTCGTGGGTTTAATTACCCAAAAATGTAAAATGACCAAAATGCCCTCCCAGGGTACTAATTAAGCCTAAAATTACCCCGAGACTCAAACTAAACCCCCGGGTACACTTTTCTGACTATCTCGACCCTTCTGGACACGTTGGCGCACTCAAAATGACCATACGGATAACTACAATTATTTCACTTTTATTAATCAACATTTATTCCCGACGCGACACAGGCGCGTCCCGACTTAAATTTCCATAATTGTCATTCTATTCACACGTGACAATACTATAAAAATAAATCACATATATTTCTATACTCATCCAGTAACATTCAACAAATAACAAACTTCCAATAATTACTAACTCTAGTCACGCTAGTAAATATTTAAAACAACATTCCGGATTAAAATTGATTTAATTATCTCAATTAAATTTAACTATTCCTAAATTTAAAAGCCATGAAAATACGGGGTATTACATACTTCCCCTCTAATAACGGAATTTCATCCCGAAATTCAAAAAACACAGTCTATCAGGTAGCACAGTTCTGGATATCCTTTTCCGTACACAAACTATTTACATCGTAAGGCGCTCAATCACTATAGTTCTTTTCTCATAGCAACCCTGTTTTACATTCTCATTGGAGACACTTCACATAGTTCCCCTAATTGACAACATTCGCATAGGTCACGCCTATACGTTATAAATATCCGTTATCTCACTATCATTAGGAGGATTCCCACTCGGAGAAGACCATACTAACATTTGACCACTCTTGTTTGCCTAAAACACGTGGAATTTTACCATAGTTATCGGATATTTTCTCGACCGATCAAGAGTGGAATTTTACCACTCTTGTTTCCCACTCTTGTTCCGAATGTTCTTCAGGGGAACCTGTGGTGTACCTGGGGCTATGATATGTCTGAAAATAGACCTCGGATGTTGTATCGTGATCAAGAACCTTATTTCTCAACAAACAAGGTTTGCTGGTTTTTTTGCCTCTGAGTAAAATCGGGTTGGACAACCATGATAGGTCTATTTTATATCTGAGTCATGGTGAATCGCCCACCACTGGTATGGTGGAGGGCAACAGGAAACATGGTGTGGGCTTACCAGAAAAACAAAACAGTAAGAAAAAAATCTCAAATAATCTGGTTTAAAAATCGAGAGGAGCCACCTGTCCAAACCAATTCAAATAACAACACACGATTCCATCCAACCACGCACACCACAACAAACCACAACATGCCTAAAAACTAATACCGAAGACAATTAGCTCCATAGAACTGCCACGAGGAACCCAGAAAGAGATTACCCAATTTAGTGGGTTTGGTGAATTTTCCATTTGTCAAGAACCATATACAAATCAATAACAAACCAAGAAAATGCACTAGCGGTTGGATCCATTGCCAACCAACATGTCTCTCTTGTGCCCGCTAGGAATCTATAACATGATTTGATTCAATTTTAACCTTTAGTCGGGGTAAGGCCTAGACTACTTTGAAGTTGGGAAAACTATTACTTTGAAGTTAACTTTTTGGCAATAGTGGAGAATCTTAAATGACCCGTACACAATAGCCTAGTCTGCAATCAGTAGCTTTTTTTTACAAAAACATATATTTTGAAACTATATCCTTTTACAAGCCATAATAGATATAAATGTGAAATGTCATAAGCATTTTTATTAAGCTCGTCGAACGATTCATTATCCTATTGCTTTTATGGAAATCCAAAATATACAATGTTAGGTAAAAATATAAATGTCAAACACCTTTTTTTTTTATCATGGACATCTTTTTGTTTTGAGATAGCATTTGATGAAACACATAGGATGTTATCAGTATGAAAATCAGACACTTACCTTAGATGAACTTTCTTATTTATTTTCGTAAGTGTTTAAGCAGAACTTGTGTTGTTAACCTCTTTTCTCCATCTCCATCTCCATCCATTTTTATCTAAGCGAAAATGAGGCATTACACAATAAAAATTGTGAATACCTCCCCAGCGAAGTCGCCAAATTTAAAAGGATAGTCTAATTTGGGGGAAATATCGAATTTTAGCAAGTTTTTGACTTGAGAAACTTCGGTTGCGCCTACTTATTCGTTATATTCGGAATCAAAGTCTGCGTAATTCGTGGGTTCATACTATTTGCCGAAAATCTCATTGTGCTGGTTTTTCAGAGAAGTGGGACGTGTTGAAACTCATCTCAAAACTCTTTTCTCAAACTCTCTAAAAACTTATAAGATAAGAAAAGGGCTCTTCTACTCCCAAGAATCTCTCTTTAAAATGTATGGTGGTGAGGCTTATTTATAGCGAAAACCAACCCAAGTGGGTCGCAACATGTCAAATAACCCGTGGTGATACATGTTCTATTTTAAGTGGCATGTGTCCCATAACATATATCAAACCCTCAATACTAGAATATTATATATTTAATGCATTAATAATACACAAATAAGCATGATATGTTAGAGGCGTATAATAATACCTCAGTCGCATAAACACATGGACTTTTGTCAATATTAATCATCTATAATCTAATTTAATAATTTAATGAGAGGCTTATCATTAATCCCCTCCTACAGATTTGATCAAGAGGGCATCGAAGCTTAACACAGAGAATGAAATTATGTAGCATTATCAGCTTTTCAAATAAGATCCCATTACATCCAAGTGATTTATGAGATAATTAAATTAGTGCACAGTCATAGTTATTTAGTGTAATTAATTATTATTAAATAAAGAAAATAACTAAATTAATATTACTATAATTTGGGATTTCTGAGTGTTTATTTGGAATTCAATTTAGTTATTTATCTTGGGTCCCTAATATAATCCATTACGTAGTTAGGCCTAGATTCTTAAGAAATCTAGTTTGTCCTAAGGCCACCTCTTATACTTATATATAAAGGTGTATAAAGGGGTTTTAATTAGATTATTCATCAATTACGGTTTGAGAAGGTTGAAACAAATAACTATTCATGTTGTTGTGAAGATACCAAGAGATAAAGGACCATATCTCAGTCAAAACTATGTGTTTTCATCTCAAAAGGTGCCCACACACTAACTTAGTCATGGGAGGATCATATACTTGAAGATCCAAACTTTTCATATGTCTATTGAAAGCTTCTGGAGATCTAAAATAAAGTATCCCTTCAACATCAACAGATACCTTTCTCCCCATCATATTGTAGTCGGATCAACATAGGTATTGTATTTGAAACCATATGTTAATTCTTTAAACCTAGTTTTGGATTTTTCCTCTTTCTATTATTTGATTACTCAAAGATTTTGCTGGAGTTTTTGTTCTTAATACCATATTTATGATGTTTATGCACTCTTTCGTCATGAAGTTTAATCATAACCCATTTGTCAGTAAATATATCGTAATGTCGGTCAATTATACCTAGTTGGAATTCTTATGTGGGCACAGAAAATCATATTTCCTGTTCTAGTACGATTAAATAGTTCACAACCTAGATAGTAGGGTTGACATGCAATCACTAAGGTTGTGAGTACAATCATAGTAGTTTATCTTGACTACAGGAACCTGTCTAATAGTTCAAAAACTTATTCGACAGTTTAAAGAAGATTCTACCGGTACGTTAAGAAAGTATTTAACAAGACCTATGATGCAGTTCAAGTCTTGATTATAACTTTATAAGATTTGCACAATCTCATGGTTTCATAGGGTTCATATATCCTTAATCTCGACGAATAAGTGGATCAGAGTATTCACATTGTTAGTGCATTGATTTTCTAATGGGTGCGATTGAGTTTTATACTAGGACAATAAACCTTATAAGTTGGGCAAAGGTTATGTTACTATATTCAAGATTATGTTTCGCCAGAATTCGCATCCAGGAAGTATCCTAAAATTTGATACCCCTTGATAAACTGATAGGATTTAACTCTACCAGTAAACCCGACCGATGGATTTTATAATTTTGCAGAAATGTCAAATAAGTTAAGTTTGAGATCAATGAATTTTCATAAGATATTGGTGCTTATAAATTAGCGAAATGTTTGTGTCTCCAAGTAGGTAATGTACTCTTTATTCGGAGAATCATATTATCTTCCATCCAACTGTACAAATATTAGGCCTCTCTATAATGGTGATTTTGAGTAATTAAAATTGGAGTGTTGTCATAATCATTTAGTGAAATTAATTAAGATTAAATGGAAAATAAAAAAATTAGGGGAGAGTAATTTGTAATTTTATTTTTCTATTTGGAAACTAATATTAGTTATTACCCTTGGGTCCTCAATATAGTCCTTAAATATCTGCGAGCCCTATATTGTTAGTTTCCTCTTATGCCCTTAGATATTCTTAATCCCCTTTATGTAGGAACCTTAAGGAGTACTCTTATAAGTCCAAGCTTAAGGAGGACTCTTATAAGTCCTATGACTTAGTTAACCACGAAATTAAGTTGGGAGGTAGAGAGGAGTTAGCTAAGAGTGAGTTAGAGGAAAAAGAAAACAAGTGTAGTGGATAGAGAGGAAAAGAGAAGAAATCCTCTAGAAATTCTTCAAGCTCTTTTATTAATAAAGAAGGCCACTCTTCATCTCACATCAAATAATCATATACTGGATTCATATTATAATCTACATCAACTTGGCTCCTTTTCATGGATGGATAACAAGATTCACAAAGGTATTGACTCATAACCCTAGTTTTTATGTAGAGAAATTTCTAGAATTTTATGGCTTTTGATTCACTCAAGATTGAATAAGATCCCTGGGTAAACGTTTCACGAAAGTCAATCCCATTAACTGGTATTTGAACACTTGGTTTAGGGATCAATCTTTATTCAATTGGATTGGGTTTGTCGATATGAATGCAAAACCCTAGTTTGTATAAAATAACAAGTATATGTTGAAGTTTGTACTCATATTGTTTTGCTGGGTTCTTTTGATATTTTCCCACTATAATGGTCATTGTTTTCATTTATATAATGAATGGAGTCTATGATTAATTTTAGTTACTCGTATTGGATTCGATTAGGTTGTATAATTAGTTTTTTTACTTTTTTGAATTATTTGATCTATATATATAAGTATTGGGAGGGCGTATGTATGATTTTTTGGTCATGGTTATATGTATTTGGTTAATTATCCTCAACCATGGAAAGATCACGAAGATCCAGATTCGAAAACTCAAGGATTAAAGAAGGATTTTTTTCCTGTCCGTAGTTGTTCGAACAAACGTTTCATCCATTCAAATAATGTTCTTTATTTCAAGATGAATTTCGCACGATAAGAAGGATTGCGCTCGACTCCATTCTCACACCCCATTCGAACATATCATTATTATTCTCTTTGAATGCAACCATTTACACAACCCATTTTCCAACTGTTCTAACGATCCTAGCAAAACATTTTCTGGATATGAAAGGGGATCTTTCCAGGTGCTGATCTCAAGATTTTCATATTCAGTGAATACAAGGAATTGAACAATGGGTAGAGGTTTCACATTAGGACTCTACATCTTCCATTTTAGGTCATGATGGAGAGGGAATTTTTTTCCTTCTTGTTTTATATTGCATGTTTTTTATGATTGCTTTATAATCATGTCATTTAATTTATTATATTGGTAATTTCATGTGGTAATTGATCTTATTAATTAGGAACCCACATTAATTATGGAAAACATTACAAATAATTGTGTGACCTAGACTAGATCACAATTTTATGGAAAATAAAAAATGTTTATAACTTTCAAATTGAATTAAGTTATGTGATTAATTTATTATGCAATTAATTTTGGTCTGAAATTTTATTTCAAATAGTGAAGTGAATTATCCTTCTGTTAGATTTGGCTTTCTTGCACAATAGATGGAGTTTATTACAGTATCATAAGGTATTTGAAATAATGAGATCGGTCTTCGATTTATTTTAAATAGTGATGTGATTTATTCCTCATGTTAGAAAAGTCTTTCCTCCCCAACATAGGGAATTTATCGTGGTATCATGAGATTTTCTAATTATTATAGTGAGACCAGGTATTTTAATTCAAACAATAAATTAGAATATGATTTTTAATTTATTTTTGCAAATTTGAATTGAATAATTATTTTGTAATATTCTTGAGTTTCAAAAATTAAATGGGAGAAGGGTATGAAAACAAACCCACTAGTCTCCGTCAATATTTTGAATTTGTGATGTGACTGTTCATCGTGTTAGCATTACTAGTTTTCCTCCCAAATGGATTGAGTTTATCAAATTTTAGAACTATTAAGTGATAATTCTCTAAAATTAATATTAATTATGTTTGGTCCTCCCAACAAGGAAGTTCTATAAAAAAATAATTTTAAATAGAATGAACCAATGGTTTTCACTTAAATGCAATTAATGATATCCTCTCTAATAGAGTCATTATCACTAATTGCTGGACCAAAATTTGTGACTATTTAATTATATTGGAAAAAAGAGTTTTCGGACTGTCTGAATTTTATAATTAAAAGACGTAAGGTCTATCTAATTGAAGGTGAAGTAATTTAATCTCCCGATGAGAATTTTTACTTTCAAAAGAAATTGGGATGTCGATATGATTATTTTTTAAATAGTGGTAAAGCGAAGAAAATTTTAATTTAATCAAAAGGTTAATTGCTACATATTTAACTGAAAGTTCTTTTTCAATGATCGTTATTATATTTCTATATGCGTCAACTATTCAACCCCATGTTTTATTCTTAATGGACATGTATGTTAATTGGAAATGAAGGAACTTCCAATCTGTGAATCCCAATTAGAAGGTAAAATGTCTGAGTAGCCCTTTATAGGTTTAGGATTTAGTTTCAAAGATATATTGGGAATGGTTTCTTCTAATTTTATGGGTCTATAATAGTGTGGTTAAGAGGTTATGAGTATTTCATCGATTTCATTAATAATTACTCAAGGCGTGGATAAGTTTAACTTTTGAACTATATGTCGAAAGCCTTTTATTAGTTTAAAGAGTACAAGGCTAAGGTTGAGCTTAAGGATGGTAAACTGAAATAAACCCTACGATTTCACTATGTAGGTGTGTATTTCTTGGGAATGTTAAGGAATGATTTATTAGAGGTTTGGATTATATCCCAGTTGCCTACACCAATCACTCTAGTGCATAATGATGTAGCGATAAAAAGGATAAAGACTTTTTTAGGTATGATAAGATATGTGGTAGGTTATTCAGGACTTTAAGTTTCTTTTTGGAATTTTACCTAGGGACGGATATATACATTTTGTATTGAATTCCATCTAGATAGGTTCTCATGAAACATTGCAATGGGTGCAAGCCCAGTCTAAGGCATGTTCAATTTTGGGAGTACCCAATAGTTGTTCTGAGGTAGGATCCACGATAGATGGAATTAAGAATGAAAGTATGTCTCTAAATTTGATATCCCAAATATTCTTTACGTAGTTTGTATTATGCACCTGGGGACAAGAAGGTCATTGTTAGAAACATGTCTAGATCTTAGAAAATAATTACATGATAAACAATATACCCAGGAGTAAGGTAGACTTATAAGTTAATACAATGGAAAATCATAATATCGGTGTTGCTAGACCACTAGTACGAGAAGGAATATAACTTGATATTGATAATACATTACCTTACGGTACTGGGACTATTATCGAGGATCAGTATTCACGAGTCACTTATAATGGAACACAAGTGGGGCTACGTCATAGTCAGAACCTTAGGAGTCATCCTAATAGGTTAGTGTTTTGGGATAACACTTCGATGAAGTTCTAAGAAAACACAAGTCGGATCCCAAGAACTCCAATGAGGCACTCTAAGACAAAGACTCTTAGCTTTGACTTATGGTTGTGGAAATTGATTTGATGTATTGAAATAAATTTTGATGTCTTTTAGATTTGCTTATGGGAAAAACCATTGTTTGCAAGTGTACTTACAAGAAGAAAAAAGATGCATAGATGGGAAGGTCCGAACCTTCAAATCAAGGCTTATTGTGAAAATTTTGTTAAAAATATAAGGGATTGACTATGAGTAAATATTGTCTCCACTAGCTATGATGAATCTATCAGGATTATTTTTCATATAAAGAAGTTAAGAAAGCAAAGTGCACAAGCTTAAGAGATCCTCATATGGACTAAAGCATGCATTATTGTATTGGGACATCTAGTTTGATAAAGAAATCTATTCTTTTGGTTTTGATCAACGCTCTTGATACAACTTGTGTGTATAAGAAGTATGCCAAAAATGTGGTGGTATTTCTTGTATATTGTGTGGATGATATTATTCTAATCTAGAACAAGGAGAGTGTATTGTCTTACATGAGGGTATGATTGTCCAACTGATTCGATATTAAGGATTTAGGACAAGACATTACTATAATAGGGATCAAGCTTTTTCTAGATCACAAATATGTAGGATGTTCGACTTATCCCCAAATACTTACATAAAAAATTTTGTTCATAAAGTTTAGAATTTTAGATTCCAAGATTTTTTTTATCCTTTTTCGAATATGGAAAATGTCCATCTAAGTATCAATGTCCTGTGACACTTGATTAGATAGAGAATATGAGGAATATACCTAATCCTTTGGCTATGGGCTACCTAATAAATTCTATAATGTGTATAGTCTAGTACCTTGGTGGTACAATGACTAAGATTTTTAGTTAGACTAGGCTTCTAAGGATTCTACTTATGGAAATGTGTTAAATTTTTAGAAATGTATCCATTGAATGGACAAGTATCATCCAATCATATATATTATATTCCACCGTGGGAGCAAAATGTGTTACAGAATTATATGCAATAAACGAGGTTGTATGGCTAAGGTTCTTCATAAAGGACATCAAAGTGGTTCTTCTTTTGCAAGGGTCAAAGGCTATAAAGGAGTATGACACATAAGATTGTAGGTTTCACATATTATGAGAGATTGTGCGAAAAGATGATTACATGTATAATCTTTACACATCAAGGACTTCATTCAATATGTAGATGGATTAGGTGTTAAGTAAACAAGTATTTAGGCCTAAGAGGGAGATTATTAGGGATTTTATTCTTAAAATGATGTTTATTATGTTTATGTACTCTTCAGTCATGAAGGTTCATAATAACCCATTTAAAATAGAAAATCATGATTGTATAGATTCTTTGTATTTATTTGTAAATATATCATAATGTCGATCAATTATTATCAGTAGAAATTTTTGTGTGGGCATGGAAGATCAAAATTTTGGTTCTATTATGATTGAATAGTTCATAACCTAGATAGGGGTTTGACATCATATAGGTAAGGTTGTGAGTAAAATCTTAATGGTTTATCTTGGTTGTGGGAATCTATATGATTGTTAAAGAACTTGTTCGATAGTTCAAGGGAGATTCTACTCATACTTCAAGAAAGTATTGAGTAGTAACAATGATGAGATTTGAATCTTGATGATGACTTGACAATACTTTCACAATCTCGTGGTTTGCATAAAGTGAATATATTCTTAATCTTGAGGGACATGAGGATCGTTACTAGGCCAATAAACCCTATAATTTGGGAAGTGATAGTGTTAGTATATCCGAAATCATGTTTCAGAGGAATTTACATACAAGAAGTATCCTAGAATGTGATACCCCTTGATAGACTTATAGGATTTTACTCTACCAGTAGAATCGATCAATGGATTTTATAATCCGATAAACATGTCAAATAAGTTAACTTTGAGATCAAGGAATTTTTATAAGATGTTGGTGAATATCAATTAGTGGAAAATTAGTGTCACCAAGAGGGTATTGCACACTCAATATGGAGAATAATAATATATGCCATCCAACTTGTGCAAACAATCGGCCTCTCTATTGTGGTTATTTGAGTAATTAGACATGGAATGAATTCGTATTCATTTAGTCAAATTAATTATGATTAAATGGAAAAAAATTATCGAAGATTAATTTGGAATTTTATTTTTCTATTTGGCAGCCAATTTTAGCTATTAGCCTTGGGTCCTCGATATAGTCCACATTTATCTATGAACCCTGCTTTGTCAGTTTCCTCTTATACACTTAGTTATTCATAAAGCCCTTTAAATAGGAAGCTTAAGGAGGACTCTTAAATTCTTATGACGTAGTCTAGCACAAAATTAAAGTGTGAGGTTGAAAGGAGTAACAAAGAGTGAGTTAGAGGATAGAGAAAACATGTGTAGTGGAGATATGCAAAAGGAGAAGAAATTCTTTAGAAATTCTTCAATTTCTTCCATGGACAAATAAGACCACTATTCTTTTCACATAAAATGATCATATATTAGAAGTGAAAGGGCCATTTTAGATCAGAATTTACATCAATTTGGTTACACTTCATGGATTGATAACAAGAACCGCAATGGTATGGACTCACAAACCCTAGTTTTCATGTATAGAATTTCTTATGCATTTTGTTTCTTTAGATTCACTTAAGATAAATGAAGATCATTGGAAAAATTCTTTTCAAAGGTCGATTTGGCCATATTCGAGGGGTGAAAATTTTTAGTCTGCATATATCAATCTTCGACAATTGGTACCAGCGCCTTTTGTTTAGATTAGTCAAACATTGGAAAGGTCCATGCTGTCGAAACAACAAAACCCAAGTTTTGCTTGTTGTGGTATTCTATGTCTTCATATATTCTTCTATACTAACATGTATTTACTTAGATTGTTTATATTAATCCCTTCCATCATGGTTACGCATGTTTTTCCCGTGTGAATGGATCCTATTGTGGTTTATTCGTCGTTATTTTTCACTCCTAGATTCGATATGGTTGTAATAATTAGTTTTTTATAATTATTTCATTATCAATGTATTTGGAAGCAATTTTGAGGGTATGTAATGTTTATTTACATTTAGAATCGTGTACTTATGAGTGTTTGGGTGTTGTATAATGTTTCATGAAGTTTTGGATGAGTTATGGCCATTTTTGTGTGGAATCCCGTAAGGAAGATGAAACTAGTACACACACGGGTTTCAGATCAATCTGGAAGGAGAATTGATTTGACAGTTCAGATTGATGTTAAATTAGTCTGGATCGATTCGACTGGCAGTAGTGAACCAAGTAGATTTTTTCCTTTGTGGTTTTTTTGGTGGATTTTTGTGTTGTCTCTTCCTCATCTCACTTCCTAGACCAAAATGGAATATTTTAATATTTGAAAGATCGTCAAGAACTCTTCCTTACCTTGAAGTATACTTCAAATTAGACTCTAGATAAAAAGGAAGTTTTCTTCAATAAGGATTCTTATTCTTGAAGAGTTATACTTCAAGAAGAAGTTTAGGCCATGATGAAAACGGGAATTTTTGTCCTTTTATTTTCTGGTATTCGTAATATTTCAATATTTTGTTTTGTTGCATTGTTTCGTGCACTAACTAATTTGATAATTATGGACACCCAATATTATGGACAACATGGATTATATTTTGAGATTGTCTTAGATCATCGCTTTTATTAAAAAATTTGTGTTAAATTTATTCTTTTCAAATTGAATTAAATAAAGATAATTAAATTTTAAGGTGTGAATCAAATTAAGATCTCTAGTTTTATTTTATTTTTATAAAATTCAAATTACTATGTTTATTTTAAGAAAATTAAAATATGAGATCAATATGTTTAATACATACAAGTAAATTGGGATATTATCAAGGATTTAATTTGGGATTTATGAATTTGGATAAATTATTTTGTCAAAACCCTCAAATTTTCAAAATACTAAGTGGGAGAGGAGTTTTTAAATAAATCCCATGGTCTCCATTGGTGTTTTTTTCATCTAATATGATTAATTCCTTGTGTTAGTTAGGTTGGACTCCTATAAATGGAATTAATCAGGGAATCAGAGATTCATTAAAACTCTTAAATGATTATTATGAGAATTAGAATGTGAGTGAGTTCGATCTCCTATATGAGAAAGTTAATCATGAGCGAGTTTTATTTCAAGGAATGAATCAGTGGTATACACTTAGACATAATTAATGATATCTAACCCTAGGAAGTCGTTGTCATTAATTATGGGACTAAAAATTTTTGACTATTCAATAATCTCAGATTAAAGATCATGAACTGTCCACCTACATAATCGAAAGATGAAAGTCTGTTCAATTCAAGGTAGTGTTATTTAAGCTCCCCGCGAGAAATATCACTCATTAAGGGAACTAGGGAGTTTGATGGATTTGTACTTTAAAATGATGGAGAGGGATTCACTTAAAAGCTAAAACGGTGTTAAATTCTCACATGTGTATTTTGAAATTAATTCACTCTACAAAATTTATGATTCTCATATTTCCAAATAGGATTTTCTTTCAACCCATTTTCTTGAATCTCAAAGGAAAAAAATTAATTACAATGAACTATATTGACTGAATCTGTAATACCCCGTATTTTTAAGGCCTTTAAATTTGAGGAATTATTAAATTTAAATTGAGATATTAATTTAATATTAATTCAAAAATTTGTTTTAAATATTTACTAGCATGACGAGAGTTAGTAATTATTGGAAATTGGCTAATTTGTTAAACATTACTTATTGAGTAAAGTAATATGTAGAATTGATTTATTAAAATTGTCACGAGTGAATAAAATTACAATTATGGAAATTAATTCGGGACGCGCCTATGTCGTGTCAGGACTAAATTGTTATTATTAAAAGTGAATATATTATAAGTCGCCCGTATGACCATTTCGAGTATTCCAAAGTGTTAGGAAGGGTCGACATAGTCAAAATAATGTACCCGGGGGTTTAGTTTGGGTCTCGAGGCGTTTTCAGGCTTAATTAGCATCTCGGGAGGGTATTATAGACATTTAATATTTTTGGGTAATTAAACCCACGAAATTCCTAAGAATAAATTATCCTTTAGGAGTTTCCTTCTAGGGTTAAAAATCAGGAAAATCAAAGAATGACCATTAGAGAGGGGTTGGAGAGCTTTCCAAGCGACCCAAGGCCAAAGACTCATCTGTTTGCACCGCCACCACGACCAAAGCATAGATCGCGTGACAAGGAACATAACCATACCTCTTTCGTCCACAAATCAAAAACCCAAATTCCAGGTAAGTATCTATCTTGCTTTATTTTTTGTTAATGTCTCAATCATGTTAGTCTAGGGTTGTTTAGAACTTGTTTCGTGAAAGAAAGTATAGTTTTGAGACTTAAAATCACATGTTGTAGAAGAAGAAATCAAATTCTGGACATCTAAATCGCATGTTGAGGATAAACCAGGAATTTTTATGGATTTAGAAGTAGGAAATCTGGAAAAGAATTGGAAGAATTGAAAGAAGAAGAAAAATTAGGGTTCTTAAAGTTTAGGTAATTTTTACCCATTAAATTGTTAGAATTCATTAATTGGGACATATTTTACGTAGAAAATCATGTGTTTAGGTATATAGCACTTGTAGTAACGTTTGTTGGGAGTTTGGGAATGATATATGGAAATTTAGTTGAGGTTGGAGAGGCAACCCCGTAACTGGGTTAATGGAGTTTTCGTCATAACTGCTTGATCAATCGATCGACGCATGAACATCGATTGATCGATGATCTATCGATCGACTCGATCGATCGACCCCTCCTGGAAAACAGCATATTCCCCTTATGTTGCCTTAATCTGATTAAAATGCGCAGTAACCCTTGATTATTATTGTTAGAGCATAATGGAATATAAATAGGACCAGTAGGGACTAGGTAAACTCTGTTGCGTGAGAACTTAATGTAAGATGGAATTAAGGGTTAACGGGGAGTTATTTATACATATGAAGTCATGGGTACGTTTAATAAAAGGTCGAGACTTGTAAGGAAGTTAGACTAGAAGGTAAGTGAGAGTGCCTAAAAAAATTATACTGTAACACCCCGCTTAATTAAATACCGGGTGGCCAGTCCCATACCAAATTAAAACAGAATATACAGTTGTCTCATTCTTAGCATCACTATCGAAAGCATTTACTAATCACCCAATACCCAATTAAGTTGGTGTTAAAAACTTTCCAATTTTTAATTCAACAAAAACCATTTTTAGTTTATGAATAACACTGCACATATTATTCTACAATACTAATAACTGAACAAATAACACAAAAGAATTTAAATTCAATTGGAATAAACATTACCAAATAATTATCCAATACAGTAATCCCAACAATAGTAAATGTATTAAAATGACACGACTACAAGAGTATTTGACGTGGATAGAAAAGAGATAACTGAATTCCTTTTTGGGCGACATGCCCTAACTGAAGAATACTGTGAATCAAATGAAGATAGGCGTCTAAGAAATACTCCATAGCTCCATAGCTCATCATAATCCTCTAAGGTCGGCGTCCCTACTATTGGACACCTGATATAGAAGATACAATAGACAAGAAAATATGTAAGGAAACGGGTCAGAGCCCGATGTGAAAATGATTTTGAAAACAGTAAGTATTTAACAAGTGCAATAAAGCATTTATTATGTACATGTTATTATCCAACTCTCACTTTCTATTCTCACCTCTCATTTAGAGTGCACGCTTAATGTTTCCTATTAACCTCCTAGTTAATGGTTCCTCTTCACTAATTTCCATAATATGATTCCATCCCATATCATAACCCCGTATGTCCCATACGATACATAATATAATCATTCATGTACGTTCCTCCTTTATATGAATCATTTCTCATTAACATGAATCATTTCCCATTAATATGAATTAAGCTTTTCAAATCTATAAGAATAAACCTTCATTAACTTAGTCCAATTCTTTTTCTCAAATCACCGTTATCTACAATTATCACACAGTAGATGATTTAACCACTACATGCACATTCATTTAATTCATTATATATATATACACATATAATACGGCACCGCGAGTCACAACCGCGGTGCAATTCATTACTCTGCTATCATGTCCCAATATCGTTGGTCGCCGAATAGGGGACAAAAGGTTCGGTAAGGATTTCTCGAACCACAAACAACAACACAAATATTGGGGGTGAACATAGTTCTAATATCCATGGGTCACGCACATACCTACGTTTCCACAGTCAGCGGACTTATCAACTCCCCGATAAGCCTTTCATAGACCTATGTTCTTAAGCGATAAATCAAAGATTCCATGGATTCATTAGGATATGACTGCCCTCAAGCGCATACATCCCCATCGATACCAAGTAAGCTAGGTATGTCATACATATAAATTATCAATCAATCAAATAGTCATTATCATACCTATAATATACTATCAACAAGGTACTCACATTACCCTTAGATTATTCCCATACGTACCATTATATCTCTTTAAATCCCACGTATTGAAATATCAAAACTTTACTTCTTAATTTAATTATCACCGAGCCTCACTCAATACTCAAGGTCCAAATAGTTTTTTCCTAAACATATATTTATTAAGAAGTCACTAATACCCTACTGGTCCATATCGTCATATCTCCCGAATTACTACGAATTAAATTATCCCTTTGATTAGGGTTAATACCGATAGTTTCAAATCTCTTACAGACACATCTTCTATCACTTAGAATTAAACCCTCTTGTAAACTTCAGGCTACCCAGGTGTTATATTCAATCTCCCCTACTAGACCTACCCTTAATCCTCATGCATACCAATTAGAATCCAACAAATAAATCTAGCAACCAAAATTCCTTTCAATTTGATTATCATTATTCTAATCATTTAAATCCCAATCAAATTAATTCAAATATTAACTAGGGCTTGCTGATCTTCTCTAAGTCCCATTATATCCAATTAATAATCACCAAAGATCTAAAAAAGGTTTGGGATAAAAACCAATATTAAAAAAAAACATCTTTAATAATTCTGGGGAGGTTGGTCGATCGAAGGCAGGGGTCGATCGATCGATCGCCCAGGTTACAACCTAGTTTTTCTGCATTTCTTCAACTACGGGTTTAGCAATTTTTTATCATTCAAACCTTCATATTCACCACCTAAATGACTTACAATCCTTACTACATGATATATCAACATATAGTAATGATTTCGAATCATCTAAACATCCTAGAATCATCAAGAGATTGAATTAGAGGATGTTTTTATCCTCTTTTTCCAGATAATTATCAACATAATATCTTCAAGAACACATCAATGGTTTTCAGAGTTTCTTCAACAGATTTATGATTATTTCGTGGATCAATAACTACCTACAACATGAGTTTGATTCCTATATCTTTTCAGTTTCCAGAAATCCATTAACAACTCTATCTTTTCATCTTCCAAACATGAAAAATCATCTCTTTTTATAACTATTCTAACATGGACAATATACAAACTTCGATTGCAAATATAAAACACTTGCCTCTAATGAAGATATGATCCTTTGGGGTTGTATAACACAAATGGTTCTCCCTTTTTTTGGCCAACTTTCGGTGGTTGGTGGTGGTGACCTTTGACCTTTGGTTCTCCTCCTTCCCAAGCAAACTTCTCTTCTTCCAAGCAACCTTTCACTCTCTCTAAGAAGAAGACCTCTCAAGTTTTGTGTAGAAGAGATGAATAACCCAGGTACAACTAATCTCCAAATACTTATAATAAGACAAAATCCGAAATCACTATTCATCCCCCTTGTAAAAATGACCAAAATGCCCTTTTAGGCTGTCTTTTCATTTCCAAATGACCCGAGACCCAAAACCAACATCCAAATAGACTCTTCAGACTATTTCAACCCTTCCGGACGCAACGACGCAGTTGCAATGACTATAAGGTCGATAAAAAATAAACTCCCTTTTTAATTTAACAAATTAGTCCTGACACGACCCATACCGCGTCCGACTAAAAATTCAAATTAATGAATTAACAACTCAAAGTAATATCAATAGCATCACATTCATATATTACCTAAATATCTTCAAGTAATATTCAGAATCATCCATTTTTAATATCCGCAATTCGGATAAAACACAAATGAATTAATTAATAATAAAAATCCAATTAATCCATGAATTTAAAATATAACCAATTTTAAAAGTCCTTAAAATCACGGGGTATTACATACTTCCCCCTTTATAACATAATTTCGTCCCGAAATTCGGAAAGATAAATCATACTGGTACGGTCAACTCCGAGTATAAATCTCACATCGCAAGAAATGTAAGTAGTACCGCCCATACAATACATAATCAAAAATCCCTATTGATGTTATAAGCCCAACCTTACCATATAGTTTCAACTTAATCAAATTTAAACTTTACGCAATCTTCCTTATACCATCCTCGTGACAAAGTTTGGGAAAAATGATCCTCTCTTATTAAACAAATAAATATTGAAGTCACAACTACTTACTGTTTCACAATTATGGAAAATACTACAATCCAACCATCCAGGGCGCCCATACACCCTATCGTGCCATTTTCATTATAATATATATTGCAAAGATTAAAAAGTCATATCCTAAAGGCCTAACTTATTTCTACTCCCAATGGTTATTAGTTTCATGCGTGGGGTGTCTCGCAAGCGAAATCCAAACAAGGAACCCCCCCCCCCCCGATACACTACTACCTAAAGTAGTCGGTCATCGAAACTCCTCAGGTCCTTAGTCAATAGTATATAACCTATCTATTGGTTTTATCGATCGTAATTAAAAATTCTACTCATCTACTCTCTTATTAAAGACAAGATGCTGGCTATAAGTAGTACATATGCTCTATCATATACCACAAGTCAATCCACGTCGATAGTCACATCATGTTCGGACATGCCTAAAGTAAGTAATTTTGTGATAAAAATCAAGCCCATGTGATAACATGTAAAATATAGGTGTCCCACACCCCTCGGTGAGTCTTACATAAATAACAATGCTATAGGCTAAGTTTAGCAACCCTTTTGCCCACACAAAATTTATCGCTAAAAAAATCAATATACACCTCATAATTCCTTATATAGAAAACATACCCTCATTCGTGGGCGGTGGTTGTTGAATCGCACTAATATAACTTTGCTCCGATGAGTCAAGACAAATTTTGCCCCAAATTTTTAGTTCTAGTTCACCACACTCCACTATATGCCCAAGCCTTTAAATATATTGCCTTCGTTAGGTAGCACACACAATTCTCGCATTTCAAGAACTTCTACTGATGACTCTCCTCAATTTTCCATAATAGGGGTGACCTCGGCTACGGTCATCATACTCGAATATACTTCATAACCTCCTAAGTACGATCTCCGCTATCCGTCCAATGGCTCTCATCTTCCATACTTCTCGTACGAACCCGTCCGAACGCAAATAAGATTCACTAATATGTACGGAATCTTACCAAATAAATCAACATTCCTAAACATACGTCTCAACATCAAGAACGCTAAGCTGAAAACGCAGTAAGCCGTACAGACCCTAAAGGATACTAGAACCTGATGCTCTGATACCACCTGTAACACCCCGCCTAATTAAATACCGGGTGGCCAGTCCCATACAAAATTAAAATAGAATATACAGTTGTCTCATTCTTAGCATCACCGTCGAAAACATTTACTAATCACCCAATACCCAATTAAGCTGGTGTTAAAAACTATCCAAATTTTAATTCAAGAAAAACCATTTTTAATTTATTAATAACACTACACATATTATTCTACAACACTAATAACTGAACAGATAACACAAAAGAATTTAAATGCAATTGGAATAAACATTCCCAAATAATTATCCAATACAGTAATCCCAACAATAGTAAATGTATTAAAATGACACGACTACAAGAGTATTTGACTCAGATAGAAAAGAGATAACTGAATTCCTTTTTGGGCGACATGCCCTAACTAAAGAATACTGTGAATCAAATGAAGATAGGCGTCTAATAAATACTCCATAGCTCCATAGCTCTTCATAATCCTCTAAGGTTGGCGTCCTTGCTGCTGGACAACTGATATAGAAGATACAATAGAAAAGAAAATATGCAAGTAGATGGGTCAGAGCCCGATGTGAAAATGATTTTGAAAACAGCAAGTATTTAACAAGTGCAATAAAGCATTTTTTATGTACATGTTAGTATCCAACTCTCACTTGCAATTCTCACCTCTCATCTAGAGTGCACGCTTAACGTTTCCTATTAACCTCCTAGTTAATGGTTCCTCTTCACTAATTTTCATAATATGATTCCATCCCATATCATAACCCCATATGGCCCATACCATACGTAATATAATCATTCATGTACGTTCCTCCTTTATATTAATCGTTTCTCATTAACATGAATCATATCTCATTAATATGAATTAAGCTTTTCAAATCTATAAGAATAAACCTTCATTAAATTAGTTCAATTCTTTTTCTCAAATCATCGTTATCTACAATTGTCACACAGTAGATAATTTAACCACTACATACACATTCATTTAATTCATTCTATATATACATATATAATACGGCACCCCGAGTCATAGCTGCGGTACAATGCATTACTCTGCGATTATATCCCAATATCACAAGGTCACCGAATAGGGGACAAAAGGTTCGGTAAGGATTTCTCAAACCACAAACAACAACACAAATATTGGAGGCGAACATAGTTCTCGTATCTACGGGGCACGCACATACCTACGTTCCTATAGTCAGTGGACTTATCAACTCCCCGATAAGTCTTTCATAGACATATGTTCTTGAGTGACAAATCAAAGATCCCATGGATTCATCAGGATATGGCTGCCCTCACGCGCAAACCTCCACATCGATATCAAGTAAGCTAGGTATGTCATACACATAAATTATCAATCAATCAAATAGGAATTCTCGTACCTATAATATACTATCAATAAGGTACTCAAATTACCCTTAGATTATTCCCATACGTAGCATTATATCTCTTCAAATCCCACATATTAAAATATCATTACTTTACTTCTTAATTTAATTATCCACGAGCCTCACTCAATACTCAAGGTCCAAATAGGTTTTTCCTCAACATATATTTAGTAATAAGTCACTCATACCCTACTGGTCCATATCTTAATATCTCTCGAATTACTACGAATTAAACTATCCCTTTAATTAGGGTTAAACCGATAGTTTCAAATCTTTTACAAACACATGTTCTATCACTTAGAATTAAACCCTCTTGTAAACTTAAGGCTACCCAGGTGTTATATTCAATCTCCCCTACTGGACCTATCATTAATCCTCATGCATACCAATTAGAATCCAACAAATAAATCTAGCAACCCAAATTCCTTTCAATTTGATTATGATTATTCTAATCATTTAAATCCCAATCAAATCAATTCAAATCTTAACTAGGGCTTACTGATCTTCTCTAAGTCCCATTATATCCAATTAATAATCACCAAAGATCTACAAAAGGTTTGGGATAAAAACCAACATTAAAAGGAAACATCTTTAACAATTCTGGGGAGGTCAATCGATCGAAGGCAGGGGGTCGATCGATCGATCACCCAGGTAACAACCTAGTTTTTCTGCATTTCTTCAACTAAGGGTTTAACCATTTTTTATCATTAAAACCTTCATATTAACCCCCAAAATGACTTATAATCCTTACTACATGATATATCAACATATACAAATGATTACTAATCATGTAAACATCCTAGAATCATCAAGAGATTGAATTAAAGCATGTTTTTATCCTCTATTTCCAGAAAATTATCAACATAATATCTTCAAGAACACATCAATGGTTTTCCGAGTTTCTTCAACGGATTTATGATTATTTCATGGATCACTAACTACCTACAACATGAGTTTGATTCCTATATCTTTTCAGTTTCCAGAAATACATTAACAACTCTATCTTTTCGTCTTCCAAACATGAAAAATCATCTCTTTTTATAACTATTCTAACATGGAAAATATACAAACTTAGATTGTAAATATCAAACACTTGCCTATAATGAAGATCTTATCCTTTGGGGTGGTATAACACAGGTGATTCTCCCTTTTTCCGGCCAACTTTCGGTGGTGGTTGGTGGTGGTGACCTTTGACCTTTGGTTCCCCTCCTTCCCAAGCAAACTTCTCTTTTTCCAAGCAACCTTTCACTCTCTCTAAGAAGATGACCTCTCAAGTTTTGTGTAGAAGAGATGAATAACCAACGTACAACTAATCTCCAAATACTTATAATAAGACAAAATACGAAATCACTATTTATCCCCCTTGTAAAAATGACCAAAATGCCCTTTTAGGTTGTCTTTTCATTTTCAAATGACCCGAGACCCAAAACCAACATCCAAATAGACTTTTCTGACTATTTCAACCCTTTCAGACGCAACGACGCAGTCGAAATGACTATAAGGTCAATAAAAGATAAACTTAGTTTTTAATTTAACAAATTAGTCCCGACACGTCCCATACTGCGTCCGGCTAAAAATTCAAATTATTGAATTACAACTCACAGTAATATCAATAGAATCACATTCATATATTACCTAAATATCTTTAAGTAATATTCAGAATCACCCATTTTTAATATCCACAATTCGGAAAAAATCCAAATGAATTAATTAATAATAAAAATCCAATTAATCCATTAATTTAAAATATAACCCATTTTAAAAGTCCTTAAAATCACGGGGTATTACATATACTTAGGAAGATATAATACTTCGAGAGACGAGAAGTAGGTATGGAGTAACTCATATATGTGAGGATAAAAGTGACAAATCCGTTATATTAGTGCAACATGATTTGTTCTAGCGAGGCCTCACCTGCAAGAGGGTCGGACTCGCACTTATATTTTCTATTCTAGAAACTTCGAAGGGGATAGTGGGATCGAGATATTCGATCCCGGTGTGTATAGAGACTTTGTTGTTATGATTCAGTTTGTATTGGGTTTACCGTCGCGCGAAAAGATTTAACTCATTATTATGTTTAGCGCTCAGGACTTCATGATAGGAAGAATGCATTGATATATCTATGCTTTAGAGATGTGAGAGTTAAGAGTTATACCCATATGTTTGGCATCAAGATTTTGAGAATCCCGATGGTATGTATTCGGGGTTTATGGAATGTAATTACCACCAATGCTAAACGGTAGTGCAATTGACGAAATGTTCTTTATTAAGTGTAATTATGGGAAGAGAAGTAACTTTTCTGTCAAGAGATGAAATAAAGGGGTACATGCTATGGACGGAGGGCCTAACGGATTTCGATAATCGACAATGCTAGGTAGTAGTGTATCGGGGGGTTCCTTGTTTGGATTTCACATTGCTAGACACCCCACGCATGAAACTTAGCGTAAGGTTGGAAGTAAGAGGATGTTTGGTCATTAGTCTATGAGTTTATTAATTCGATTTTATTAGGAACAGGTAATTATATCTGTAAATTGGATGTTGAATTATGAATTAAGGCCACTGGAGTCGATTCGGTAGTAAGAAAGCATGTAAAGTTTTGTCTTATCACCACGGGTTGAGGGGTGGAAAGATGATAAAGAGGATTTAAAATTTAAATTTCTAGGGTAATTGAGACTACCCGAGTGTTGTAAGCACGTTGTGAGCATAAGGAAAAGAAAGAATTGGGTGTTATGTGTGAAGCGTATGTGATTCTTACGCTAGTATGCACGGCTTATAGGGTGTGTGGGCATCCTGGTTAGCTGATGTTAGAATCGTCTGAGTTGTAGGAATGTGGGAATAGACGAGTGGAATAAATATTTGTTGGATTAACATAACGAAGTGGGAGTGGTAGGGAGGATTGATCGCCATGTGAAAGATGATAAATCCATATATTTGTATTCAGAGTAACACACCAAATCTGGTTGGAAAGCTGTGGGAAGCCATTTAAAAAGGGATATTCCTTGAGAAGGGTATAATTCAAATTATTATGGATAACACTCGGAGCGGAGTTGGAATTATTCCAATGTTGAGAGCGACTGATGCGTACAAAGAGTGAAGTTGTTAGTATGGTATAAAAAGGTCCGGAAGTGCACATCGTGGAGAAAAGTTCATGGGTTGGAACTTTCAGTATACACAAAGGAAAGAAGGGGAGTATTAAGTGTCACTTAATGTGAGACATTACAAGTAGAAGTCAATGTAGAGAGGGACATAATGAGTAGTCTCCTCGGGCACCACTCATAAATAGAAATCGGTTGGAACAAGAGGAAAAAACCAAAGGATTTTTTGGCTATCGATAATTCCTATGATGGAAGAGGCCGGTGAAGTCGGTAAAGTTTCTTGGATGAGTTGACAACCTCAAGGTAATATCAAGAGTTCCTTCGAGCCTGTGGAAAAAGATGCCCCAGAAGGAAGTGTTTGCCTTTTTCTTTGGGGTGATTTACAATATTAGCTAGTGTGCCCAGTCTTCCTTTGAAAGGAAGGGTAGCACCGGTACGTGGTCCTACGCGGTATTTTTCTGAATTAGGTTGAGATTTTTAAATCCCACCTTCGATATGGGATTTCAGGAAGTAGTGGGGACAACTTTAGTTTTTAGAAAGGTTGTATCACCCATAACCCAGGGAATAGGCGAGCGGTGATTAACCATTAGTGGAGTAGTGTGAAGTAATTTTGGATTCATTGTGATCATTTTTTTTCCACAACGGTTATAGCTATCAAGTGGAGTATAGTACGATAATTGGGGGAGGATATTACCTAATGGTAGGGTTATGTGGGAGAACTCGTACCTGTTTATTATGGACAAGATGCTTATTGAGGATTTGGTGTGGAAAAACCTTAACTTTTCTTACTCTGAATGTTAAAAGATGGGCGGATAATCGGAATTTTGGATTGGGTGAGTTAGAGTCTGACGACTATGGTGGAATTCCACGACTATTTTAAGCGAACAAAAGTGACCAGATGTTCGTATGGTTTCTCTCAGAATGGGAGTTTTGTGTTTAGATAAATCCGAGTGGTTCTCAGGTAGAGAGGTGCGGCCTCCCAATGATATTGAAATAATAAGGAATTAATATTGAATAGGCTTGTCTTATGCAATTGTTGTTGGTTAAAAGCACACTGATAAGTGTCTGTAATGAGAGTGTTAAACAAGCTTGCTGTGAGACTAGGGTTATACTGATTGAGTGCCTTAGTATGTAGATAGTTTTCATACTGATAAGGTATCGAGAATTTTTAATTGAAGATGAGACGACTTGTATTTATTTATTTATTTTGTGTTATAGAGAATTTAAAATTTACTTTAGTTATATTTATTCGAAGGAATTTTGTTGTATTAAATTGATGAGATTGAGATTTGTAGATCTCTTTCGATGTTGTGGGAATTAGATGCTCTATACCTTGTTACAGATGATACAAGATAGGCGTTATTTTCCAAATTTCGGGACGAAATTCCATTATTAGGGGGGGAGTATGTAATACCCCATATTTATATGGCCTTTAAATTTGAGGAATTATTAAATTTAAATTGAGATATTAATTTAATATTAATCCATAAATTTGTTTTAAATAATTACTAGTGTGACGAGAGTTAGTAATTATTGGAAATTGGTTGATTTGTTAAATATTATTTATTGAGTAATGTAATATGTAGAATTGATTTTATTAAAATTGTCACGAGTGAATAAAATGACAATTATGGAAATTAAGTCAGGATGTGCCTGTGTCGTGTCAGGACTAAATTGTTATTATTAAAAGTGAATAAATTATAAGTCACCCATACGACCATTTCGAGTATGCCAAAGTGTTCGGAAGGGTCAAGATAGTAAAAATAATGTACCCGGGGGTTTAGTTTGGGTCTCGGGGCGTTTTTAGGCTTAATTAGCATCCTGGGAGGGTATCATAGACATTTAACATTTTTGGATAATTAAACCCACGAAATTCCTAAGAATAAATCAGCCTTTAGGAGTTGCCTTCTAGGGTTAGAAATAAAAAAAAATCAAAGAACGACCATTAGAGAAGGGTTGGAGAGCTTTCCAAGCAACTCAAGGCCAAGGACTCATCCGTTTGCACCGCCTCCACCACCAAAGCATAGATCGCGTGACAAGGAACATAACCATACCTCTTTCGTCCACAAATCAGAAACCCAAATTCAAGGCAAGTATCTATTTTGATTTATTTTTAGTTAATTTCTCAATCATGTTAGTCTAGGGTTGTTTAGAACTTGTTTTATAAAAGAAAGTATAATTTTGAGACTTAAAATCACATGTTGTAAAAGAAGAAATCATATTCTGGACATCTAAATCGCATGTAGAGGATAAACCATAAATTTGTATGGATTTAGAAGTACGAAATCTGGAAAAGAATTGGAAGAATTGAAAGAAGAAAATGTTATAATTGATGAATTGGGACATATTTTACGTAGTAAATCATGTGTTTAGGTATATAGTACTTGTAGTAACGTTTGTTGGGAGTTTGGGAATGATATATGGAGATTTAGTTGAGGTTGGAGAGGAAAACCCATAACTGGTTTAATGCAGTTTTCGCCATAACTGCTTGATCGATCGATCGACCCAAGAAAATTGATTGATCGATGATCGATCGATCGACCCCATTTCCTCGATCAATCGACCCCTCCGGGAAAACTATATATTCCCCTTATGTTGGTTTAATCCGGTTAAAATGCGTAGTAACCCTTGATGATTATTGTCAGAGCATAATGGGATATAAATAGCACCAGTAGGGTCGAGGTAAACTCCGTTGAGTGAGAACTTCGTGTAAGATGGAATTAAGGGCTAACGGGGAGTTATTTATACATATGAAGTCATGCGTACGTTTAATAAAAGGTCGAGACTTCTAAGGAAGTTAGACAAGAAGGTAAGTGAGAGTGCCTACTGAAATTATACTTGGGGAGATAGAATACTTCGAGAGACGAGAAGTAGGTATGGAGTAACTCATATATATGAGGATAAAAGTGACAAATCCTCTATAAGAGATAATCAAGTAAAAATGTGTAAATGATGGATAATTATAATGTTATGGGTTGTGGGCGCACCTAATTTAGAAATGTTAATATTTATATATATATATGACTGTGAGATTGTGCATATCATATATCTGTATAAAAATTATTCCCGGGCTACTTGCTATCTCGAGGGTTTCCGAACCGGGACGGGCTTATCTCGATTGGACCTTTATGGGGGATATTGACTTGTACCCTAGAAGATAGTATCCTCGGTACAGGATATCTAAAAATGATAGTCATATGTTCTAAGAGATGTGAGGATATGTGCTGACGTCTTAGGACCTCGAACTATGCTTCGCCTCCATTTGTTTGTGTATTATGTTAATACAGTTCGAGAGTGATTCCGAACTAGTATTTCCCTTAATTTGTGTGATATGGGGACTTGATAACAGAGTATGCCAGCACCATAAATTTTATATGGGATGCCGTTAGTATATATATTGTATGTGTCACTAATATATTTATGTATATATATATGGGAACTTTCTACTTTGCGTATAAGTAGATAAGTAATGAATAAACGCTTCAAATTTATTATAAGTGTTCGGGAACTTTATAACGGTAATGAGTTGTTCTAAATAACGTAAGAAATCTTGAAGAGAATGATTTCCTAAAGTAAATATCATAACCTTGCTTTTCACATGATAAAACCTTATTGAGAATAATTTAGAGAAACTTATGAGATTTATTAATACGGTAGGCGTGCACACTAGATGATATGTGAGAATTCTCAAGGGATTGTCGCATTCTAACATGGTTGTTACATTAGTCGGTAAGCATTTTAAATACTTGCTAAAATAATTTTAAAACTGTTTTGCACTCGTGCTCTAACCCGTTTCCTGTTATTTCTTCTCTCTTGTATATATATATATATGTATATAATACAGGTGCCCAGCCACAGGGGCGTCATGCTTAGGTTCTTTTGACCAGACGCACTTCAACTTATGTGGGAGTTTCAAGCCATTACTTAGATGACTCATTGTTGACTCCACTCCTACTTTTAGTTCTTATTAGTTAGGGCATGTGTCGCCCGTTTCTCTATTCAGTTTGGATTTTTGTCAAAGATTTACGTTCCTTTATATTTCCATTAGTTGGTACTCTTTAGGATTTAATTACTGTCAGGATGATTTTATTTCTAGTTTAAACTTGTTTGGTTTATATGGATGAATCTAATTCTTGTGTGTTGTTATCCATCTTTAGTATGTCAGAGTTCTTAAATTGTTGGTTATTTAAAAAGGTTTTCATATTTGGATTTAATAAAATGGAAATAAGGTTTTAAAATTGTTTTGACACTAAGCTTAATTATTTAGGGTGTTTAAATTGGAACTTTTATTTTGCGACAGTGATGCTAAGAATGAACCAACCGTTCACCTTGATTTTTAGTTTAATAAAGGACTGATCACCCGGTATTTAATTAGGCGTGGTGTCATAAAAACGCAATCTAGACATTTTCCTAACTGTTGAGGACTTTAAATTTGTCTTGACGGAGACCTGCCATGCCAAGCCGGAGGAAGGGCACCCAAAAGGGATATTCAAGCCTACTAAAGGTGTAAAATGACTAATTAGATGACTCGCTTATACATATTGTCCTATATGACTATTGTATTAAATAACTATAACTAACACAAGTGCACTACTTACTACATGATTCTAAACCTCAAGAATATATTTGAGGATCAGAACTGTGATACAAGGTTAGATGTTATGACTCGATTGGTCAATACCAAGAAGTGTGAGGGTACTCCCATACATGAGCATGTTCTAAGGTTGATTTCCATCTTAAGGGAACTTAAAGTACTAGGATTTAAAATAGATGGGGAAACTCAAATTGATTTTGTTCTCCAATCACTACCGGAGTCCTTTATATAGTTCCCCTTAAACTATTTTATGAACATGTTTATTTACTCAGTGGCACAACTGGATATGTAACTCCAAGATGCTGAGAATATCAAGAGGCATAAGGGTTCAGTCGAATTTTCTAAGAAATGCCTATCTAAGTCTATCTTGGAGGTAAGAAGATGAAGAAGAAGGAGGAAGAGGAGGAGGAGGAGGAGGAGTGGGAGGAGGAAAAGGAGAAGAAGAAGATGATGATGATGATGATGAAGAAGAAGAAGAAGAAGAAGAAGAAGAAGAAGAAGAAGAAGAAGAAGAAGAAGAAGAAGAAGAAGAAGAATAAGAAGAAGAAGAAGAAGAAGAAAAAGAAAGGAAGAGGAGGTGGAGGTGGAGGAGGGAATCTACCAAGCATAACTTAAAGTTTTCAAGACGAATTTTAATCCGCAAGGAAAAAATAAGAGGTTAAAAGGAAACTATCATATCCGCAAACAAAAAGGACATAGGAAGAAGTAGTGCCCCTTTTTCTCAGCCAGAATGAATGGAAATGGTAATTTCTCATATACTATTGAGACACGTTTTATAGTGCAATCTACTATAAGTGGTAATTTCTCATAAACTATTGGGACATGTTTGAATGGAATTGGTAGTTTCTCATATAATATTAGGTTACTAATGGACTATCATAATTCAAGATTGCACTGCCTATGTTCAAAGATGTCTCAAATGCCAGCAGTTTTCCAACCTATAACATTTTCGTCTGCAGGAATTGTACAACATGACTTATCACTGGCCGTTCTCCACATGGGGCACATATATCATAGGGAAAGTTACACCCAAAGCATCAAACGGGAATGAATTCATCTTGGTTGCCCTCGATTACTTCACCAAATAGGTCAAAGATGAATCTTACATAGTGCTGAACGCCAAGAAAGTTTCCAAATTCATCCAAAAAAACATCATCTATCGATATGGGGTTCTGTAGGAGCTAGTGTCAAACAATGAGTTACATTTTGAGGCATAAGTCACAGAGGTGGTCGATGATTATGGGATTCAGAGACATCAATATTCTCCCAACTGACCTCAAACCAATGGGTTAGTTGAAGCCTCTAATAAGAACCTCAAAGCCATCATCATCAAGATGACTAAAAACTGTCTATATTGGGACGACCGGATCCTTTATTTCCTTTGGGGCTACCGCACTTTAGTTCGAACATCTACTGGGGCTAACCCTTTTTTCTAGTATAGGGTATGGGAGTAGTCCTACCCGTGGAGATATAGATTGCTTAACTATGCATCATGCTTGAAAGTACATTCAGCGAGGAAGACTGGCATTAGAGCCATCTTGACGAGTTATCACTCTTGGATGAAAGGAGACTGATGACTCTATATCATATACAAGGATACCATCGCTGAATAGCGAGATCATTCAATAAGAGAGTCAATGACCGCGGTGTCCAAGAAGAGTACTTATCCCTTAAAGGAATTGTAGAACCCATGTGGAACCCCAGAGGGAAATTCCAACCCAATTGGAGTGGTCCCTACATTGTAAAGAAGATCCTGTCTGGTGGTGCAGTATGCTCACTAACCTAGATGGAGAAGAGATTTCCCATCCAGTTAACCTGGACCGTCTCAAGAAATTCTACCATAGTCTGAAATATGGTCATGCTATGACTCTTCTCATATCCCTTATATTATTAAAAAAAATTCTTCATTTCCCTCTACTTAGAACTACATGGGGCCTGATCCTCTAAAAACACTTTTGCTTTCAAAAATGAAACTCATAAAATTTTCAAAACCCCCATAGGTACGTAGGCAACTCATGCGCTTTACATGAGCATGACCCCATTCTTCTTCATAAAATGCTATTCTTTTCTTATATCCGAGAACGATAATTCATTTTTATAATTTACATGAATAAAAGGATTATGTATTCCTTGGCAATTGGTATTAACAATGCAGATGAAAAACTCGTCAAAAGGTACATCAATATAATAAAAAATTTCTTTATCGATAAATTTTCCATTACGATTACATCATCATAGGGAGTCAAATAACTTCCCTTTCCAGTCTACTCCTACCTTTCTAAAACAAAACAAAATCAAAAACCAGCTACACATAAAACAACCTTTCCCTAAATTTATTCCCCTACATAACTTGAAAAACCATTTCAAAAGCTTGATAAATGAACTCCTCAGGGATCCTACCCGTAGATGCCAGAGGAATTGACCCCATCATCATCCATATCTCGGGTCCCCAAACCTTCCGTACCTGAATAAAGTGTCACAGACTCTCAATGTAATGACGAGGGAAAACCATAACACCTCCCTCTATGGTGTCAGATATAGCAAACCATCTTTTCCCGGTCTATATAGTCAACATCTTCAAAACTACTCTCCTCCATAACAGATTTATGTAGTCCGTGGAGATATGCCAGACTCTACCAACAAACTGGGAAGGACGAGTCGATGGTCGATGATTTTCCCACAGAGATCCAAGATGTATGCGCAGACACTTTATCAAGTCCTCCACTATAAACAAGTCTAGTGTTTGAAGTGGCATAATCTTCTCCACGCCAAATTGGTGCAAGAGCCTCCAGGGAAAGTATAAAGAGGTATGTTTGAGGCCAACTAACCTAACATAATGGTATTCTCCCAGTTTCAGAATGGACAGTAGCTCCCCTGACCAACTCAAGCCTCGAGCTCCGTGCTCCACAAACTAATTTTCCCATCCCTCAATGTCCAAGACCACGCTGATAAAGTACTAAGAAAAGAAGTTTTTCACATCCGACAATGGATATTCAAGAGAAACTTCCATAAGAAATCTCTCCAACAGCCACATGAATAGCATTATGGGGCTACCCCTCAAGAAGTCGAAATAGCCTTCCCTCCATGCATCCACATCGATCAAAGTCTCTACCAGTATCATCGCTTCATGATTGGGATGGTACAGGATCCATAAAGCATTGGCTACAAGTTATGGGTCCACCAGCAATTCCCCAGTCACCAATAGTAATTTTGAAATCCATCCTAAAATGATGGCTCCAGCATATCCAACATCACCAACATTCTGCAAAGATACATATTGTAGCACAATAGGAAGAGAAATCATTCCTCATGTAACTAGTGACCTAGACGCTGAGGGCGAGATGTGTAGAAGTCCCATTAATAACTCACGAGGAGGCTGGGAAGATTCATGCATAACTTCTAAACATTGGTATTTATCCCCAACATGGCAGAAAAAGTTTCATAAGTCGGACGGACTTTGTCCAACCCAAAGCGAAAAACATGGTCTTCAGGGTACCAAAATTCCACCGTTGCCATCAATATGTTCCACTCTATGGGTTGGTTGCGCCATAACAAAACTCGACTCATGTTGAAAGCATCATAATCAAAATTGCTTGAGAACATCGACTCTAAAGATCCAAGGTAGGTATTAAATTCAACACTGTTGGGGAGATCCATATTACAAAATAATGAAATAATAAGCAAGAAGAAGGCAAAAGATAAGGAATGTGGAGGTGTGGAGAAAATGCTCCACCCAGCCCCCTATTTATACTTGGAAAACACCAACCAAAGACAAAAACCATGCTGAAATTGGAGAAAAACTTGCCCCACCAAGTACCAAGCAATTAAAGAAAGTGAAATCAAAGCCTTGGGGTGATTGGATTGGATTAACATGCCGATAAGCAGGACAAGGGGTATGTTGATTGATAACCCCCCTTTTTTTGGAAGGTTTCTTTTTCCCTCTTTGTCAAAAATCTAAAACTCAATAAAAATAATTTTTATTCTAAGGAATTCAGAATTTCCTTCTGCATATATTTCCTTACTCGTCCTATTTTAAAATAAAATTTCTCTCGAGTCATTTTAAATCCTTTCTACGGTCTCAGCATCAACGTAAAAAGAGCATATGCATTAAGTCAGTAAAACAAAAATGAATAAGAACATCATTTTATTGCATAGATGTTGCTGTGTTACTAGTGCAGGAAAATAACAAAATACAACAAAACTTATTCTGAACCCACATTCTCTCTCTCTCTCTCTCATTTTCTATTTATCCCTCTTTTCTATCTCTCTCCCTGAGAACCTCCATCCCTGTGGCACGCTCACTTCCCTAGCGACGAGATAATGTACCTCCACTCCCTGAACCAGGTCCCTCCTCAGATGAGGCAGGCAAAATTGGTATCGACTCCCGGATGTGGGAAGTCACAGAAGCTATCTAATCCCGAACATCCTTCAGCAAGGTGGTTAACACTCGAATGTGCTGCAAGAAAAATAGAAAATGACGAATCAATTAGTCAAAGGCAAAGAAATAAATTTGGAAATCAAAAGATAAAAAGATGAGAAGTATATCGTTGGCTGAAGAACCTCCACCATCAGCCCCAGCTCCTCCGGATCCATCGCAATGGGATGATGCAACATATGGACCGACCCTCCATTGCCTCTCCAGATGTTATAAGAAGGAGGATCCAACCACACAAAGGGAACCTTCGAGGTCATCTCCCTTGTCAATGTCGACGTACCACTTACACTGTGAAAAAACCCCACTGGCTAACTCGAACCCTCCTTGGTGAGAGGCAACATGTCATAATCAACTAGCTTGACACCAAATCCAAATAATTTTATGTCTCCATTGTGTCTGTATATGAAGAGTAAGGCTCTCCCATCATTGCCGCTACTTACTCCTCATCTGATATCTCCCACTCTCACCTCATATTCATCGGGGGACTCGCAGGTGGAACCATCACATCCTCATCCACGATCTTCTGAACTACTCTCTCCCCGAGATACCAAGACTAGACAAACTCATGTGCTAGCAAGCGTCGCAGCTGAGCATTCACCCCAGTCACCCCCGTGTGCTGGATGGTCGTTGTCCAAGGATAGAAGGTCACTTGTAAAATGCCCAGTAGAAAATCAGTGCTTGAAAACATCTATAACAAAAAATGGTCTCAATAAGAAATAAGGATTTACCCGATCGCTCGCCAGCCCATTCAAAACCTGATGCACCGCCTCCAAGGAGGGGGACTTCCTTGACTGCCAGTTAGACATTCACCACTGGTATATCCAGTAAAAGCCCAACTGACTCATCCTTCGAAGCTATTAATTGGGTGTTAAACCCAATCACCACATAAAACCACGTCTGCAAAGGACAAGGGTCAAGAAAACAAGAAGAAAATGCATAAAGGAAAAATGCTAATGCATAAAATGAAAATGCGCAAAATAAAGAATACATCAAGAAGATACGTGTCCCTAGTAAAGCTTTGTTAGTAGAACTGGATGAGTGAATCTAAAGAGACATAAAGGGTCACCAAAGTCAGGCTTCCCCAGTAAAAAAGAGGGACATTAAAAAATACCTTCAAAAATGGCAAAAACCACAAGTGGACGACGTCGCCACTAAGAACCAACCTAATAAAAGAAGAATAAACAGACGAGCCATCTGCCACACCTATCGTCCATCCTCCTCATCGATCCTTCGACTCAGCAATAAGTCCCTTAAAAGGGACAAACGAATTGAGTCCCTAGAGACTATCCTCTCCACATCACCCAATGCCGCCGTGATCACCGCATCACCCATAAGGTCCTATCCACCTCTATCTAAACCCACTCGCAATCCATCCCCAATAGCTGCTGCATGTATGTAGGAGTCACCAACGTCTCCTCGAAGCCAAAATGCATGATGTGGGTGGTGTCCCACCACCTCTCCCTTATAGCACAAAGAACATCCATAGAACGAGGCATCTCATCCAGTATAGATGCCAGTCTCCTAAAATTGGCTAATGAAACCACCCAATGTACCATAGGAAGAAGGTGCTCCCAGACATCCTTAATCCTCATCATCCCTCAATCACGCAGGTCCGATTTAGAAAAGCATTTTCACTGCCCAGTGCAAGGGGCACCCTAGCCCGTCATTCCAAGTTCACCCAGTCATCGATATTTAGCCATTCCATGTGTGTCTCGCTCTGTGAGAAATCAGACATTTCTTAGTCTTGGAACGTTAAAACAGTTTACAGGAGGTAATTATAGAAGGGAGCATGTCTGGAAGCTAAGAAAAATGCGGGGAACCCGCCCCCTTTTTATAGGATGCTAAGGGGCATGCTGATCGGCAGCTCCTGATAACATATCGATCGACACTGTCCATTCACCTGCTCGAGGTACCCTAAAAGACCGTGCCACTATCGTTTGGCATCTCTCAGACCATATCGATCGGCACCCTCCCCAAAATTTCGAACAAAAATTCCCTAAAAAATGATAGAAAATACCAAAAATTTCTAAAATGACCAAAAGAATTTTAGAACCTTTTTCACTAAGAAACAAATTTTTACCACACTAATTTTCCCAACGAAACTCTTACCTACCCATCAGAATTCTCAAAATTAATTGGATATCCCCAACAACGTCTCCAAAGGACACCAAAAAAATAAAAATAAAATCCCCAGTAAGGAAATATGCAATCCTCAGATTAACTTCTCTTCCCCACCGAATCCAAAAAATCAAAATTAAATTATCCCCAGTGGAGTCTCCATTCTTTCCATTTATGTGGGGTTCGGACTCCCCACTGTGGATTTTTTTCATCATCTCTTTAATGCCATCCCCTCCAATGCAGTGTAAATGGGTTCCATCGAAGTTCTTCTTGAATAGTGCTTTATCGTCGATAATGTATTGGGCAACAATCTAGAAAAAGTTGCTCAGTCTTTCTTATCAGAACCTTGGGGATACTTACCATGCTTAAGGAGGGAACAAAGATCTTAGTACCATCAATTGGCCATTTCAGTATCTTCTTTGATGAGCTCAATGTTGTAGCAGTGGGTTGGTTTATCTTTGTTTTGGACTAGGAAGGAGATATTGTTTTTCCTTCAGGCATGTCAACCATAGAGGCTAAGGTAACAAGGGCATCAGCTAGGTTGTTTATTGATCGAGGAAGGTAGTGGAATGTGATGTCTTGGAATTAGGAGGCCAACTCTTCTAGGTTGGCATGAATGTGTAAGTGTTTCTCGTCCTTGACTTTCAATCTTCTGAGTACTTGATCGATGATGAGGGTTGAATCCCCATAGATATCTAGGTATCGAATTCCTTTCTTAAGAGAATCTTTGAGGCATTACGTCCATGCTTCATATTCAGCCATGTTATTGGTGTAGGGAAAATTTAGTTTGATGGAAATGGGAGTGTGAAAGTCATCAGGGACAATTCGAAGTATCCCAATGCCATGCCCTTTCTTGTTGGCGGCATTATAAAAGAACATCTGCCATATGAGGTGTTCTTGAGAGGTATAAAGGATATTCTTATTCGGGAATTTGGAAATCTAGACGTTGACTTCTTCCATAGGTTAGTCAGTGAGGTAGTTACAGATGGCTCTTCCTTTAATGGCTTTGTGTGTGACATACACAATACCAAATTTGGATGTAAGCTTAAACCAATGAGCAATTCAGCTAGACAAGGAAGGTTTCTCGAGTAGGTATTTGATGGGATCCATTCGGGACACAATCTTTATGGGAAAGGCGAGGATGTAGTGCCGTAACTTTTGGGTGACCCAAACAAGTGATTTTTCGAAGGAAGTGTAGTTAACTTTGTACATAGCCAACTTATAACTGGCATAGTAAATGCCTCTCTCTTTGTGGTATTTTTCAAGGTATTGGGCTAGAAGAGCGCGAGCTACAATATCTGTTACAGTTAGGTATAGGTGTAGAAGAAGACCAGGCTATGGTGGCATGAGTACTGGAGGTTGAATTAGTTATTACTTGATTTGGTCAAAGGATTCTTGGAAAGCTTCATTACAAACCTTGGTGGAATCCTTTCGGAGGAGTTTGAATATGGGTTCATAAATATAAGTCAAATAGTTGGTGAACCGGCTGATATACTACAATTGCCTAAGGAATCCTTGTATTTCCTTCTCCCTTCGATGTGATGGCATCTCGATTATGGATTTCATCTTGGCAGGATCTACGTCAATACCTTTATCACTAACCATGAATCCCAAGAGCTTCCCTTTGGTATTGTTGAAGAAACATTTGTGTGGGTCGAGTCGCGTCTGATATTATCATAGTCACTCAAAGAACTTCATGGGAACGGGAACATGACTTCTAATAGTTTTAGATATGATGATCATATCATACATATAGACCTCGATTTCTTTATGTATCAGATCGTGAAAGATGGTCGTGGTATCCCTTTGATAGATAGCCCCTGCATTTTTTAGACCAATCGTCATGACGATAGGAGATGAATGTAGTTTTCTCTTGATGATCGGGGTGCATCTTGATCTCCTTTTATTCAAAAAACCCATCAACCAATGACTTAAGAGTGTGACTGGTTATGTTTTCCACATTCATGTCAATATTAGGTAACGGGTAATCATCCATCGGAGAGGCCTTGTTAAAGTCTCGGTAGTCAATGCACATGCGAATTTCCCCTCCTGATTTCCATACGAGTACGATATGGGCTAGCCACATGGGATATTAGATCACGCGAACGAAACCCATATTCAACTATTTGTCAATTCTTCCTTAGCCTTGAATGACCATTCGGTGCGGAGCTTTCGCATTTTATATTTAATCGGTTTGTATTGTGGGAAATTAGGAATCTCGTGCTGAGCGACCTCGGTATCAATGCCGAGAATGTCGTTGTAGGACCATGTAAAGACATCCATAAATTCCTTAATTAATTTCTCGAGTCGCGCACGCTCATGCTCTTCAAGAGTGGTCCTATCCTAATCTTGCGCAATTATCTACTATATTCGAGATTAATAACAATAGTGTCATCTTCATTTACTTGAAAATGATTATGTTATTTGTTATTAACCTTATTGAGATCAGTTAAGAATTGTTCATTTGCAAAATCATCATCATCAAGAGTTTGATTAGAATCAAGGAAATTAATGTAAGGCATAACAAGATACTCAAAATCTTCGTTCATTTCATTGTTAGAAAAAACAACATTGATAACCTTATCGAAGGAGGTCTTGATTACATCAGAATAAGGACGAAGAACAAAAGAAGAGGAAATAGGATAAACAGTAGAGTTGGGTTGTATTTTAGTAGGCAGAACTTTCGTAACATTCCAGTTGGTGCATTATCAGGCATGATAGATCTGATGATGTAGCTCTTGAGTCGACCATGGAGAGTGTTACCTAGTGTTTGTAAGTTGAATGAATCTTTGAGGTTACTTCCCTCAAAATCTATGGTATCAACTATGGTATTCTCACTTAGTGGTTTCACATGATGCTGGGAACTTTTGGCCCATGAGTAGCTATCTTGTAAAAATATCTCCATTCATGTTTCATCTTCTTGTCCCCATGATCAAACCATGGTTCAGGAAAGCCACGAAAAATGGAAATATTCACCTTCTCTGATGAATTTTTCGTTCAAGGAATCTCTTGAGACAATCTTGATGATTTATAACCTTCTCTTTAACCAAGGATGGATGATCATACTAAGTTCTTATGCTGACGGTTGATAACCCAAAATGCCAGGAGGAAAGGCTTTCTTCAACATAATGGGTTCAAGTCTCCTGCTGTCATCGTCCCATCCCCAGTCCAGGCATGAAATGCACATTTTTAAACATATGGATCACATTGACGTTTTCACGAGGGTTATACTCCGAAAAAAGTCTGTCATCTAAATCTTCCTCTGCTGGGAGTAAAAGTGGTTCAACTTGAAAATCTGATATGAGCATATCATAAACTCCATGTTAGATCTCTAGTATTGGATTGCTAGTGCTTGCATTCTCGGTGTTATCTTTGTCCCCCAATATGATGATGACCTTCCCATTAGAGAATAACTCCAGTTTCTAATGTAGGAAAGAAGACACACCCTTGATACTATGGAGGCATGGTTATCCAATCCACAAATTAAAACAAGTTGGGATAGCAATAACATGGAATTCAATAATGTGATTTATAGATCAACCCCTATTGTAAGATTTATGGATTCCATAACTTCCCGATGGGTATTATCATAATCACATCGTAGCATAGGTTAGAGAAATGTCGCTCACTTTTAGTCCCAAACAATTGAGGTTTCACAATGGACAAACATTAAGAGCTGATCCATTGTTGACAAACGAAAGTGGGACAATTTTCCCCATGACTTAGACAGAGTTATTGAGGGCATAGTAGTGATTTAGACCAATCTTAGGGATTTCTTCTCCATAGAAGAAGAACATTCTAGTAAAGTTCAGGGATCCGACTAGATTCACTACTTCTTCTGGAATGGTGGAAGGAAGGACTGTGGGATCGGTAAGTAGTTTGATTAAGGCATTCCGGTGTAGTTAGGAAGACATAAAAAGTCCCCATAAGGTGATGTTAGTATGGGTTTTCTTCAACTGATCGAGGATATTGCCCTCCTCCAGTGTAATTTCTGGCATAAAAAGATTCTCAACACCTTTTCCTTTATCGATCGCAGATGGTTGCAAGTTTAAAATTCAGTAATTCTTCCCTAACTTGGTCATATGAATCACAAAAGAGGAGAAAAATAACAGCCCTGTTTCCTCATTGATCTCAAATTATTTATCCACCTTGTTGATTTCTCTTAGTAGCTCCTCAAATGATATCATTACACATATGCTGAGTATCAGGCTAGTTTTTTAAGCTTTTCTCTTCATTTGAATCATCGAATTCATCCCCCCATCTGATGGCAATGGCATCATATTTCCATGAAAATTCAATACACTCTACCACCTCAATGGCCTCTTCGTATATATCCTCCCACTCAACGAGGAGATGTAAAAGTAAATGGACGAGGTGCCCTTATAGTTTCCAAGTATCCAGTAGCTCGAACATACTACAAATATCACCGGTTTGTTGAAATAAGTCTACCATGATCTAGACAACATCATCTAAACTGACTTCATCGGGAGGTATGACCCAGTTGTCTGACTCTCGAGCCCATTTTTGAGATTCCAAGAATAACGTGCTAAATCTTTGGCAGCCAATAGTCATCTTGCAGGGAAATTTCAGTGTGAACTCTAAAAGATGATTCAACACTGCTGACAATTCTATATATTTTCCTCCAAAATGAGTACAAAAAATGATGCATTCTTTAGTAAAGAATGATAGAGATTGATCGGAAAAAATGGTAGGATGAAGGTGAAAATATGGGCAAATTTGAAAGGGATTAGGGGAATATATGGGTATGATGGGTGATTTACGTGGTACGATCTCGGTAGATGAATAAAATTCTAGGTCTTCTTCTAAGAATATGTCATTTCTATGATTTGGGAGTTAATTGTGGGTAGTGTTTGGCTTGGGATTGGTTGGTGGGGTGATGACAACCCGATTGATCAGACCTTGGATTACATTTCTAAGGTGGAAGCAATGATCAGTGATATGGCTGATAGTTTGATGAAAGTCACAATGGGCATCTAGTTTGAAATTTTTAGGAAGTGGGCTTCATAATGGACGAGGGTTTAAAGGCTTGATAAGATTTCGGCTTAAGAGAGCCTAGTATAATTTGGAGAGGGGATCATGAACCTTGGTCTAATCCTTCTTGAATGGGTTATGGCGACTTTCTTATGCCCATGAAGTGGCAGGCTAAGAGATGTTATTGATGATGGTATTAGCAGGCTTCTCATACTTTATGGGAGTGAACTGTTCGGGTACTTTCTTTGGCTCAATTTCTATCTTGTCAATATTTTCTTCGATTTCTACTCTTCCTTCTCAAAGGGATAAAAAAATGAGGGTAGTATTTTCCTCCCATCGTTGCTCGAACATGGGGTAGGAAGTTCTTCTTAACGATACTGACTTGCTCCTCTTCGAAAAGCTAGTTGGTCATGGTGGTTGCTTTCTCTCTCCACCTTGCTATGAAGTTACTGACAGATTCCCCAGGGTTCTATTTGAGAAGTTCTAAATCTTGGTGGGTAACCTCTAGCTTTTCGTTATACTTGTATTTTGACATGAATTCGTAAGCAACAGCCTCCCAATTGAAGATTCTAGACTCCTCAAGAGATAAGAGCCAGCAAAGAGCTCTATCCTTCAAACTCTATTGGAAAATTTGGCCCATTATTTCCTAAGAGGCACCTAAGAGAGTCTTGTCTCAATGGTAACTGTAGAGATGAACAACTGGGGGTCCACTATCCTCGAACTTCTCAATGTTAGGAATCTTGAACTTTTCTAGAAGCCTTGCTTTAGGATAGGGAGACATATGGGTATAATCCATGTAGTTTCTGGAGATTAGGACTTGGTAAAACTTTTTGGTCAACATCTTGAGGTCTTCCTTGACGTTGTTCAATTTTTTGTCCTTCGGATCAACAGTTACGAGTAGTTATCCCATAGATGGGCAAGATTCAACATAGGGAGTAATGATGGTGACCCATTAGTAGGAGGATCACGTGGAGCGTATTGATATTCCTAAGGGATCCAAACAGGCTCGAGTGAGGGCGAACCCATAGTGCGAGGGAAGAGGACCTATAACTCTTTGGGAACAGGGACCCGATTTCATTACATCTCATAAACCTCGGTTTGATGGTTGTTAATCTTGGCAGTGAGTTGGGCTAGGACTGTCATCAAATCCGGCTACATATTTGGTACTTTTTATGTGCTCTCCTTGGAAAGCAGATAATGATGAATTCTAGACTCGAAGGAAGTAGAGAGGGATTTGATTGAGCCTCGGGGCGATTTGAAGGAAGAACAAAGCCAATAGGGAGCCAGGCCAAGGGTCGGGTATGCAATGAACCTGAGATGGAGAAAAATTCATATTTATCTTTGTTAGAGGGGGGGAAAGCTATTATTTTTTAAACGGAAGGAAAATGTTTTTGACATTTTTTTTCAAGAAAATATGAAGTCAAAATGTTTCTGGAAAAAGGGAGGAAAATTACTTCAATAAAAAAAGGAAAAAGATTTATGGTAAACGAAAGGAAAAATGATTTGGATATGTTTGATAAATGAGGGAAAAAATATTTTTTGACACTTTTGGTAAAGGAAGGATAGAAAATTAGAGACATGTCTTAGCATGATTATTATTATGTTTATTATGTTCTCACTTGTATTAGATTTGTCTAAATGCAAAAAGAAATGTCAGACAGGACTCGAGGTTGGGAAAATTGTGTCTGAAAAATATGTAAAAATATGGTTGGACTTGTTATTAGGCACATGGATAGGTTCACATTTTAAAAAAGACGAAATCACATGAAAATTTTGGTGGCATGTCGACCCGTCATTTCGGAAGAGTTTTAGATAGAAACCGACAGACTAAATATGAGTGCCCTAGGTCTGACACGTAAATGAGGGTATGAAGTTGTTGGGTTAATTGGAAGGGTTTCGCCCTTTAGCATGACTTCCACGATATACGTTTTTCTTTTAAGGAAAATCAATACGTGTGGACAAGTCATATCATATACCTGAGCGTACGTAAATTGCCTCACTATATGCCTCGTGGGGACAAAACATGTGAGAGATAATTTGATATACTTGATATACGTGAATGAGTTTCCTATTATATACCTCACGTTATGACTTCAGTCAAGAGGTACGATGCGAGGGGAATCGTTCGATATACATCAAAAGTACTTGGCCAATGGAAGGTGAGAGTCACATCGCTTAGGATAAATGTGACCTGCTGAACTAGTGCCCATCATGAAGTGACCCAACTATCGCAGATAAAATTTGGTCAATAGCCACGCTCTTTGCTGATGTAGTGTGCAAAAATTCATGATTCTTAATTTGCATATTATGGAGAGAGTATCTTTATTTGGCATGACGAGCGTTATACCAAGAAGGGGATAATGTACAAGTATAAAAATTAAATTTAACATGGAGCATGAAGGTTATAATAAGCATGGATATGTTCTAGTGAGACTATTTACAAGTGCATGTGTGATACCTAAGAGTGGATGAACTACAAGTGGTATGTGACATGTGTGAGTGAGCATGGATATATATAACTTATAAGTGTGATAAGTGGAGGTGTGTGTTAGTGGCTTGGATATTCTAAGTGGTGTGTGCAACCTGTGGATATAAACGATCCTAGGTGTAGTTAGTGTGAAGTCTGCATGGAGAATTTCTATATATGTTCAAGAAATAATAGAGTAGAAGAAAGGGAACATACAAATGGGTGCATACGCACACAATAAAAACAAAACACCCGTGTAAATAAAGTCTAGCCCTCTTATAAAAAATTAGTCCCTAGTGAAGTTGCCATTGTGGCCATCCCGAATCATCTCTCCTATCCCCGGGGTGGGGAAAAAGGAGGGGAGATATGTTTTTGCTCCCTCTTACTCTCTAGAAGCGCGTCGGTCGTTGTCTATGTGGGGTGAATGTAAAGAGATGGAGTTGCCAGCCTATTTTACGCAAAATAGGCAAAAGAACATGTTCCTTTTTCGAGAGAGAAGTATCAAAGACAAACTGATTCTTACGAAACCAATGTTTCGAAGGGTTCAGGGGCTAAGTAATGGAATAGGAAGTTGTTAGGCATCCATCCAGCCCTTTTGGTCTCTCATGGGATCGTGTTATTATTTTCCTTTATTTTTTCGTAAAGTGTGTGTACATGTACATATAATGGAGACCGGAGTCGCCCAACTCATACCATGGAAGAGATAAAGTGAGGTCATCCAGAGGAATGTACCCAAAAAAATATATAAAAAATACGATTTATGCTTTTATCATGATATTGATCGTTATGATGAAACGATAATATGTGTTGGATAGAATGCTAATAAGGATCACAAATATAATATGTATTACAATAATGCAAGAATGTGATAAATGCGGAAATGGGGAATTTAGGAAAATTGAAAATTTGGAAAGTTGGACTCATGTCTCGGGTTTTAATCTGAAATGCCTACGTAGCCTATAGAGGCATTAAGTCCATGTAGTTCGCATGCGACATAGGGGTGGGTTTTATCCCATAGATTCGAACGGAATTTTATTATATATGTGTGTGTAGAAAATATGTTTTAGTTTTGAAAAAGTGTGATGGATAATCCCATTTAGAATTTATGGGTGTAACCCTCTTTTTATTGTTTTGTTTTTTTATAGAAAATAAAGTATTTGCAATATAACTAATAAAAAGGTTAGATGTTAATGTGTATGCACTACGAAAAAACTAGATTATGAATCTAATGTAATTAATGCAAAAATAAGAAATTTGAAGAGAGAGGGAAGAATTTGGACCTTCTTTGGAGAATTGAAGCTTGTTCTTGATCTTAGATGAACTCCCTTGAAGCTTAATATGAATCTTAAATGAGAAGGAATGAGGTTTTTTGCCAAATTGGTTATAAAATGGATGGTAATGTAAGATGGGATGGAATTTCACATAAGTAAACTTTGTTTATTGCAAGAGAATGTTGTTGATATCAATGATGCTGATGGATCTGAGGTGTGCTTTGGGAGTGGGTTCATGATCTTTATTTATAGGGTCAGGGGTGGTGTCGATTGGCATATCCATATTCCTGCCAATCGGGAGGTAACCCTAGGCACACTTCTGATAAGCAAGGAAATGGACCTGCCAATCGGCTGTCTCGTGTAGATTTTTTTTGAAAAAATGGTTATAAAACGCAATTCATTTATCCAAATCGTGCACGGGGCATACCCTTAGAACGGTAATTCAGAGACCTTTAAGAGTCCTTTGGATCTCTCTCGAGTCTAGGAGTTGACTTTGGGTCAAATTTGAATCGAAAGAGCACATCAATTCTTTGGATGGGAGATCGTCGGATGAAAATGAATCGTTCCTTCGAACGGTAAGTTAGAATCGTGCACAACACGAACCCTTGGAAAGGTTAATATATGTACTTTTAAATTCGAAAGTGATTCGATTAGTTTAGAAAGTTAACCTTCGTCAACCGGGCCCCGAAAATACCCGGTGACCTTTCGAAGTAAAATGGGTTGTTCGTCAATACTGTAAGTCAGAATCGTGTATGGGGAAGACCATTGTAAAGGAGTTTCAATGCCCTTCAGATATTCATTTACTCTCATTCAAGCTAAAGAGTTAAACTTGGTCAAACGGATCTCGAGAGCACTCGTTGGCTTTCGAATCAGTTTTTAGGGGGAAACGGGTCGTTCATCCAAAAGGTTATGCTATTTCAAGCATGGAGAAGATCGTTAGAAAAGTGGTTTCAGTTCCCTTCGAAGATTCAAATAGATTTTTCTTTATGATGAAGTTGATTGGGGTCAAATCGGGGCCCCAAAGTGCTCGGTGGCCTCTGAATTAATTTTTGATGGTAAAATGGTCCATTCGACCAAACCATTATGTCGATTCGTGAACAGGGTGAACCTTTGGAAAGGGTATTCATTGCCCTTTGAAGATTCATTGAGATTTCACTCTGACGATAGAGTTCACTGAAGTCAAACAGTGTTTGGGAGTGCCTGGTAGCCTCTAAATTGGTACTCGGTGTATGACCTAGGGTTTGTAGTGAAATGGCAAAGTGATAGGGACCTAAGGAGAGACTTAGGGGGTAGTATTATGTGGTGTCTACAGTGCAAGCTACTAGAAGTGGTAATTTCTCATAAACCATTGGAACATGTGTTGAATGGAAATGGTAGTTTCTCATATATTATTCGAGAGACACTAATCATGTTTGTAATTCTTTTTGGGGGTTTCAGGTACTAGAGAGATTAGTGATGGACAAATGTTTCTATTCGTGGGCGATCATCTCAAGGCAGCAACAATAACTATATGAAATTTAGTTTTAAATTTTGGTAAAGACAATAATTTAGTATTGGCAGATTGTTTGAATGTTCCTGGCATTAGAGGAAATTTGATTTTGATTTCTAAGATTTTGATGAATGGATACCCGATTTATTTTAACAAAAGAGTTATTATTAAAATTGGCAACGAAATAATATAAATGGAAACAACCTAAAAAGAAAGGAACCTTATAAATTAAACCGAATATTTCTTTGGCACTTATTGCAAGTCATATTAATTTGAAAAGGATACAAAGATTGGTCTCAAATTGGAAATTGATTTCATTGGAAGTGAAGGAGCTTCAAGTCTGCGAATCCTTCTTAGAGGGTAAAATCACCAAGATATCATTTATGGACGAGGCGTATAGGGCCAAAAATGTGTTGAAATTGGTTCATAGTTGTAACACCTTGTGTTTGTGATACGTAAAATCTATTGTGAATTTAAAATTTTGGGTAAAATACTAATATTTTGGAAATTAATTAGTTTCCTACTTTAAAATGTTGATCTTAATTTATATAAAATGGATTTTCAATAGGAATTGAAATCGGGTTCCAATATAGAATGTCAACCATTTTATAAAAAAAAGGGAGAAATTCGAATTTTCAAAAATTCGAACTGGTTCGGATTGGGGACCAAATCGGTCAGTTTTTATAGTTTTACAAAAATAAAACTCCTCATTTTAGAGTTGTGTAGGACTCAAATTCTTTTTGGTATATAAAAAAAAGTGACGTGTTTAGAGTTTTTAAAACACATTTTAGTCTTCTCCAAAACCAAGAACCCCCCACCATTTACATCCCCTCTTTATTTTTCAACTTTTAACTCAAGATTTGAAGATCTAAATCAAGAATTCACAGGATCCTCCAAAAAAGTGTTTTTATTATTTTCTCGAGAGGAACGCGATCATCCAATCAAAATTATTCAAATGATTTTTACAGTCATGAATACTTCTATTTATCCCCTTTGGTATTATGCATTTTAAATGTTGCCTAAAAACTAATAATTATTGGTTTCTTAAAATCAATTATAAAGACTAATTAGGGATATTAAACTAAATTTTTGTACTGATTTATTCATATTTTAATACGAATTAAACCCTTGCATGCTTAGATTAGAGGTTGGGATCCCATTAGAATTTACGACGTTCGTAGCTAGAATAAGTTGTAGGGATGTTATAAATTGGTTTCCACATGTAAAACTATGTTGATTATGTGCATATTATAGACTAGAGATTTATTTCTTAATGCTCCAAAAATATGCATGTGAATAAAAATTCTATAGATTGATGAGAAAATGAATTATTTAATTAAGATTATAGTTAAATGGACGTAAATTTGATATATAATGATCATGAGAATAATTTGAGGAATTGTCGTGATACGTTAAAAATATGTCATATGTGATTTGTTAATTGTATTAATAATTAACACTGCGGGTACGACGACATTATTTGGATAATTATTGCTTTCACCTTGTTTTTAGGTTGCTTGCTAGGTATTGGAATAGTAGGTGGTCCTTAGATATTGTTAACACTTTCTAGGTATACGACTAGTTAGTGTAGGTTTTACGGATGAATTATTCTGAGGTGGGGAAGAATTTGACATCGTTTCTTTTGGATGGTGAGGATAGGTAGTAGCTATTGGTCGATATTGTTCCTAAATAATAATCTAGGATACACTTGAAATTTTTGGATACCTCTAACAATGGGACTAGGGGTAGTTTGAGGATTTATGCTCGATAAAAGGGTGGGACTAGTAGAAAATAATGAGAACTTGAGAAAATTAATAACTAATACCCAAGACAAAGAACGAGTATTAAAATGAATTTGCATTGCAAGTATGTGCAGGGCTGACAGTTATCGGGTTGACTAGCCATAGTGACGTAGGTGTGTATTGGCGTCACAAGTATGTGAGGGTCTAATAGAATACGCACGAACTGGCTATAATTCTGTGTCATAGGTGGAACCTCGGGAATATGTGCAGTGTTAACGAAATTGGGCGAACTGGTAAGAGTGGGGGGAATGGGTGTGGTGTAGAACTTAAGTGTGTGAGGAGTATGGGCAGGACCCGTAATAGGGTGAACTGGCTATACTGGTGTCGCATAAATAAATTTTGGATAGATAAATTTAATAAATCATTATGAGTTGATAATTTAATGGGGATCATTTTTGGACTTGATCATTGTGGTGGTTTAGTTATATGACTTGATAGTGGTAGTTAATTTTTACTCGCATGATAATATATACTCTGTTGTGATATTTATTATATATAATCCTAATGTTTGACTTTCCAGACCCTAATTGGGAGGATTACTTATTATTCACACGGTATGATCTTACCCATTGCGTTGACTAACATTTTAGGTATAGTGATGGAGTAGCTGAACAAGAATGAGTGGAGATATATTTTGGAAGTGCAGTTGGAGATTCATTTTAGTTGCTTTAGTATTTTTAATTTAATTTCCATTACATCTCTTATACTATGATACTTTTATTTATGGATTTAGTGGGCCAATCGGTTCCACAGTTGTTTATGATTTCGGTTAGATATTTATAGTTGGATTATTTTATTTGGGTTTTATATTTACTTGAAGTTGGATTTATTTTAGAGATAGCATGGTGATGGATTTATTATTTGCATGAATGGTAATATTTATTGGATAAATTTGATTATATCTTGTAGCAAATTTTAATGTTTCATATTTCTGCCACATGCTGAGAATGATAACTTATTTAGTGACGGCCGACGTAGTTTGGTGGCAGCTTCTGGCCACCTCGCTTGCCAGAATGCACGGGGTGTTATAATAATTATTTTTGTGGGGATATGACACTTTGAGAAATATGTGGTTACAATTACTTCATCATTTTCATCGATGATTACTCGACGTTTGGACCTGCATACCTTATGCACAGTTTCAAGCCTTTAATAAGTTCAAAGAGTATAAGGAGGAGGTGGAACGTTTTTACAATAAACCAATCCATACTCTATGATATGATAGTGGAGGGGAATACCTCTCGGCAAAGTTCATTGAACACTTTTTAGAGTTGGGCATTACAACCCAATTATCTGCATTGGAAACTCCACAACAAATGGTGTAGCAAAAAGACGGAAGATGACTATTTTGGACATGGTTAGATCCATGATGAGTTATTCAAATCTGTCAGATTCCTATTGGGTTTCTGCACTTGAGATGGATACATATTTATTGAACTTAGTTCCATGTAAATATGTCTCATTAAGACCCATATAACTCTAGAAAGGGCGAAAGCAAAGTCTAGCACACCTTTTTATATGAGGTTTCCTAACACGTATTGCAGAAGGAGCTAATGAACTTGGAATAAAGGAAGGATGTATGTCTCTTTATGAGATACCCTAAAGGAACCAAGGGTCGGCAATTATATGATCCTAAGGACCAAAAACTATTTATTAGTACAAATGTTAGGCTCTTGAAGGAAGATTATCAAATTGACCATAAGCCCAAGAGCAAAATTATCTTGTAGGAGCTAAGAGGACAAGATAAGGTAACCACTTTGAAACCACCCGTATAAGATGAAATTAGACCTGATATAGATAACATATTGTCTAATAATAGTGTGAGTATTATCGATGATCAGGATTCACGTATCACTTATATTGGACCCCAGATGGATCCACAACATAGTAGGAGGGTGAAGCATCATCCTAATAGGTTAGTGTATTTAGAAGAGCACATCGGTGAACTCCTAAAGGAACACGATTTGGATCCTAACAGCTACGAAGAGTCATTCCAAGACAAGGATGTCAAACTTTAGTTAAAGTATTTGAAAAACTAGATGGATGATATGTATTCTTATCAACTGTGGGAACTTGTAGAATTAAAAGATGGGATGAAACCCATCAGTTGCAGGTTTACTGTGACACCCCGCCTAATTAACCCCGGGTGATCAGTCCTAAATTAAGTTAGAACAGGTTTCTCAGTTGGATCATTCTTAGCATCCGTGTCGTCTTTTTAATTACTAACCACCTAAGTGAGAATAATAGATTGGTGCCAAGTTTTATCTTTCATTAACTTAAACTAAACTCATGCGGAAAAATAAAATAACACAATAATCACAATTAACTAAAACAACCATTCACAATTTATTAACTAACCGAATAAACCATCGGCCCAAACTCCAACAAATATAAAATAAAGACAAGTAATAAATCTCAACAAGTCTGACAAAAACTAAATGAACTGTGAGCGACATGATCAAAATAACTGATAGAAGTCTCTAAACTAGAATGAAAGAGTGGGGCGTCTATCAGAACTCCCGCAGCATCCACATATGCTGCAACAACGGATTTCCTAAAATAGAGTTAATCCTGGCGTCCCTGTGGCTGGACACCTAAAAGTTTTTAAAAAAAAATTATAGCAAGGGTTAGTACCCAAAAATATTTGAAAAACATTTAGAAAATGATTAACTTGTAGTAATAAATAAATATGCATGCTCTCCATACTTTAGTAAGTGTCGCACTCCCTTGAGGATATCCTCATCCCTCCTCTAATGTGCACTACTAAGGCCTTAATTAAATTTACCTAGAACTTTATCTTTTTACTAGATAAATTATACAGCCCCTTGCAACCACCCTACTCTAACCGAGTATGCCTTAATTTGATTTATAAGTTATTATAGACATCAACTTAAATAAATGATTTCCCTTTTTAATTTCATATAACTTCCACATCTGTTATACCTATAATAAAATACATGCTTTGTATTAATTAGCCCGTATATAATTATTTACCTAATTATATACTCAATCATATTACAGTATTCACAAACAAACTGATATAACATTTAATAATAGTATTTCCCCCTCGTAAAGTCTCACCGGGTATAAATCCTCTAAAGTGCTATCCCACTAGGTATGATCACATAGCCTAGTTACCCCCAAGTCAGAATCGCTCACTAACTTGGTTAATACATAAATGTTGGAGGCGGTCATATTCCTTTCCTGAAAGTGAGATGTCCCTCACCCATATATCGAACTCTATGACCTGGGATTATACTCGCTCTACTCCTCAAGCTAGGGGATTCATCCACTACGCGTAACCTCCCCCTATAGCACTAGAGCATATAATAATAATATCTATCCACTGATATTAATGCACTCACCATATATATACTATCACTCACCGTATATATATATAAATATTAAATATCTCGGCTACACCGTGCACTAAGTCCGTGACACGAGCCTATTCCATTTTATTTTTGAGTTTATGGCCCAACTCAATTTATGAATTAATTTTCACATTAATTTCTTTTGGTATTGGCCCAACCAATATATTCGGACATACTCTCGTGGCCCGAAATAACATCAGCCGAGTCTAAATCCCCGACTCCAAATTATTTAGTCTTCACCTATATAAAATTTTGATTTCGGTATCGCTCAACCGTTATCCCCGGATTTGTTTACTACATCCATATTTAATCATTTCGAAACAAACTTTCCAAAATTTAACCTTAGTGTGTCACACCTAATTTCCTCCAAATCCGAATAAATTTTAATTATGATGTCACACCAAGACGCCCTCAAATTCTAATTAATCTTGATTAATAATTAATTAGATTTAAACCCATGTATTAATTACTCAACAATTAAGGCATGGAAGTATTTTTATTTATTTTCCCTATACATTAAAAACTGGGCGAACTGTCAAAATTTTCGGACCATCGATCGATCGATGGTCCACCTTCGATCGATCGATCGATCAGGTCCTCGTCTTCCCCGAGTTGGCCGTTTCAGCCATGGACGCCCACCTCCAAACCCTAGATTCTTTTACACTAAAAATAAAACCTTCTCATCAGCAATAGACATCAGAAACCTTATAGGAAACCTTCCCAAAGTCCAGAAACATCACTTAATTCCTTTTCTCTACTGTTTTCACGAGTTTAGATTTAAAATTCAATTCAGTCTTTAACCCATTTAACCATCAATTCCATATCACCAATTCCTTTCTAATTCCTCCAGTTTTACACAACTTACCAGATTACAAATACACAACTTAGATTAAATATGCATTTCTACTCAATTTAGAAATCAGATTCATAATCTATAAAAACCCATGTTTATACCCCTGTAAATCCCAAAACAATTTTCTTTGATTTTTCACAACACATGAATATGAATTGAAATAAACTTTAAATGCTACAGCAAGTTAACCACTTGCCTTAGGGTTTGTAGAGTCTGAATTTGGAATCGTGAGTGCTCAAGGTTGAAGATGACTCTTTTTGGCTCTCCTGTGATCCCCAAATTTGACTTTGGCTGCTGTTAGGGTTTCCTAACCCTATAAGTCTTCTCTAAAATCAATTCATCTGTTCCTTTTTTTCTTTTATTTGTTTAATTAACCTTAATCCCGTTTTTGGTCTAATGGGCCAAGCCCAAGTGACCCAAATGCCCCCGTGTGGGCCCAGCTATGTATAAAAATGTCCCGTGACCCGTTTACTACCCCCGGGTACACTTTTCCCACTATCTCGGCCCTTTCGGACTCAACCGTACCCTCAGAATTGGCATCCAAATTAATTTATAAAAATCCTTATTTCACACCCAATTTAGTCTATACCGACTCCCGGCTGAAATAAGTACATATCCCATCATTAATACCCGAAATGACGTAAATACATTATTACTATTCACTTAGTAAATAAGTTTCCTTAAATATTAAACATTCACTCCCCGATTAATATTTAAATGTAAATTTCCATAATTAATTCAATTAAAAGTATGACACACAAGTAATTTTGAATTCCTGAATTAATTAAATATTTAATGCATGAAAATACGAGGTGTTACATTTATCTGTAACAGAAAGAAAGGAGTAGACGGGAAGATGAAAACCTTTAAGGCATGACTTGTTATTAAAAGGCTCACTCAAAAAGAAAGAGGGGTCAACTATTAGGAGTCCTTTTCACCTGTAGCAATAATTAAGTCTATCCGAATTCTCTTATCCATTGCGACACATCTAGATTACGAGATTTGTCAAATAGATGTTAAGATTACATTCTTGAACGGTAATCTTGACAAGTGCGTATATATGGTGAAACCTATGGGATTCATAACAAAGGTCCATGAAATAAAGGTGTGCAAGATTCAAAGATCCATTTATGAACTTAAGCAAGCATAAAGGTCTTGGAACATCGGGTTTGAATATGAAAATAAATTTTTGTTTTCATCAACGTCTGGATAGAACTTATGTGTGAGAAGAATGACGAACATGTGGTAGTAATTCTAGTAATTTACATAGACGATATTATAATGGTCAGGAATGATGTGGGTGTATTATATAGTATAAGAATGTGGTTGTCTAGTCTATTCGATATGAAGGACTTATAAGAAGACTGTCACATATTGCGTGATCGAAAAAATAGGATGTCAGTCTTATCCCAAGATTCTTATATCGACATAGTTCTCATAAGGTTTAGCATGCAATATTATAAGAAATGGTTTATCTTTTTCAGTCATGGAATTTCTTTATCAAAGGATTAGTGTGCTATGACACATAATCAGTTAGAGACAATGAGGAATATGCCTTATTCTTTGGTGGTGGACAACCTTATATTTTTTATGGTTTGTACAATATGGATTATTTATTATTCCATTGGTATGGTCAACAGACTCTAGTTTAATCTAAGTGAGGAACACTGGACTGCTGTGAAGCATATTCTTAAGTACCTGAAAAGGACTAGTTATTATGTTATTATTTACTCAACAAAGAGTTTAGTACTCATTGGGTCCACAGACTCTGTCTTTGATTTGGAAAAATATTCTAGGAGATCGACCTTAGGATATGTGTTTACCCTAGGATATGGATCCATAAGCTGGAAGAGTATCAAGGAATCATGTATTGCTTATTCTACCATGGAAGTTGGGTATGTTGTCGCTTCGGAGGCTATAAACGAGGAAGTTTAACACTAACACTTTCTAAGTGACTTTGGTGTAGTTCCTCTAGTGCAATCGGCTATTACACTTTATTGTGACAATAGAGTGGCATTTTTGAATTCACCAAGGACTCATAATAGGGAAAAGCACATTGAGCACAAGTATCACTTAATTCGACAAATTATGCAGCAAAATGACATTATAACGACCAATATTGCATCGAAGGACAACCTAGAAGATCCTTTTACAAAGATGTTACGAGTTAGGACTTTTGATAGTAATGTAGAAGGAATGAGATTTAAATGCATGGCCACATGGCTTTGACTAAGTGGGAGATTGCTGGGGTTTTATTCTTAAAACAATGTGTAAAACATTATATTTTGATTAATAAAGTATTTTTTTATTCATTTTAAAATGAAAATCAAGTTTATGATAATGTTTTATATTTGTATAAATATATAGTTTTATATGTATGTTTCTAAATAGAGCTTTATAGGAATTTCGGTGAGTCGGTTTTGGGTTAATCACTGCGATATTGGAATTCCAATTCTAGAACTATTAAAAATTTCACAACATATATAGGGAATTCACATCCTATCATAACAGTTGCGATCTAATCCTACTAGTTCATCTCAAACTAAGTGAACTTCATGATGGTTCGAGAACTTGTATGATAGTTTAATAGAGGATTTGATCGACACATATCAGGAATATATTAAACATAGCCACACATGAGATTTGAGTCTAAGGCCTATCTTGATTTGACTTGGGCAATCTCACACAATTTACAAAGAGTGCATAGATTTTTATTATCGATAATTATGAGGATTGAAATTATTATTTAATTCTTACTTTTAATACAGTATATGTGATTTGATTTTTTATTGAATAAAATGATCTCCTCATATTTAGTCGTTATTATGTAAGTAGGTCTGAGATCTTAATTTGAAGGAATACACATCTGTGGATACCTTGGATTGCAATACCCCGATTAGACTTATAAGATCTATTTCCATTGTTAAACATGTTCAGTGGATTATTTATAATCTCGTGAAGTAGAAAAATAATTTAAGTCCGAGAATCAAGGAATTTATTAGATGTTTGTTAAAGTCAATTAACAGCAAACTGATTTGACCAAGCAGGTACCAAAATAACGTCGGGAATCATATTATGTACCATTGTAAACTTTGTAAATTGGACCTCATTAAATCTAATTTATTTCTGAGATAATTAAATTAGAGTGTAGTCATAATTATTTAGTGTAATTAATTATGATTAAATAAAAAATGACAATAAATTACGATTATTGTAATTTTAGATTTCAGAGTATTTATATGGAAGACAATTTAATTATTTGTCTTGGGTCCGTAGTATAGTCCATATACCCATGTAGTTAGGCCCTAATTTTCATAAAACCTTATTTGGCCCAAGCCCACCTCTTGTACTTATATATAAAAGACGTGTGAAGTCATTTTAATTATATTATTTATAAATTAGGGATTAAGAATGGTGAAATAAAACACTATTCCATTTTTTTAAGAGACCAAGAGAGAGAGGACCATATCTCACTTAAAGGCAATTGTTTTAATCTTAAAAGGTGCCCACACACTAACTTGGTTTTGGGAGGATCGTAAACTTGAATATTCAAGCTTTTCACAAGGTTCATGAAAGCTTTTAGAGATCCAAAAGAAGATAGCACTTCATCATTAAGAAATACCTATCTCCCCATTTGATTGAAACCGGATTCACTATGGTATTGTACTGAAATTCGTAGGCTTGTTCTTCAAACTTAGTTATGGATTTTCCTCTTTCATTAGTTTGGTTAAACCAAGATTCGGAGGCTGAATTTTTTTATTCCATGTATATCGATCCCCCCAAAAGTTTGACTATTGTCTATGTATAAATCATTTTATTATAGTGGACCTTGTGCAGGCTAGGTCGTCCGAGATTTTTCTTATTGAGGGTTTTCCTCATACATCACGACGTTGTGCGTTTATTAATTTACTTTGTTTATCTTACTCTTGAAAGCTTGCAGAGATTAAATATTAAGCAAGATAAAATTATGGTAAAATGTAAACGACGCATATTGAAATCGTGGTTACTAAAAATTTGGTGTACTTTCTCACTCAATATTTAATTATTTTCTTCAAAATTAAATTCGGAATTACAAGTTTGTTTAATTAGAGTCATCCCTACACACACTACATTTCTCAAATTGGTACTAGAGTGGATTACTCTACGTTTTTCAGTTGATTCTTAGTTTACTGAGCTTATAGAATTGTTTGGTGAATTTTAAGATTGAAGGTAGTTACATTACTCGACCTTCTATGTTTTACAATTCAAACTATCCCTATTGGAAGACCCAAATGAGATTTTTCCTAAAATGTGTTGATGAGAATGTTTGGAATTGTGTAGAGAATGGTTGGTCTCCTCTTATGGAAGGTGGCTCGAATAAAACAAATTCCCTTTGGACTAAGGATGATAAATATGCATGGACTTGTTCTTCCGAGGTTATTTTTTTATCGTCATGAGTTTTGGCATATTATGACTTTGGAGTGCATAAAAGATGCATTTGGATATTTTAAATTCTACATGCAAAGGTACAGATACCGTTAGAGTGTCTAAGTTACAAATCTAACAAGTAAGTTTGAACTGATTAGAATGGAAGATCATGAAGGGTTTGATGAATTTTACTCTAAACTGTCGGATATTATAAATTATTCATTTAAACTAGGTGAACTTATCCTTTAGCCAAAAGTTAATAGAAAAATATTAAGATTTTTGCCTGAAAGATTTAATGCTAAGGTCACGGCCCTATATTCTCCTGGTGGTGTTAATACTCTTAAAGTCCAAGAACTTGTAGTTCATATCCAAACGTATGAGATCAACATATTTTCCTTGAAGAAAAATGAGAATAGTTTATCCTTGAAATCCTATAAGGAGGACGTGTGTAACACCCTATATTTTTTGTGCATTTAATATTTAATTAATTCAAAATTTTAAAATTACTTGTGTGTCGTAATTTTAATTGAGTTAATTACGACAATATATATTTAAATATTAATCGGGGAGTGAATGGTCAATATTTAGGGGAATTTAATTACTAAGTGAATAGTAATAATTTAGTTACGTCATTTCGGGTATTAATGATGGGGTCTGTATCTATCTCAATCGGGAGTCGGTATAGACTAATTTAGGTGTGAGATAAGGATTTTTATAAATTAATTAGGATGCAAATTTTGAGTATACAGTTGAGTCCGAATGGACCGAGATAGTCGAAAAAGTGCACCCGACGGTAGTAAATGGGTGACGGCATGTTTTAGGCATTGCGGGGCCCACACGGGGGCATTTGGGTCACTTGGGCTTGGCCCATTAGGCAAAAAATTAGATTTAGCCTAAGTAATTAATTATAAGAAAAAGGGGGACGGCTGATTAGAGTTTAAAAAATACTTAGTGGGAGAGGAAACCCTAAGAGGCACTTAAAGGCAAATTGGGGGATAAAGGAAAGAGCCAAAACAAGGAATTTCATCTTCAACCTTGGGAATTCACAACTCCAAACCAGACCCTATGAATCATAAGGCAAGTGGTTAACATGCTGTAGAATTTAATTTGCATTTTGGTTCACATTTATGTGATGTGAGAAAATAAAATTCGTTTTGGGATTTAAAGGGTACAAACAAGGGTTTTTTGTAAATCAATATTCTGCTTTCTAAATTTTGTAGAAATTCATGTATAATCTGAGATTAGTATATATCTGGTAAGACGTGTAAACCCAGATGAATTAGAAATGAATTTGAGATAAGGATTTGATGCTGAAATGGGTTAACGAGTAAAACGATTTTTTTTCCAATTTATGTAAACAGTAAAGAACAGAAATTAAAGGGTGTTTATAGACTTTATGGGGGTCCCTTATGAGGTTCTTGATGTATTTTCTTGAAAAAAAGGACTTGGTTTAGACTGTAGAAGAAATTAGGGTTTTGAATTTTCATCCATGGCTGAAACAGACAACCCGGGGAAGACGATGACCTGTACGATCGATCGATCGAGGATTGGGGATCGATCGATCGATGGTCGGTAAATTCTGGCAGTTCGGCCAGTTTATATATATAAGGGGAATTTAAATTAAACTTCCTTCCTATACCTTATGTAATGAGAAATAAACATAGGGATACAATCTAATCAATTATGAAGGAAAATTAATTGGGATTTGGAGGAAATTTATGTGTGTCACACTACGGTTAAATTTTGGAAAGAATATTTCGAAATAATTAAATACGGATCGAGTGGGCGAGTCCGGGTATATGGGTTGAGTGGTACCAAGGCGTTAAATTTATTTAGGGTGAAAGTTAAATAATTTGGAGTCAGGAATTCAGACTCGGGTATTGTTTTATTTTGGGCCACGAGAGTAAGTCTGAATATATTGGTTGGAGCGACACCAAAAGTAATTTAATAAATTAATGTGCGAATTAATTAATAATTAGAGTTGGGCCATAAACTCATAATAATTTGAATAGGCTTGTGTTGCGGACTTAGTATACGGTATAGCCAGGATAGTTTAATTTATTTATATATATATATGGTGTGTGATAGTATATATATATATGGTGTGTGCATTAATATCAGTGGCTAGATATTATTATTATTATATCGACTCTAGTGCTATAGGAGGGAGGTTACGCATAGTGGATGAATCCCCTAGCTTGAGGAGTAGGGCGAGTATATTCCCAGGTCATAGCGTCCATTATATGGGTGAGGGGCATCTCACTTTCAGGGAAGGAATATGACCGCCTCCAATTGTATGTTTTAACCAAGTTAGTGAGCGATTATGACTCGGGGTAACTAGGTTATGTGAATATACCTAGTAGGATAGCACTTTAGAGAATTTACACCGGGTGAGCTATTACTCGGGAGGATGTTTGGTATTTATTATTATTTCAGCATGTTTGTGAGTGTTGTAATATGACTATACATATATAATGAGGTAAATAATTATATACGGGTAAAATTAATAAAGGCCGTGAATTGTATTATATGTATAAGGGGAGTGAAAGTTATACAAATTAAAAAGGGGAATGATTAATTAAGTTAGTGTTGATAATAACTTAGAAATCATAATTTTGGCATATGCGGTTAGAGTAGGGTAGCTGCAAGGGGTTATATTAGTTATCTAGTTATGGGATAAATAACTAGTTAGTTTGATTAAGGCGTTAATAGTGCACATTAGAGGAGGGGTGAGGATGTCCTCAAGGGAGTGCGGCACTAACTAAAATATGAAGAGCATTCATTTATATCTATTATAGCAAGTTAATCATTTGCTAAATGTTTTTCAAATGTTTTGGGTACCAACCCTTGCTATAAATATTTCAAAAACCTTTTAGGTGTCAAGACATAGGGATGCCAGGCTTGACTCATTTCAAGGATCCGTTGCTACAGCATATGTGGATGTTACGGGAGTTTGATAGGCGCCTAGTTCTTTTCATTCTTAGTGTAGAGACTTTCTATCCGTTATTCGAGCATGTTGCTCACAGTTTTATTCAGTACTCATGTCAGACCTGTTGAAATCTATTACTTGTCTTTATTTTTTTCGATTTTGAACCAATGGTTTATTCAGTTAGTTAATTATTTTTGAATGGGTAATTTCAGTTAATTGTTCTTGTTTATATTATTTTGTTTCCGCATGAATATTTCATTTTAGTTAATAAAAGATAAAACATGGCACCAGTCTAATTTTCTCACTAATGTGGTTAGTAATTAAAAAGGCGATAGTGATGCCAAGAATGAACCAACTGAGAAACCTGTTCTAGCTTAATTTAGGACTGATCACCCGGGGTTAATTAGGTGGTGTGTCACAGATGGTATCAGAGCGTCAAGTTCCAGTGCCCTTATCATCTGTGCGGCTTACTACATTTTAGTGTAGCGTTCGGTTGTTATAGAGCCCTATTATTAGGACTGTTGATTCATTATTCGCTTGTGAGATATCGTATTTTTTATATTCGTTTTTGTATAAATTGTGTACTTATACTATTCGATCTATTTTTAGATGTCACCGAAGAGGCAGAGAGCGGAGAGGGATGAGGCTAGGGATGAACTCAGGGAGGCTCATTAGGAGCCACAGGTACCGCCACCACCACCACCACCCGAGTTGATCTCCACTACTTAGGTGGCAGTGATAGTGGCTCAGGCAGTCGAGACAGTGATGCGAGCTATGGCATCTCATTTTCCACAGCCCCAGGCACCACCTCCAGTGGCACCAGCAGCTCAGGCTCCAGTGGGGCCACCGTCTTGGCAGCGAGTTAGGGAGACCTTTCAGAAGGGTCACCACCCCGAATTTCAGGGTAACACCGATGTAGTAGAGGATTATGACTGCAATAAGATATTTAGTGCCATCTGCACATGCTGGAGTATACCGATATGAAGGAACAGATGCTTGCTACCTTTCGTCTATCGGGGGAAACCTTGTAGTGGTGGGAGTCAGTTACCACCGTTGAGAAGCGGGATTTGATGATGATATTCGAATTCTGGGTGCAGTTCGACCGCAAATACTTCCCACTAGAGGTAGAGGCTGAGATGATGAAGAAGTTTAGTGAGTTAGTACAGGGTGACCTGTCAGTGGCAGACTATGAGAAAGAGTTCACCCGGTTAATAAACTTTATGCCAAATGAGGTGGGTGATGAGGAGCGGAAGAAATCGAGGTTCATGGATGGCTTAGCCTGGAGGATCGAGTAGCATTTGATTAGGAATCCGGCATTAGTGACATTTACAGATGTCGTTAATTCCACCTTGTACATTGCGAGGATCATCGCTTCCATGCGAAGGGAAGTAAGAGGGCAAGGGAGTCGAGCCATTAGGGTAAGGCAGTTACTGGTGGTCACACGAGTGGTACTCAGCAGCAGACTAGTAGTCAATAAGGGAGTCAGGCTAAGAAATTTAGGCCTGGTGGGTTCCGAATGGGAGGACAGGGGTTCAGGCAGGGGCAGCCGGGCCCAAATCAGTAGCATCAAGTTCCTCACGGCCGTTAGGGCCCAAAGAACAATGGGGGAGGCCAGTAAGGTCAGCCACATCTAAGCCAATAGGGCCAATGACAGGGAGACAGTCAGAAACACTGTTTTGTCTATGGCCAGCCAGGACACTTCAATAGGGAGTGCCCGCAGAGGGGCAGAGGTCATCAGCAGGGTTCCCAATAGGGACAACAGGGGCAGATGCCGCCAGCAGCACTAGCTCCACCTGCCCCATAACAGCAGGGGCAAATGCACTACGGGCGTGTGTATAACTTCCGGGATATTCCCAATCCTCCTACACAGCAGGCGCCGCCAGAAGCTGAGGGTATGTTTCTCATTCATGGTCATGAGGGTAGTATACTTTTTGACATGGGAGAATCGCATTCATTCATTAAATCTAATTTTTCTAAACGTGTCAGGTTACTATAGATCACGGGTAGTCTTTATATGTGTGTAGACTCCCCAGTAGGCAGCGGGGCTTTGATTCACTCGATTTGTCGGGGGGGGGGGGGGGTAATTAGGAGGCTTAGTTTAGCAACAGACCTCTTAGTGTTAGATATGGAGGGGTACGATGTCATCCTGGGTATGGATTGGTTGGCATGTTATCGGGCCACTATGGATTATTACGAGATGACAATCGTGTTCTCCATTTTGGGATAGGAGATGTTCTTAATAGAGATGCCACAACCTGAGGGAGGGTCTCGCACACACGTGTATTACATCGAGGAGGAAACCTCACAGGAGGTGGTAGTCCCGTTGGATTGAATCCCAGTGGTGAGGGAAATTGAGGATGTGTTCCAAGAAATACCAAGGTTGCCACCTAGCAGTGAAATCGAATTTATAATAAATTTAGCACCTAGGACGAGGCTGATTGCTCGAGAACCATGCCGTATGGCCCCTTCAGTGATGCGTGAGTTGAGAGAGGAGATTCAGCATCTCCTGGGTATGGGTTTCATTCGATGGAGTACATCACTGTGGGGTGCACTAGTGTTGTTTGTCAAGAAGCGGGATGGTTCACTTCGGTTATGTGTGGACTATAGGGAGCTGAACAAGGTGAAGATACGGAATAAGTATCCATTACCTAGGATTAATGATTTATTTGACCAATTGAGAGGGGCGTCTTACTTATCCAAGGTCTACATGAGGTCAGGGTATCATCAACTACGTATCCGAGAGGAGGATATTCCTAAGACCGCTTTCCTATCACGGTTTGGATCTTAAGAGTTCACGGTGATGCCATTAGGGCTCACCAATGCGCCGAAAGTGTTCATGGACCTCGTGAACAGGGTTTTTACGGGAGTGTCTAGATCAGTTTGTCATCATATTCATTGATGACATCCTGATCTACTGGTACATGGAGGAGGAGCATGTAGAGAATCTATGTATGGTTCTACAGACATGGCGGGATCACCAGCTCTATGCTAAATTTGGGAAGTGTGGATTTTGGCAGCGGGAGGTGCAGTTTCTTGGCCACGTTGTGTCAGACTAGGGTATCGCGATGGATCCGAGTAAGGTGTCGGCGGTGAGGGAGTGGGGATAACCCATGACACAGGCCGAGGTGTGCAGTTTTTCTAGGTTTAGCTAGTTATTACAGGCAGTTCATTAAAGGATTCTCAAAGATTGCGGTCCCTTTGATGAATCTGACTCAAAAAGGGGTGCCTTTCACTTGGAGTGATCATTGTAAATTAGCTTTCGACAAGATAAAGGACAAGTTGAAATTTTCACCTGTACTTGCTTTATCGAAGGGAGGACCGGAGTATCGAATTTACACTAACGCGTCCTTATAAGGACTTGGGGGTGTGCTTCAGCAGGAGGAAAGGGATATAGCTTATGCGTCCAGAAAGATAAAGCCCCACGAGAAGAATTACCCCACTCACGACCTAGAGCTAGCAATGGTCATTTTTTCTTTGAGGATATGGAGACATTATCTTCTAGGAGATCAACTCACTTTATTCACAGATCATAAGTCACTTCAGTATCTCTTCACATAAAAGGATCTGAATAGGAGGCAGAGGAAGTGGCTAGATTTCGTGAAAGACTACCAATTTGATATTCAGTATCAACCTGGTAAGGCTAATATAGTAGCAGATGCATTGAGCCAGAGACCGACTAGGGAAATATCAGAAGTCTAGAAAGTGAAGCGGAGAGAGCTTCGTTATGAGGATAATGTATCCAGGGCCTGCATTTCAGCATTATCCATCACACATGAGATCATTATGCGGGTTGTGAGGGCTCAAGCAGAGGATCAGACCTCCCGAGATCGGGTGAACCAGTTGTTAGATGAGGGAACAGAGGCTTACTCAATCATCTCGGAAGGAGGCTTACACCTTAATGGGAGGTTAATTGTGACAGAGGATGAGGAGTTGAGGCACGCTGTTATGACATAGTCCCATGGCTCGAGATTTGCGATACATCCCGACAGGGATAAAATGTACCAGGATATGAGGAGGCAGTATTGGTAGGCAGGAATGAAATGGGACATAGCAGATTTTGTCTCGAAATGTGCAATGTGTCAACTCGTGAAAGTTGACCATCAAAGACCATCAGGGATGCTACAGCCGTTAGAAATTCCCATGTGGAAGTGGGAGATCATCTCCATGGACTTCATTACAGGGTTACCTGCATCGCGGAGGGGTCACAAATCCATATGGGTCATTGTGGATCGGTTGACCAAGGTGGCCCACTTCCTTTCGGTTCGCATGGACTTCGAGACGATGAGTTATGTGCAACTATTCATAGCAGAGATTGTTAAGCTGCACGGGGTACCGATAAATATTTTATCCGATAGAGACAAATTTTTTATGGCCCACTTTTGGCAGAGCTTTCAGGAGGCCATAGGCACAAAGTTACGTTTCAGTACAACCTATCACCCACAGACCGACGGGCAGATTGAGAGATTCAATCAGATGCTGGAAGACATGCTCAGAATATGCATTTTGGACTTTAGGGGAGACTGGGAGAAATATCTTCCTTTAGTAGAGTTCATGTATAACAAATCTTACCAATTCACGATTGGCATGGCACTGTACGTAAGACCTTGTCATTCACCCGCTTGTTGGTTAGAGGTGGGGGACAACAAGATATTAGGGACGAAGATTGTCTAGGAGATGTCTACCAAGATAAAGTTGATTTGAGGGAAGATTCAGATAGCTCAGGATAGGTAGAAAAGTTATGCTGATGCTTCACGAAGACATGTGGAGTTAGAGGTTAGGGACCAGGTATTAGTCTGGATGTCCCCTAAGAAAGGGGTGATGATGTTCGGCAAGAAGGGTAAGTTAGCACCGAGGTACGTGGGACCTTTCCATATTATTGAGAGGGTGGGATAGGTAACGTATAGACTGGGATTGCCAGAGCATCTTCAGCGGGTACACGACGTCTTCCATATGGCATATTTGAAGAAATATCGAAGGAGCGAGAGATCCTTCTGGCATATTCCACTCGAGGAAATTGATTTACAGCCAGACATGTCATATGAGGAGAGACCGGTGGCTATTCTGGATCGTAGTGAGTGGAAGTTACGATCCAAGGTTGTTCCACTGGTTAGAGTACAGTGGGGCCATCATAACGTTGATGAGTCTACCTGGGAGCCGGAGGAGGATATGCGGGAACAATATCCAGATCTATTCACCACAGGTACGACCTAATTTCAGGGACGAAATTCCTTTGTAGGGAGGAGTATGTAACACCACTTATTTTTGTGCTTTTAATATTTAATTAATTCCAGAATTCAAAATTACTTGTGTGTCATAATTTCAATTAAATTAATTATGGCAATATATATTTAACTATTAATAGGGGAGTGAATGGTTAATATTTAGGGAAATTTAATTACTAAGTGAATAGTAATAATTTAATTACGTCATTTTGGGTATTAATGATGGGATATGTACCTATCTCTGCCGGGAGTCAGTATAGACTAATTTGGGTGTGAGATAAGGATTTTTATAAATTAATTCGGATGCCAATTCTTAGTGTACGGTTGAGTCCAGATGGACCGAGATAGTCAAAAAAGTGTACCCGGGGGTAGTAAACGGGTCACGAGATGTTTTAGGCATAGCCGGGCCCACACGGGGGCATTTGGATCACTTGGGATTGGCCCATTAGGCAAAAAAGGGATCTAGCCTAATTAATTAATTATAAGAAAAAGGGGGGCAGCTGATTAGAGTTTAGAAAATACTTAGTGGGAGAGGAAACCCTAAGAGGCAGATAAAGGCAAATTGGGGGACAAAGGAAAGAGCCAAAACAAGGGATTTCATCTTCAACCTGGGGAATTCATAACTCCAAACCAGACTCTACGAATCATAAGTCAAGTGGTTAACTTTTGTAGCATTTAATTTCATTTTGTTTCATATTTATGTGACGTGAGAAAAAAAAATTCGTTTTGGGATTTAAAGGGTACAAACAAGGATTTTTTGTAAATCAATATTCTGATTTCTTAATTGAGTAGAAATTCATGTATAATCTGAGATTAGTATATATCTGGTAAGATGTGTAAAACCAAATGAATTAGAAATGAATTTGAGATAAGGATTTGATGTTGAAATGGGTTAACGAGTAAAACAGATTTTTCCCCAATTTATGAAAGCCGTAAAGAACGGAAATTAAATGGTGTTTATGGACTTTATGGGGGTCCGTTGTGAGGTTCTTGGTGTATTTTTTTGAAGAAAGGACTTGGTTTGGACTGTAGAAGAAATTAGGGTTTTCAATTTTCGTCCATGGCTGAAACAGACAACCTAGAGAAGATGATGACTTGTACGATCGAGGGTTGGGGATCGATCGATCGATGGTCGGTAAATTCTGGTAGTTCGGCCAGTTTATATATATAAGCAAAATTTAAATTAAACTTCCTTCCTATACCTTATGTAATGAGAAATAAACATAGGGATACAATCTAATCAATTATGAAGGAAAATTAATTGGGATTTGGAGGAAATTTATGCGTGACACCCGACGGTTAAATTTTGGAAAGAATATTCGAAATAAGTAAATACGGATCGAGTGGGCGAGTCCAGGTATATGGGTTGAGTGATACCAATGCATTAAATTTATTTATGGTGAAAGTTAAATAATTTGGAGTCGGGAATTTAGACTCGGGTATTGTTTTATTTCGGGCCACGAGAGTGAGTCCAAATATATTAATTGGAGCGACACCAAAAGTAATTTAATTAATGTGCGAATTAATTAATAATTAGAGTTGGGCCATAAACTCATAATAATTTGAATAGGCTTGTGATATGGACACAGTACACAGTATAGACGGGATAGTTTATTATATATATATATATATATATATATATATATATATATATATATATATATATATATATATATATATATATACGGTGTGCGATAGTATATATATATATGGTGTGTGCATTAATATGAATGGCTAGATATTCTTATTATATCGATTCTAGTGCTATAGGAGGGTTATGCGCGTAGTGGATGAATCCCCTAGCTTGAGGAGTAGGGAGAGTATATTCCCACGTCATAGCGTTCATTATATGGATAAGGGGCATCTCACTTTCAGGGAAGGAATATGACCGCCTCCAATTGTATGTTTTAACCAAGTTAGTGAGCGATTATGACTTGGGGTAACTAGGTTATGTGAATATACCTAGTGGGATAGCACTTTAGAGAATGTACATCCAGCGAGTTATTACTCGGGAGGATGTTTAGTATTAATTATTATTTTAGCATATTTGTGAGTGTTGTAATATGGCTATATGTATATAATGAGGTAAATAATTATATACGAGTAAAATTAATGCAGGCCGTGAATTGTATTATATGTATAATGGGAGTGAAAGTTATACGAATTAAAAAGGGGAATGATTAATTAAGTTAGTGTTGATAATAACTTAGAAATCATAATTTTGGCATACGCGGTTAGAGCAGGGTAGCTGCAAGGGGTTATATTAGTTATCTAGTTATGGGATAAATAACTAGGTAGTTTGATTAAGGCGTTAATAGTGCACATTAGAGGAGGGGTGAGGATGTCCTCAAGGGAGTGTGGCACTAACTAAAATATGAAGAGCATGCATTTATATCTATTACTTCAAGTTAATCATTTGATAAATGTTTTTCAAATGTTTTGGGTACTAACCCTTGCTATAAATATTTTAAAAACCTTTTAGGTGTCCACCCACAGGGACGCCAGGCTTGACTCATTTCAGGGATCCGTTGCTGCAGCATTTGTGGATGTTTCAGGAGTTTGATAGGCGCCTCGTTCTTTTCATTCTTAATGTAGAGACAGAAAAACGTTACTAATGCAGTTTAATACAATGATTAAACTGTATAAGCAACTCCGAGATGTTTGTTGAAGAAACCCTTTTCTTTTGAAAATAAAAATGATAAACAACAAGATGTTTTTACAAAAAAAAACTTATGTATGAGAATAACCAAGACTTTGTAATCAGTTTTAAAACTAAGATAGTTTCAAAATATCAGTACACTATAGAATGAGACGAGGAGATGAAGATAATAAGAACACACTATTTTTAACGTGGTAAAACCTCTCCCAATAGAGGAAACATCCACGGTGACTTCTAAGTCACGAAAGTAAAAATCCACTAATACAAATAGCAGTTACAAACAATACAACATACATGCACACAACTCAGCCTATTCTAAGTTTAGGAATATACCCCACTTGGTGTCCTTATAACTTCTTGTAGATCTGATTGTTGATGATGTTCTTCCGGTTTGATAACTTCCCCTTTGCTTTACCTTTCTTTGCGTCAACTCAATAATCTTTGATCTTATACCCAACACTTTCAGTGTGGTAGTGTGTCAAGTGTTTGTGATGTGATTTCTATTCACATGCCTGAACTCACACACACTTAGTTTTTACAGACAGTCCTAGAAAATTACATATAAAGACTATATGCTGTGATTTTATTTTCTTTCTTTCTTATAAAACTTAGAACCTTTTTGACCTTTTAATCTATCCCAGATTCCACGGATATCTTGCTTCTAAATCGGTCAAGATCTTAATCAATCTCAGTTTTTAAAAATATTTTCGAGATTGAAAATCTCCAAGTGAGAATCCAACTAGGTCAAGGTTTAGTTTCATAAGAACAGAAAACATAAAACATTTATAGATCTAAATCAGCAAAGATTTTCTTAAAACGAGAAATAAATATGCAAATCTAGTGATATGTAACATGCAATAGTGTAGATCTAAGATTTCTATGAAAAAGAAATACAGATCTCACCAAAATGTCTAAGTTGGTAACAAGATCACAGATCAAGAGGTTACAGCTACAAATGATCAAACAAGTAACACGAATCTCTCTCAAACACTCAAGGTTGTGTTTGGATTTCTGAAAGTACGAAGGTTTGAATATGGTTTGAAGTTGTTTAGGGTTAGGGTTAGGATTTCTCTAACTCAGTTGCCTTTCTCTCTCTTCTCTATTTTCTTTTCTCTCTTCTCTCTCACTTCTCTCTTCTCTTTTTTTTTTCTCTCAAGTTGGACGACTACCAAAAGTCTTAAAATGCTGATAATGAGAGGGTTTATATAGGAGCCAAGGAAGGTTCTGGATCACTGATAGAAATCAATGGTTGATATTCAGTCTTCCTTATATTGACTTTGATCCAAGGGAGGTAAAAAAGCGGTGGGTTAAAACGAAGGCGATTGGTCCATAGTGATAGCACATGGATAGACTTAAAACATATGCAGGCCATAGATAAGGTTTGATCTAACGATCCACAATACACCAGGAAGTTCTCTCACAAAACAAACACAAATGAGATAACAAGAGCATGACAAGTGTTGGCATTTCATTGGCTGGCAAACACACGTCCAAATTAATTACATACAACACCCTGAAGTCTCTGGCGCATTGATATTCTACCCAATCAAACATTCTAATGAAAAACTAAGTTTTCATAATAGCATTTTAACCACACAAAGTTTATAAACATACTTTTATTAAAGAAAACATTATTTTCAAAATGTTTAAAAATTCCCAAAAATTATTAAAACAACATTTTAAGGGGAATTTAACACACAGTCAATTATGAGCTATATATACACATGTATGCACTTCTAATGTGTGTAGTGTGATTCAATTTATACCTTGTTTGGATCATTGAAGAGGATTAGAGAGAATAAGTCTGAGGATCTTTGGATTCTAGGTTAGACAACAAATTTTGTCACTATTTTCCAAATTAGATGAACACTTATACAATATAGACTTAAGTAAGTCAAAGGTATAAGGTGCTTCAATCTCCCCCTTTGGAAATATGAGAAAAAATCTCCTTTGAGTTAGCTTAAACTCTTAGGGAACCAAAAAAAATAAAACCTAGTCCTATACAAAAGATTCTAGCTACCCATTTCCTAGAAAGTCAAAAATTACATAACTCAACTATTTACAAATTTGTACACTAGAGAGAAATGGTAGAAAATCAGTAGAAACGGTTTCTGCAAATATGCACTAAGATCAAGAAGTTTAGATGAAATGTGAACAAAACATTGAACCCGTAAGACTCAAATTTCTCCTCGATTTTGTCTCAAATGGACAAAGGGTAAAAATTATGGTCTTAAGAGTTTAATCAGCACATACCATACCTATAGAATTACGCAAATACAGAAATCTGTTATAGTCTAGAGGTTTAGTGAACATGTCTGCAAGTTGCAGATCAGTAGGTAGGTAATGAATTTCTAACTCCTTAGTCTCAACAAGTTCGCGTATAAAGTGATGTCTTATTTTAATATGCTTAGTTCGCGAGTGTTGAACCGGGTTTTTAGATATGTTAATGGCGCTTTTATTGTCATAATACAATTGTAACTGATCTTCTTTAATTCCATAATCTCTTAAGATTTGTTTTATCCATAACAATTGAGCACAGAAACTACCTGCTGCTATATATTCGGACTCAGCCGTAGATAAAGATGTGCAATTCTTTTTTTCTACTCCAACCTACTAAATTATTGCCGACATAATAATAGGCACTTGATGTACTCTTACTGTCATCAGTACAACCGGCCCAATCAGCATCAGTATACCCTATGATGGTACTGCAGGTATCATTAGTGTACCTAAGTCCAAGATTAAGAGTGCCTTTTATGTACTTTATTATACGTTTTACACAAGATAAATGGCTCTCTTTAGGGTTATTCTAGTAACGAGCACACAGACATACAACATACATTATATTTGGTCGTGAGGCAGTTAGATAGAGTAGACTACCAATCATACTACGATAAAGTGTGGAATCAACTGACTTTCCATTTTCATCTTTACATAATTTAGCAGTAGTACTCATAGGCGTTTTGGCAACTTTAGCATTATCTAAACCAAATTTCTTAACAAGATCTAAGGCATACTTAGTTTGAGAGACAAATAATCCATCAGAATTCTGTTTCACTTGAAATCCTAAGAAAAGCTGTAGCTCCCCCATAAGGGACATGTGAAACTCCTTATGCATAATAGCAGAAACGGATTTAACTTCAGATGTTGAAGTAGACCCAAAAATGATGTCGTCTACATAAACTTGGGCTATAATAATATTTTTGTCAAAATGTTTTACAAAGAGGGTCTGGTCATTTCCACCTCTCTTAAAACCCTTATCCAACAAAAAAGTTGGATAGGCGTTCATACCAAGATCTAGGAGCTTGTTTTAAGCCATACAAAGCCTTTTTTAAACGAAAGACATGGTCTGGGTATTTTGGGTCAATGAACCCTTTGGGTTGTTCTACATACGTTTCTTTGGATAGAATTCCATTGAGGAAGGCAGACTTGACATCCATTTGATAAAGTGTAAATTTTAAGTGACACGCTATGGCGAAAAGAAGTCGAACAGATTCAAGACGAGTGACTGGGGCAAATGTCTCGCTAACATCTATCCCTTCTATTTGTGAGTAACCTTGAGCAACTAGTCTAGCTTTGTTTCTAAGGATTACCCCATTTTCGTCAGATTTGTTTTTAAAGATCCAACGTGTGCCAATAACAATTTTGTTTTGAGGCCGCGGTACAAGATACCAGACATCGTGAATGACAAATTGTAAAAGTTCTTCCTGCATAGCAGAAATCCAATGTGCGTCATTCAATGCTTCATTAACATTTTTCGGTTCCACAAGGGAGACGAAACATGCGTAATTAGCATAATTTCTTAACTGGGATCTAGTACGGACTGGCTCATTACGATTACCGACCACGTTGTCAATGGGATGATCTTTAGAGACCCAGCTAGGTACTTCTGGACTCTCAATAGGTAATAATGAGTCATCTATTTCTGGTGAATCAGTTTTGAAATCATTTTCAGATTCAACCACAATAGGTGATTCAGATATCTTATTTTCGACAATAGTGTCGCTTACTATTACATTTATCGACTCCATAAGGGTCTTAGTACGCATATTGTATATACGATATGCACGACTGTTTGGAGAGTAACCTAAGAAGATGGCTTTATCTTCACGCATCTCGAATTTGGACAGATGTTCTTTGTCTTTACAGACGTAACACTGACTTCCGAAAGTTCTTAGATATTTCAGATTAGGCTTCTTACCGTACCACAACTCATAAGAGGTTTGTTTAGTGTTTTTCCTAAGGTAAACCCGATTAATGATATGACATGCAGTTCTAATAGATTCTACCCAGAAGTACTTAGGTAGAGATTTGGCGTGCAACATGACACGCGCCATCTCTTGAAGAGTTCGCTTTTTCCTTTCGGCAACACCGTTCTACTGAGGAGTCTTAGGGGCACTGAATTCGTGCTTGTAACCGTTGTAGTCATAATATTCAACTATTCCCGTGTCTATGAACTCTCCCCCTCTATCGCTACGAATGCGATTGACTTGTGTGTCCTTCTCATTTTCAATTCTTAGTAAAATTTTCAAAAATTTCTGAAACGTGCCAGATTTATGGTTCAAGAAGGCAACCCAAGTGAATCGTGTAAAATCATTAACCATGACTAGGATATAACTTTGTCCACAAAGACTAACAGTTCTAGAGGGACAAATAAGGTCCATATGGATGAGATCTAAAGGTCTAGAGGTGAGAATGTCTTTAACTTTTTTATGCGAACTCTTAACTATTTTTCCTTCCTGGCAATGACCACAAACAACACTGGAAATAGGTTTAATTTTAGGAATTCCTCTAACTATCTCTTGAGTAGACAATCTACCAAGGATATCATAACTTAGGTGACCCATACGATTATGCCAGATTTCATTGTCATCCATTCTGACAATGTTACAGGTTTCAGAACTAGTCTTGACAGTATAACAGTTGTCAGGAGTTCTAAATCCGGTAATAATGCATTCACCTTTATCATTTAGAATTTTGCAATTGTTCTTTGAAAAGGTAACTGTATGGTCTGAGTCACAAAATTGTGATATACTTAGGAGGTTGGCTTTAAGGCCTTTAACTAAAAGTACATTTTCCAAAATAGGCATTCCCTCTTCTTTTAGGGTTCCTTTACCTATGATCTGGGATGAAACTCCGTCGCCAAAAACTACTTTACCTCCAGCAAATCTGGTTTTGTTTAAAAGTTTGGTTTCATCTCCTATCATATGTTTGGAGCATCCTGAATCTAAGTACCAACCAGATAAAGTGTGTTCATCCTTTAAGGCAGTGATAACAATGTTACACTTAATTTGGGGTAAAAGATCATCTTTTCTAACCCAAATAGCTCTAGTTTTAATTTTGTGCAAGTTTGCTCTCATTTGATAAAATTTTCGAGAAGCGGCTTTTTGTCGAAAAACATTTGGAGGAACAAACTGATTTTTGTGGAAAAGTTGAGCTTTTGGTTTAGGAAAGTTTTTGGGAACCTTTATCTTAAATGAACTCTTAGTTTTGTTCTTTCTATTCCTCTAGTTAGAGTTCTTGTCAGGTTGTCTTGGAAGTACATAATGGTTACGATTTTGCCTAGAATAGTTAAAGTTCTTGTAAACAGAAGTGTTGTACACAGGGGTGTTTAGATGCCTAGCATAACAACCTTCAAATGAATGACCATAAACGTCATAGTAGGAGAAATATTGATTGCTTGAGGGATGTACTTCTTTAGGGAAACTTATAAAGATGGGTTTAACAGGATTCTGTTCAGAAGTCTTATTCCTAGGAGGTATGGTTTTAAAGGTAGATTCAGCCTTTCTGATCAAAGGACAGACGTATTTAGTCTCAAGTGTACTGTCAGCCTTAGAGTTATTAGACTCTCCAATGTCTTTCTGTTGTTGCTTTTGATCATATTCCTTTTTAATAAAATGAAAATCTGGACATGTTTCGATTGGTCTTTTTCCCCCAGACACAAACTTAATAGGTTCAAGATTTTTAGTTTGTGGTTTATTCTTAGGGCAGAATCCAATACCAGTTCTATCATCAGAATTGGTCTTGGAGTCAACAACAAAGTCAGTGAAACAATTTGAATTGTTTTCAAACTTAGAAATTTTTTTAAAACAGTTGCTGTCTTTGTTTTTGCTTCTTCCAGTTCTAATAATGTTCCCTTGTATTTCATTTCCAGGGTTTCATTAGTTTTAGTCAACTCTTTTAATTTTTGATCAAAAGTTTAAATTTCAGATTGATGTGTCAGACACTGGTTAGTGTACTCTTGGGCATTCAGCTTCACAATAAGACTTAGATTATCTAATTTCTTAGTCAGGTGTCTAACAGTCTTCTCCAGTCTAGTGCCTTTTTTAAGAGTTTTAGCATACAAAGTATGAATATCTGGGAGGTCATCTGTGTCTGAGTCGCTAAGTGAAGTGTGTGTAGTGACCCCTAACGATTCAGTTTTAGTACTCATGCACCCATTTACATCGTCGTTATCGAGATCTCTTTGACTCACACACACGGAACTAGAGCTAGTAGCATTTTCAGATAACAAGGCATCTAGGCCAGTCAAAGAAGTATTCACAAAAGCAGGAGTAGAGGTATCATTATCACACACAGGCATATCATCATTGTAAATGATCTTAGAAAAAAAGGACATGCAAGGGTCAAGTACATTTGATGACTCAAGTTCCTCTTCATCAGAGTCACTTGAATCATCCCAAGTTTTACAGACATTGGCTCTATTGTGTGTATTGGTTTTATTCATATTAACTCTACAATCGTGAGCAATGTGACCTAGTTTCCCACATCTAAAACATTCAATCTTTTTAAGATCTCTGTTAGGTCTGAAGTTATTGTCCTTAGGATGTTTGTCAAGACCTCTCTCATGAGGTTTGGGATTAGACACAGTTGGATAATTAGGCTTGCCTTGTTTAGATGCCTGTTTGTTTCTAAATTTAACAATTTTCTTAAATTGTTTGGACATTAAGGCAATCTGATTATCTAGTTTGTCTATATCACACTCCTCATCAGAGTCACAGTTTGCCAAATTAGTCTCATGTTTAGATATCTTAGAGGAAAAACTCAAGTTAGAGTTGGGCTGTTTTCTTTGAGATTGATTTAATTGTTTCTTAAAGTCTAATTCCATTTCCACAGTCCTAAGTTTGCTACTGAGTAACTCAGGGTGAGGTTTTTATCACTCATCTCCTCAATAGCATGCCTCTTACTGTCAAACTTTTGTGGTAATGATCTTAGGATTTTAGAAACAATCTCATTCCTATCATATGTTATACCATTAGCATTCAACTTAGTAACTATATCAGTTAGGTTCATGTAAAAGTCGTCAAAAGACTCAGAGTCAGACGTAATTAAAGAGTTGTACTGCTGGGTAAGCATTTGAGTTTTAGCAGCTTTAACTCTGGAGTCTCCTTCATGGGCAGTGATTAATGTGTCCCAAGATTCCTTGGAAGTGGCACAAGATGAGATTCTCTTGAACTCATACTCATTAATAGACATAAAGATGGCATTCTTGGCTTTATTGTTATTACGAGAAATAGTTCTCTCTTCTTGGGTAAACTCACTTAAGATTTTCTTTACCCTCTCATCACTTCCTTCAGTGGCTGGTTTAGTAGGATAAGTATATCCATTTTCAATAATGTCCCAGACATCATCTCCTAAAGTCCCTTGGATGAAGGCAACCATTCTTACTTTCCAGTAAGCAAAGTTGTTTCCATCAAAGAGTGGAGGTCTAGACAGATTACCAAACCTTTCATTCTTCTCGTCCATAGTTAGGATTTTCAGAAAACGATTTCAAAAACACAAGATCCTTTTTGAAATAAAAGTTTACAGGGCTCTGATACCAATTGAAAAACGTTACTAATGCCGTTTAATACAATGATTAAACTGTATAAGCAACTCCGAGATGTTTGTTGAAGAAACCCTTTTCTTTTGAAAATAAAAATGATAAACAACAAGACGTGTTTACAAAAAAAAACTTATGTATGAGAATAACCAAGACTTTGTAATCAGTTTTAAAACTAAGATAGTTTCAAAATATCAGCACACTATAAAATGAGATGGGGAGATGAAGATAATCACAACACACTATTTTTAACGTGGTAAAACCTCTCCCAATAGAGGAAACATCCACGGTGACTTCTAAGTCACGAAAGTAAAAATCCACTAATACAAATAGCAGTTACAAACAATACAACATACATGCACACAACTCAGCCTATTCTAAGTTTAGGAATATACCCCACTTGGTGTCCTTCTAACTTCTTGTAGATCTGATTGTTGATGATGTTCTTCCAGTTTGATAACTTCCCCTTTGCTTTACCTTTCTTTGCGTCGACTCAATAATCTTTGATCTTATACCCAACACTTTCACTGTGGTAGTGTGTCAAGTGTTTGTGATGTGATTTCTATTCACATGCATGAACTCACACACACTTAGTTTTTACAGACAGTCCTAGAAAATTACATATAAAGACTATATGCTGTGATTTTCTTTTCTTTCTTTCTTACAAAACTTAGAACCTTTTTGACCTTTTAATCTATCCCAGATTCCACGGATATCTTGCTTCTAAATCGGTCAAGATCTTAATCAATCTCAGTTTTTAAAAATATTTTTGAGATTGAAAATCTCCAAATGAGAATCCAACTAGGTCAAGGTTTAGTTTCATAAGAACAGAAAACATAAAACATTTATAGATCTAAGTCAGCAAAGATTTTCTTAAAACGAGAAACTAATATGCAGATCTAGTGATATATAACATGCAATAGTGTAGATGTAAGATTTCTATGAAAAAGAAATACAGATCTCACCAAAATGTCTAAGTTGGTAACAAGATCACAGATCAAGAGGTTACAGCTACGAACGATCAAACCAGTAACACCAATCTCTCTCAAACACTCACGGTTGTGTTTGGATTTCTGAAATTACGAAGGTTTGAATATGGTTTGAAGTTGTTTAGAGTTAGGGTTAGGATTTCTCTAACTCAGTTCCCTTTCTCTCTCTTCTCTCTTTTCTTATCTCTCTTCTCTCTCACTTCTCTCTTCTCCCTTTTTTTTCTCTCAAGTTGGACGACTGCCAAAAATCTTAAAATGCTGAGAATGAGAGGGTTTATATAGGAGCCAAGGAAGGTTCTGGATCGCTGATAGCAATCAACGGTTGAGATTCAGTTTTCCTTATATTGACTTTGATCCAAGGGAGGTAAAAAAGCGGTTGGTTAAAACGAAGGCGATTGGTCCATAGTGATAGCACATGGATAGACTTAAAACACATGCAGGCCATAAATAAGGTTTGATCTAATGATCCACAATACACCAGGCAGTTCTCTCACAAAACAAACACAAATGAGATAACAAGAGCATGACAAGTGTTAGCATTTCATTGGCTAGCAAACGCGCGTCCAAATTAATTACATGCAACACCCTGAAGTCTCTGGCGCATTGATATTCTACCCAATCAAACATTCTAATGAAAAACTAAGTTTTCATAATAGCATTTTAACCACACAAAGTTTATAAACACACTTTTATTAAAGAAAACATTATTTTAAAAATGTTTAAAAATTCCCAAAAATTATTAAAACAACATTTTAAGGGGAATTTAACACACAATCAATTATGAGCAATATATACACATGTATGCACTTCTAATGTGTGTAGTGTGATTCAATTTATACCTTGTTTGGATCATTGAAGAGGATAAGAGAGAATAAGTCTGAGGATCTTTGGATTCTAGGTTAGACAACAAATTTTGTCACTATTTCCAAATTAGATGAACACTTATACAATATAGACTGAAGTAAGTCAAAGGTATAAGGTGCTTCAGAGATTTTCTATCAGTTATTCGAGCATGTTGCTCACAATTTTATTCAGTACTCATGTCAGATGTGTTGAGATCTATTACTTGTCTTTACTTTTGTTGGATTTTGAACCGATGATTTATTCGGTCAGTTAATTAATTGTGAATGGTTGATTTCAGTTAATTGTGCTTGTTTATATTATTTTGTTTCCGCATGAGTATTTCATTTTATTTAATGAAAGATAAAACTTGACACCAGTCTAATTTCCTCACCTAAGTGGTTAGTAATTAAAAAGGCGACAATGATGCTAAGAATGAACCAACTCAAAAACCTGTTCTAATTTAATTTAGGACTGATCACCCGGGGTTAATTAGGTGGGGTGTCACAACGTGTCGGATTTCGAGAGTTCATGTGAGTTGGAACTCGAAAAGATATATATATATTTGTGAACAAGTTCACTAAATTTATTAACTTTAAAGGAGAAAATAATTCTTATAAGATATTTAAGAACTTTAGCAATGACAATGATAGGAATAAAAGGGATAATTCGAAACAAAAGGGAATGATTGGGATAAGGTTTTTGAATAACAAGGTATCATGCATTGTCCTTTTGGGTACCCCACTAAACTAAGGCGAGAAGGTAAAACTCCTAAAGCATATAATGCAATCCGATACTGAGTCATAAGAGGAAAGTAATCCCCTATGACTCAGTATCGGATTTTACCACTATACCACTTTCATATTTTTCATGAAAGTGGTATAGTGGTAAAATCTTAGAAATTGAAGTGGTATGTGAGTCGATACTCATGTGAGTCTAAATGAAAAATATTCCATTGATGAAGATAATCATATGCATGGCGATTCTGTGACCCAGTCTATTGAGTTCAATGTTTGTGGTAAAATCTTAGAAATTGAAAAATTATAACATTAAATTAGGTACTAAGTTGAAAGATAGTACCTTTAGAAGTAATGAAAAATTTATTGAGGATTTAAGGTTATGTGAGGAGAAACTCACATACATTGGGGGATATGTGTATATAATTCACATATCATTAAATAACATATTGTAGATTGTATTATGGTACCTAGTGTATATATATGTGAGATATTAATCATGTTTATAATTTTATAGGGTATTTAGAAAAATAGGTTGTTTAAGATTGAAAAATGCGCCTGATTATGGGAGATAATACTAGAGCAGCAATAGTTACAGTGTGAGATGTTTATTTATGTCTAAGTACTAAAAACCATTGTCTTCATACTCCTTCCACTCTAAGGAATTTGATTTCAATTTCTAGTATATGTTTTTATATATATTCTTTTTGTTTCAATGACATTGTTATTATTGGAAAATATATCATAAATTTGATATTGTACATTGGTAGATGATCTTTATATTGTGATTTTTATCTTTGTAACACAACAAATAGTATTTTCCATAGTTTAACTTGATCATAATTTAGGAAAAAGGAAACGTCCTTAGTGAAAAAAAACATATGTATGGAAACTATGACTATTTCATAATGATTAAAAAAAGATTCACAAATATGTCTCAAGTACTCATTGGAAGTGGAGGAACTTTAATTTTGTGAATAATTTTTGAAAGTTAAAAGGCCTAAGAGTTTAACCTTGGCTAAGGGCTATAGAGCCAAAGGAACATCAAAATGTGCCCACTGTAGTATATGTGTGAATATAATGACCTGGGTAAGGTGGGGGGGGGGGGGGGGGTTGTTTGTGACTTCATAAATGACTAATCAACAAACACGATTGACACACACAACATCTACGGTTGTCACTATATGTGGATGAATACCAATCAGCTACAAGAAGGATTCCATTAAGCATCTATACCCGAAGTTGCAAGAAGGATGCCTTCCTAAAGTACATTCTCACAATTTAGTATATTCTCTTTTTTCCTACAACAAGGATGAACCTAAGTCTCTAAAGTTCTTACCCCCTTACGAACGAAGACGATATTCCTAACACTGTAATAATGCCTCATTCACTACCTCGACAAAAGTCAATAACGTTGGGTTCCCTAACAAATGCTGGCGAATTCTCCATTTTAAACCTCCCACGAACCTCGCTATTCGCTTCTCCTCTGTATTTACCTCATCGGGCACTAAATTCGCCAATCGAGTAAACTCCTCTTCATACTCGATCACCTTGAAACACATCCAATAATCTCCTCCTCATTTCCTTTTGAATCATGAAAGGAAAATATCTTCGGTCAAAGAGTTCCCAAAAATCCGCTATGGGCATCACATCTCTTGGCTCTGATGTGGTGATCGACTCCCACCATTGGAGAGCTGCTCCTGTTAACTTGAAGGTGGTGAGAAATTTCTTCTGCACTTCACTATATTCAACCATTCGAAGGTGCCTTTGCATACTCTTCTTCCAACGACTTACAACTATCGCATTAGCTCCCCCCTGAAAATTCTAGAGGATGTCCCTTCTGAAATGCTTCTCGTACTATTTCCCACGTGGATAGCCCTGGGTTGGCTTAGGCTGCTTAAACTGCAGGTTGATGTGCCATCGCAGAAATGGCAGCAGTGACTGCTTGTGCCATAATATTGGCAACTTCGGCGGTGGTCATAGTCCCTTGAGGCATTTGGGGTTCCATATTCTCAGCCTCTCTGTTTGCCCTTCCTAGACGACCTCTCTTCGGTGGAATCAGAAACAAGAATAATTGTATCAGAATGTTGTTCAAGTTTTTCTCATCCCAGAAGAAAATATAGACGTGTGAACACAACAGTCCTAATAATAGGGCTCTACATCAAACACGCTTACGGAAGGACGCAGAAGACCCGTATAGATCCTAAAGACACTAAAACCTGATGCTTTGATACCACCTGTAACAACCCGCTTAAAATAATAATTGGTGGTCAACCCTATACTATAATTGATCAGGAATTTCAAGTGGATCATTCTCAGCATCAACTTACGATACTAATATAAACAAAGCTAACAACCCAATACTATAAAAAGTGGGCTGCCAAAATTTTTTAAAACACACAAAGCAATAACTAACCAACAACAAAATAACTACTGAACATGATAACATATGCATATGATGATAATAAAAAGAAGTAATTCTAAATTACAACACAAGTTAATAAAAGAAAATACTTGAATATGTTGTCGGGTCACATACAATGCATTAATCTGAGAAAGAAATATAAAATTCCTACATCTACAACACTTGGGTGTGAACCCGATACACAAACTGAATCCTAAACTAGATTTTCAAAAAGATAGGAAATGGCTATAAAACAATCCCGCAACAGTCCGCAATTATTAAAGCTCCACGAATACACTGGATAGAAAATCATCAATGGCGTCCTTGCGGAGGAACACCTAAAATAATACACTATATATAGCCAGAGGAAAATATAAACGGGTCAGAGCCCGAGGTGTGAAAACCTTTTAGAAAGTGCATTAAAGGCATAATAATTATAAATGCATTATAACATGATTTAAGGTGGAGTCACACTCTCCTGAAAATCCAACTCACCCATCAACTTGAGAGTGCACCTAAATGTATGCACATGATCCTCAAACAACTACCCAACTCTTTCTAGGGATAATTCAGTCTAACCTAAGCCCAAATCCACATTTGCTTAACCCATCATCTAAAACCAATCCATAAACTTCCTATCCAACTTACCCCACATGCATCTAAAATTGTATTAACTTCTAAATATACATATACATATCGCTTACTAGAATATAGCGTATTCAAGTTATAAACTTACACAAGTTATTAGCATCAAAATGATAAGGACTAAACTTCTCTCAAGTCTAAACATTGCACTGCGTTTCGTGCGTGGGACGTATCGCAAAGCGAAATCCGAACAAGGAACCCCTCGATACACTACCCCTTGACAATGTTAATCGCCGAGATTCATTATGCCCTCAATGCACGATGCATATAACATCAACAACTTAATTAAAATACTCTCCAGTTCATTCCCAAAAAGCATTCTTTCGCTATACCATATAAATCCAAGTACTAAGGATGAAACTCATCCCCACTCCGAATATTGCACTGCGTTTCGTGCGTGGGACGTCTCGCAAAGCTAAATCCAAACAAGGAACCCCCCGATACACTACTTCTTGACAATATTAGTCATTGAGATCCATTACGGCCTCGGTATCCCACACATAACTACGAATACATAAGAGTAGCAATAATCTCTAATCACATAAATAAGATAATGCTCTGAACCTTTTAGGGGTCTATAACATTTCTCTAGTTATAAAGCACAACCATGCAACCCTAACAATCAAGTACACATGACACACTTAGCGTACATATAAATATCCAAAATACAATCACATATGGATATACAAAGATACATCACAAGGCTATCATCTTCCAGTAATTACTCGCTTTATCCCGAGTTATCATGTATCAGATTATTATCACACCACCATGGTAATAAAAACAAATCACAACGTATAGGAAGCGGTCATAGTTCTGAAACTGAAAGTGAGAACGAATCATACCCAAGACTTCTCACCCAAAATAAAATCACACAATAAATAATGGACGACTATGACCTGGGACTATACGCACCCTGCTCCTTAAGCCAGGGGCCTCACTTACATCGCGCAACTTCCCATGATATCACTAGAGGGTATACCCGCACAATAAGTATATATATATATATCATTCACAGTAGATATACATGCAATCACATCATATATGTGCAAACCATTACTCAAGGTATTTATAATTACACCATATAGGTATACATACTATATTACGACCATATGTAAAAGAAGTGAATTCATTTATAGTATATAACTCTCATTATACTGACAGTTGCTAACTCGCATACCTTCCCACAATTTCACAAAACGATCCCTCACTTGACGCTCATCGATTACACCTATCAATATGAAAAGTCTCCTAATTCAATCAACCTTAAGGATACATCCTATATTTGAATACACACCAATCAATAATCATTATCCCTAATCCATATTATGGTTCAATCGATCATACGAACCATTAACGTTATCACATTCGTTATTCAATCCAAAAGTCCAACACCGCTAAGCGCACCCTGCCTATCTCTTATAGACCCATACTTATCTCCAAATAAAAATTGCAATGATAGTGGGATTCCCCACTAGACGACACGATAACATAAGTTCGTACTCTCTCGAAATATCTCAATACGACCCCAATATTTTCTCTGTGGTGAAACCCCCTAAAAATCTCCAAAAGATCATTGTCATAACATATATGAAGGTTCCAAATTGATAAACCCAAACGAAACGGAGCGAAACTCACTCTAGAAAAACCCCACAAAAATAGCCATGTTTTTTAATCGATTCGGGCACAATCTGAATCGATTCGGCCCAGCGAATCGATTCGGCCCAGCGAATCGATTCGCCCATAAATGCGAATCGATTTGGTCCAAAAGACATGGGAACCTGTCTTAGGCTGAATCGATTAGGCTTTGATTCCAAATTATTTGGTCACCCAGACCTGAAAACCTACAACATTCTGAATTGATTCAAAAAAGGGACCGAATCGATTCGGCCTGTTCAGAAGCTACGAAAATGGTTATTTTCTTCAAAAGCTAAAATTTCCTAAAATCATATTTATCAACTTCTAACCATTTCTCTTCAACCCAAACATATTTCTAACATTAAAATTCATTATATTTCTACCCAACAAGTTTTAAAACCTTAAATCCATATACCCACACCTCAAATACACGATTTACCCAAAATCTAGGTTTTCACATTTTAAAGACAAAATCCATAATTTAAATCCACAAATCATGAGATAAAAGATGTACAAGAATTATTTAGCAAGTTTAATTACTTGCCTCAAAGTTGTACAGTCTGGATCTTCCTCAAAATCATGGATTGGCTGGAATCCCAAATCTTTTCTTCTCTTTCCCTTGTTCCATTCCTCTTCTCTCTCTCTCTCTTTCTCTAGGGCTTTCTCTTTTCTATAGATGAGACTGGCTTCTCTCGTAGGATTAATAAGCCTTAAATCCAAGACACCCAACTTTAAATGATAATACACACTTTAAATGACTTGGTTACTCCAATTCGAGTCAAACGAACTTAAAAATATTCTGGAACCCAAATAATACACAAGTACAATCATTTCGACTATCTTGATCAATCGCACACTCAGAATCATCATTCGAAATACTTTCTAACATCCTCAAATTTGACCTCAATTGCCAATTTAAAATTTCTCCAATAAAAATAAATATTATTTCTCCCAAATTATTTATATCATCGGGCCTGAAAATCGCGGGGTATTACAACTTTCTCATGGATGATTTTGTCTTAAGGAGGAGGTACTCTTATACGTTTAAAGTTGGCATAAGGGCACCTCCCATTGGTCCAATCCAAATTTAACACGTGGCGCCATATAAGACAAAATATCATTTAAAGCTAAATGACAACTTTACCGCATGTCGTAAAAAGATAATAACTTCTCACTCGGATGTCCGTTTGATGCACCGTTTATTGTGTTATAAACTTAACTCATATATATATAACTTTGATATTTTGTGTTTTCCCTAAATCATAAAACAAGTATGCCTAATTTAGGCTCGAACAGATGAGTAGTAATTTATCAAAAATCTCAAAACATCACATTTGGCGACCTAACATCGCCAATTTTGCACCAACCCCCTAGTTTACTTTTATAAGCATAACGATGCATTAGAAACATATTTTCATGATGAATTTAACCACATAACTAATCATATGATCTAAACATGTTATCCCCGCTCATAAGCTCAATTAGTATCTAATGTAAACGACACATATATCACATGAGTATGCATCCCCTAAACATGATAATTAACATATTTAACACCCATCACCAAACTTATAAGTCATAACTTACCATGTAATTAACATTCCTAATCATATTTCAGGGCCTTACAATTATACCCTTCTTATAAAAAATTCGTCCTCAAAATTTAATGCATAAGAACCTTCCAAATAGAGGAGGATATTGCTTCTTCTTGTTATTCTCTCCTTCCCATGTGGCATATTCCACATTTTGTTTTCTCTATATTACCTTAACTAATGGAATGATTTTATTACGTAACGCCTGTTCTTTTCGATCTAAAATAGTAATTGGTTCCTCCATGTTGGTATAGTCATATTTAAGCTTTATCGGTTATGAAATAAACACAAGTGAAGGATCGAACACATAGTTACGTAACATTGATACATTAAAAAAAATCGTGTATCTCAGACCATTTGTGTAGCAAAGCCAATTTGTAAGCTACGACTCCAACTCGTTTCACTATTGCATAAGGACAATGTACCTGGGACTTAATTTTCCCTTTTTCTCAAATGTCATAACCCCTCGCTAAGGAGAAACACGTAGGAATACTAGATCACCTTCCTCGAAATTCAATTCCTCCCTTTTGTTGTTTACATATCCTTTTTGTCTACTTTGTGCCACCTTCAAGTGATTAGGACTAAAATTAATCTCCTCAGTAGTCAGTTGCATAATTTTTGGCCTAACTTGTTTTTGTTCTCCTACTTCGGTCCAACACACTGGGGTCTTGTACTTTCTCCCATACCAAGCTTCATAAGGAGCCATCTCAATACTCGAATGATAACTATTATTATAAGAAACTCTATTAGTGGCAAGTTTTCATCCTAACTTCCCTTGAACTCTAATACATATATTCGTAACATGTCTTCGAGTGTCTGGATCATTCTCTCTGACTTTCCATCTGTCTGAGGATCAAAAGTGGTATTAAATTTCAATTTAGTCCCCAAAACTTGTTGTAAACTAGGCTAAAAGTTGGGATTAAATCTTGGATTTCGATAAGAGATAATAGAATCAGGTGCACCGTGTAATCTAATTATCTCATCCACATATATTTTGGCATATCTATCCATGGAATAAGTAGCTTTAACAGGAAGAAAATGTGCAGACTTAGTTAGTCTAGCAGCGATAACCCAAATAGAACAAACCCTCATGATGAATTTGGTAAACCTATAACAAAATTAGTAGTTACATTCTCCTATTTCCACTCAGGAATAGGTAAGGATTGTAGTAAACCACTAGGCTTCTGATGCTCCGCCTTCACTTATTGGCAAACTCGACATCTAGCAACAAAATTTATAATGTCGTGTTTCATTCCCGGCCACCAATAACATTGTTTCAAATTTCTATAAAGTTATGTGTTTCCTGGATGCATAGCATATAATTAATAATGGTCTTTCTCTAAAAGTATTCTCCTCAAATCAGGCACATTAGGTACACATAAATAATTATCATACATAACAATGTCATCATAACGAATAGAAAATTCATTTGCTTTACTCTTTTTCATATTGTCTTTAATTTTCTCCAATTTTGTATCTCTTGCTTGTGAGTGTCGTATCCAATCTATCAGTATAGGTCTAACATTTAAATTCACTAGTATTCCACAAGACTCATTCAAAGTTAATTCCACCCCCATTAAAGTTAACTCTCTTAGTAGGTCAACTTATACACAATAAATACAAGATACTCAACCTAAAGATTTTCTATTCTAAGCATCAGCAACAACATTAGCCTTACCCGGATTGTAAGGTATTGTACAGTCATAATCCTATATAAGTTCCATTCACCTCCTCAGGATCAACACAAATGTCATTAGCATAAATAATATGCCCCAAAATACAACTTTGGTCTAGACAAAATTAACATTTAGATAATTCAACATATAACTACTTCTCTCGCAAGGTCTGTAAAATAATATGCAGAAGACGTTATGTTCCCCAATAAATTTTGAAAAAGCTGTTACTTAGGTCGTTTAATACAAGATTAAACTGTTGAAGTAACTCCGAACTGTTTTTTGAGGAAACTCTTTTCTTTAAATCAAATCAGTTTAATCACAAGATGTGTTTAATAAAACATGAACGAGATCAGTTCAAGATTTAATAACAGGTTTAGTAACATAGTTTAAAATAATTAAACTCAGCACAACATCAAGAATGGGATGAGTAGATCTAGAAAGATTAAGGACAAGGCGTTTTTAACGTGGTAAAACCTCATCCAACTGAGGAAACAGCCATGGTGCACAAACAAAAAAATCCACTAAAACAAAATATTCAAGTTACAAACTATATAACACACTTGCATACAAATCATACCTAAACAAGTTTAGAAATGTACCCACTGGTTTACTTATAACTTCTCTGCAGTTCTTATGTTGATGTGGTTTTTCCAGTTTGCTAACTTCTCCACTTTGTTCCAGTCTTTACGTCGACTCTTGATGTTTCAAGATCTTATAACCAACACTTATGTGTTGTAGTGTGTCAATTGTTTATGATGGTGCTCTAACACATGCATGCACACACACACGCTTGTTTTAAACAAACAGTCCTATCAAATTACAAATAAGATCTACATGCTGTGTTTTTCAGTTTCTCTTTTCTTAGGAAACAAAAGAACTTTATTTGACCTTTTAATTAATCTCGAAATCCAAGGTTACCTTTCTCGAAAGACGGTTCAAGTCTTAATCAATTTTAGAGTGTTTTGAAAATATTTTTGAAATTGAAAACCACCGATTGCGATTCCAACTAGGTGAAAAGTCTTGTTTCAAAAGAACTAGAAACATAAAATAATTTTGTTGATTCTAGAGTTGAAAACATTTACAGGAAATAATCAACAAACAAATTTATCAAGATGAGAAACTAAATATGAAGATCTAAGTGTAATATAACATAAAATGACCATATCTATAATTTCTATAAAAAAGAAATATAGATCTAACCTAAATGTTTAAGTTGGACACAAGATCTTAATCTCAAGAGGATAAACCATGAACAAGCTTTCAAACCAACTCTTAAACAACTCTCAAACACTCAAGGTTGGTGTTTGGTGTAAAAGGTTTTAGGAAAATAAGTTAGGGTTTAAAACTGGGTTAAGACGATTTAGGGTTTCTCTCTCTCTATATATGGTTTCTCTCTCTTCTCTCTTCTCTCTTATCTCTTATTTCTCTCTTTGGTTAGAAGAAATGGCAAAAGCCTCTTAAGGCTGAGGGTAAGCCTCCTTTTATAGGTAGCAAGGAAGGATCGATAAGGTTGGTTCAAAATCAAGGGCTAAGATTAAGTCAAGGGCGAAAGACTTTGATCCAACGATTTAAGAGCAGTGGTGCATTAAATTGCTTCTGATTGGCCTAGAGAGGTTTCACATGGATTGGCCTCAAACGCATGCAGAGTGTAGAAAACAATGATCCAAGGGCTGATAATGGACAATGGTTATTTGTCTTCAAAGAAACAAAAATCAGGCCGATAGAGTTGTGACAGGTATAGGGCTACGATTGAACCTCACATGCGTGTTTTGCAAATAAATACACAGACACCCTCAATTCTCGAGCACTTTCGGATTCTACCCAAACCAACTTTCAAGTATGAAAACATAAAACCGAGAATTACAGAATGACCCCAAAAGCTTTTTAATCCACATTTTAATTTTTTTTAAATCATTTAAAAATTATTAAAAATTCCCAAAAATTATTAAAATCAATTGTAAATGGGATTAAACACACACAACTCTCACACAATCATTTTATGCAATATACATGGAATGAATACAATCCTAATGTGTGTGGATGATTGTGAATATACCTTTGAACAATCAATCAAGAGGAATGAAGAGTAGAGTCTGAGGTTTTTTTGGATTCTAGGAAATGGACTTAATTTTGTCACTATTTCCAAACTAGATGAGCACTTATACAATGTAGACTCATGTGAGTTAAGAGTATAAGGGAATTTAATCTCCCCCTTGGGAAATATAAGACAAAAACTCCTTTGAGTCATCTAGGACTCGTAGGGCAACAAAAAAAAAAGGAAAAACCTATTCCTATACAAAAATTCTATCTACCCATTTCCTAGAAAAGAAAATTACATAACTAAAATAAGTACAAATCAATACCCTAATCACATCCGTTGAATACAACTGTACAGAATCCTGTAAATAATCACTAAGATCAAGCTTATTAGAAATATGTACAAAAAATGAACTCATAAGACTCAAATTTCTCCCCCATTTTGTCTCAAATGGACAAAGGGAATATTACTCAAGTCATTAGAGTTTATTCAGCACAAACCATTCCTATGGATATACGCAAAGTAATAAATCTATTGTAATCCAAAGGTTTGGTAAACATATCTACTAGTTGCAAATCAGTAGGAAGATAACTGATTTCTAATTCCTTAGTCTCAACTAATTCGTGTATAAAATGATGTCTAATTTTTATATGTTTTGTTTGCGAGTGTTGAACAGGATTCTTAGAGATATTGATCGTGCTTTGATTATCACAATAAAGATGTAATTGTTCTTCATGAACACCATAATCACTTAGCATTTTATTAAGACAAAGTAATTGAGCACAACAACTTCCAGCAGCTATATATTGAGATTCAACTATTGATAAAGAAGTGCAGTTTTATTTCTTACTACTCCATCCTACCAAATTATTATCGATATAGTAACACGCTCCTGATGTTCGCTTACTATCATCAGTACACCCTGCCCAATCGGCATCAGTGTATCCTATTATAGTGCTAGGAGTATCATTGGTGTACCAAAGTCTTAAATTCACAGTGCCTTTTATGTATTTTATGATTCTTTTAACACAAACTAAATGGCTCTCTGTAGGATTCTTTTGATAACGATCACACACGCAAACTGCGTACATAATATCAGGATGCGAGGTAGTAAGGTATAATAAGGTTCCTATCATACTATGATACAGAGTAGGATCTACGGATTTTCCACTCTCATCCTTAGATAATTTAACCGTAGTACTCATGGGAATTTTAGCTTCTTTGGCACTTTCAAGGCCGAATTTTTTGACAATCTCTAAAGCACGCTTAGATTGTGAAACAAATAAACCTTTTGAATTCTGTTTGACTTAAAGACCCAAGAAAAATTGCAACTCCCCCACAAGAGACATTTGAAATTCTTTATGCATAATTTCAGAAAAGGATTTAACTTCTGAGGGAGACGTTGATCCAAAGATAATATCGTCAACATAAACTTGAGCTATAATAATATGTTTGTCAAAATGTTTGAAAAAAAGGGTTTGATCATTTCCACCCCTCTTAAAACTTTTATCTAAGAGAAATTTGGAAAGGCGTTCAAACCAGGCTCTTGGCACTTGTTTTAGGCCATACAAAGCCTTTTTAAGACAAAAAACATGATTTGGATATTGAGGGTCAATGAACCCTTTTGGTTGTTCTACATAGGTCTCCTCAGTCAATATATCATTAAGGAAGGAAGATTTAACATCCATTTGGTAAAGCGTAAAATGTAAGTAACAAGCTATGGCAAAGAGAAGACGAACCGATTCTAATCGAGTAACAGGGGCAAATGTCTCGTTAAAATCTATTCCTCCAATTTGAGAGTATCCTTGAGTAACTAATCTGGCTTAGTTTCTAATGATTATCCCACTTTAATCAAATTTATTTTTAAATATCCAACGTGTGCCAATAACCTTTTTATGATCAGGCCTAGGTACAAGATACCAAACATCATGAATGACAAATTGAATAAGTTTTTCTTGCATGGCAAAAATCTAATGAGGGTCATTCAATGCCTCATTTAAATTATTTGGTTCCACAAGGGAAAGAAAACATGCATAATGATCATAGTTTCTTAATTGAGATCTTGTACGTACAGGATCACTAGGGTTACCAACAACGTTATCTATGGGACGATCTTTAGAAACCCAGTAAGGTACTTCAGGTGCCTCAATTGGTAAAGAATCATCTATTTTTGGAAAGTCATTTTCTAAAACATTTTCAGACTCTTCCATAATAATTGGTTCTCCAATCTTACTCTCAACAGTAGTGTCACTTACAATAGCGTTTATGGATTCCATTAAGGTCTTTGTGCAAAGATTATAGACACGGTATGATCTTCTATCAGGAGAATATCCTAAAAAGACAGCTTTATCTCCACGAGTGTCGAATTTGGATATGTATTATCTGTCTTTGTAGACATAACACGTACTACCAAAGGTTCTAAGGTATTTAAGATTGGGATTTTTTCCATACCATAGTTCATAAGGAGTTTGTTTAGAATTCTTCCTAAGATAGACCCTATTGATAATGTGACAAGCAGTTCGAATAGATTCTACCAAAAAATATTTAGGTAAGCTCTTCGCATGAATCATAACACGTGCCATCTGTTGAAGAGTACGACTCTTTCTCTCAGCAATTCCATTTTTTTGAGGAGTCTTAGGAGCACTAAATTCATGTTTGTAACCATTATAGTCACAATACTCTATAATACCGATGACTATGAATTCTCCACCTCTATCACTAAGAATTTTATTTACTTAAGTGTCCTTCTCATTTTCAATCCGAAGAAGAATTTTCAAAAATGTTTGGAAAGTATCAGAATTTTATTTTAAGAAGGCTACCCAAGTTAATCTAGAATAGTAATCAACCATAACAAGAATGTAATTGTGTCCACAGAGACTAACAATTCGAGAAGGACCCATTAGGTCCATATGGATGAGCTCGAAGGGTTTAGAGCTAAGGATATCTTTGACTTTCTTATGAGGTGCCTTAACAATTTTTCCTTCCTGACATAATCCACACACAATATTATAAATAGGTTTGATCTTTGGAATTCCTCTAACTATTTCTTGTGAAGATAATATACTAAGATTTTTGTCATTTATGTGATCCATTCGATTATGCCATATTTTATTGTCATCCATTCTGGCAATGTTACAGACTTTAGTACTGTTCTGGATAGTATAACAATTTTCAGGAGCCCTGAGTCCTATAATTATGCACTCACCTTTTTCATTTAAAATTTTGCAATTATTCTTTGAAAAGGTGACAATATGATTTGCGTCACAAAATTGTGAGATACTAAGTATATTAGCCTTAAGACCTTTTACTAGAAGGATATTTTCAAGAACAGGCATCCCTTATTATTGGAGTGTTCCTTTACCAATAATTTGAGACGATACACCATCACCAAAAATGACTTTTCCCCTAGCAAAGCTGGTTTTGTTTAAAAGTTTTGTATCATCACTAGTCATGTGCTTGGAATACCCAGAGTCTAAATACCAACTAGAGGGAGTGTGTTCAGCTTTTAAAGAAGTAATCACAATATTACACTTCATCTGGATCAATAGCTCATCTTTTCTAACCCAAATAGCTCTTGTTTTTATTTTGCACAAATTTGCTCTCATTGGATAAAATTTGCTAGCATTAGATTTTTATTCAAAAATATTTTGCGCATGAATTGGAATTTTATGGAAAGTAGGAGCATTTGGTTTAGGAAAGTGTCTAGGAATCCTTATTGGAAATGATCTTTTAGGTTTGGTCCTTTCTCTTTCTATAGTTAGTGTTTTTGTCTGGTTGTCTAGGCAGAACATAATTGTTACGACTTCTCCTAGAATAGTTAAAGTTCTAGTATAGAGGAATATTACAGACAGGTTTTACTAAACGTCTAGAGTATCAACCTTCAAAATAATGACTGTATATATCACAGTAGGAGTAATATAGATTATTGGATGAGGGTATCTCCTTTGGAAAATCTCTAAACTGAGGCTTCATGGAATTATGGGGTTGAACCTTATTCCTAGGGGTTACAGTTTAAAAAGTAGAATCATTCTTCCTAATCTGAGGGCAGATGTATTTAGCCTTAGGTGGACTTACACACTAAGAGTTACTTGAATCCCCAATATCAAACTTTTGTTATTTTTAATCAAACTCATGTTTTAGGGAATGAAAATCTGGACAAATTTCTATAGGTCTTTTGCCTCCTAACACAAACTTGATTGGTTCAAAAGTTTTAGTTTGTATCTTTAAATTTAAGAAAAACCCTATTCCAGTTCGATCATCAGAATTGGTTTTTGAATCAGCAACAAAGCCATCAAAATAGTTGGAATTATTTTCAAATTTTGCAATTTTTTTGAAAAGAGTTGTTGTCTTTTCTTTAGATTGTTCCAATTCTAATAATGTCCCTTTATATTTTTTCTCTAGAGTTTCATTTACTTCAATCAAATTCTTCAACTTTTGATAAAACATTTTGACTTCATTTTCATGAGTTAGACATTGGGTAGTATACTCTTTAGCATTAAGTTTAACCATTAGGCTTGGGCCTTCTAGTTTCTTAGTGAGATCTTTCACAGTCTTCTCTAGTCTAGAGCTTTTCTTGAGAGTTTTTGCATGAAGTGTGTGAATATCAGGGTGGTCTTCAGTGTCTGAATCACTAAGTGTAGTGTGTGTAGTGACCCCTAAGGATTCATTTCTTGAACTCACACACACATTGACATCATCATTACGCTTTCCCTTTGACTCACACACCCTGTAGTAGAACTAGCATTGTTCTTAGAAATTAAAGCATCTAAACCAATAGCAATATGATTCATAACAAAAGAAGTAGAGCTATTATCATCATTATCATACATAGGTAAAGGCATATCATTATTATAGATTATCTTGGTAAAGAAAGACATACAAGGATCAAAAGCATTAAATGATTCAGGTTCCTTATTTTCAGAATCACTTGAATCATCCCATGTTTTGCAAATGTTGGCCCTAGTATGTTTATTGGTCAAGTTCAATTTCACTCTACATTATTGTGCTATATGTCCCCATTTTCCACATCTAAAACATTCAATGTTCTTGAAGTCTTTGTTAGATCTCGTATGAATGTCCTTGTGATGTTTATCTTGACCTTTCTCATGAGGTTTGTAATTAGACTGAGTTGGGTAATTTGGCTTGCCTTGTCTGTTTTCCATTTTATTTCTAAATTTGACAATTTTCTTAAAATATTTTGACATCAAGGCAATTTGATTATCCAAACTATCTATATCGCATTCCTCATCCGAATCATCATTGGGAATAATAAGCTCAGGTTTCATCATCTTAGAGGAAAAACTCGAATTGGAACTAGTCTATTTCCTATGGGACTGGGTCAATTGTTTCTTGAATTCTAATTCCATTTCCACAGTTCTCAATTTACAACTGAGTAATTCAGGAGTGAGATTTTGGTCACTCATTTCCTTAATATCATATCTTTTGTTATCAAATTTCTGTAGTAATGATCTTAGAATTTTAGAGACAATTTCATGTCTATCATAAGTTATCCTATTAGCATGCAATTTGGTCACAATGTCAGTCAATTTCATGTAAAAATCATCAAATGATTCAGAGTCTGACATAATTAGAGACTTATACTGCTAGACAAGCACTTGTGTTTTAGCAGCCTTAACTCTAGTGTCACCTTCATGTGCATTAATCAGTGTATCCCAAGCATCCTTGGAAGTGGCGCAAGATGAGATCCTTTTGAACTAATGTTCATTTATAGACATAAAAATGGCATTCTTTCCTTTGTTATTGTTTCGAGAAACTTGCTTCTCTTCTTGAGTGAATTCACTTAATACTTTCTTAATCCTCTCATTACTTCCTTCAGTGGCTGGTTTTGTAGGATAAGTATATCCATTTTCAACAATATCCCAGGCATAATCTCCCAAGGTTCCTTGTATAAAAGCAACCATCCTTACTTTCTAGTAAGCAAAGTTGTTTCCATCAAAGAGAGGAGGTCTGGTCAAGTTACCAAATCTTTCATTTTTCTCATCCATTGTTTGATTTTAAGAAAATAATTTCAGAAACACAAGATCTTTTGAAAAGAAATTTCCAAAGAGCTGATAGCAATTGAAAAAGCTCTTACTTAGGTTGTTTAATATGCGATTAAACTATTGAAGCAACTCCAAACTATTTTTTGAGGAAACTCTTTTCTTTAAATCAAATCAGTTTAATCACAAGATGTGTTTAATAAAACATGAACGAGATCAAAAATCAAGATTTTATAATATGTTTAGTAACATAGTTTAAAATAATTAAACTCGTCACAACAGCAAGAATGAGATGAGGAGATGTAGAAATATTAAGGACAAGGCATTTTTAACATGGTAAAACCTCACTCAACTGAGGAAACATCCACGGCAACTTCTAAGTCACAAACCAAAAATCCACTAAAATAAAATATTCAAGTTACAAACTATATAACACACATGTATACAAATCAAACCGATACAAGTTCATAAATGAACCCACTAGTTTACTTCTAACTTCTCTGCAGTTCTGATGTTGATGTGGTTCTCCCAGTTTGCTAACTTTTCCACTTTGTTCCAGTCTTTACGTCGACTCTTGATGATTTAAGATCTTATAACCAACACTTATGTGTTGTAGTATGTCAAGTGTTTGTGATGGTGCTCTAATACATCCATGCACACACACACACACTTATTTTATACAAACAGCCCGATCAAATTACAAATCAGATCTATATGCTGTGTTTTTCAGTTTCTCTCTTCTTAGAAACAAAAGAACTTTGTTTGAACTTTTAATCAATCCCAAAATCCAAGGTTACCATGCTCGGAAGACGGTTCAAGTCCTTAATCAATTTAAGAGGGTTTTGAAAATATTTTTGAAATTAAAAACCACCGATTGAGATTCCAAATAGGTCAAATTTTTTGTTTCAAATGAACTAGAAACATAAAATAATTTTGTTGATTCTAGAGTTGAAAACATTTATAGAAAATAATCAACAAACATATTTCTCAAGATGGGAAACTAAATATGCAGATCTAAGTGTAATATAACATAAAATGACCAGATCTATAATTTCTATAAAAAATAAATACAGATCTAACCTAAATGTTTAAGTTGGACACAAGATCTTAAACTCAAGAGGATAAACCACGAACAGGCTTTCAAACCAACTCTTAAACAACTCCCAAACACTCAAGGTTGTTGTTTGGTGTAAAAGGTTTTAGGAAAATGATTTAGGGTTTGAAACTGGGTTAAGACGATTTAGGGTTTCTCCCTCTCTCTGGTTTCTCTCTCTTCTCTCTTCTCTCTTTTCTCTTTTTTCTCTCTTTGGTTAGACGAAATGCGAAAACTATCTTAAGGATGAGGGTAAGACTCCTTTTATAGGGAGAAAGGAAGGATCGAGAAGGTCGGTTCAAAATCAAGGGCCTCAAATGCATGCAAAGCGTAGATAACAACGATGCAAGGGATGATAATGGACAATGGTTATGTGTCTTCAAAGAAACACAAATCAGGCCGGTAGAGCTGTGACAGATGTAGGGCTATGATTGAACCTCACACGCGTGTTTTGAAAATGAATACACAGTCACCCTCAATTCCTAAGCGCTTTCGGATTCTACCCAAACCAACTTTCAGGTATGAAAACATAAAACCAAGAATTATAGAATGAACCCAAAAGCTTTTTAATCCACATTTTATTTTATTTTTAATTATTTAAAAATCATTAAAAATTCCCAAAAATTATTAAAATTAATTTTAAATGGGATTAAACACACACAACTCTCACACAATCATTTTATGCAATATACATGGAATGAATGCAATCCGAATGTGTGTGTATGATTGTGAATATACCTTTGAACAATTAATTTATAGGAATGAAGAGTAGAGTCTTAGGTTTTTTTGGATTCTAGGTAATGGACTCAATTTTCTCATAATTTCTAAACTAGATGAGCACTTATACAATGTAGACTCAATTGAGTCAAGAGTATTAGGTGATTCAAATTTAAATTCAGGTTCACCTAGTAACCAAAACAATACCTCCCTTCTAACACAATATAAACATCCATGATATGATGACAACCCATCTATACCCAAAATCATATCAAAGTCACGTAGATCAAAAGGTAGTAAGTCAACCAACAAGTCCTTTTCACTTATTCAAACCATACACTCCCTAGACACCCTATCAATAGAAGCCAACCCTCCCTACTGGAGCAATAATAGCTAAACTAGAATCTAATGATGATAGTGGTTTATTAAGATGCAACAGAATAAGGAAAGACACAAAAGAATGTGTAGAACCAGTATCTATCAACACAAAAGCATCTTTATCAATTATACATAAGGATAATCGTCTAGTGATTTCTTATCAATGAAAGATAATTCCCAACTCATATATTACTACATACCTTTATATACGTATGTCGAACATTCACACATAATAGATTATCAATTGTATCCTTTTATAATAACAATGAGTAAACATTCTTAATAAACCAAACAGCATTCTATACATTTCTCACTTCATTCATATAGTCTATCTTTCTCATCGTGTAACATTTCAAATAATAAGTATTCTATTATAAGACTAACTTTTTATAGTTCATCTCTCTAACTCCCATTCATTACTTCAAATGATAAACATCATATTACAATACCAACTTATTACATGTCATCTTCTCATCTTCCACTCAATACCAAATATATGTGTTTGACTCTGACTATTATTCAAATCATTTTTGAAGTTTTAGATTATGTTAAATATCGTTCTTACAATCCTTAATCTAAACATATCCTCACTACTTTCCACATATCGATAATGAACAATCATTCACCAGATGTATATTTTTAACCAATATTCCATATTCACTTTAATATATCTTGTGCAGTCATGCATTATGAATTCAGTATAACTTCTCACTATATTACCCCTTTTTTTAGTATCGTTTGATTGTTCTTTACCTAAACATATAATGACCTTAACAAGTCATTTATCTAACACAATAACTTTGCAATCATAATCTTACAACAATCCTTATTAACATGATATTCTAACGCAATATCATTAATACACTCATCTTACCCGTTTGATAACATGGATGTTAAACATAACATCACCACTTAAAACTTTAACCATCCTTACCAACCTCGTAATACTTTTCTAACTATTATATGTTGCATCTCTTTCAAATAACCTTTACAAATACCTTCGTTATCTCACATAGAACATTATCCTTACACATACTTCTTGGTGACTCCGTATAATGTCAATCATATTAATTATATGGCATACTCTTAGCGATAACACATACGAACAATGCCAAATACAACTCAATATCCACCCAATTCAGTTGTAAATATTTAAACCGGACGAACATCTTTTCCATACTCATCCACAACACATATTCTTAAAAGGACTCCTCAATATTTTTAAACATCCAAATATTTAACACCTCATCTTAACTTTACTATTCATATAAGCATTTCAAAACATCACAAGAGTAATTTCCACTAAATGTACTCATATTATTAAAGACGTACATCTCAACTCTCATTACTCTTTTATTCTACTTGTAATAATTCACTATGAACCCATATTCTGATCATTTGTGATATATTGACTACTTATTCAATTTTCTACCTTTTCACATATTAAATACAAACATATACAACTACTAACCTTCTGATTTAACCTTTACTATATGAATCTTCATTTTTATTCACACTCCAACAATTTAAGCCTCATCATAATAATGTAACAATAATTCTTCTTACTTCTCATCCTTTAATGGAATAGGTGTTCCCGTACATCACTCTCCCATACAGATGAGGAGCGCACCCATTCATAATGATATACATAACACGACTTAAGTCCACATATACCAGCATAGGAAGAGCTCACCTCCAATACTTAATATTTTTGTATACCACATTATGTCTTAAAAAAAATTCCTTTAATAACACATTTGTCCATACCACAATTTTAAAATAGTGCAATGATTGATGATAGGAGAAATCGGCCATAAAGCGTTCTCATACCAGCAAGTCAAGAGTAAAGTGTGTAAATAACAGGTAAAGCAAGTAAACAAGGAGAAGACAAGATATAGAGTGGTTCAGCCTTTAAAATAGGCCTACGTCCACTATGCCGCTCCATTCTCATTATGGGCGTTGCATTGTACAATATAATAGTGCCCAAAGAGGCGTACAAGTATAAGAATAAAGGAGAATACATGATGACTGAGGGTTCTGGTGTGCAGATATATGGCCTCCAAATCGCGTGTTGGGGTTGTGTAGAGGGAATTTGTATCAGAGTGTCTCGGGTGTGTCTGGAACCGATCTCCTCTCCCCTATATCTCAAGGTGTGGACCCTTATTTATAGGAGGTCTGTGTGTTGAATCACGTGCCCTGAGCACGTGGTGTACACCAAGTCTGCAGTAGATGTGTATGAGGGCACGCGCCTAGAGCAGCAGCGCTGCGCTATTGAAGGAGATCCGCGAAACCTGAGGTCATTGGGGGTGCCGCGGCATCTTATGGGGAGGCCGCACCCTGCAGGAGTTTTGGCCGCGCCTCGTGTGGGTTCCAGGCCACGGCATATATGTCTTGGATGCGATTATAGAAGTACTGCCACGACAAGGTGCTATATTTGTACTATCAATAAGCCCCCACGCCGTAGTGTCAAGGGAGACATATTGGGACTGCGGCTTAGTAGCCAAGGTGCCGCGGTGCTTCCAACGCGACGATTCGTCTTCCGCGCTCCCTTATATAAATTGTTTCTGGCCGTGGACTTCATTACGTTTCCAAATCTTTTGAGAGCAAATTGAGAGCGAAACTCTGCACATTTCTTCCTGCATATTCCGGCGACCCTCCGAGGCGGTGTGTGGCAGTTCAAGGTGATCTGTAGCTATTCTTCGCGATTCTCTTCATTTCCAGGTGACTTTTCAAACACTATTCCCACTTTCCTTCACTGTTTATGCCTTTCTTGGTCCATTTGCTAGAAATCTAGGGTTTTACTTGTTTGTTTTGCTTTTTCCCACATATGCTGCATATAACATTCATACCACTGTTCTTGATATTCATAGCTGAAACCCCCACATTCTGTGAATTTGATCTTAGGATAGTTAAAATTTGGTTAATCAACTGTTTAGGATAGAGGCCGCGGCACGATAAGATTATGATAATCGTCTGAACTTGCAATTTTTGCGTCAAAATGTGCTAAATGGCCGCGGTCCCTTAAGTCCTTATCCGCGGCATCCACTTACCCTAATTCCCCCTAGCCATCTCGGAACATCCTTGAAACTTTCATGAATCCCAAGACATCCATGTAAAATAATTGTAGTTGCTACAAGAGCATATCGAATTGTCTGACGAATTAGGAATGGCCGCGGTCGGTGATGCCTTAAGGCAATTCTAATACATTTCCGTGGCAGCACACATTCCATAAATATGGATGTGTCCGCGGCCAGTTGGGACCGTTTGGTCCCACAAGCAATAGAGTTCGCTCATTAATAACCGTATTAGGGACGTAATTCCAGCTCGCTTTACTTAAAAAACAACCTTCTGCGGCTTCTTGAAGTCTTACAAGTCATATTGGCTGCGGCGCATAACTACGAATTCTGCTTTTCAGGTACTGCTGCAGCCATATGAGCTTTGTCCCAGACGAGTTCCTTAATGGCTTTTGGGCAAAGCATTTTGGGACTTCTTCCCCAGAACTTACTTCCGTGCCGCCTCTGAGATCAGTTGGGCCCTGCAAACTGAAAGATTGCCTGAACTGCGTGATAATTGACTCAACCTCCGCAGATTCTGTGTCTGGGAAGGATTCCCCATCTCAGTCGATGGACGAGGAAGCCAACTCAAGTACTCATACCATGGGAGAAGGAGATATTGCCGTGGCAGCTAGAAATAAGACTGGAAGTACATCAGGGAGGACTGCAAAACCATTGGCCGCGCTTGACATCCGCGGCTCGATGACCCAAGAATGTGTTGAGCAGGTTGCCGAGGCCTTCGAGTTTCAGGAAAACTTGACATGTTCAGCCCCTGCCGCGAACCAAAGACCGTGCACGGCACTTTCTGACGATGGGATTTGCTTCCCTTTGCACGCATTCATCTACGGGCTGCGGCTGCCTGTTCCTGTTCCCATCCGTCGCATTTTCCAAATGATGAAACTGGCTCCAGCTCAGTTAGACCCCAACGGTTGGAGAGCTGTTCTTGCTGCAGTTGTCCTTTGGGAGAATTTGTTCAAAAAGGACCTTACTCCCGCGGAGTTCTTTCACTTCTACCGCCCAAAGGAGAACTCAGTAAAGTTCGCGGGCTACTATTACTTTTCTAGCCGCGGCAGGGACGAGACCCTATACACTGGGAGACCAACCAGTGTGAAAAATTGGATGGGGAAATACTTTTACATCTCCGGTGAAGGCTGGGAGATGCACCCAGAGGAGAATGAGAGAGAGAGATCATATAAAATGCCGCGACAATGGGGTTCACCCTCAAAACTAGGTATAAGATTATAGTCGCGTCTTTTAATTTCTCTTGACCTCTACTAACTTGAATTGTATTTTCTTTCTGCAGCTCTTGACAATCTGCACTTGAACCCGCGGCAGGAAAAAAGAGTTGCAGAGGCTGCGGAATTTCCTGTTGAGCATAAGAAGTTCATCATACTTGTAACATCGGCCGCTATATTTGAGGCGGGATTCTTCCCTAACAAATCAATTCCTGAATAGATGGGCGCAGAAGGTAATTAACTTGTGCCATTGTTTTCATTCCGCGGTCATTTTATTCTCTTTGAACTTGTTGAACTCATGCCATTCTTTTTCAGGTGAAGAGGTTGATAGGGAGCTGTTGGCTGCGCAGCTGGCAGAGATGGATGAGGATGCGGTCATCCTGAATAACACCGTAAGAAGCAAAAAAAAGAAGCGGTCTAGGGCCAAGGTACAGGTCGCGGCCTCTGCTGGTGATAAAACCACAGATCCTGCCGCGGATCAAGTGGTTCATGACGAAACCCCTGTGCATCATGAACACTTTGATGATGACATAGGGGAAAATTTGGCCATGGCAGGACTGATGTCAGCGGAAATTCCCCTTCAACCGCCTTCTCCTCCCCCACCAAATGTCGTGGACGTCAATGCAAATTTGCCGCCTCCCCAATTCTGCGGAGAGTCCGAGCAGACGGTAGGCCAAGGCCTCAACTAAGGCAGCCTGACCCAAATTCCTCCTGGGACACTACGGCGAAGGCTGCCGGGAGAATGAAGCGAGCCTTGGATGCTGCGGACCTCGACAGACTTGTTGGGGAGGATCACGAAGACTTGGAGGATTATGGCCTCCACAGCCTTCTCAGGGTACGTACTAATCATTTAATCTTTGTACCTCATATTTTTCTGTAATTTTGCTAACATCTCATATTTCATACATAGGCCGCGGACGTGATTGTGGTCCAAAAAAGAAAGTATGAGGCACTGTACAGGCTGAAAGAGGCTAAGAAGAGTGCACATGCCGCGGACCTACTGTCTTCCCGGACCTCTTCCTTTGAGACCGGGAAAGCGTCCTCTGCTGCGGCCCTCCAGGCAGCCCATATGGACCTGGAGAGGGCCAACAAGGCCAGAGAGGAATCGGAAGAGAATTTCAACCAGGCCGCAAAATCTCTAAAGTCGTCGCAGGCCCAAACAGCCGAAGCCGCCCGTGTTACAGAGATTGCAACCTCTAAGCTTGCCCTCCTCCAGCAAAAATACTAAGAGCTTGAAGACAAATCTTCTCAGAAGGACGAAGCCCATGCCGCGGCCATAAAAAAGATGGAAGAAGATCATGGCGACGCCCTCCAGCTAGCCATAGATCATGCCGTGGAGTCCTTCAAAGGCTCCAAGGATTTCTTCCTTACCAATAACAGGGCATACCTTCGCGGTTATCAGGAGCTGCGGCAGAGAATCATTAAAAATTTCCCTGATGCCAAGGAGGCGATCCTCGCTTGGAAACTAAGTGATGCAGAACATCAGGAGTGCGTTGCCGAGCTGAGGGCCGCAGCTGAAGAGAGAGCAAGGCTTATTGCCTAAGCAGAGGCAAAGGCAGAGGCTGAGGGGGAGACAGAGACTGCCGCGGGCGGTGATGAGGCTGACGATGATGATGACGCGGCTTCTTAGATTTTCCATTTTTGTTGCATTTGTAATTTTGAACTTTGCTGTGGCTGCGGCCCCCATTTTTGTAATCCAAATTTATTAATACAAAGGCTGCGGCCATATTCTTATCACTACTTAATGTTCTTTTCTTTTCTGCATTGCATGTTTTACTCTACCTGCTATAATGAATGGTTGTATGTTACTGCCTCTCATATTTGTAACCTGCTTTCTATATTGAAAGAACTTGTAGAACTTGTAACTAGGTCCGCGGCATCATTGCATAATACGATGCAATCTTTTTCTTGTTAATCATCCGCGGTTCCCTTGTCACCTTGACCCTTTTTTTCTTTACCCTACACCAACTTAGGCTGTGACCCCAGGCCGCAGTGCCAATGAAGTTTGAGGCCGCGGCTTGATTTCTTCAATTTTCTGTAGATGCCGCGGTGCTTATTTCGAGCAACTCGGTCGCTTTTTCCATTTAGCTGTGGCAGGTTGCCATCCAGCACTAGGGTCGTGGTGGATGAGGATGCCACGACATCTATTTGACTGCTGACAAGATAATGAGGCTGCAGAACCTTATCCCTGGGAAACTGAGGCCACCCTTCTGTGGGTTTGACACGCCTCATGATCATGATGACCGAGCCTCCAATAGCTGATTCTATTGTCCTTCATGGCTTTCCTTTAGTCGATCTTGGGACACTATGAAACTTCCCCAGGCTGGGTTATATTATTAAGCCACCCACAGCTAATATGCGAGACACTATCAAGCCTCTCCAGACTGGGTTATGTTATTAAGCCACCCACAGCTAATATGCGAGACACTATCAAGCCTCTCCAGGCTGGGTTACGCTGTTAAGCCACCCACAGCTAATATGCGAGACACTATCAAGCCTCTCCAGGATGGGTTATGTTATTAAGCCACCCACAGCTAATATGCGAGACACTATCAAGCCTCTCCAGGCTGGGTTATGTTGTTAAGCCACCCACAGCTAATAATACATATAAAGCCATCCTGACTCGAGGACGAGCCCCAAAAGCTAAGAGTGGGCGTTATAAGCCCCCGTGGCTGACGTCGCACCTCGAGAGCAGAGAAGTGGCATTGTAGGCCCTGGTGGTTGGTAAAAGCTCCTTGGATCCTCAGATGTCTCCGCGCGTATAGCCATCATGTGATAAGATGTAGCTGCTCATTGCGAGGGAAACCTTAGAGCTAACGAAGGTCGTATCTCATCCAAGAGCGCGTTCTGAAGTAGAATAATCCTTCAAGATAATTTTGTTATATTTCCTTTGAAATCTGTTTCAGACAACAAGCCTTTTTGTGAGGTATCAGGTTATGAAACCAAGAAAAATATCAGAAATAGCTAAACTTGCTAGTTCATATACTTATATATGTATGCTGCCAATGACTTTGTTAATAAAACATAAAGTCTTGAGTATTTAAGGCTACAGTGAGCTTCATAAAACACAAACAAAAATAGTTGAAATAGAAAGACTAACGATGAGATGCGGTAGGCAGCCTTGGTTGGGTCTGACTGGATCCCCTATGCATTCTTCAGGAATCGCTGTAGCATCCCCTGCCCGATTAGCCTCTCAATTTCATCCTTCAGAGCATAACATTGCTCTGTGTCGTGGCCATGGTCCTGATGGAATTTGCACCAGGTAGCTTTGTTCCTTTTGCGGGGTAGAGCTCTCAATTTTTCCGGCCACCTCAAAATCTTGTCCCCTTTGATGACTTCCAAGATCTCTTCAATTGGGAGGCTCAATTAAGTATAGGCACTTGACTTTTTCTGCCTTTTTTGACCTCTGACGGTTGATTCCGCGGCTTTATTTACTGCCGCGGCGGGCATGGCTGGTTTTGCTAATCCCTCCACTTCCGTGCCTATGTTTTTAGATGCCGCGACCTCCAGCATTAGCACCCTCTGAGTGAGAAAATTGACCTGGGTCTGAAGTGAGACGTGGCTATCATAGAGGTGATTAAGGTGATTGTATAGTTGCACAATCTCATCCTTGACTTCTGCACTGCGGCTGGATTCTCCCTCCATCTCTGCTTTTGTTAGTCTTTACAATGTATATATATAATCTGAGAACAAACTGATAGAAGTGAGCAATCCCAGAGATATTGAACCAAGTAGGAAATGGAGGCCGCAGCCACTGTTACGTGACACCGTGGCTGCGGCTATAAGGCGCGCAACAAGATGCTCTTCCGCGGCCTATGATACACCATGGTAAAACTAGAGCCCGACTGATTGTGATCCTACTAGGGTTTGTTCATGAGTAAATAACCTCTCGATGCACATAAGGCGCAGTTTCAATGATAACCCTAGATCATTGGCCAAGAACAGCAAAGAAGGAGTAGATACAATCCTTCCCTAATCATTCATCTTTTTTAGGCAAAATCCTGTCATGCCTTTCGATTCTAGCCAGATAAAATGATATCACAGGGGTATGCAAGATGGATTTAAAGCCATAATATGGAATATATCTGGATATAAGAAATACCCGCCTATGGGTATGAATATGATGTGAGGTCCAATAACTAGTAACCGGCCCCCGAGGAGATGATCCAAAGGACCCCTCGGGATCGAATAAGGTGTTTGAAGGACTCATATACACAGAGAAAAAAGATTGAAATGTCACGTTTCCCACAGACGGCGCCAGATTGATGATACGAGAAATCGGCCATAAAGCGTTCTCATACCAGCAAGTCAAGAGTAAAGTGTGTAAATAACAGGTAAAGCAAGTAAACAAGGAGAAGACAAGATATAGAGTGGTTCAGCCTTTAAAATAGGCCTACGTCCACTGTGCCGCTCCGTTCTCATTATGGGCGTTGCATTGTACAATATAATAGTGCCCAAAGAGGCGTACAAGTATAAGAATAAAGGAGAATACATGATGACTGAGGGTTCTAGTGTGCATATATATGGCCTCCAAATCGCGTGTTGGGGTTGTGTAGAGGGAATTTGTATCAGAGTGTCTCGGGTATGTCTGGAACCGATCTCCTCTCCCCTATATCTCGAGGTGTGGACCCTTATTTATAGGAGGTCTGTGTGTTGAATCACGTGCCCTGAGCACGTGGTGTACACCAAGTCTGCAGTAGATGTGGATGAGGGCACGCGCCTAGAGCAGCAGCGCTGCGCTATTGAAGCAGATCCGCGGAACCTGAGGTCATTGGGGGTGCCGCGGCATCTTATGGGGAGGCCGCACCCTGCATGAGTTATGGCCGCGCCTCGTGTGGGTTACAGGCCGCGGCATATATGTCTTGGATGCGATTATAGAAGTACTGCCACGGCAAGGTGCTATACTTGTACTATCAATGATGCATATTAAAATACATTTATTCATTGTCATCCTCCTTTAATTTCGAGATAAATTCCCTTAATGAATATTTTACCTCAATTCTCTTTAAAAATAGCACCATATATTTTTTTTTCTTTTTCAAAAGCATGTTTGGATGAAAACATAACTACCTTAACATGTAATTCACAAGTACTAAACAAATTTACATACAAAATTTCTTTAGTTTAACATTTACCCCAAAAGTTTGTTGATATTCAACCCATATTAGATATCCATCACTCCCCCATTTATGGTCCTAAATTGGCAGTGAACTCCAAACAACAGGCATACCTGAAACATAATATTATAGGAGTGTAAGAAATAAAAACTTAGTGAATGATCATATACCACAAATACACCACATATATAACCAATTTGCATAACCATTTTTATTTTCTAATGTTAAAACCTAACAGGAATTTTGTAACATTCGCAAGCCTGGACCCACCACAGTCCAATTAATCGACCACAATTAATGGGGAACACCACATATAATTAGGACATAGTACAACAAACCTTTAAGTTAGATTAAGGGGATTGTCACATCCCGTCGGACCCACCATAGTCCTTAACATTATATAAAGGACCTGCCACAGTCCATAACACTATATAACATCGCTTAAAATTCTTAATCATATGCATATGTTTCATAAATACAACATCATTCCCATAAACATTTTAACACATATATTTAACTACGCATTTCCATATGGACATATAGGCCTCTATATTTCATAGGAAATGTCACTCACCTTGAATTTGCTACTAAGATTATACCAAAACAATTTCCTTAGTATGATAGTGTTAGCCGCTTCCCCACCTAACAATTCAATATCATTAGTATTTGAATACAACAAATCACATTAAACACAGTAACACATCACATCAGTTGGTCAATATGAAATAACTGAAAAGTAATTAAACATGATACTTCACATTTATATAACACCCTATTCATTAGGATTCTAACACAATATATGGAATTAACTTACGAATTCTCTAAACAAAGTAATGCTCGTTTTATTACAACCTTTTCTAAATCATTTCTAAAGAAAAAAAACAACAAAACTTCAACTTCAACACAACCCCCAAGACAAAATAGAAGGTATTTTATTCTACAATTCTATTATGTCATACTTATATATATATATATATTCTCTAACATTTTCAATTGGAATTTCTTGATTTCAACAAGTATCCAATGATTTATGCCACTTTTAACATGTCTAGGTCGGAACTGACGATAAAAGCATAACTTAACATTTTTTTAGATTATATAACTTCCACCTCGGTTATAAATTATGGTAAGATATATTAAAAATATTGAATAACATAAAATTAAAGTTTTATAATTTTTAGATTTCATTTGCTAAGACAAGAAAAAGGTTGAACACCCGGTGTGCGCACTTACACTTTTGGGGTAGATTTTATACCTGAACTTCAAACTTTCCCCAAAGATTCATTTCTTGGTATTTTAACGTAATTTTCATATATGATATAAAAATATGAGTCTAGTTTAATCTCCAATTAGACTTTCTCAATTCCAGTAAGTACAAAAAAATATATAGAATTTAAAATACACAAGGTTTTTAAACAAAGCGATTTTGAGGGTTTAAAGTTTAACTTTGCTCGAACTTGCATCTATCCGTACATAACTACCAAGGAATGAAAGTTCAACAACCAATTGATAGTATCTACCATATTAATTATGGATACCAAAAATATAACATTCTTTAGGTATAGAATTACCTTAAGGATGTTTTCATAATTTCCTACGAATTTTTCTCCAACTTCTCCTCGCTTTTCCCTTCCTAAGCTCCCCAAATCTCTCTCCTCATGACAAACTTTCTCATGGATGATTTTGGATGAAGGAGGAGGTACTATTAAAGGTTTAAAGTCGGAATAATGGCACCTCCCCTTAGTCCAATCAAACTATAACATGTGGCGCCATATAAGATAAAATATCATTTAAATCTAAATGACAACTTTACGCCATGTTCGTAAAAAGATAATATCTGCTAACTCGAATGTCTGTTTGATGCACCGTTTGTTGTGATATAAACTTAACTCATATATCTACAACTTTAACATTTTTTGTTTTCCCCAAATCATAAAACGAGTATGCCTAATTTAGGCTCAAACGGAAGGGTAGCAATTTATAAAAAATCTTAAAACTTTCACATGTGGTAACCTAACATCGCCAATATCGCACCAACCCCCTAGTTTAATTTTATAAATATAATGATGCATTAGAAACATATTTTCATGATACATTTAACCGCATAACTAATCATATGATCTAAACATGTTATCCCCGATCATAAGTTTGAGAGAGTTGGCGCTTGCGTTCAATTAAGAAATAATATAATAAATACCAATTTTAACCCAAATTAACCCTAAGCATGAAACTAGGTGTGATTGAAACAATATGAAATCATGCAATAAATATTCAACACACAAAGTTTAAGGAAAAATCCCCCACAGGGGCAAAACCATTTGTATATCACTATAATTTGTAAAATACGATTTACAATCGGATTACAATGAAATACAGGTTGACTAAGAATTACCCTCGGGTATCGGATTCTGTAGTCGCGGCTGGAATATCCCTTTCCAGGAGGGTGGGCGGCTGGAACTATCCCTGTCCAGTAGGGCTGCAATGAAGAGGAAGAAGCGGTCCACTTCACAAAGGGTTGAACAACAACAATGATGTTCTTGGGTTACCAAACTTTGATTCACATAGATATGGAATATGTGTGAATCTAAAAACCTAGAATCATAGGACTCAATAAGTGAAGACTTTAGGGTTGATATGCTCTGATAATCGTGGGAAAGTCTTAAGAAAACCAACTACTGATCGTGGTTTAAAGAAGGAGTCAAGACCCTAAAAAAATCTACTACACGATCTGGCAGAGTCTATCCTCGTCGGATCGGTCCGGTTCTTTAGGCGGATCGGTCCAGTTAACTCGGATCGGTTCTTTTTCTGAAACCGGATCCATCCGGTTGGCATCGGATCGGTTCGGCATTTTGGCTTTATCGGTTCGCTATGGATCCGGGGCACACTGGCTTCACCTCAGCAAGCGGATCGGTCCTGTCCCTTTAGGCGGATCGGTCCGGATGAACCGGATCGGTTCTTTTATCTGGGCCGGATCGGTCCGGTCTGTTCCCTTGATTTCTTTTCTCCTTTTGATATTCGAATCCGTTGATGAGCATATGATTCTTGAATTTCCTCAACGGTGTAACGGCGTACGACATATAAAATGCTAACGGACAAAAATGTCCTTACAAATCTCCCCTATGTCTATGCCGGTACATACATAAAAACAAACATCTGAATTATCAATCATAAATAATTGCCTATACAAATCTACCCTTCCATGAACCCAAAACTGAAAGAGTACAAGTGAATAAGACTGCATCGTTTGATCTTCAAATCTTCAGGGATCTTAACGCTTTTCTCATCAGGGTGTGCAATTCAGTTATCAAAGTAGTACCTACACACATGAGACAAAGCAAAATACCAAGTGACATATCGAGTTTGAAATGAGACAAACATATATACCAATTTATGAACAAAACTCAAAATTTCAAATCTCCCCCATAATATAATAAGATAATTCTTTCTCCCCCTTTTTATGATGTCCCCAGATAGACAAATGTGAGAAATAAATCAGATAAGCAAGTGCGGGATGTCACAAGGCATAAAATCACACCATGGGTGAACAAAAAACAACCAAGTCGGTGATAGCGTAAAAGAATGAGTGTGATCAAAATTCGATAGGAAAATCAATGCATACAAACATGACATATGTGCACGATGAATATTGGATATTCCTAACGAATGAACTCAAATGCTTCCTTTGGTGTAAAAGATTGGAAATATAAGACATTGACTATATCAAATCTACACATCAAAGCTCAAAGTGATTTCTACACCAATAACGTCCAAAATGATTTTCATGCTTTTTCAGGACTTTCAAGGAAGTGCAAACAAGTTTTTCAATCTCCAACCAAACTCCCTCAGATTTATATTTTTAATAGAGGTATACTAAATTCTCAAACTTTGGAGAATTGATGGTGAAAACCTAAATGGCCCATATTTGGCATGAAATGCTTTTTATTGCCTTATCAATTTATTCGGGCTCTTTTTACCTCTTAGGACCTCGGATATTAAAATTCCTCCATTTTTTAGGTCCTTTGAAACGGTGGCTTTTGCGCAAAGGATAAGAATCAACTTTCGCAGCCCCTCCCCATTATGAAAATGTACACACAGTCTCACCAAAATGGTTTTAACATGCAATCCAATCTTGTCAAGTTTTATCGCATTTTATACATTGTATAGACAGGATTGAGATGGAAACACTCAAGCCAACATGAGATTGACAAGTGCAACAATCAAATATAGCCGTGCATGTGTGCAATAAAGGATATAGGAGTCAAGCATGTAGGAAATATCACTAATTACATCTCAAGAACTCCAATCAATGTTAAGCACATGGATGAAATGATGTAGCCTCTCAAATCTCTATCAAACAGTCACATGGATATATGGAATGAAGTTGTGACTTGGCTATCTTAAATGCTCATCCATAAAAGGCAAATCTCTTTTTGAATTTTTCAAAAATTTTATAAAAAGAGAATCTTTTTGTATTTTTCAAAGGATAATAAAAAATACATAAAAGCTGTACAACAAATTTATGGTACATATAAAACAGACTAGCAATAGGAAGCATATGATATGATCATGAAGAAGCATCCTATTCTAGACATAGACCAACCCCTCAGTCAACTGTGCAAATCCCCAAAGACTTCCTAAAACTCTCAAATCTAAGGGCATCTAAAGGTTTCGTGAAAATATCGGCTAACTGACGGTCGGTAGGAACAAAACTCAGGGTTACGACCTTCTCCTCAACTAACTGACGTATAAAGTGCTCGCGTAACCTGATGTGCTTTGTGCGCGAATGTTGGACAGGATTGCGGGATATGTGTATCGCGCTCGTGTTATCACAGGAAATGAACATGGTGTCCTGTGAAATCCCATAATCTGCCAACATTTGCTTCATCCACATGAGTTGCGTGCAACAACTCCCGGCGGCGATGTACTCAGCCTCCGCAGTGGACAAAGAGATGGAGTTTTGCTTCTTGCTCAACCAAGAGACAAGAGCAGAACCAAAGTAGAAACACCCACCCGAAGTGCTCTTACATCCATCTACGTCCCCAGCCCAATCGGCATCCGAATAGGCAGAAAAACGGTCATCGGTATCAAAGGAATACCAAATACCGTATGAGAGAGTCCCACTTACGTATTTCATAATACGTTTTAGAGCGAGTAAGTGTGACTCTTTAGGAGACGCCTGATAACGCGCACAGACTCCAACACTAAAGGCAATGTCGGGACGACTAGCAGTCAAGTAGAGAAGACTGCCTATCATACTCCGATACAAGGTTTGCTCTACGTCCTTGCCTGAGGTGTCCTTACTAAGCTTGGTAGTGGTACTCATAGGTGTACGAGCATGCTTAGCGGAGTCTAAACCAAATTTTTTCACTAGGTCTCTAGCATACTTGGATTGGGAGATGAACATCCCATCCTCTAGCTGACGAACCTGGAGACCAAGGAAGAATGTAAGCTCACCCACCATGCTCATCTCAAACTCACTTTTCATCTCCTCTTCAAAGTGGTGAGCATGCTGGGAGCATGTGGATCCAAAGACTATGTCGTCCACATAGACTTGGGCAACCAAGATATCACCGTCATCTCTCCTGACGAACAACGTCATATCAACTCCCCCTCTCTTGAAGCCACGGGCTAAGAGATAGGAAGTAAGCCTCTCGTACCAAGCACGGGGTGCTTGCTTCAAACCATACAAGGCTTTTCTCAGATAGTAGACGTGATCAGGGTGCTTAGGGTCTTCAAACCCTTTTGGTTGTTCCACATAAACCTCTTCTTGTAGAATGCCATTCAGAAAGGAACTCTTGACATCCATCTGATATAACTTGAAGTGCAGATGACATGCGATGGCGAGAAGTAAACGGACGGACTCAAGTCTCGCAACAGGAGCAAATGTCTCCCCAAAGTCTACACCCTCTATCTGAGTGTAGCCTTGAGCGACCAACCTAGCCTTATTTATGATTATGGTACCATTTTCATCCATTTTGTTCTTGAAAATCCACCGGGTACCTATAACATTAATCTCACTAGGTCGGGGGACAAGTTCCCAGACATTATTCTTTTTAAACTGAAGCAACTCATCCTGCATAGCAGATATCCAGTGTTCATCTTTGAGTGCTTCTTTGTGGTTCTTGGGCTCGACTTTGGACGTGTAGCAATGATGACTAACAACGTTCTCTAGTTGAGCACGAGTCTTGACCCCTAGAGTGGGATCGCTAACAATGGCTGAAGGATCATGACTCTTGCGAACCCAAGCAGGTGTGTCCCCTAATACAGGAATAGGGTCCACAGAGTGTGGGAGAGGAACAGGAAAATCACTGTCAGAACAATCCTCATCCTCACACTGAAGGTTGGGATCAATAACCGTCGGAGGTTCGTCATCTTGCACAGTGACGTTTATTGATTCCATAACCTTAGAGCTTTTCAGGTTAAAAACCCGGTACGCTCTACTGTTCGATGAATATCCTAGCAATATTCCCTCGTCGCTCCGGGAGTCAAACTTTCCTAATTGTTCTCTATCCCGTAGAATGTAGCATTTACTCCCAAAAACACGAAAATATGCCAAGTTGGGTTTCTTGCCAGTCCACAATTCATAAGGCGTCTTACGTGTGTGTGGTCGAAGATAAACCCTATTCACCGTGTGGCATGCAATAGACACTGCCTCTGCCCAAAATCTCCTACAAACTTTACGACCTAGAAGCATAGATCTAGCCATCTCTTGGATCGTTCTATTCTTCCTCTCAACAATCCCATTTTGCTGAGGAGTTCTCACAACAGAAAACTCATGTTTGATCCCAAGCTATCACAGTAAAATCCACATTTGCTTCCTTAAATTCAATGCCGTTATCACTACGTATTCTGTTAATAGTGACTCCGTGTTGATTTTGCAGGACACGGCACTTGGTCGTTAAAAATTCTACAGCATCGGATTTCTCTCTCAGAAAACCTACAATGGAGTACCTGGAGAAATCGTCTACCATCACGAGAATGTATCTCTTACCACCTAGACTCTCCATGCGAGTAGGACCCATAAGATCCATGTGAATCAACTCAAGAGCACGGGAGGTGGTATTGGAATTCAACTTCCTATGAGGTCTACGGATTTGTTTTCCCATCTGACAGGGTCCACAAATCATGGAAGTTGGCTTTCCAAGGGATGGTAAGCCACGTACTAGGTCCTTTTTGACTAAACTAGATAAGTCTCTAACGTTCATATGACCTAGACGTTGGTGCCACAGATCCATAGGAGTGATCGTGGTGCTGTTGAAGACAAGTGAGGATTTGGGCTCAGTCCCATAGCAGTTATCCTCTGTCCTCACCCCTTGCACTAAAAGTTTACCGGCTTGATTATAGACCTTACAAGCTTTTCGGTCAAACTTCACTGCAAAGTCATCGTCGCACAGCTGGCTGATGCTAAGAAGGTTTGCTTTCAAACCTTTGACGTACAACACGTTCTCTAGCTTTGGAAATCCTAGTAACTCTATTGTACCTCGTCCAACTATGCTAAATTTGCTACCATCTCCAAAGGTGACTCTCCCATCATTATAATCCTCAAGATGGGTAAAATATGAGGCATCACCTGTCATGTGTCTGGAGCAACCACTGTCAAAATACCACTGTGAGGTATTATGGGCTTTGAGAGCGACATGGACAACAAGGGCCTTTTTCTCTTTCTTAGGAACCCAAGAGTAGGTACCTTTTTGTATTCCCTTGTTGTTGTTGGTTTTAGCCGGAATGCGGGGTGCATTCATTGATGGTAAGGTCATCCGTCGGAATTCCTCCATCAAAATCTATGATGTGGCGGCTAGAAACTCAACACGCTCTCTCAGACTGGCAAAACTCATCAGTCTGATGTGGTGGAGCAAACGTACGTCGTGTCCGACTCAAATTATAGCAATCATCCCTAAGGTGTCCATTTCTTTTGCAATGGGAGCAAAAGGGCACAGTATTAGGAGGACCTTGGTTTGCTTTTCTTGGTCGAACTCTCCTTCTTGGTTTTTTATGACGGCCATAAGAAATCGTAGTAAACTTAGGAATAGGTCCGGGTGCAATTTGGGACGTGGAGGCACCATCAAAACCTATTCCTTGCCTGTCACCAAAACCTAAAGCGGGACCGAGGAGCATCTTTCCCATCTTCCCAGATCTGTCCTCGATTTGTACCTTGACTTTCCGAGCTCTCTCAAGGTCATGAGTAAGCTGGGCAACAAGTGATTCAAGTTTCTTCCGAGTCTCCAGGGAGGAATGGAGCTCACTCGTAAGACTAGCCACTTGTTTAGTCAAGTCCGCTTTCTCTTTCTCAAAACTGCACTCTCTCTCTTTAAGCAAATTCTCTTTACTAACCCAGGCAGACTCTCTCTCTCTCAGGGCGGTGCAGGTGGAGGACTCTCTCTCTCTCGTCTCTTCTAACTCTTCTTCTAACGCGGTGATCCTAACAACTAATGCCTTGTTACGTTTTTTAGTTTTAAAAGACTCATTATATAACTCGGCGTAGGCGCGTTGAAGGTTACTCTCGTCCTCACTACCTTCCTCCTCTCCCTCACTCTCTTCGCTGTCGAGGTGTCCCTGTGAAGTGGCATCCTCATCGTCGTGAGATGCACTAGGAGTACTCACATGACTAGCCATGAACGCGGTGAAGTTACGCTCATGCGGTGACTCATCTCCCGAGTCCACCGACTCGACCTCACTGTCGTCACTAAGGGTAGCATTTAGGACAGCTTTACCCTTTTTCCCTATTCAGACGAGTGGCACATTCAAACGCTCTGTGTCCCTTACCGTCGCACTCAAAACACCTCTCACTGTCTTTAGGGGGTTCTTTGAATTCTTTCTTTTCAAACTTATTTTTCCTGAAAATTCTTTTTATCTTTGAAATTCCCATTTTTCTTAAATTTTAGAATTTTCTTGAAGTTTTTAGCAAATAAGGCCAAATCATCTATGTCAAACTCACATTCAGAATCAGAAGTTTCTATCTTTCTAGATGACTCGACTCTCTTTCTTGCCGACCCCTCACTTTTTCTCTCTTGGGCTTTAAGGGCAATTCCCTTATCTTTTGGCTTGGAAGATTTAGGAAACATGTCTATTTCATAAGTTTGTAAATCTCCTACCAGTTCTTCCAATTTTAGTGTATTTAAATTACCCAAGGAATTTAGCACAGTGACTTTAGGTATAAAACGCTTAGGAAGGGAACGAAGAATCTTTTTAACAACTCTAGCATTTGGAATATGTTCACCAAGATAATAGCTAGTATTAACAATGTCAGAAAGCCTAGCATAAAATTCATCAAAACATTCATTTTCATGCCTGGTGATGGTTTCAAATTGAGTTGTTAAATTTTGCAATTTTGACTCTTTAACAGCATTTGTTCCTTCATGGGTAAGTTGCAAAACATCCCATGCTTCTTTTGACGTGGTACACGTCATTATGCATTTGAACTCATCAGGTGTGACAGACCCAGAGATAGCACTTAGACCCTTAGAATTAAAAGATGACCATTTAAATTCATCATCAGTCCAAGAAATGTCAGGTTTCAAGTTGGTCACATTATCAACAGTCACAGTGGGAGGAGTCCACCCTCGTTCAACTAAAATCCAGACACGTTCATCAATGGCTTTTAAAGCCGACCTCATACGGGCTTTCCAATAAGCATAATTTGACCCATCAAAAATAGGCATTTTATAATATGACTTCTCCATTTGAACATGCTCTTTTCAAAAAACAATTTAAAAAATTGATATCTTTAGAAAAATTTTGCGGAAGTAAGGAATACGCGATAAAATGGCGTAACCTGCTCTGATACCAATTTGAGAGAGTTGGCGCTTGCGTTCAATTAAGAAATAATATAATAAATACCAATTTTAACCCAAATTAACCCTAAACATGCAACTAGGTGTGATTGAAACAATATGAAATCATGCAATAAATATTCAACACACAAAGTTTAAGGAAAAATCCCCCACAGGGGCAAAACCATTTGTATATCACTATAATTTGTAAAAGACGGTTTACAATCGGATTACAATGAAATACAGGTTGACTAAGAATTACCCTCGTGTATCGGATTCTGTAGTCGCGGCTGGAATATCCCTTTCCAGTAGGGTTGGTGGCTGGAACTATCCCTGTCCAGTAGGGCTGCAATGAAGAGGAAGAAGCGGTCCACTTCACAAAGGGTTGAACAATAGCAATGATGTTCTTGGGTTACCAAACTTTGATTCACATAGATATGGAAGATGTGTGAATCTAAAAACCTAGAATCATAGGACTCAATAGGTGAAGACTTTAGGGTTGATATGCTCTGATAATCGTGGGAAAGTCTTAAGAAAACCAACTACTGATCGTGGTTTAAATAAGGAGTCAAGACCCTAAAAAAATCTGCTACACGATCTGGCAGAGTCTATCCTCGTCGGATCGGTCCGATTCTTTAGGCGGATCGGTCCGGTTAACTCGGATCGGTTCTTTTTCTAAAACCGGATCCATCCGGTTGGCATCGGATCGGTTTGAAATTTTGGCTTTATCGGTTCGCTATGGATCCGGGGCACACTGGCTTCACCTCAGCAAGCGGATCGGTCCGGTCCCTTTAGGCGGATCGGTCCGGATGAACCGGATCGGTCCTTTTATCTAGGCCGGATCGGTCCGGTCTGTTCCCTTGATTTCTTTTCTCCTTTTGATATTCGGATCCGTTGATGAGCATATGATTCTTGAATTTCCTCAACAGTGTAACGGCGTACGACATATAAAATGCTAACGGACAAAAATGTCCTTACAAAGCTCAATTAGCATCTAATGTAAACAACACATATATCACATGAGTATGCATCCCTTAAACATGATAATTAACATATTTAACACCCATCACCAAAGTTATAAATCATAACTTATACTTAATCTTTTAATTAACATTACTAATAATGTTTTAGGTACTTACATTAAATGTTTAATAAATTGAATTTTTATCCATAAAAAATGTTTAAAAATCAGAAACAATTTAGAAGAAACTTGAAAAATTAGGGAAACTTATTTATGACAAATTTAACCTATTTTCCATTTACGGTAATTTTAGACACTAAAATCCTGTATTAACTAATTATGCAAGAGTGCGTAAAATTTTGCAAAACTGTGCAAATAATATTTATTTTTCCATAATTGTCAAATTATCTTTTTACCCTTATACCTTTTTTATATTGCCATCATTGGTTGAGCTTAAGATAATGTATATGATAGCGAAGAGTAACATTGCCTAAAATTCTAAAGAAATGTTTTGTATCAAATATACAAATTTAAAATGCAATAAAATAGTATGGACTCAATTAAACGTAGGGAGTCCACTTAATTTGGGTGCTTTCATTCTCTCCATTTGGGTATTTGTTACAAAACTCCTTGAGTATGTCATGGGTACTCTTGGATGAAAAAATTATCTTATCCTATCCTTCAAATTATATTTTAGCCATTTCAAAAGCCAGTGAATAGAAAAACGAAATAATTCAATTATTATTAACCACTAACCTAACTAAATTTTCTTGTGGTAATCGTGAAAATAAACTATAACGGCTCATAAGATCAAGTGTAAGAAATCGAACAGTGTTCAAAATTTAATGATTTCAGTATATACAAGTCTATAGAATGATGAATTCTATCCCCCATTTATCACAAATAGGGAAGCGTTTATCAAAAACCTTTGAGTAAGAGAATAAAAAACTTACTACCATATAAAATTTTGTTACATGTCCAATCATGTGCCACTCCTAGATAAAATAGTTTTAAGATATGGATTTTGTTATTTATCAAGAAAACCTATCCTAAAACCTTAGAGGACTATTATAAGCAAATATAATTAAACGTATGTTATGTTTGTAGGCAGTTTCTAATTATTCTACAATGCACATTCCTACAGCCTTGATAAGATACTCAAACCTAATTTTATCTAAAGGTTTGGTAAATAAATCGGATAACTGTTTGTTAGTATGAACATATTCAATCAGTAAATCCTTATTTTCTTCAAGTTCACATAAGAAATGATGTCTTATTTTAATGTGTTTTATCCCAGATTGTTGGATTAGATTTTTGTCATGTTATTGCACTTTGTTTACGACATAAGAGCGTTTCTTGATTTTCAAAAATACCATTATCGCTTCACATTTTTTTTATTTACATTAACTAGAAAAAAAACTTCAAGCACCTATGTATTCAACCTCGATTGTTGATAACAATACACTTTTCTGCTTTTTACAAGACCATTCGACTAGGTTATTTCCAATGTAGTAACAACTAACAAAAATTCTCTTACTATGAGTAGTAGAATCGGACTAGTTAGCGTCGCTACAGCCGATTATATCACTAGTAGTATCTTTGGATTACCATGTCTTGTAATAATAGTACGTTTAATAGATTTCAGGTGTTAATCATTAGGCGATGTTTTATATCTAACACAAACAAGTATGGAAACACGATATCTAGTCGATTTGCAGTTAGATATAAAGAATAGTCTATCATGCTATGGTATAAAGTTATGTCTATTCAAGTGTTGGATACATCTTTAGATAAATTTTTTCTTAGTACTCATAGGTATTCGGTCAATTAATGAAGTTTTTAAACCAAATTTCTTTACAATCATTTTTGCTAAATTATATTGATATATAAAAAGCCATTATTTTTCTATTTGACTTTTAATCCAAATAAATATGACGCGCCCCCATATGAGCCATTTGAAATTCTCCACTCACTATTTCTAAAATAAATTTGTTTATCAAATGTTCATTCAAAAATAATATCATCGACATACATTGCAATTAAAACTTTAGTTCTATTTTTTTAAATAATATTTGGTCACCGTCAGCTCTTTCAAAACTTTTATCAACTAAAGGCGATCATATCTAGACCTTAGGGCTTTTTTTCAGTTGTAAAGTGACTTATTCAATTGGTAAATATGGTTAGGGTAATGTAGGTCAATGAACTCTTTTGGTTGTTCAATGTATAACTTCTCTGATAAAATTCCATTTAGGAATGCATATTTCTTGTCCCCTTGATAGGGTTTAAATTTTAATTCACAGGTAACTACAAGGAGCACCCAAATAGACTCAATACGTGTTACTAGTGCAAATGCCTCATAAACTTCTATTCAATCTACTTTATCATAACCTTATGCTACCAACCTTTCTTTATTTATAATTATCATGCCATACTAATCAATTTTATTTTTTAAAATCCATCTTATACCGATGACTAAGGAGTGTGTTGGAGGTAAAACTAAATATTAAACATCATGTGCTTTTAACTCGAAAGCTCCTCGTGCATCATATTTGTAAGGACATTTTTGTCCATTATCAATTTATATGTCATACACCGTTACACCGTTGAAGAAACACAAGATCGCATCCACATCAAGGGATCCGAATATCAAAGTGTCTTCAACATCATAGCCTCTGCGAGAATGAACTTGGTAAAATTTTGTTTGTACGTTCCTTAAAGTTCATATTTAGTATTGGGAAATTTTTATAAAATATTTTTTATAAAAATAAGAAGTAAGTTTTTTCAAGCAAAATGAGGTTTTTAAAAGTTTTTTAGTTTTCTGGGAAGCCGGACCGGTCCGCCTCTATACCGGACCAATCCGCCTTGCTTTGTCCAGTAGACCAAGGACCGATTGCGAACCGAAGAAGCCAAAATTTAAAAGAACTGATCCGAGGTCGGACCGATCCGCCCCCAAGCCGGACCGGTCCGCCTGGGATAAGTTCGAACAGTTCCGTGAGATTTTAATCCACTACCTCTTTTTTCTATATATATTCCTACTCCGTTGGTGTATTTCTTGAAGTCTTTGAGAAAACGTTTTTAAGAGATAAAACACAACAAGACTTCAATTTTTGATGTGCCAAACATGTTTTTGATTCACACACAAAAATCCCAATTACTTTTGTGAATCTTTTGGAACCCTAGAACACAATTTTGTTATTGTTCAACCCTTGTGGAGAAGCCGTCTTTCTTCTTCATTGCTGCCCTCCGGGAAAGGGAAAATTCTAGCTGACAAACTTGTGGAGAAGCCGTTTATCTTCTTCATTGCAGCCCTCCTGGAAAGGGATATTTCCAGCCGCCGACTACAGAATCCGACACCTGAGGGTAATTCTTAGTCACTTGTATTTTCATTGTAATCCGAATTGTACAGTTATAATATTATAATGAAAATAAATGATTTTGCCCCTTTGGGGGATTTTTCCTCACAAGCATGTGTTTGATTTTTCCTGAAAGTGTTTGTTTTATTTTGCATGCTTTATTTTATTAGATAAATCATCTAGATGCATGATTTAGGGTTTAACAAAAATTTGGGTTTAATTAAAATTGGATTTTATTTGAGAAGTCGCAATATTTCCGCTGTAGCTACTCTCTCAATATTTATCTAATACGAGTCACTCAAATGCTCAGCCAGTATTTTTTATTATACTATAGAAATGAAACATGCATAATTAGAATACATATGAGTCTGAAACCTAGTTCTCACGCTGTGATAACCCGAATATAAATATGATAAATTATATTTAAATCATGATTAGCTTATGTGATATGGATAATATGTGATTAGTATATATAATTTTAAGTCATCATGTTTAGTCTAATCCTACCTTCATAAAGCATGAAATATTGAATTAGTTAAGAATATAAAATTTTGAAGTTTCGGTAGGAATGTTCATGTTTAAGACTAGTTTTGACCTTAATGAAATATCAATTGACTTGAGGTGAAAACGAGATAGTTGTATACATGTGAGTTAGGGTTGTAACCCAATAAATGGTGTGTGAAATGGAGGTCCGAGTAAGAAGTTATACCAAAATTACTAACCAGGGAAAAATCTATCCATCCGTTTAAGTGGTAATTTGTCCTTTATACCCAACAACTGTCTTAAAATGATTGGTTGGAGGTGTAGGTTGGTTTGGCCAACCTTATACCTTTGAAATAACCTTATCCTTCAACCAAAAGCAACCATGAAAGATTTTTACCTTGAGGAAAGAGAATTAGGGAGTTTAGGAAGAAAAAGTGAGGAGAAAAAGTGTAGAAAAATCCGTAGAAATTACGTAAAAGTCCCAAAGGTAATCCTAATCGCAAATCTTGTTATTTTTCTTACATTACTAATTTAGATAATAGAAATCATCATTTGTTTACTAAAATTTCATCCCCATATATATATATATATATATATATATGTATGTATGTATGCATGTATGTATGGTTAGATGCAAGTTTAAGTTAAGTTGAATGCACAAACCCTTAAAATTTCTTCTTATTGAAACCCCTTGCATTCAAACTTGAATATATTTTTTTGTGCTTATTGTAATTGATAAATTCCAATTGGATATGAAACTATACTGATTTATTCATATCATATACGAAAATTAGAATTTATCTCGTTTTGGTTATCCCTTAATGACGATTTCAAGTTGGTATATAATTCATGTTTGTATATTTCATTTCGGTATTCCTTGAGTTTAGTCAAGGTTTAACATAGAAAATTAAGTCAGAAAATTATGAAACTTTAATTATGCACTACAAAGTATGTGTACTGAAAATGGGTTGAAAATCATGGAAAGTTATGTTGTAGAAAAATTATGAAAATCCTTGGAAGTTGAAGGAACACTAGAGGAGCTTGTAGGGCAGATTTCTTGTGTTGTAAAGAAATGGCCATAACTTGCTCTAGAAATCTTGAAAAATTACATCGTCACTTGTAATGGAAAGTATATTCAGATATAATTTCATATTGATAATATTTGATACCAGTAGTTGTGCAATTTTTGAATATCGGATGGTTATATATGTAGGACAATAATTTGAGGCCATACTGGATACCCCATGAAAGAATATTGTTATCTCCTCTTTCCAAAGAGTATTTTGAGTACATGTTTCATGTGTATATACAATGAGAAGTTTGTTTTCATATTTACTTATGTTTATTTATAAATCCCTTATGAGGTATTTCCTACGGTTGAATGTTCATAACTTTATCAACATGTGTACCACTGTTTTGTCTTTACTCAAGTTTCATGAAGCGTGACTTAAGTGAAATTATATTGTTGTTGTCTAGTCATTGAAAGTTACATAATTATGTTAGGATAATACTTATGATTGATATTTAGTACTGATTTAGTTGTATTAATAGGTGTAAGGTCTAATCAACCCAGTTCAGCTCCACCCGAAGGAAACGTGAATACATAGTTGTCAACCAAGGTGAGTGTACTCACTAGAATGATGTATTTATATACTGTTACGAATATGATCATAATGTTATGAATATAAAAGTGTTAATTTCAGTTCACCGAAATCAGAGGTTACTCCCCGACCCGGAATGAGGGAGATTTTTCTATTAATGACAAGGGGTTACTCCTCGACCAGGAATGGGGGAGAATTGTCTATTTAGACGGGATATGTGAATCATGAGTAGAAAAAATTGGTCATTAATTATGAATGAGCCGGATAAGTTAACACATAATTATATGGACATGATTTATTGCATTTAAATTCATACAGTAGTATAGTAGTGATGCATTCACTAGGCTATTTTGCTCATGGTTCCTATGTTCACATTTTTTTTCCAGGTAACGCGATGTCCCTACCAAATCTAGGAGGTCGGGTTGGGTTATCCAGGAACGGGTGAAACAAATATTTGGTTTAATGTAAATGATGTAATTAAGTTAACTTATCCTTCAGGCATGTTTTTATGGGCATGATTACTCTGATGTTGTAAAAAGGTTTTTAGTTATATGGATTCACAATGATGACTCTGAAATTAAATCTCGTGTTTATGGGTTGGTTAAATTAATCATGGTATGACTCACTTTGACTTTCAAACTTAATTATAAGTTAATGGGTTGGGGTGTGTCATCTTTTGCTATCAGAGCTTAGGTTTTAGAGGTTCTAGAGGGAGAAGAGTCTAGATTTGGTAGTGAATGTTAAAAATATGTTTTGTTTGATACTAATGATTATGGTAGGAAAGATATGTATATATTTATGTTGTTATATCTTTGATTCATTTCAGAAATAAAAGAATCGAATGAGGGAATGTGAATGTGGGAATAAAATATGAGGCTTCAAATATGGCAGCAGAAGAGGAGGTTGTGCAACCTGTTCATGGAAATGTAGAACCCGAACCGGAACAATTCACAGGCATGCAAAAAATGGCACGTGCTATGACTTTAATGGAAGAGAAATAAGCTAAGTTTATGACTCAGATGGAAGAACAACAATCCAGGCAACTAGAGGCACAAGCATTGGCTAGGGTGGAGGAGGTGATACACCGGGAAGAAAGGAGTACTTCACATGAGAAATTTATTAAAATGAATCCACCCTCATTTGAATGAGCAGTTGATCTAGTAGAGACAAAAGCATGGGTTAAAGAGATTGAACTTATTTTTGGGGTAATGAGAATGCTTGAAAATCAACGAGTGACCTTGTCAACATATATGCTGAAAGGAGAAGCTAAGTATTGGTGGGATGCCACAAAACATTTGTTGATTACTCCAGGAGGTGAGAATGTGATCTCATGGGATGCTTTTGTCAAAGCTTTGTATGATAATTATTTTCCCCCAATGTATCGAAAACAAAAGGAGAAAGAATAGTTCATGTTGAATCAGGGAAGCACGACAGTTAGAGAATACGAAGCTAAACTTACAGCCTTATCTCGGTTTGCTTCAAGGTTTGTACAGAACGAGGAAGACTTGTGTAGCTGATTTCTCGATGGACTAGAGTTAGTTATTAAAACATGGTTATCATCTTTAGAGACTGTAAATTATTCAGCCTTGGTGAACAAAGCCGTGGTAGTAGAAAATGATGTGAATGAAGTGAGAAGTAATCGAGAATGAGGCATAAAGAGAAGCAGATTCGACCCGAATTATAAAAAAGGTAGTGATACAGAATATTCAAGGCTTGGAGGGTAGAAATTTCAGTATGGTAGAGGTATGGGAAGTGGTTCACAGAGGGGTGAGGCTAGTAGTGGAAGAGGTTTAGGAGTTTCATCATAAGGAGATCCAAATGCTTATTTCTTTTGTGGGACATCAGGTCATATAAAGAGAAATTGCTTAAAGTTATCGAATATAGAATGTTTTAGCTGTCTCCAAAAAGTTCATCTAAGAAAGAAATGTCCTATGTTATCAAGATCAGTTTCAGTCAGTAGTGTGGGGACTCATAAAGGATCCTCTCCAAGCAGTGCCAACACGGGAAGAGGTACCGAACAAGTAGCTGGATCGAGGGCAGGAGGAAGAGTGTTTACGATGACGCTGCAAGATGCCCATGCTACACCAGAAGTGGTTACAGGTAAAATTTCTAGTGAAAATAAAGATTTATATGCACTCATTGATCCTGGATCTACGCATTCATTTTTAGCATTACATATTATTTCATATTTGGGTAGACCATATTCATTTCTCAATTGTGTCTTATATATTTTGACCCCAATGGAAAGTGTAATTCTAGCTGAGCATGTTTATAAAGATTGTGTCTTACGAATAGGGGAACGAGATTTATATGTTGATTTGATACCATTGGCCATTCGGGATTTTGATATTATATTGGGGATGGATTGGTTGTAACACCCCATATTTTCATGCATTTAATATTTAATTAATTCAGGAATTCAAAATTACTGTGTGTCGTAATTTTAATTGAATTAATTATGGCAAATTATATTAAATATTAATCGGGAAGTGAATGGTTAATATTTAGGGAAACTTAATTACTAAGTGAATAGTAATAATGTATTTACGTCGATTCGAGTATAAATGACGGGACATGTACTTATTTCAGCCGGGAGTCGGTATAGACTAATTTGGGTGGGAAACAAGGATTGTTATAATTTAATTCGGATGCCAATTCTGAGTATACGGTTGAGTCCGGATGGGTAGATATAGTCGGAAAAGTGTACCCGGGGGTAGTAAACGGGTCACGAGACGTTTTTAGGCATAGTCGGGCCCACACGGGGGCATTTGGGCCACTTGGGCTTGGCCCATTAGGCAAAAAACGGGATTAAGGTTAATTAAACAATCAAAAGTAATAAGGGAACGACTGCGTTGTTTTTGAGAGGAGACTTAGAGGGTTAGGAAACCCTAACAGTAGCCAAAGGCAAATTTGGGGATCACAGGAGAGCCAAAAAGAGTCATCTTTAACCTTGGGCACTCATGATTCCAAATTCAGACTCTACGAACCCCAAGGCAAGTGGTTAACTTGCTGTAGCAATTAATTTGTAATTCAATTCATATTTATGTGATGTGGATAATTAAAGAAATTCGTTTTGGGATTTAAAGGGGATAAACATGGGGTTTTATAAACCATGAATCTGATTTCTAAATTGAGTAGAAATGCATATACAATCTGAGATTTGTAGTTGTATCTGGTGAAATGTGTAAACCTGGATGATTTAGAAATGAATTGGTATTAGGGAATTGATATTTAACTGGGTTAAAGATTAAATGGGTCTTTACCCAAATTCGTGGAAACAGTAGAGAAAGCAAAATTAAGTGATGTTTCTGGACTCTGGGAAGGATCATTATAAGGATTTTGATGTTATTTATCGATGGGAAAACTTATTTTTCAGTGTAGAAGAAACTAGAGTTTGGAGGTGTGCATCAATGGCTGAAACAGCCAACTCGAAGAAGGCGACCTGATCCATCGATCGATCGATCGAAGGTGGACTATCTGTCGATCGATGGTCCAGAAAGTTTGACAGTTCGCCTAGTTTTTAATGTAAAGGGAAAATAATTAAAAATCCTTCCATGCCTTAGTTGTTGAGTAATTAATACATGGGTTTAAATCTAATTACTTGTGAATCAAGATTAATTACGATTTGAGGGCGGCTTGGTGTGACATCATAATTAAAATGAATTGGGATTTGGAGAAAATTAGGTGTGGCACACTAAGGTTGAATTTTGGAAAGTTTGTTTCGAAATGATTAAATATGAATGTAGTAAACAAATTCGGGAATAAAGGTTTGAGCGATACCAAAATGTAAATTTTATTTAGGTGAACGCTAAATAATTTAGAGTCGGGGATTTAGACTCGGGTAAGGTGACTTCGGGCCACAAGTGTAAGTCCAAATACATTGGTTGGGGTGGTACCAAAAAGGAATTAATGTGCAAATTAATTCATAATTAGAGTTGGGACATAAATTCAAAATAAAATGGAATAGGCTTGTGTCACGGACTAAGTGCACGGTGTAGCCGAGATATTTTATATTTATATATATAAGGTGTGTGATAGTATATATATATGATCTGTACATTAATATCAGTAAATAGATATTATTATGATATATATACTCTAGTGATATAGGGGGAGGTTGCGCATAGTGGATGAATCCCCTAGCTTGAGGAGTAGGGCGAGTATAATCCCAGGTCATAGCGTCCATTATATGGGTGAGGGGGATCTCACTTTCAGGGAAGGAATATGACCGCCTCCAACATTTATGTATTAACCAAGTTAATGAGCGGTTCTGACTTGGTAACTAGGTTATGTGAATATACCTAGTGGGATAGCACTATAGAGAATTTATACCCGGTGAGACTTTACTCGGGGGAAATCCTATTATTAAATGTTATTTCAGTATGTGTGAATACTGTAATATGATTGAGTATATAATTAGGTAAATAATTATATACGGGATAATTAATACAAAGCATTAGTTGTATTATAGGTATAACCGACGTGGAAGTTATATGAAATTAAAAAGGGAAATGATTTAATTAAGTTGATGATGATAATAACATAAAAATCATAATTAAAGTATACTCGGTTAGAGTAGGGTGTTTGCAAGGGGTTTTATAAATTATCTAGTCGTAAGATGAAGAACTAGGTAAATTTAATTAAGGCGTTAGTAGGGCACATTAGAGGAGGGGTGAGGGTGTCCTCAAGGGAGTACGACACTAACTAAAATATGGAGAGCATGCATGTTTATTTATTACTGCAAGTTAATCATTTGCTAAATGTTTTTCAAATGTTTTGGGTACTAACCCTTGCTATATAAATTTTTAAAAACCTTTTAGGTGTCCAGCCACAGGGACGCCAGGCTTGACTCTATTTCAGGAATCCGTTGCTACAGCATATGTGGATGTTGCGGGAATTTGATAGACACCTCACTCTTTCATTGTAGTATAGAGACTTCTATTAGTATTTCGAGCATGTCGCTCACAGTCCATTTAGTTTTCTTGTTAGATTTGTTGAGATTGATTACTTGTCTTTATTTTATATTTGTTGGATTTTGGGCCGATGGTTTATTCGGTTAGTCATTTAATTGTGTACGGTTATTTCAGTTAATTAAGATTATATTGTTGCTTTTATTTTCCGCATGAGTTTCATTTAAGTTAATGATAGATAAAACTTGGCACCAGTCTAATTCTCTCACGTAGGTGGTTAGTAATTAAAAAGGCCGCAGTGATGCTAAGAATGATCCAAATGAGAAACCTGTTCTAATTTAATTTAGGACTGATCACCCGGGGTTAATTAGGCTGGGTGTCACATTGGTTATCATCATATCATGCTTCCATTGATTATTTTCGAAAAGAAGTTACATTTCATCTGCCTGGTGAACCCGAGTTCCAGTTTACAGGGGAAATAAACGTTGTTCCTAATTGTCTTATATAAGTAATTAAGAGCAGGAGATTATTGAGTAAAGGTTGTACATGGTATTTAGATTATGTTGTTGATACTAGTAAAAAGAGTTAAAATTCAAGATATACCAGTGGTTAGAGAATTTTCTGATGTCTTCCTAGAGGAATTGCTATATTTTCCACCCGATAGGGAAGTAGAGTTTTCCATTGAATTAATTCCAGGTAATGGTCCAAATTCCCTTGCTCTATATAGAATGGTACTGACAGAGTTAAAAGAATTGAAAGTGCAATTACAAGATCTGATAAGCAGAGGTTTCATTCGGCCTAGTGTTTCACCATGGGTAGCCCCAATGTTATTTGTGAAAAAGAAAGATTGGACAATGCGATTATGTTTTGATGATCGATAATTGAATAAGGTGACCATTACAAACAAGTACCCTCTACCTCGTATCGATGATTTGTTTGACCAATTACAGGGGCCACGGTATTTTCGAAGATTGATTTGAGATCGGGTTACCACCGATTGAAATTAAAGGATAGTGATATTTCCAAAATAACTTTTCGGACTCGATATGGGCACTATGAGTTTTTGGTGATGCCATTTGGATTAACTAATGCTCAAGTAGTTTTTATGGATTTGATGAACCGGGTATTCCACCCGTTCATCTATTCATTTGTGATTGTATTCATCGACGATCTGTTTATTTACTCACGTAGCATGGAGGAACATGAGAAACATTTGAGACTTGAATTTCATATTTTGATAGAGAATAAATTATTTGCTAAATTCAGCAAGTGTGAGTTTTGGTTGAATGAAATTGTATTTTTAGGGCATGTTGTCTTGAGAAATGGGATATATATTGATCCAAATAAGGTGGAAGCAATCGTTGAATGGGAAAGTCCTAAGAATGTGACAGAAATTAGGAGTTTCCTAGGATTGCCAGGTTACTATCGTAGATTCATTAAGGGATTTTCAGCAATAGCATTACCATTGACAAAGTTGACTCGTAAAGAAGTGAAGTTTTTATGCGATGAAGAATGCGAGAGGTGTTTTAAAGAATTAAAGAATCAGTTCGTTTCATCTCCTATACTTACTACTTTATGTGGGAATGAGTCTTTTATAATCTATACAGATGCTTCATTTCAGGGGTTAGGATGTGTTCTTATGCAGAATGGGAAGGTAATAGCATATGCTTCCAAACAATTAAAAACACATGAATGAAACTACCCTATGCATGATTTAGAGTTAACAGCTATTGTTTTTTCTTTGAAGTTATAGAGACATTACTTGTATGGAGAAACTTGTGAGATATATACGGATCATCAAAGCTTGAAATACTTATTTACACAAAAAGAACTGAATTTCACACAGAGGCATTGGCTACAGGTAATTAAAGACTATGATTGTACCATTCATCATCATCCTGGTAAGGCCAATGTAGTAGCAGATGCTTTGAGTCAAAAATCATCGTGGATTCTAGGTTACATACAGTGTGCACGTGTGGGAAATATCCTTGACTTGGCCTTGATGGGTATTGAATTAAGGTTTTCAAAAAGGGGAGGCTTATTAGTACATGTCACAGTGAGACATTTATTGGCAAAATGTATACGAAATTTGCAGATCAGTGATCCATTCCTTGAGAAAAAAGAAACAAGATGTCCTGGATGGTAAAGAGAGTGACTTTGAGATTAAGAATGATGAATCACTGTGTTATAAAAATAGGATTTGTGTACCAAATGATCCACCCTTAAAGAAGAATATATTAGAAGAGTCACATAGTTCTATTTACTCTATACATCCAGGAGGTACTAAAATGTACATAGATTTGAAATAGTATTACTGGTAGAACAATATGAAACGTGACATTGTAGAGTTCATAGCTAAAGGTTTAGTATGCCAACAAGTAAAGGAGGAGCAACTGAAGCCGACGGGATTATTACAGTCATTACCTATTCTAGAATGGAGGACTTTGTTATAGGATTACCCCGATCACCAAAGGGCCATGATTCTATTTGGGTGATTGTAGACCAATTGACAAAGTCATCTCCTTTTCTTCTAGTTAAGACCACCTACACTGTTGACAAGTGTGCACGTATGTACATTGATGAGACTATCTGTTTACATGGGGCACCAGTGTCAATTATATCAGATAGAGATCCAACATTCACTTCTAAGTTTGGGCCTCGTCTACAGAATGCCATGGGCACAAGTTTGAAGTTCAGCACTGCATTTCATCCACAAACCGATGGGAAATTAGAAAGGACGATTCAAATATTAGAAGACATATTGCGAGCTTGTGTATTTAACTTTAAAGGTAGTTGGGATTATCATTTGCCATTGATGGACTTATCATATAATAATAGTTATCAGTCCACCATTGGTATGGCTCCGTATAAAGCTTTATATGGGAGGAGATGTAGAATGCCTTTTTGTTGGGATGAAGTACGTGAAAGGAAACTTTTGGGTCCTAAATTGATTGATATGACAACAAAAAAGATCAAAATGATTCGGGAACGGATAAAGATATCACAAAGCAGGCCGAAATTTTATACAGATAAGAGAAATCAGCCATTGGAATTTTAAATGGAGGATTTTGTATTCCTACATATTTCACCATGGAAAGGCGTTATGAGATTTGGGAAAAAGGGGAAACTAAGTCAAAGATACATTGGAACATATGAAGTGTTGGAAAGAATTGGGGCCCGAGTATATAGATTAGCATTACCTCCAGAGTTGTCTCGTTTACATTATGTGTTTCACGTATCGATGCTTCGTAAGTAGTTGGTAGATCCATCTCATCAATTGAAAACACGACCAATTGAACTAAAGGAAGACTTGTCATACATTGAAGAACTGGTGGAAATTATTGATCGTAAGGAGCAAATATTAAGGAATAAAGTTATTGCCCTAGTTAAAGTTATGTGGATGAGCTAGGGAGTTAAATAAGAAACAGGGAAATGGAGGATAACATGAAGAAACAGTATCCCCAATTGTTTGGTAAGTGACCTTTATATTAAATTTCGGGGATGAAATTTTCTAATGGGGTGAGTTGTGACAACTCAGATATAATTATGAAATCATGATTAGCTTATGCGATATGGATAATATGTTATTAGTATATATAATGTTAAGTCATCATGCTTAGTCTAATCCTACCTTCATAAATCATGAAATATTGAATTAGTTACAAATATAAAATTTTGAAGTTTCGGTAGGAATGTTCATGTTTAAGACCAGTTTTGACCTTTATGAAATATCAATTGACTTGAGGTGAAAATGAGATATTTGTATACATGTGATTTATGATTGTAACCCAACAAACGGTGTGTGAAACGGAGGTCCGAGTAAGAAGTTATACTGAAATTACTAACCAGGTGCAAATTTGTCCATCCGTTTAAGTTGTAATTTGTCCTTTATACCCAACAAGTGTCTTAAAGTGATTGGTTAGAGGTGTAGGTTGGTTTGGCCGATCTTATACCTTTGAAATAACCTTATCCTTCAGCCAAAATCGGCCATGAAAGATTTTTACCTTGAGGAAAGAGAATTACGGAGTTTAGGAAGAAAAGGTGAGGAGAAGAAGTGTAGAAAAATCAGTAGAAATTACATAAATGTCCCAAAGGTAATCCTAATCGAAAATCTTGTTATTTTTCTTATATTACTTATTTAGATGATAGAAATCATCATTTTTTTACTAAAATTTCATCCATTTATATATATATGTATGGTTAGATGCAAGTTTAAGTTCAGTTGAATGCACAAACACTTAAAATTGCTTTGTATTGAAACCCCTTGCATTCAAACTTGAATATATTTTTGTATGCTTACTGTAATTGAGAAATTTCAATTGGATATGAAACTAGATTGATAAATTCATATCATATCCAAAAATTAGAATTTATCTCCTTCTGGTTAGGACTTAATGACGATTTAAAGTTGGTATATAATTGATGCTTTTATATTTCATTTCGGTATGCCATGAGTTTGGTCAAGCTTTTGAATTAGCAAATTAGGTCAAAAAATTATGTAACTTTAATTATGAACTATTCAGTATGCATACTAAAAATGGGTTGAAAATCGTGTAAAGTTATAATGTAGAAAAATAATAAAAATTATTGGAAGTTGAAGAAACAATAGAGGATCTTGTAGGGAAGATTTCTTGTGTTGTAAAGAAATGGTCATAACTTGCTGTAGAAAACTTGAAAAATTACATCGTCACTTGTAATGGAAAGTATATTCAGATATGATTTCATATTGATAAGATTTGATACATGTAGTTGTTCAATTTTTGAATATAGGATGGTTAAGTATGTAGGACAATAATTTGAGGCCATACTGGATACCCCATGAAAGAAAATTGTTATCTCCTCTTTCCAAAGAGTATTTTAAGCACATGTCTCATGTGTATGTACATTGAGAAGTGTTTTTTCATATTTACTTGGGTTTAGTTATAAATCCCTTATGAGGTATTTCCTACGGTTGAATGTTCATAACTTTATCAACATGTGTACCATTGTTTTGTCTTTACTCATGTTTCATGGAATGTGACTTAAGTGGAATTATATTGTTGTTGTATAGTCATTGAAAGTTACATAATTATGTTAGGATAATAATTATGATTGAGATTTAGTACTGATTTAGTTAGATTGATAGGTCTAAGTTCTAATCAACCTAGTTCAGCTCCACCCGAAGGAAACGTGAATACATAGGATTCAACTATGGTGATGTATTTATATACTATTATGAATATGATCATAATATTATGAATATAAAAGTGTTCATTTCGGTTTATCAAAATGGGAGGTTACTTCCCAAGCCGAAATGGGGGAGATTTGTCTATTAATGACAAGGGGTTACTCCTCGACCAGGAATGGGGGAGAATTTTCTATTTAGACAGGATATGTGAATCATGATTCGAAAAAGTTGGTCATTCATTATGAATGAGACTGATAAGTTAATACATAATTATATGGACATGATTTATTGCATTTAAATTCATGCAGTAGTATAGCAGTAATGCATTCACTGGTCTATTTTGCTCATGGTTCATATGTTCACATTTTTTTTCCAGGTAACACGATGTCAGTGCCAAATCTTGGAAGTCGGGTTGGGTTAGCCAGGAATGGGATAAATAAAGATTTGGTTTAATGTAAATGATGTAATTAAGTTAACTAATCTTTCAAGCTAGTTTTTATGGGCATGACTACTCTGATGTTGCAAAAAGGTTTTTAGTTATATGGATTCACAATGATGACTTTGAAATTAAAACTCGTGTTTATGATTTGGTAAAATTAATCGTGTTATGACTCACTTTGACTTCCAAACTTAATTATAAGTAACTAGGCTGGGTGTGTCACACGCGCTCAAGAAGGTCTCCAAGTATTTTATCTTTTGGGAGATCTTTAAAAATCAAAGTGGGAACATCAAGATCCTTTTGGAGTCATTTTCAAAATTATTATCTTCCTCAAAAAAAGATATTAGATCAGTACTATCAGGTGGTATAATTGTGTGATTTTTAAATATATTAATAGACGTTTGTATAGATTTTATACGCATGTTATAAATTCTATACGCCTTACTATTTGGAGAATAACATAAGAAAATTCATTTATCCCCTCGTGTATCAAACTTAGACAAATTTTCTCTATCTTTACTCACGTAGCAGATGCTACCGAAGGTATGTTAGGCTTGTTTCTATAAGAAATCTCATACGGTATATTTTTAGAATATTTTTGGAGGTATATATGATAAATAAGATGGCATGAAGTTTGAAATACCTCTACTAAAAAAATATTTAGCACGATTATTTGCATTTAGAATTAACCTATCCTTCTCTTGAATGGTTTCATTCTTTCTTTTAGAAATTCCATTCTATTGTGGTGTGTTTGGGGAACTAAGTTCATGTTTGTGACCATTACTGGCAAAATATACAACAATTCCAGTATCTTTAAATTTTCAACCCCTATCTCTCCTTATTCAATTCACTTGGATCTTCTTCTCATATTCACTTTTTAACAAAATTCATAAAACTCTTTATAAGTTGATGATGTATCATTCATAAAAGCCAAACAAGTTAAAGGAATAAAGTCATCCACCATTACCAGAAGGTAGTTGTTTCCACACAAGCAAATTATTCTAGTTGGACCTATAAGGTCATGTCTACTAGTTCTAGTGGTTTAAATGTTAAGATATCTTTAAATTTCTTGTTTTTATCTTTAATAATTTTTCTCAGTAAACATGGTTCACAGATAATATTTTGAACCTTATTAATTATAAGCCAGCCACATAAAAGTTCTTGAGTTATCAATCTATTGATATTTACAAAATTTATGTGACTTAATCAATTATTCCATAAGTCAGCTTCATCTAGCCTAGTCAGTTGACATTTTTGGGTTTCAGAACCTAGAACAACAATGTAACAGTTGTCCTTGGTCTATTACCCATACGAATACATTGACCACTTTTATTAGAAAATTTGCAATCAATTTTTGAAAAATTGACTTTGTGTCTACATCACAAAATGACTAATTCTAAGAAGTGTTGATTTTATACTTTTAAACAAAAGAATATCAGTAAGTAAAGGAAGTACAATCTCTCTAATTGTTCCCTTGTCAATGGTTTGGAAAGATTCACCATTTATAAACAAAAAATTACCACCTATATAATCTACTATGTTTTTTAAATGGGAAATGTCCCCAATCATGTGTTTAGAATAAACATAGTTTAAATACTAACCAACAGAGGTGCTTTTATCTTTAAAAGCAAATACTGAGAGTGCCTCTCAACGGTAACTACACAAATAAAAATTAATTCACCTGATTCAAGAAAAAGGAAGATTGATTTGTAATTACACAGGGGTAAACAATTGTAAAAGTCTATATGAAAAAATATTCTACTCTGTTTTAAAATCCAAATTTTATCTTCTTAAATTAAGGCAATGATTCTAAAAGATGCGGAAAAGTAAAAACAATTATCACAAGACGAGATGTACGAGGGAAAACCCTACTAACGGGAAAAACCTCAGACCAAAATTAGCCAAAAATGCACTACGGTAGAGTCTCACAAAAGGAATCTATGAGACACATATACACGTTTCACTAGAAACCCCTTCACACAATATCTTCAGAAGAAATCCCCAACACGTGAAGAATGCTATATAATAGCTACCGATTTTGGTCCTCACCCAATGTCTTCAGATCCTGTTATTTTATAAACAAATATTTTTTTAAATTAAAGCAACTTTGTGCCAAGAATGGAAACTTTAAGAACCAAAAAAGTTAAATCAAGGATTATGAGGGGATCCTAAAAGGTTATGTATGTGTATTATAAGGTGTTGGTGCTCTATATCTCCCAATAGACTTTTCAAGCCAAAGTAGAGAAAATAAATGCTTATGAACAAAAGTTTTTGAAAACTATTTAAACACAAATATGAGTATATAGATATCTGAAGCTTTCTCAAAGAGAAAACCCAAAAGTTATACCTTGAATAAATCAAAGAAGAGTGAAAAATATTCTCTCAAATATTGAAATGATTTTGATCAGCGAAGATATTTTTCGTAAACTATCACTCTTATATTTTGGAAGAGTATTGAGTACATAACTATATATCCACAAGGTAGGAAACATTTAGTAGAATAATAGGTTAGGTGTCAAACTCTTAAGTTCTCAAGTAGTCACATTTAAGACTAAATTAGCCGAAAAGGTGTACTTGGGAAACTTGCAATTGAGATACTAAGGAGAGGTGTTCCAAAAAGGTTCTTTTGGTGCTTTGTAAACCCATTCGCTAGTAGATTCATTGCAAAAAAAAAATCTTCACTCGAGTGAACATGAAGCAATACATGTGATGCAAAGTTCTAGAGAAAAATAATGGAGGACAAAGTACCAACGAAGAGTTGTTCAATGTAGCAAATAAAAACTTTACCCTAACGAGCATACCATGTAGTTGTCCAGTGAATTGTCCCGTTTTGCCTCAAAAAGATTTTAAAAATAGTTTTGGCAAAACCATAAGTATATTCATTCCAACCAAAAAAAAAAGATGAAAAAAAAAAAGAAAATAGAATTTTGTTTATATGAGGAGTATATTTGCATAGTGTAATTGACAACTTTTCCAAGAAGGTTAATTACAAAGATTTTGCAATTATGAAGAAAATTAACCAAAGGGTGAATATAATTCCTCCAGCTATTTATACATCTTACAATATCCCCTTTTATTGAATTCTGAGACAAAACATAAAATAAAAAATTACAAGAAAATAAGAAAGTCTACCATTTTAAAACTTTCTTAGCCAAGGGAAAATACAAAATTGAAAATCATATTTTTTGTAAGTAACTAATCACAACAAAATACTCAACCATCTTCATGGGTTAAAAGAGATGATTGCAAAAATACTTTCCCGTCACACACAAGAAAATTCATCGAAATACCATTGTGTAATTAAAATACCAACTTGTATGAAAGCTCTAGTCGACTAAACTTGAGGTTTAGTCGACTAAAAGTGTAAGAAATTTTTTTATCCAACTAAACTATTTTTAAGCAACTAAAACAATGACTAATGTATGATGTGTGACAAATCTAGAGACTCCATTAATCATTTGATTTTGAATTGTGACTACTTATATTGTTATTGGAAGAAAGTATTACAAATTGTGGGGTTTTAGGCAACATTTATCAATTTTCTAGGTATTTTATGATATTAAATCTAACAATAAAGCAAAACCATTCCATAGACTTATTGGAAGTGTCTTTATTACCACTTACGTATATTGTTTTATTGACAACATGTCTTCTTTTCTTGAAGAAGATTAAATTATGAAAGCTATTAATGATCTGAATCTGGACATTATACTTGGTCCTGATGGCTTTGGTGGTTATTTTTATTCCATCTTTTGGCACATCATCAAAGAAGATCTCATTAAGGTCATTCATTACTTATTTGTAGTGCAAACCTACCTATTAGTTGGTCAAGTACATCTTTAGTTCTCATTCCCAAAGTCAAGAATCTACCTCTTGTAGCAAATATAGACCAACCAGTCTTTGCAACTTCAATGAAAAAATTATTTCCAAAATTATCAATTCCATATTGTATACTATTTTTAAAAGCATTATTCTCCTAATCAAAGTGGTTTTACTCTTGGTAGAAGCATCCAAGATGATATCAACCATGCTTAAAAAATGATTGCTGACTTGGGAAAGAAAGTTTATTGTTCAAATATCATTCTTAAACTTGATATGGAGAAAGCTTATGATAGGGTGTCTTGGTCTTATTTAATTAATGTTCTCAGAAAGTTTGGTTTATGTGATACTATCATTGATATTATTTGGACACTAATTTCTAATAATTGTTTTTTTGTTCTTCTAAATGATGATATGGAAGGTTTCTTCAAATCAAAAAGAGGATTAACGAAAGGTAATCCTTTGTCTCCAAGCCTCTTCATCATTAGTGCAGAAACTCTTAGCAGAGGCATTGATTATTGTAACACCCCGTATTTTTTATGATTTTAAATATAGGATTAATTAAATTTAATATGGGAAATTATTTTACAATTAATTTGGATTAAAATAAAAATTAACTAGCGAGACGAGGGTTATTATTTATTGATGCGAATTGTATTTATTTTACTTGGGGAATAAAGTAACATGTGACTATCAATTTATTAAAATTTTCGCCAGTGAAAAATACGATAGTTACAGTAATTAAGTCAGGACGAGTGTTAGTCCTGTCGGGACTCAATTTAATGGAATAAAAAATAAATTATTTTTAAGTCATCCAAGTGGTCATTTCGACTGCACCAAACTATACGGAAGGGTTGAGATAGTCAGAAATGTCTAGTTGGGGTTTTGTTTGGGCCCAGGGACAGTTTTAGGCCAAATCGGCACCCTAGGAGGGCATTTTAGTGATTTGCACTTTTGGGGAAATAACACCTACAAATTTTTAAGTGAAATATATCTGATTTGAGAAGTAGGGTTAGGGATAATTACATGATAAACAAAGAAAATCCACAGATAGGCCATAGGAGGAAGAGGAGAGGAGTTCCAAGGGTAGAACCACCTTTTTGCACCACCAGCACCGTTGGATTATAGATCGAGGAGAAGAGAAGGCCAATATACCCCCCATCTTCAACGGATCAGAGCTACCAAAAGATGTTAGTGTTTAATCTTGAAAACTTATAGCATGTATGATATCCATGTTAGTGTAGGTTGAATTAACTATGAAATTCATGTGATTTGAAAGTTCTTTGGAATGCATATATCATTATCTTGGGCGAAATTGGTATAGAATAGAATCCTCCATGTAGGTAGTATGAAACCCATGAAATTATATGAATCTTGATAAAGAAATCTGGGTTTTGATGGGTATGATTGAGTTATAGAACAATTTCTTGAATTTGAAGAAGTCTATGAAACTAGGTAAATTAAATCATCTGTTAGAAACTGTTTTGAGCTGTATTGGTTCCGAAAATGGCTATTCTGTCCGCAAGTCCTCGTAGAAAATCCTGTTTTCTAAATTTTGTTTGCTGATACGTGTTTTCCAAAATGACTCCGAAATGCCTCAAAACTTTATTTTCAAAATATGCGTAGATTCATGGGGGAAATTTTAAGAAATGTTATTTTGAGTTGTTATTCCATTAGAGGTTGCCTAGATTGATTGATTGTGATTGTTATTCTATAATAAAGATACTAGACCTAAAGTGGAGATTAGGTTTACATAAAGTGAGACGAATAAATATTGGGATAATTGAGAAAATTGTTCCGTTTGAGTTAAAACCTTGCGACGTAGTTAATTCGGGGGAAATGGAATAACCCACGATGATTTTTAGGGCAAATTAATAGTGGTAGAATTGGTTTAATTACATTAAAATATTCTTGGGTAGTGAATCATCCTTGGGGGAAAAAAAAAAAATATATATATATATATATATATATATATCGGTAGTTAGTGAGAAAAAAATAATACTACGTATGTATTATAATATTTGGGTTGTTAATACCTATAGTAATATTTATTATGTATACAAACCAATGCTGACAGTCTTATCTCGACGAGCCCATTGGGGGGATTTTAGATTTGGTTCCTCAGAACATGGAACCTAGGTACGGGGTATCAGTGAGAACAGTAGTGTTCACAATCATTTGGGTTCGTATGTATGTGTGTAGCCTAAGGACTGGGAACTATTTTCGCCTCCAATATATGTGATTTGTATTTATGGTTCGTGAGAGATACCGAATCGATTATCCTTATTTAGTACGAAATGTACCAGGACTTGGTAGCAGAGTATGCATGCACTGCAGCTGAGTCTAGGGGTGTCATATTAGTGTGTATATATATATATATATGTATATATATATATATATATATATATATATATATATATATATATATATATGTTTGTGCCATTATCTACTGCATGAAATTAGTAGATAAGAAAGATTGTGAAATCTAAATTAACTTAACTATATGAACACTTAATTGTACTTGTGAGAACCCTTAATCGAGATATTAAAGGCAGAAATATTTATTAATATTATATGGGAAATACGTGATATTATTACGAGTCATAGTTAGAAGGTTTATGACTACGATCTAGTTAGGTGTGATATCGATAACTAGAATGGTCTAGAGGTACTTTAGGTGCGCACAATAGTTGAGAGGTGAGAATCTCAAGTGAGAGCTCGAAAAGCTGACATGTATATAGTATTTGCTTTACCACATTTTAAATACTTGCTAAACTGTTTTAAAATTTTTTTTGCACTTGGGCTCCGACCCGTCTCTTGCAAATATATTTTCTCTTGTGCAACTATTTTAGGTGTCGAGCCACAGGGACGCCAAACATAAACCATCAGACCGTTTGACATGCTCCAGCTATTGTGGGGGTTGTAGGTCCTCGTGATTAGACACCTCCACTATTATTCATTCAGATCCTAGTAGCAGTTTTTCAATTAGGGCATGTTGCCCATTCTTAGTTTTGTATCTCCGAGACATTTTATTTCAGTATTCAATTTTTAGTTAGATTCAATTTTATATTGGTTTGTTGGATTTGAGATTATTTATGTGGGACGTTTATTCTAGTTTTATCTAATTCGGTTAGTTGATTTCTCAATTTTTGTTGTTATTATTATTATTATTATTATTATTATTATTATTATTATTATTATTATTATTATTATTATTATTATTATTATTATTATTATTATTATTATTATTATTATTATTATTATTATTATTATTATTATTATTGTTTTATTCATGAGAATGGCAACTATGTTTAATGATTTGAATTGTTGAATATTAATATGGATTAAAAGTTTTTAGCACTAACTTAATCAACTATTAGGTGATTAATAAAATAAATATTTTTCGACGGTGATGCTAAGAATGAACTAACCGGATATTCTGTTTTAAATTTTTTAAAGAATTAATGACCCAGTATTTAACTGGGCGAGATGTCACGGGTGATATCAGAGCATCAGGTTCTAGAGTATTTTAGGATTTGTTCGGCTTATTACGTTTCAGCGTAGCGTTCTTTGATATAAATCCTTATCATAGGTTTGTTGTATTCCTCTACGTTTGTGACTTACATTCTCCTACAAATAAGTATGGTTGATGTGATTCATATACGAGTTCTGTTGGAATTCGTACAGTGAAAATTTATAGGACGACCAATGAGGGTTATAAGAAGGAGTGCGGGAGGAAAAGCTCAATAGAAGACATAGAGGATTCTGGGAATGGTGATTGCGACAAAAGTCACCATGATTGCTATTCAAGCAAGTGATAATGGGAAAATCACTCGAAAGTAGTAACTTCCCCATATACCGTCATAATGAACGTTAGTACTATTTCATACTCGCCTAACTTCATCGGCAAAAGGGTGAGGGAGTTGGAAGAACTATTTTGAAGAGAAATTTATAAAGATGTGTGGAACTGAAAAAAGTTTAATAGTGCAATGGAAGAAGAAAATCCAAGGTAACCATGTAGGGTAAAGTACAACAACACCCAGGATTTAATTTTGGGCAAATTTTTAGCTCATAAGAGCGGTATTAAGTGATGAGAGTCAGTCACCACATATAAAAAATTATGTGTGAAATTCAATGACAAGTTTGAGTACGGTGTAACCACGGGGTCTTCCATCTGCTGTTCTAACAGAGATACATATAGAATTTTGAAACGGACCACAGGTGGGTAAGATAGAGACTGATCGTTAGAGAAAGGTTAATGTGATTAACAAACATCGTACCTGGCAACGGGACGTAGAATAAAAATGTGTTTATAGTTGATAAAGGACCCTGAGTAGAATACAAAAAGTATGGATGATAAATCTTGGTAGGATGAGGTTGTACGTTTAAAAGGTTATATCAACACTTCCAGAAGAAGTGAGTCTGAAGGATTAGAGAATCTAGATGAAAAGCAAGACTAGACTTAACGCTTTTAGTGAAGCATGACATGACAGTATACCCAATAGGGAACCCATTTAGATGATTTTGATTGATGAATTCCTACAAAATGAGGATGGAGTGAATCAGGGCCATAGAGGCCAATAATAAGTTCCATAGGGCCAACATAGCCAGAAGGATAACTGGAGTAAAAATTAGGTAAGACTACTAAGTCCAAGAGGAGGGCACCCTGACATGGACAGTGAGGACAAAGATAGAGGGATAGCACAGGAAATTGTCCTATGTATAGAGAGTAGGTTCACCTGTGTTGAAATTGTTCAAAGCAAGATAGTGAGACAAGTAAAACTGAGAACTGTACCAGTGGAGCACAACAGTAAGAGGAGCGGGATTTTCGGTAAGGAAAATCGGGCTAAGAGAGTAAGGTTAGGGGTTACCGACCCAAGAGTGGTGGGTTCAAGTAGGACCAGCAAGGTCCACACCATATCCGTTCCTCAGGGTCATTGGGACTAAATAGAAGGATGAAGGAGGCCAACAGGGCTAGGGTTAGGGACATGGGTATTTCTCTGACGGTTGTTACATAGAGAAAAGATTTTTGGTTCGATGCTTCACTTAAGAAAGTGTATTCCATAATAAAAGAAGGAATTACCCAAAGCTAGGCATGGAGAAACTACAGGATGAGAGCCTAAATGTACAACCATTGTAACAGATCGGGGGTTAGTTTCGGTACGGGAGTACCTTTAGGAAACCAATGATCAGGAGAGATAGATGCCAAAGGGAGGTAATGTCTTTGTTTCACCCTTACAAATACGAAGTTTTCTCGAGTGACATGTATACGTCACAAGGTATGATTGTTAATAATAAAATTCGAGAGTGAGTCGAGTTTAATGGATGTGTTGGTAATATAGGCCTGGTTGATATAGAAATTGGTACCGTTGGGTAACGGGGATCATTTATGTGTCCCCCATAAGGGAGAGGGTATAGGCACCGAAAGAAATTTACGTTTTGATTTTTCTACTTTTAAGAGTTAGAAAAGTAAAACTTATTATAACCATATGTAGAGACTGGATACCGAGAGTTTGAGTGGTAGTAGGTTGTGTGATAAGACTATCGTGCTTGTTATTCTAGGGTGAGATTTATTATTTTGTTAGGCATATCCTGAAAGAGGGTTGAGCCTACTTTCATATATTGTATGTTATGTGATGATCAAATATAAAGATCTATATCTTTAATGTTATACATCGAAATGGAAATATTATATACTTCGGTGAGTATGTAGTCTAGTTGTATTTGATCCTGGTGCATAAGGACATTTCACTGATGAGATTCAATGTGCTTTATGTTCGTTGTCGAGCGAAGATACATAGCTCGTTATCTTTATAGCGCTAAGAACTTGTGATTGTAAGAGCGCCATGAAGTTAGTCATCTTTAGTGGCATAAGAGTGGACCAGTAGACGTTTATGTCAGCAAACGGGATTTTAGGGGTACATATTATGAATTGAGGACCTAATAGATCTCGATGACCAGCAATCTTAGAATCAAGAGGGTTCCTTGTTTGGATTTCTCTTTGCGATACATCCCATACATGAAACTTAGCGAACGTTGGAAGTTGGAAAAGGTTTGGTGTTTAGTACATGGGTTTAGCACCTTAGTTATTATACATATATGTGAATATACCTGAGAGTCGATAGTTTTATTTTTATATAAGTTCAGTAGAGCCGTAAAATCCTGATGTGAAAATTTAGTGTAGAATGTTTTCATCGTGAATAGATTTAGTGGGGTAACCTAGAAAATAATGAAATTACAACTAAGTGGGTGGTTGAATATAACCTTACAGTATAGTCATGATAAGTATATTACGTTAAATGCAAGTATATTATGCTCAGTTGATTTGTGCTAAAGTGCACAAGACATAGGGTGTATGGGATCCCTAGTTAGTTGAAATTTTCAGTATCATTCTCGAGGAGAAAATGTGAAAACATATGAAATGAACGTAGATGCACATGTAATATAGAGATGGGACTAAAATAAGACAAAGAGAATATATTTGAGTTAAGAGCAATGCGTGTCACCAAAAACCAAAGAGCAGATGGAAATGGAGTGATTAGAGTGTTGAAAAGTACAAAGAATGTACATTTTTATTTTCGGTGATAATCAGAAACTCCTCCGCGCAGGGGAGTAATATGAGGAGAACTACGTCATAACCAATTAAAGGTTTAAAGGTCTGACTTTGGTAGACAAGAAGTGAATAGGATGTCATCTTTGCAAAATTCAGGAAGGTGGCGAAAGTATACCACCGTATACTAATTTTGGAATCTAACATAAGAGGTCAAGGGTGGTTAGGATTGTCTCTCATGGAGAGAGTTATGAGATTTAGCATCAAGAGTAATGGGCACGTAGGAAATATGGAATTTTCCAACATAGATGATAGAGTCAGTAAAGTGTAGGCTCGTCTTTTTGAAGAATTATTAGTGGGTTCGCGATAATAAGGTGTGCTATTGTATAGGCGATACTTAAAGAAATATATCAACATATACGAGTGGAAATGACTAGTAGCTAAACTGGAGTAGTAAGGAATGGACATTCAGCCAAAAAGGGTGATGCTGATATAGGTATAGTGGAAGTACCAAAACATTATTACTAGTTAAATTCGAATATGTTTGGATGACTAGAGTGTTAGAATTCGTAGTTTTAGTGCCAAGACATATCCGAATTCTGAGGACGAATCAAATGTTGGAAGATACACTACAAGTGTGTATACTTGACTTGGGAGGAGGTTGCGAACAATATATTTCACTAGTGGAGCTTGAATATAATAACTCCTATTAGTTTATAATTGGCATGACACCATTCGAGGCGTTTTACAGTAGGACCTGTCATTCTCCTGCTTGTTGGCTAGAGGTGGGGGACAATAAGCTGTGCGGGCCAAAGTTGATTCAGGACACTACTTCTAGGATAAAGATGATTCGAGGTCGTATAGAGGTAGCCCAGGACAAATAGAAAATCTACGTCGATGCCAAACGGTTCTTTCGAGAGTTGATGTGGGGGACCAGGAATTACTATGAATATCTCCTATGAAGGAGATAATGAGATTTAGGAATGAAGGAAAGTTGTCACCGAGGTACGTGGGCCATTTTTCAATTATCGAGAAGATAGGACCAGTTTCATATAGACTTGGGTTGCCAAAGCACTTGCATCGTATTCATGATGTGTTCCATATTTCTTCACTGAGACGGTATCTCTGGGATGAGTTGGCTCACACTCACATCGCGCTGGAGGAGATTAACTTACCTCCTGATAGTTCATATAAGGAGAGATCGGTGGCTATCCTAGATCATAGTGAGAAGAGATTGAGGTCAGAGGTAGTTCCACTTGTGCGTGTCCAGTGGGAGATCCATAATGTCGAGGAGTCTACTTGGGAGCGCGAGATTGAGATGCGCAAAAAATATCCAGAGGTATACGTTTATTTCCTGAGTGTACTTTTATTTCCCAAATCTCAGGACGAAATTCCATTGTAAGGGGGGGGGGGGGAGTATGTAACACCCCGTAGTTTCAATGATTTTTAAATATAGGATTAATTAAATTAAATATGGGAAATTATTTTATAATTAATCTTGATTAAAATAAATATTAACTAGCGAGATGAATTTTAGTATTTATTGATGTGAATTGTATTGATTATTATTGGGGGAACAAAGTAACATGTGACTATGAATTTATGAAAATTATCGCGAGTGAAAAATACGATAGTTACATTAATTAAGTTCGAATGTGCGTGTCAGTCGTGTCGGGCCTCAATTTAATGGAATAAAAAGTAATTTATTTTTAAGTCATCCAAGTGGTCATTCGAGTGCGCCAAAGTATCTAAAAGGGTCGAGATAGTCTGAAAAGTCTAGCCGGGGGTTTTGTTTGGGTCCCAGGGCAGTTTAAAGCCAAATCGGCACTCCAGGAGGGCATTTTGGTCATTCAATTTTTTGGGAAAATAACATCTATAAATTTATAAGTGCAATCTGATTAGAGAAGGGGGGGTTAGGGCTAATTACATAAGAAATAAAGAGAATCCACATAGAGGCCATAAGAGGAAGAGGATAGGAGTTCTAATGGTAGAACCACCTTCTTGCACCACCATCACCGCTGGATTGTAGATCGAGAAGAGGAGAACACCAATATACCCATGATCTTCAATGGATTAGACCTACCAAAAGAGGCAAGTGTTTAATCTTGCAAACTTATGGCATATATTATATCCATGTTAGTGTAGGTTGAATTAATTATGAAATTCATGTGATTTGAATGAAATTTTGAAGATATATATATCATTGTCTTGGGTGAAATTGATATTGAATAAAATCCTCCATGTAGGTAGTATGAAACCCATGAAATTATATTGAATCTTGATGATGAAATCTGAGTTTTGATGGTTATCATTGAATTGTAAAATAATTTCTGGAATTTGAAGAAGTCTATGAAATTGGGTAAATTAGATCGTCATTTTAGAAACTACTTTAGGCATTTTGGTTCCGAAAATGGCTATTCTGTCCGCATAGCCTCGTAGAAAATCATGTTTTCTGAATTTTGTTCTCTGATACGTGTTTTCCAAGACGACTCTGAAATGCCTCAAAACTTCATTTTAAAAATCTGGGCAAATTCGTGGGAAAATTTTAAGAAATATTATTTTTAGTTGTTATTCTATTGGAGGTTGCCTACATTGACTTATTGTTATTGTTGTTATATAATAAGGACATTAGACCTAAAGTGTAGATTAGGTTTACATAAAGTGAGACGAATAAATAATGGGATACTTGAGAAAATTATTCTGTTTGAGTTAAAACCTTGTGAATTGGTTAATTTGAGGGAAATGGAATAACCCGCGATGATTATTAGGGTAAATTAATAGTGGGAGAATTGGGTTAATTATGTTAGAAGATTCTTGTGTAGTAAATCATACTTAGGGAAAATACAATGGGGAGAATATTTGTAAGTTAGTAAATATATCGGTAGTATTAGTGAGAAAGAAATAATACTACGTATGTATTATAATATTTGGGTTATGTGTATACCTAATGATCTTAATAGGTTGTGTGAATACCTATAGTAGTATTTATTATGTGTATGGCATTCCTACACTTCTTGCTATTGCGAGAGGTTTTTGAAAGGGAACAGTCTTATCCTGATGATCCCATTGGGGGGATTTTAGATTTGGTGCCTCAGAACATGGAACCTATGTACGGGCTATCTGTGAGGACGGTAGTGTTAACGGTCATTTGGGTGCGTAAGTATGTGCATAGACCATAGACTTGGAACTATGTTCTTCTCCAATATGTGTGATTTGTATTTATGGTTCATGAGAGATATCAAACTGATTGTACTTATTTAGTACTAGGACTTGATAGTAGAGTATGCATGCACAGCAACTGAGTGTAGGTGTTTCGTATTAGTATATATAGTGTAGTGATGAATATATATATATATATATATATATATATATATATATGCCTGCGCTATTATCTACTGCATGAAATTAGTAGATGAGAAAGATTGTGCAATCTAAATTAACTTAAGTGTGTGAACACTTAATTATCCTTGTGAAAACTCTTACTCGAGATATTAAAGGTAGAAACATTTATTAATATTATGTGGGAAATACGTGATATTATTATGAGTGATAGTTAGAAGGTTTATGGCTAAAATCTAGTTAGGTGTGATATCAATAACCATAATGGTCTAGAGGTACATTAGGTATGCACAATAATTGAGAGGTGAGAATATCAAGTGGGAGCTCGAAAAGCTAACATGTATGTAGTATTTGCTTTACTGCATTTTAATACTTGCTAAAGTGTAAAGTATTTTACACTCGGGCTCTGACCCGTCTTTTGCAAATCTATTTTTTCTTGTGCAACAATTTTAGATGTCCAACCACAAGGAGGCCAAATATAGACCATCGCACCATTTAACGTGATGCAGCTATTGTGGGATTTGTAGGCCCTCGTGATTAGACGCCTCCACTATTATTCATTCAGTTCCTAGTAGCAGTATTTCAGTTAGGGCATGTTGCCCATTCTTAGTTGTGTATTTTCGAGACATTTTATTTCACTATTCAGTTTTAGTTGGATTCAGTTTTGTATTGGTTTGTTGGATTTGAGATTATTTAACTCGATCGTTTATTCCAGTTTTATTTTATTCAGGTAGTTGATTTCTCACTTATTATTATTATTATTATTATTATTTTATTCATGAGATTGGTAATTGTGTTGAATGATTTAAATTTTTGGATATTAATTTGGATTAAAAGATTTTGACACTAACTTAATCAACGATTAGGTGATAAATAAAATAAATGTTTTTTGATGCTGATGCTCAGAATTAACCAACCGGATATTCTGTTTTAAATTCTATAAAGGATTGATCACCCTATATTTAATTGGGAGGGGTGTCACAATTATCTTATGCTACAAGGTGTGGTCAGACCTTATTCTCATCCTCAAGGATGGAAATTTCTTTCTCACTTGAGCATTATTTATGACATCATTATTTTTCATAAATAGTGAGAGGAAAAGTATCAAGAACTTAATTAATTTTTTTGAGGAGTATGGGAAATGTTCAGGGTAGTGTATTAACATAGCTAACAGAAGTGGACTCCAAAATGGTTGTTCATAGAAAAAACTCTATAGGCAAACACTTGGGCTTACAATATAAAAAATTGCCTATCAAGTACCGAGGATTCCCCCTTACCAAAGCTAGGAAAAAGATGAATCTATTTGAAGACTAGATTGCTAAAATTAAAGATTTGATCAAGAGATGGAATTCTAAATTTTTGTCTAAGGGTGGTTGAATTATCTTACTTAAACATCTTTTTACTACTGTACCTATGTTCACCTTAACTTTTCTTAACCCTCAGAAGAAGATCATCCAAAGAGTCCATATATTATTCAATAGATTTCTGTGGTGTGGTTGTAAACACCATGTCAAAAGTCACAATTGGCTATCATGGGAGCAGGCCTGCTTTCCTTATTCTGAAGGTAGTTTGAACTGTAAAAGTATGTTTGACACAGTAAAGGAAACTAACATAGGTCTCTATTGGAAATTAGAGGTTATCAAAGGTCTATGGGCCAATTTTAGGAATCAGAAATATAAGAAAGACATGGTTTAAGGGGCTAAAGATTCACAGTCCATTAAGAGAATCATGTTAGTAATTGAAGTTACAGATCAATTTATTCTTCACAGTGGATTATATATAATTTGGACTCCTTCAAATCAAGGGGAGTTAATCTTTAGATCAAATTTTAACTTGATTAGTCAATCTAATATTGTCTCTTGAAGTGCAGAAAAATTCGCAATAACAAGATTCACGAAAGTAATCACAAAAAGTCAAAAAGTAAATGAAATCACACACAATAGCGATGTATGTGGTTCGGCAACTTGCCTACATCCATAGAGAGGTTACTTATTTTCTATTAATTATCTCTCAACGATTATAATTTTTTTGTCCCTTTGCCCCGGGTTAGGGAGTATAATTTATTCATATGTTTGTTAAAGAGTTTGAGTTATTTAAGGAACTCCATCATCTTAAGTGGATTGGCCATGAGGTTCTTGAATATCTATACAGAGATTCATGGCATCTGATTTCACCATATCTATAAGTATTCTTCTCTAAATAAACTACCCATGTAGGACTTAAGATATGACTTAATTCGGACAAATAACTCAAGTTATCTTGGTTGACTAATTTCGCGGGCTTGTAAAAAGAGGTCTCCCATAATTTCCCCTAAAATATTTGGGCAAATAACCATGGGGAAATAGATTTCAACTGGGTCTGAGGTTCAGGTCCTCGCATAGGCTCCATGATAGAATCAATTTAAAAATAAAAGTTGCAATAAGGGCACACTTTTCTTAAGAAGGGAAATGAAGAGCAAAAATCTTCTTAGGAAATCGAAACTCATCATATGAGTGTTTTGGTGATCAGTTGAGGCTTACTCAAGCATTTGTTCATTTCATTTAGTCTTGCTTTCTCATAATCCATTCTTAAGCTCTTCTCTTACTTCAAAAGTCAAAGTTTCCCTCTTTCTATGCTTTGTCAAAGCTTCTTTAGCGCCTGTAAGTTATATTATCTACATCTTCTTTGGTTCTTCTTCTTTGTATTAGCTAGTTACTATAGTTAGGTTTTCTTCTTTACTTGTTCAGTAATGGCGATGTTAGATGGTAATTAAGTAGAAAAATTTAAGTGCAAGTATAACATTCCTAAGTGGGTAATTATCGACTGTGCCCCCTTCCCTGTAATGTTAGCAGAGTCGAGGGATGACACTGGATTCATACCATGTTAATAGCTCAAGGAGGTTTGAATTTTCCCCCAAATGAGTTATTTCGTAAATTTTTTAGGTTTCACCATTGTTCTTGCTCAGTGTTCCCCCAATGTATGGAAGATAATAAATAGTGTTCATAGGATAAACACTCTTTATGGAACAAGAGTGGGGATGGCTGAGATATGTTATTCTTATGTATTCTTGAAAACCAAATAGGGGTTGTTGTATCTGAAAACCAGAAAAGCTAAGCTAATTCTTGTGGTAAATCTCTCGAATTCCCGTAAGGACTACTGGAAAAGTTGGTTTATTGTAAGGAACTGGAAGCTTCCTCCACTTTTGGAAGGGGAAAGACAACGTGACCTTCCCATTATTTACTATGAGGAGGCCGAAATAGGTCACTTCCTCTTTATTCCTTTCTACTATCTTCTTGTAGATTCATCTCATTTTTTGGCTGATTTTACCCTTCTTTGTTATCACAGATCGTGCCATGAACCAAGAGCTTAACATTATCGAGATTAATACTGAAGAGATCACGAAGGCCTAAAGCATAAAGGAGAGATTTCTAGAAGGTGAGCATCCAAGGTTCCCGGCCTTTCTATTGGAATACGAGAACGCAGGCACTAGCTTTATTACTTGACCAATCGATCAGGTTTCGATTTTAAGGGCTCCAGAGGTAGGTCCTTCTAAGAATGAAAGTTCTGAAGAAGAAGAAGAAGAAGAAGAAGAAGAAGAAGAAGAAGAAGAAGAAGAAGAAGAAGAAGAAGAAGAAGAAGAAGAAGAAGTGGTAGGTAGTGAGTAAGGGAGAGGAGGAGGAGTATAAATAGAGGAATAATAAGAAGAAGACATGGATCCTCTAGTCAATAAGAGGAGGTTGAGGCTTCCTGATGAGGATGATGACCATGTAGTCCTGTCCGATAAGATCCCTGCTTTAAAGATTTTTGCTACAAATTCTCCCAAAGGTAGTGGTACTGGCCCATCCGAAAAAGGGACAGAGAAAGAGAAGGCGAAAGAAAAGAAAAGAGAATAAAAGGAGAAGAAGAGAGAGAGAGAGAGAGAGAGAGAGAGAGAGAGAGAGAGAGAGAGAGAAAAGAAGAGAGAAAGAATAGGCAAAGAGGTTAGCCTTATAGTCTCCTGGTGGTCCCGTCATCCCTAGTCTTAAGGGGATAGAGTGGGTAACTCCCCTTTTTTGGATCAAGACCTGCTGAAGAGGTCAGAGCTCACCGCTGATCGGGAGAGGTCTGCGAGGCTAGGGACACCTCAACTCGCCCTCAAGACCTCACATGGGATGTCTCTGGTAAGTCTCTCTTACTTTTTTCTTTTCTTTTTTCTATTTTTCATTTATGTTCTGATTCCCTATTGTTCTATTTTCTCTGCAAATGATGTCTGATTTCACTACCCTTCTGGACAATCATTTCGACAGCTTCAGAAGGGAAGAAGAGCTGAAGAAGACCCTGGAGGCCGAGAAAGTGGCGTTAGAATTTGAGAAGGTGGACTTTTCCAATGCTCGCAAATAATGGGAGAATGAAAATAGTGACATGTATAAGGCCTACGATGCTTTAGGGGCTGCTTTGAAGGTGATTATTGCTAAAAAGTCAGAAGCTACTTGAGACCAACAAAGAGCTAATAGGCAAGGTGTCCACTTTAGAGGTAGACCTCTCTTAAGCCAAGGATGATAACTGTCGTAAAGGTTTTTATAAAGATTATGAGGATGTTGAACGCCAAATGTCTTATACTTTTAAGGTCTCCTTTAAGAGGGTATAGGACCAAGTTTTGAAGGCTACTGGAACTCCTGAAAGTTCTAAACTCTTCGGCCTTTATTCTCCTTATACTGACCCTTATATTGAAGATGAAGAAGGAAAGGGTAGTGACCAAGCTACTACCAATACTGAGATCATTCCTATTGCAGTTAGCGAGAGTGTTGATGCTGGCCAGAAACAACAGGTGGTCAATAAGGGGAAGATCAAAGTTAGGTAAGACTAGGCGAAAGACTAGGGCTCTTATAGGCTAGGAGTTTCTGTTTTCCTTGTACAATTATTAGTTTTCTTTGGTCCATACCCTTATTTTATAAACTTCATGTACTATCCAGTGGCCTTCTTTTCCTTTATATGTGATAATGAAATTTACCCCTTAGTTCATGTGTTCCTTTATTTTCATTTATGCTAAATCTTGCTTCTGGTTTGATATGTATTGTTTGTAGTCTACTGATTTAGATCATAAAATTTCTCCTAATTCTCAACTGGGGAGAATTCCTGGACCTGATATTAGCTTACAAGCTCGTAAATCCTTTGAGAAAATTTATAAGTCACTAAGAGCTAGGAATAAACAATACAAAAATAAGACCGAATTGATTGCAAAGCTGAAGGATAACCTCTAGTAGATGGAGGAGATAGGGGGCTCTATTCAAGAGGAAGTTAATTCCCCGAGGGACCATCTTCTGGCAAGGATTGAGGTCAACCAAGTGAGTGAGGTCCTGCAATCTAAAAATGATGCTCTATAAAAGGAGGTGTCCACTTTGAAGTCTTTTATAGGAGTACAAAAAGACAATGTTAAGAAGATTAGATACTCCTTTAAGGTAGGACCCATAGAGGTATGGGGGAAAGTTATAATACTGGTTGGGCAGGTGACCTAATAAAACTTAAGGAGGCTTTAAGCATTTCTTTTTCTCAAGGATAAATGAGCTCTCCTAAAGAGGCGCGAAGCCCAAATGAATCCAAGCTTTGTTACAAGTACTAGGTTAAATATCCTGCCTATAGCCATAATCCTTTTTCGAAAGATGATGAATGGATTTCATCCGATGCTATTCCTACCCAACTCTTGGATCAGGATCTCGATGATGATGTTGAAGAATTTTCTCTAAAGCTGGATGATGGTCGAAGGGCAGCTATAGCAAAATATCTTGCTCGACATCCTAGCCCCTCTTAGGTTTTTGTGTATCTGTTTTTAGTTTTGTGATTATAATTTTGTATTCTTAATAAATAATTTTCTTATGTTTTGAGCGTGTTCTAACTAAACATAATTTGAATTTATATGTTCATAGGTTTCTTAGTAGTTTTGACAAAAATGATATTAATTAACCAATCGTTGGCTTTAGGTCGGCTCATACTTAGTTTGAATCGTTTTGGGCTTTGTCAATCGACTAAATGATGTTTAAGTGTTGGCATTCTTCCTTTCATATGTTTGAACATTCCCCCAGTTCAATATGCCTAAGAAGTATCATTCCATTCATTTTACCTTTTAGGTTGTGTCATTTAACTTCCTTAGGCCTAAGTGAGATTATGGCGAGAATGTACCTGGTTATTAGGCCATCCACCCAAGGAGGTTTTTTAGGACCAACGTATTTTTGCGACCAACCAAAGTTGTCTTTATTCCCTAAGGATCCCCATTAGGTCTTTTATTGTTGTAGGGGTAACTCGTGAGGTCTCTTGTGTTAACAACAAGGGTGTGAGGGTATTTTGAATTAGTATTTCACTTTCTAACCCTATTTGTTAAACATTCAAAGTATGCGCATAGGAGATATCATTGGAAAAGGTGCAAATTAATGAGATGAGATGAGTTAAGAACCCAATGTAAACTTTGAGAATAGATGGTCCAGTCCAACCTTTGTTCACTACAAATTGTCTTATGTAGTAACAAAAACTGCAAGAAAACTAAAAATTTTGCTAATTAAAAAGATAACAAAGAAGATCTAAAAGTAGAACTTCTTGATATTAGATGCGTTCCATGCTCTTCGTATCTCCCTGCCCTCCAATATTTCCAGATGATATGCTCCTTGGAGATCATCTCTGATTACTCTGAACGGACCTTCCCAGTTTGGTCCCAATTTTCCATCTGATGGTTTTACAATAATGTCGAGGACTTTTTGCAGGACATAGTTTCCTATTGAGTAGTTTCCTATTGAGAACTTCCTCGAGTTTACCCTTTCGTTATACTTCTTGGTTAGTTGATATTGGTTGGATTCCAACTTGATCAAGGCTAGCTCTCGTCGCTCATCTACTAGATCGAGCTCAGTGCAAAATTCTTCATCATTAAGGACTTGGTCGACCAGTGTGGTTCTCATAGTAGGGAGGCCTACTTTCAGAAGGATAACAACCTTTATGCCATAATCGAGGGCAAATGGTGTTTTCCCAGTTGGTTTCTTAGGCGTCATACGATAGGCCCATAGAGCATGAGGGAGTTCATCCACCCAAGATCCCTTAGATTTTTCAAATCATTTTTTCATCCTATCGATTATGGTTTTATTAGAAGCTCCACTTTCCCAATGCTTTGGGGATACGCCACAGAACTGAAGTAGTGCTTGATGTCGTGCTCGTCGCAAAAATCTTGGAAGAAACCACTTTTGAATTGTTTACCATTGTCAGTAATGATGGTTCTTAGTATCCCAAAGCGAGTTTTGATGTTTTTCCATATGAACCTGGTCATGTTATATTCTTAGATGTACGCCAATGGTTCGATCTCAACCCGTTTAGTGAAATAATCAGTGGCTATGAGCAAGTAATTGTTATTTCCAGAAGCAGTAGGTAGTGGTCCCATGATATCAAATCCCTATTGTACGAAAGGCCATGGACTAATAAGAGATTTTAGGTCATCAACCGGCTGGTGAACCATGGGAAAGTGCTTCTGGAACTTTTCACATTTGTAAGCATATGTGCCAGCATATATCTGCATGTGAGGGCACCAATATCCTTCCTTAATCACTCGAAAGACTAGTGATCTTCCACCTGTGTGACTCCCACTTATGCCTTCATGAAGTTCTTTAAGTACTTGCTTTGCATCTTGTGGGTGGACACACTATAGGTAGGCGCATGTGAATGAATTTTTTTAGAGTGTAACTTCTGGGATAAGGTAAAAATGAGCACCCTTGAACTTGATTTGGTTTCCTAACCTCTTGTCTCTGGCAGTATATATACATCCAACTTGGAGCTTTATTTGTGAAGAGTACTTTCTCGTCTACGACTGTATGATTTATACTAGGCTGTGCGAGGAACTCAATTTGTATTGTCCTTTTTAGGTTAGAGTCAATTATTGAGCTTAGTGATGCTAAGGCACCAGTGTGATTATTCTATCCTCGCGAGAACTGTTGAATCTCCACTTTCTCAACGTCTATCATGAGTCCTCTGACTATGTCAAGGTATGCTTCTATTTAACCACCTTTGGCGTTGAAATATCCATTTATCTATTTGGAGACTAGATTGGAAGAACCAAATATGTTGAGGCGTCGTTACCCTAGTAGTTTCACCTGTCGCAAACCTATGGTTACACCTTATACTCAGCTTCGTTGGTGGAGGCTTCAAATCCTAGCCTAATTCCTTGTTCGATTATTGTATCTTTGGGGGTAACGATAATAATCCCCACTCCTTTACCCTTGGAATTTGAGGCTCCATCAACATATAGTGTCTAGTCCTTAGACGTTGCATCACATGTGACCTGTTGGAATTATTCAACTGATCTATTGGGCGATCTACTGTGAACTCAGTGATAAAATCTTCTTTTGATTGCCATTCTGGGATGGAAGTGGATGTCAAATCATTCGAGCTTGACCATCCACTTCAAAACACGCATAGAGAGGTTAGTTTTTCGTAGAATGTCCCTGAATGGGTGAGAGGTGATTACTGTTATGGAATAAGCTTTGAAGTATAGCTTTAACTTCCTCGAAGAGATCACTAGGGCATATGCGAGATTTTTTAGAGGCAAGTATCGTTATTCAGCATCCAGTAGCATCTTGTTGGCATAGTAAACCGGATGCTATTCTCCTTATTTTTCATAAACTAAGGCGGAGCTCACAACATGGTCTAATACTTCCAGGTAAAGAGCTAGTTGTTCTCCATTGTCTGGAATTACCAACAGTATGGGCTTACTATGGTAAGACTTGACCTCTTCCAAAGCTTACGAGCAGTCTTCATTCCATATTAGGTCTTTACCTTTCTTTAAGAGCTCGAAGAATGGTCAGCACGCTCCGAAGACTTGAAGATGAAGTGGTTGAGCGCATCGATCATTCTAATAATCTTTTTAATACTCTCAATCTCTAAGGAGGATCGAACTTGGTGATAGCATCGATTTGGTCTGGGTTGGACTCAATTACCTTTTTACTCATTAGGTGTAATACCCCGTACTTTTGACTATAATTATTTTTGGGATTAATTAATTAAATTGCGTATTAATTGGAAATTAATCCGGGTTAAAAAAAAAATACTAATGTGATGCGAGTTGGTATTTGATTATGTGCATATATGATTATATATGGACTTGGTATTATAAAATTTGTCGTGGGATTTATATACGGCATTTTAGAAATTTTGTTGAGACGCGTGGGACCGCCGCGTCACGGTATATTATTTTGTTAATAAAAGTGAATTTAAAATATATAATCCGTATGGTCGTTTTGAGTGCGCCAACGCGTCCGGAAGGGTCGAGATAGTCAGAAAACACTAGCCGGGGGTATAGTTTGGGTCCCGGGGTATTTTTAGGCCATACCGGCAACTTAAAGGGTATTTTAGTAATTTGGTATTTTTGGGTAATTAAAAGTGACGAAAATTTGGTTAATTAAATCTGATGAGGATAAGACCCACTAAGCCCATAACCAACCTTTATTAACCAATAAGCTACGTAGGTTACCATTTAGTCTTCCAACTCTCCCAAAGGAAACCCTAGCCACCATAGCCACCATTGGAGAAGGAGCTTGGAGAAGGAGAGAGAGAGGAAAATTCTGCAGAGATTCTTCACCAAATCAACACCAACTCCGAAATCAAACCAAGGCAAGTGACTTTATTCCATTTAATTTCAGAAAATGTTTCCTCCATGTTAGAAATTCGGATTTATGGTGTGTTATTGATAAAAATATGAAAACCCATGTAGTTTAGAACATAGAACTTGAGAAGACTGAGAAGGATTGCATGTAGTATGATAGGTAGATGTTTTATTGATGATATACATGATGGAACAGAAATTAAAACGGATTTTGTTGGGTTAAATTCATGATTCAAACTGTTAGGGTTCATGTTCTTGAGAAAAAAATCTGGAAACTAGGTTTTTGATGAGCTTTGATCCATAGATAACCTTTAGTTGTTGAAATATTGATTTATGGACGTTAGTAACATTGTAGGATGGTTATATGACATTACCATAACGTTATATTTGAGAATCATACGTTAGAAATAATTTTTGGGATGTTTTCAATTCTGCAAAACGAAGCAGTCCGTAGCCATACCTGTTCGATCGATCGATCGACATTCATCAGTCGATCGATCGACTAATCGATCGATCGATATTCATAGGTCGATCGATCGACCTTCCCAGAATGAGTAAAATTTTCCTTAATTTGATTCTAATGGCAGAAACCCTCGGAGAATATGTTTGGAGAACTTATGAATACCCTCACCCTTAAGGAAGACCAGTAGGTGTGATTATTATAGTGGACTTGAATTAGAATGCAAATTCGGGGAATTATTCTAGGTTATTGAAATTCGTTAGAGTGGTAACGTTTGGGTTAATAGTGCAAAATTGTGTAATTCGATGAAATAAGGTTTAGAGCAGAAGTAAAGACCTTAGGAATAAAGATGTTATATTTGGGAATAATCGAAACCTAATAATCTATTATAGATAGGTTTTAAGGTTAAGGGATTATGACGTGAGACGTGTTGGTAATTTAACTTTATATTAACGGGAGACTTGAATAAAATAAGTTTGGAAATGGTATAATGATGTAGAGTATTACAATTATACTACGGTGATTACTAAGATGCGTATATACTTAGTATTGATATAGTATTTGTGTGTATGACATACCTACCATACTTGCTATCACGGGAGGTTTGCGTTCGCTTAGGACCCTCTAATCCTTGTGTTGCCTACGGGGGGGGGGGGGAATTTAGACTGGTACCTTAATGAACATAGGTCATTGAAAGACTTATTGTGATATTAATAAGTCCGCTGATCATGGGAGCGTAGGTATGTGCGTGACCCATGTGATGGTGACTGTGTTCGCCTCCATTATTTGTGATGTTGTTATCGGTAAACTATTCCTGAGAGATTCGGAATATGTAATCCTTATGTACGTGATGTACCGGGACGGATAGCAGAGTATGTGTGCACTACAGCTTAGACTGCGGGGTGCTTGTATTGTATATTTATGAGATGAATAATATACATTATATTAATGGGAATCCTCATGTTAATGTTGTAAATATATTACGGTGTTGTTTCGAGTTATCTAAAGAGTTAACTAATAGTGATATATGTAGCACTTATTGAGTATCTGAGTTACATTAAACCTTTATTTAATTACGAGCATTGTTATAATAAATGAACCGAGTAAAATGGATAGAACCTTTGGCAGTCTAGCTAGTTATGTTGTCACTTAGCTAGTAGTATGGGTAGTTATAGATGGGTATTTGCGTTAGGAGTGCACAGTTAGACGAGAGGTGAGAATATAATGTGAGTGCACGTCCTAACATGTACTTTGCATTTAATGTTTGAAATGTTTTTAAAGCACTTGCAGGTTTTTAAAATATAACACATTCGGGCTCTGACCCGTTTGCTTTTCAAATCTCTTTTTCTTGTAAAACCTTTTTAGGTGCCCAGCCACAAGGACACCAAGCATAGGATTCTCATTCAGGTGACGAGCTGTAGCTGTTTGTGGAAGCTACAGGGATTTGCATGTAGACGCTTCTCTCATTTGGATTCCAGTCTCAGCATCTATCAGTTGTAGGGCATGTTGCCCAATTCTATTAGACATTTTTACGTTTCAGTTTTCAGACTCTAGCATGTATTGCTCAGTTCAGTTTGAGTTATTCATCCAGTTTACTTATCAGTTGTGGGATTTGTATTGAGGAGTTTTTCCTCCAGAGTTTATTTACATTTTGTGATGGTTATTCGTTTCATTTCATGATGGAGAATGGTGTTATTTAGTTATTCATTACTCTTGTTGCATGTTAATCAGATTTAATAAAATTTGGCACTTACTTTTTAAATACTAGGTGGTTAGTAATAATAAAACGTTTTCGACAGTGATGCTATTAACTAAGCCAACTTGGCATTTTGAATTAATTTTATAAAGGAGTAGCTACCCGGTGTTTAATTAGTCGGGGTGTCACAGGTGGTATCAGAGCATCAGGTTCTAGTGTCCTTTAGGATCTGTACGGCTATTATGTTTCCGCTACGTTTTCTTTGATATAGAGCCCTATATTTTAGGACTGTTGTACTCTTATTGTGTATGCTTCGTTCTTCAGCTATTTTAAGTTTATAAACCGTGAACTTATAAACTTTGTTCTTATTTCAGATGCCTCCACGACGTGCACGACGAGTTCCCAGGAATGCAATGCCCGAACCCCAGCCCGCTCCAGTTCAGGGCATGTTGAACGCCACTGAGGTTGCAGCTATAGTAGCTCAAGCGGTGAATGCCGCGATTGCCGTTATTCAGCAGGCACCGCCTCAGGCGCCGGTTGCCGCGCCAGCACAGGTTAATGCATTCCCGTCTGCTTGGGAGCGTGTACGTGACGCTTTTCAGAAAGCGCATCCGCCAGAGTTTTCCGGTAGCTCAGACGTGGTAGTCTCGAGCCAATGGAGGAAGGACATACAGAGGCATTTGAGGATGCATGAGTGCACAGATGTTCAGAAGAAGGTGCTAGCTACTTTCAAGCTAGTTGGATCTGCGCTGCAGTGGTGGGAGTCCATTACCACCATGGAGGAGAGGGATACACTCACCATTCAGGAGTTCTGGGTGCAGTTTGACCGCAAGTACTTTCCATCCGCAGTTCATACAGAGATGAGGAGGAAGCTTATGAGTCTGAGGCAGGAGAGCAAGACAGTGGCCGAGTATGAGGACGAGTTCACTAACCTATTGAATATCGTTCCAGACGAGATTCCAACAGAGAAGAAGAAGATAGAGAAGTTCACTGATGGGTTGAATTGGAGGATCCGTCAGCATCTGCTAGGGAACCTATCGTTGGCCACGTATTCTGATGTGGTTATCGCTGCACTATTGCACTGCCAGGACCACCGTTTTCATATGGCCGAGGGCAAGCGGTCGGGGGAGTCTAGCCATCAGGGCAGGACTGGAGGACACGGTGCCAGCGGGGCACAATCTGGTCAGGGGCAGAGACAGACTGAGCAGGGTACCCAGCAGGGGGATAATAAGAGGTTCCGGTCAGGGAACTACAGGCAGGGACAGGGAGGTTTCCGTCAGGGCCATCAGGGTCCAAACGGCCATCAGGGCCAACAGGGGCAGAACGGGAATCAGGGCCAAGGCAGGAATGGTAACGGCCACCAGGGCCGGGGACAACAGGGACAGAGGGGAGGGAACTTCCCAGGGAAGTGCTTCGTCTGTGGCAAGATTGGCCACAAGCGACAGGATTGTCCTGATAGGGGCAGGGCCCCACAGCAGCAGCAGCAGGGTGCTCGCCAGGAGCCGCAGAGGCCTATATTTCCCGCCGCTCTTCCCGTACCGCCACAGATCATTCCAGCACCTCAGCAGGGGCAGCTACAGTATGGACGTGTCTACAACGTTCACCAGGCTGCAGTTCCACAGGCACCGCCCGCGATCGAGGGTGCGTTTCCTATCCATGGCACTATGGGTCGGGTGTTATTTGATACGGGTGCTACACATTACTTTATTGCTACACACTTCGCGAAAGCTTTAGGATTGTTAGCTATGGCAGAGAGCACAGTGACGTGTGTTGACTCACCATTAGGGAGTGGGTCACTTATTTTCTTTATATGCCGGGGAGTGGGGGTAGAGGTTGGTGGTTTGGTATTACCTGCAGATATGTTTGTGTTAGACATGCATGTTCACGATGTGATCATCGGTATGGATTGGCTCGTAGCATATAGGGCCATGATTGATTGCTTCAGCGGGAGCATTATTTTTGCCATTCCGGGGCAAGAGATGTTTATAGTGGCGATGCCTCGCCCAGAGGGAGGGTCGACCGCTCATCTGTATTACATAGAGGAGGATACCTCTAAGGAGGTTGTTATTCCTTTAGATTCGATCCCGGTTGTCAGGGAGTATTCGGATGTGTTTCAGGAGATACCAGGCTTACCACCCAGTCGAGAGATAGATTTCGTTATTGATTTGCTACCGGGTACGAGACCTATAGCACGTGCACCGTACCGTATGGCTCCGACTGAGATGCGAGAGCTACGGGATCAGATTGAGCAGTTGTTGGGTCAGGGGTTTATTCGGAGGAGTACTTCACCGTGGGGTGCCCCTGTGTTGTTCGTGAAGAAGAGGGATGGTTCACTGAGGTTGTGTGTGGACTACCGAGAGTTGAATAAGGTCACGATACGGAATAAGTATCCGTTGCCTCGAATCGATGACTTATTCGACCAGTTGAGAGGAGCTTCTTTCTTCTCGAAGATTGATTTGAGATCGGGATACCATCAGTTGCGTATCAGGGAGGAGGATGTCTCGAAGACTGCGTTCTTGTCGAGATATGGTTCTTATGAGTTTCGGGTTATGCCTTTCGGCTTGACCAACGCTCCAGCAGTGTTTATGGACTTGATGAACAGGGTGTTCAGAGATTTCCTCGATCAGTTTGTCATTGTTTTCATTGATGACATTCTGGTCTACTCTCAGACAGAGAAGGAACACGCTGAGCATTTGAGGCAGGTTTTGCAGACACTTCGTCAGAACGAACTGTATGCAAAATACGAGAAGTGCGGGTTTTGGCTGAAGGAGGTCCAGTTCTTGGGTCACATTATTTCCGACCAGGGAATATCTGTTGATCCGGGAAAGGTATCAGCGGTGAGGGAGTGGGGACAGCCCACGACACCAACGGAGATTCGTAGTTTCTTGGGCTTAGCAGGATACTACAGGAGATTTATTCGGGGTTTCTCGGAGATAGCGGGTCCTTTGACACATCTTACTCGTAAAGGTGTGCCATATATCTGGAGTGATGCCTGTCAGTTGGCATTCGATGAATTGAAGGACAAATTGACCTCAGCACCTGTGTTAGCATTGCCGAGACCGAGAGTTGAGTATTTGGTTTACACCGATGCGTCTTTGCAAGGGCTTGGAGGTGTTTTGCAGCAGGAGAGACAGGCCATAGCTTATGCTTCCCGTAAGCTTAAGCCTCATGAGAAAAATTACCCCACACATGATTTGGAGTTGGCAGCAGTGGTATTTGCCTTACGGATTTGGAGGCACTATCTTTTGGGGGAGAAGTTTCAGCTGTTCACGGATCACAAGTCCCTACAGTATCTGTTCACGCAGAAAGAGTTGAACATGCGGCAGCGTAGGTGGCTTGAGTTTGTGAAGGACTACCAGTTCGACATCCAGTACCACCCGGGTAAGGCTAACGTGGTAGCAGACGCGTTGAGCCGCAGGCCAGCAGATGAGGTGGCAGAGGTGTGGAAGGCTAAGTGGAAGGAATTGGGACACCAGGATGCAGTGGCCCGATCTTTCATGTCTGTGATGACCGTTACACCGCAGATTGTCACGAAGGTAGTACGGGCACAGGCTAATGACTCGTTCTGTCAGGAGCAGATAGTCCGATTACTAGCAGAGGGAGCCGAGTCCTATACCGTTAGCTCAGACGGGGGATTGCGCTTCAATGGGAGGTTGGTAGTTCCGGAAGGGGAAGAATTGCGGCACGATGTTATGGCTGAGTCGCACGGCTCACGGTTCGCGGTACATCCCGGAGGGGACAAAATGTACCAAGACATGAGACGGCAATATTGGTGGAGCGGTATGAAGAAAGATATCGCTGAGTTTGTCTCGAAATGCGCCACTTGTCAGCTTGTAAAAGTGGACCATCAGAGACCAGCAGGATTGCTACAGCCGTTGGAGGTTCCGGTGTGGATGTGGGAGAGCATATCCATGGATTTTGTCACGGGGTTGCCTACGTCGCAGAGGGGTCACGACTCCGTTTGGGTAATTGTGGACAGGTTGTCCAAGGTTGCTCACTTCCTACCCGTAAGGACTGACTACACTACGGGACAGTATGCCCAGCTTTTCATTTCAGAGATTGTGAGACTTCACGGTGTGCCCCTGAATATCGTGTCTGACAGAGACAAGATATTTGTTTCGAGGTTTTCGGAGAGTTTCCAGGAGGCCATGGGCACAGAATTGCGGTTGAGTACGGCTTATCACCCGCAGACCGATGGGCAGACAGAGCGCACCAACCAGATGTTGGAGGACATGCTACGCATGTGCATTATTGACTTCGGGGGTGGATGGGAGCAGTACCTTCCACTGGTGGAGTTTGCTTACAACAACTCCTATCAGTTCACGATTGGCATGGCTCCGTTTGAGGCATTGTACGGCAGGCCTTGTCGTTCCCCAGCATGTTGTTGGAGGTGGGGGACAACAAACTACTTGGGCCAGAAGTGATCCAGGATACTTCGACAAGGATTAAGTTGATTTTGGAGTCGCATTCGGGTAGCTCAAGACAGGCAGAATAGTTATGCTGATGCGAAGAGATTTTTCAGGGAGTTCCAAGTGGGGGACCAGGTTTTACTCAGGGTATCTCCTATGAAGGGGATTATGCGTTTCGGGAAGAAGGGGAAGTTGGCACCGAGGTATGTGGGGCCGTTTCCTATTATTGAGCGGATCGGACCGGTTGCGTATAGACTCGGGTTACCGGAGCATTTGCATCGGATTCACGATGTGTTCTATATTTCCTCGCTGAGGAAATACCTTAGAGATGATTTGGCTCATTCTCACATTGCTGTGGAGGACATCGATCTCCAGCCGGATAGCTCTTACGAGGAGGGGCCAATTGCTATTTTGGACCGAAGCGAGAGGAAACTGCGGTCAAAGATAGTCCCGTTAGTACGTGTTCAGTGGCGACATCACAATGTCGAGGAGTCCACATGGGAGCGCGAGGATGAGATGCGCGAACGTTATCCAGAGCTGTTTTTAGCAGGTACTTTCTAGTTTCGAATTTCGGGACGAAATTCAGTGATTAGGGGGGAAGTATGTAATACCTCGTACTTTTGACTATAATTATTTTTGGGATTAATTAATTAAATTGCGTATTAATTGGAAATTAATCCGGGTTAAAAAAAAAATACTAATGTGATGCGAGTTGGTATTTGATTATGTGCATATATGATTATATATGGACTTGGTATTATAAAATTTGTCGTGGGATTTATATACGGCATTTTAGAAATTTTATTGAGATGCGTGGGACCGCCGCGTCATGGTATATTATTTTGTTAATAAAAGTGAATTTAAAATCTATAATCCGTATGGTCATTTTGAGTGCGCCAACGCGTCCGGAAGGGTCGAGATAGTCAGAAAACACTAGCTGGGGGTATAGTTTGGGTCCCGGGGTATTTTTAGGCCATACCGGCAACTTAAAGGGTATTTTAGTAATTTGGTATTTTTGGGTAATTAAAAGTGACGAAAATTTGGTTAATTAAATCTGATGAGGATAAGACCCACTAAGCCCATAACCAACCTTTATTAACCAATAAGCTACGTAGGTTACCATTTAGTCTTCCAACTCTCCCAAAGGAAACCCTAGCCACCATAGCCACCATTGGAGAAGGAGCTTGGAGAAGGAGAGAGAGAGGAAAATTCTGCAGAGATTCTTCACCAAATCAACACCAACTCCGAAATCAAACCAAGGCAAGTGACTTTATTCCATTTAATTTAAGAAAATGTTTCCTCCATGTTAGAAATTCGGATTTATGGTGTGTTATTGATAAAAATATGAAAACCCATGTAGTTTAGATCATAGAACTTGAGAAGACTGAGAAGGATTGCATGTAGTATGATAGGTAGATGTTTTATTGATGATATACATGATGGAACAGAAATTAAAACGGATTTTGTTGGGTTAAATTCATGATTCAAACTGTTAGGGTTCATGTTCTTGAGAAAAAAATCTGGAAACTAGGTTTTTGATGAACTTTGATCCATAGATAACCTTTAGTTGTTGAAATATTGATTTATGGACGTTAGTAACATTGTAGGATGGTTATATGACATTACCATAACGTTATATTTGAGAATCATACGTTAGAAATAATTTTTGGGATGTTTTCAATTCTGCAAAACGAAGCAGTCCGTAGCCATACCTGTTCGATCGATCGATCGACATTCATCAGTCGATCGATCGACTAATCGATCGATTGATATTCATAGGTCGATCGATCGACCTTCCCAGAATGAGTAAAATTTTCCTTAATTTGATTCTAATGGCAGAAACCCTCGGAGAATATGTTTGGAGAACTTATGAATACCTTCACCCTTAAGGAAGACCAGTAGGTGTGATTATTATAGTGGACTTGAATTAGAATGCAAATTCGGGGAATTATTCTAGGTTATTGAAATTCGTTAGAGTGGTAACGTTTGGGTTCATAGTGTAAAATTGTGTAAATCGATGAAATAAGGTTTAGAGCAGAAGTAAAGACCTTAGGAATAAAGATGTTATATTTGGGAATAATCGAAACCTAATAATCTATTATAGATAGGTTTTAAGGTTAAGGGATTACGACGTGAGACGTGTTGGTAATTTAACTTTATATTAATGGGAGACTTGAATAAAATAAGTTTGGAAATGGTATAATGATGTAGAGTATTACAATTATACTACGGTGATTACTAAGATGCGTATATACTTGGTGTTGATATAGTATTTGTGTGTATGACATACCTACCATACTTGCTATCACGGGAGGTTTGCGTTCGCTTAGGACCCTCTAATCCTTGTGTTGCCTATGGGGGGGGGGGGAGGGGGGGAATTTAGACTGGTACCTTGATGAACATAGGTCATTGAAAGACTTATTGTGATATTAATAAGTCCGCTGATCATGGGAGCGTAGGTATGTGCGTGACCCATGTGATGATGACTGTGTTCGCCTCCATTATTTGTGATGTTGTTATCGGTAAACTATTCCTGAGAGATTCGGAATATGTAATCCTTATGTAAGTGATGTACCGGGACGGATAGCAGAGTATGTGTGCACTACAGCTTAGACTGCGGGGTGCTTGTATTGTATATTTATGAGATGAATAATATACATTATATTAATGGGAATCCTCATGTTAATGTTGTAAATATATTACGGTGTTGTTTCGAGTTATCTAAAGAGTTAACTAATAGTGATATATGTAGCACTTATTGAGTATCTGAGTTACATTAAACCTTTATTTAATTACGAGCATTGTTATAATAAATGAACCGAGTAAAATGGATAGAACCTTTGGCAGTCTAGCTAGTTATGTTGTCACTTAGCTAGTAGTATGGGTAGTTATAGATGGGTATTTGCGTTAGGAGTGCACAGTTAGACGAGAGGTGAGAATATAATGTGAGTGCACGTCCTAACATGTACTTTGCATTTAATGTTTTAAATATTTTTAAAGCACTTGCAGGTTTTTAAAATATAACACATTCGGGCTCTGACCCGTTTGCTTTTCAAATCTCTTTTTCTTGTAAAACCTTTTTAGGTGCCCAGCCACAAGGACACCAAGCATAGGATTCTCATTCAGGTGACGAGCTGTAGCTGTTTGTGGAAGCTACAGGGATTTGCATGTAGACGCTTCTCTCATTTGGATTCCAGTCTCAGCATCTATCAGTTGTAGGGCATGTTGCCCAATTCTATTAGACATTTTTACGTTTCAGTTTTCAGACTCTAGCATGTATTGCTCAGTTCAGTTTTAGTTATTTATCCAGTTTACTTATCAGTTGTGGGATTTGTATTGAGGATTTTTTCCTCCAGAGTTTATTTACATTTTGTGATGGTTATTCGTTTCATTTCATGATGGAGAATGGTGTTATTTAGTTATTCATTACTCTTGTTGCATGTTAATCAGATTTAATAAAATTTGGCACTTACTTTTTAAATACTAGGTGGTTAGTAATAATAAAACGTTTTCGACAGTGATGCTATTAACTGAGCCAACTTGGCATTTTGAATTAATTTTATAAAGGAGTAGCTACCCGGTGTTTAATTAGTCGGGGTGTCACATTAGGTAGCCTAATAATTTTATTGACTATACCTTAAATGAAAACTTACTTATATTAAGCTTCATTCGGTACTTCATGATGATTTCAAAGGTTGCTGCTAGGTTTGAGAGGTGATTGGCCTTCTTCTTACTTTTTACGAGCATGTTGTCAATGTACATTTCCATTGTCTCTCATATCTGTTTGATAAACATCTTGGTTACCAATATTTGGTAAGTTTCCCCTGCGTTCTAGAGTACAAAAGGCATGACCTTATATCAATACAAACCAACTGAGGTTATATAGGAGGTCTTATCCTGGTCGGGCTCGTATAGCGGGATCTGATGGTAGCCTGAGTAATCATCCAGGAAACTCATCCTTTCATGAGTTGTTGTAGCGTCGACCAGTTGATCTATCTTTGGGAAAGGGAAGTTATTTTAGGACAATCCCGATTGAGGTCGATAAAATCGATGCACACCCTCCAACTGCTATTACTTTTGGTCACCGCCATTGGGTTGGATATCCATAAAGGGAACTGAACTTCTTTGATGGATCCCACATATAGTAACTTCCCTACCTCTTTCTCCACTGCCTTATCTTTCTCGGGTGATGTTTGGTGAGCTTTTTGAGTAATGGATTTAAAGGTAGGCTCTATGTGTAGATGGTGACACTTCAAGCTAGGGTCAATTCTAGGTAACTCATAAGGATAGAATGCAAAAAAATATATGTAACTTTTAAAAAATGAAAACAGTTCCCTTTTCTCTTCATCAGTGAGAACAGATCCAATCAAAAACTTTCCTTTCTATCAAGTTGTCTTCGGCTACAACTTCTTCCAGGATTTTAATAACCCTATCTGCGGGGTGGACCCTGGTCTCTTCCACCCCTGGTCAATAATACTATAGTGGCTATTTGGGGAGGACATCCCCTTCCTGGGATTTCTCCTAGGCATCTTTGGACTCCTTTTTTTTTATTTCTTTAGGTTGATGGCTGTAATAAAGCATCTTCGAGCTGAAGCTTGGTCTCCATGAATCTCGACCACTCCAAAATATGTGATGCACTACAACTTTTGATGAAAAGTGGATGCTACGACCTTCATGGAGTGGAGCCAACCTCTGCCCAAAATAGCATGATATGGGGACTCGATATCCACAACTAAATAGCATGATATGGGGACTCGATTAACCTCTGCCCAAAATAGCCTCTGCCCCAAATAGCATGATATGCCCAAAATAGCAAGATATGTGGACTCGATTAACTTTGAGTTGTTCCCTACCCTGAATGGCAAGGTGATCTTTGCCAATGGAATGGTAATACTTTTTACGAAGCCAACTAATGGAATAGTGTCTTCTTTGAGGTCAACGACATTCAATTTTAGCTTATGGAACATGACCAGATACATCATTTAGAATGAACTCCCCTAGTCCACCTGTAGCTTATCGACATCCTAGTTAGCAATACTGAGTGTGATTACTAATGCATCATGATGTGGGGTCTTTACGCCGACCAAATCCTCTTCGGTGAACATTATGTGCTTTGTATAATCAACATCTTCTAGTCATCGATGATTTTTACCTTGAGACTTGGCTGGCTTGATTTGAAAAGATTCATCACGGCAGTCACCTTCTTGAGTTTCATTCTAATGGCATTGCCCTGAATCTGTTTGAGGTCTGACACCCCATGAATAACTATAAACTCATGTCATGTGTCATCATTGATGACATTATTTGTCTTTTGGTCACCATTGGTTATGACCTTCTCTATTTTCTTGTCAATATACTCGCTAAGGTGCCCTGACTGAACTAGCTCTTCCAGATATGACTTCAGAGCTTTGTAATTTTTGGTTCGGTGACCACCCTCCTTGTGGAATGAGAACCTTATGCATTATTTCTCTTGGTCAGATATTACCCATCTTCTTGGGCCATTTGACAAAGGGCTCGTCCTTGATCTTAATGAGAATCTTGTAAATTGGTTCCTTAAAGATTGTGTTAACATCATGGAATGCCTTGGAGGGTTAATTATCACCTCCACCTTTAGACCCATTCTTGCCCCCATTATTGCTTCCCTTTTTCTGGGTGTCATTCTTCTTTGTACCTTTATTTTCCTTTGCTCGACCATTATATCCCCCATTAGGATGGACCACATCCTCGACCTTCTCAATACAGGTCATAAGATCATCAATGTTTACGTCTTCATTCTTGGTGAGAGTTTGGTACAACAATGAGGTGGTCGACAAGCCAATTTTGAAGGATGCTACGAAAACTTGCACCGAGCAGTACTCGATCTCACTAAATATCTCCTAGTATCTCTTGGCATAATCCTTGAGGTTTTCCTGAGGCTTTTTCTTTATAGTGAGTAGTACATCCATCCGTTTAGGATAGGATCTGATCGTTATGAACCGTGACATGAAAGCCTCTACTAATACTGCAAAGTTCTTGATTGACCTATATGGGAACTTCTCAAACCACTTATGTGCTACATTATGTAGGCTATAAGGGAATAATGTACACATTAGTGTGTCATTGTTTCTCCATATGGTCATTGCCTGTCGATATTGCCTGACATGATCTATGGGATCTATCTTCCCATTATTGATCTTGAACCTAAGGAGAGTGAATTTCTTGGGGGCTCATGGCGTTCGATTTACCTTGAGCAAGGGGTCTTCATCTAATAATTTAGAGCTCTTCTAGTAATCTCTCTAGTTGATCTAGCACCTCGTTGCACAAGATATTGGTCAATCTCCCTAAGGGCCAGAATCCTCAAATCTTCACTTGGTCGATCATTACTCTTGTGATGCCTCTCCTTGTGGCCACACTCTGATCGTGCTAGCAATGATATGTCATATTTAGTTCTCTCCTGGTCACATCTAGGTCTCCTTCCTCGGCGGGGAGAATTTCCCCCTGAGGAGTAGGAGTCCCGTCATGATGTCGCTTTGGGTTTCTGGAGAGATCTCTCTATATTCTTTCTAGTCACCTCTTAAGGCAAGCATTCTCTTCTTTTTTATGGCGCGTCACCTCTTCCTATTCTCAAAGTCTGTCTTCATAGGCATTGACCAACCTAGAGATCTGAGTGGAATTGAAGGTTCATAACTCTCTTATGAGGGTTTCCTTTCCTACCGAAACCTAGGTTTGAATGTTGGAGAACTTCAGACCTAACCCTGGGAGGGGCAAGCTCTTTCTGAACATCACTGGCTTGTGGAATTTTATTGTTGTGGTGAGACATTGATGGCTTTCTAGTAATGAATGCTTTCGTATGAACAAAATTCGATTCCCATAGACGGCCCTAATTGTGAATGCAAAAAAAAAATCATAATAACAATATTCACGAAACTAATCAAAAAAAGAAGAAAGTAAATAAAATCACACACAACAACGATGTACATGGTTCGGTAACTTGCCTACGTCTACGGAGAGGTTACTTATTTTCTATTAAGTTTCTATCAATGATTATAATTTTTCTGTCCCTTTACCCTAGGTCAGGGAGTGCAATTTATCCATATGTTTGTTATAAAGTTTGAGTTCTTTAAGTGTCTTCATCATCGTAAATGGATTGTCCATGAGGTGCTTGAATATCTCGACCAAAATTCTTGGCATATGATTTGACCATATCTGCAAGTATCATTCTCTAACTAAATTACCAGTGTAAGAGTTAAGCTATGATATGGGCCGTACCAAATAACTCAAGTTATCTTGGTCGGCTACTATCATAGGCTTGTAAAAAGTGGGCTCCCACGATTTCCATTTGCAATTAATATTTGGAACCAGTTCACTCCTTCTAAATTTTCTACATTGAATTGGAGGTTACTCAATGATGTTGTCCCCATTAATTCTCAGATCAAGAAACTTAAAATTAAAATGGCCTCAAGATGTAAATGTTGCAAAGCGTTTAAAGAATAAATCTCGTGTACTTTTCTTCAATGTAACTTGGCTAAAGCTATTTAGTTCTTCTGTGATGGTCATTTTGGTATTTGTCTGAATTTCTAGTCTTTCAATTTTGTGAATATGTCTTGGTGGATTAACATGCCTCCTAGAGATCATCTAAAATTCTTTTATCGCTCAATGCCTCTTATAATTTTTCTGGAAATTTGGAAAGCCATAACTTTATGCGATTTTTAAAGTATACCTAAGTCCAAGTTTGATGTGATTTAAAAGGTAATTCAATCAGTCTCTTCCTTTGCCTGTACTTTCTCATTTAAGGAAAACAATTCCTCTATGGACTATCAGTTTATTAATTGGTTTAATATCAAGACCCATCCTAGAAAGATTAATATCATTATAACCAGATGGTATTCTCCTCGTAATGGTTGGTTCAAGCAAAATATAGATGGTTCGTGTAAAGACAATCCAGGTGCTAGTGGAGCATGTGGTATTATGAGAGAGAGTGAAGGAATTTAATCTCTTGCTTTTCTCACTCTCTAGGTTCCAAAATTTCCATATTCGGTGAAGCTAAAGCTATGGAATTTTGTATAATATTGTGTGATTCCCTTAGCTTATCTAACATTTGTAACACCCCGTATTTTTGTGCATTTAATATTTAATTAATTCAGGAATTTTAAATTACTTATGTGTTGTAATTTTAATGGAATTAATTATGGCAATATATATATATATATATATATATTTAAATATTAATCGGGGAGTGAATGGTTAATGTTTAGGGAAATTAATTACTAAGTGAATATTAATAATTTAATTACGTCATTTCGGGTATTAATGACGGGGTATGCACTTATCCCAATCGAGAGTCGGTATAGAGATAAGGTTTTTTATAAATTAATTCGGATGCCAATTTTGAGTGCACGGTTGTATCCGGAATGGTCGAGATAGTCAGAAAAGAGTACCCGAGGGTAGTAATTGGGTATCGGGGTATTTTTGGGCACAGCCGGGCCCACACGGGGTGAGTTGGGCCACTTTAATTAAGCCCATTTGGTGAAAAACGGGATTGAGGGTTTTAACCTAAGTGAGGGATTAGGAAATGAGCAGCCAACAAAATTCTAAGCCTAGGGCTTGAAAGGAAAATTGGGGTAAAGCTTAGCAAAAGCCAATTTGGGAATTTTGGAGCCAAATTGAGGGACTACGCCAACGGATCAGACACTACGAACACTTACAGGTAAGTGGTTAACTATTGTGATTTCTACAATTATGATAATCAATTCATATCATAGTGATGTTATATGAAAATTCGTTTTGGGTGTGTCACCAAAATATAAATTGGGTTTTTTGTAAATTTATATACCTTAATGGGATTAAGGGGGAGATTGATCGTGTTTATGATTCTATAATGTAGAGAACTGAATCAGATGTTAAAATCAGTAAGAGTAGAGGTTAAATTACTGATAAAATGAATGAAATTCGTATTGGGGATTTGAAACCCGGATAATACCCAAATCGGGAAAAAGTAGAAAAATCGTGAGATTCAATTTCAGTTTGATGTTCTATAAGGTGCTTTGATCCTATTCTTATGTAGATATAGGGTTGGGATTGAGTTAGTCCAGGGGAAAGAATGAAAGTTGGAGGTTTTCGTTAATGGTGAAACTGCGTCTCGAAGAATACGAAGTCAGGGACGATCGATCGATCGACCCAGGGGGTTCGATCGATCGATGATTCAGAATTCTGGGCAGTTCGCACAGTTTGCATATAGGGGGGGATTTAATTAGAAATTAATTCCCATACATTAATAAGTGATAAATAATTATGAAACAAATATTCCTAGATATTATGGGAGAAAGTAATTGGGACTACGATAAATTTATGTGGGGCACTTAATGGATGAAATTGAGAAGTTTTATTCCAAAATGGTGAAGTACGGATCAAGTGAGCAAATATGGGTATATTGGCTAAGCGATGCCAAGCTAGTCAATTAAGTTTGGAGATAAACTATTTAATTTAGAGTCGGGATATAGACCCAGGAAATAATTAATTTCGGGCCAAGTGAATCGAGTCCGGGTATGTTAATAATTATAGGCAAATATAATTGGGAAATTATGAAAATAAATGTGTGACACATTGTGGGTGAAAATGTGAGAATGAAATTATGAGATGTAAAATGGACCGAGTGAGTGAGTCCGGGGATATTGGTTAAGTGGCATCAAAGTAGTAAATTTATGATTGAGAGAAAGTAATTAATTTGGAGTCGGAACGTTGACTCGGGAAATATTGAGGTATGGGCCAAGTGAGCGAGTCCGGGGATAATGGATGGGTGACACCAAGTTATTAAATTAATAAATGTGATAATTAATTTAATTAGAGTCGGATTGTAGACTCGGTTAAGATTAAATTAATAAATGTGATAATTAATTTAATTAGAGTCGGATTGTAGACTCGGGTAGGATTAAATTAATAAATGTGATAATTAATTTAATTAGAGTCGGATTGTAGACTCGGGAAGGATTAAATTAATAAATGTGATAATTAATTTAATTAGAGTCGGGGTGTAGACTCGGGTAGTTATTACATTAATAGGTGTGTAAATTAACTTAATTAGAGTCGGGGTGTAGACTCGGGTAGTTATTACATTAATAGGTGTGTAAATTAACTTAATTAGAGTCGGGGTGTAGACTCGGGTAGTTATTAAATTAATAGGTGTGTAAATTAATTTAATTAGAGTCGGATGGTAGACTCGGGAAGGTATTAAATTAATAAGTGTATTAATTAATTTAATTAGAGTCGGACGATAGACTAGGGGTGGTATTAATTTCATATGTGTGTCAATTAATTTAATTAGAGTCGGGTGATAGACTCGGGAAGGTATTAAATTAATAAGTGTGTTAATTAATCTAATTGGATTCGAACCATAGACTCGGGGAAAGTATTATATAAATAGAAGTGTGAGTTAAATATATTAGAGTCGGACCATAGACTCGGGAAGACGATAAATTATTAAGTGAGAAAATTAATTACGTTGAGTCGGGCCAAGACTCAGGAAATTATAGGCAGTGTACGAGATTTTGAGTACACGGTAAAGCTGGGGTTTATATTATATATATACGGTGTAGTGATAGTATATATATACGTGTATATATTGTGTGTGATATTAAATATCAGTGATTAGATATTTAATTAGTTTATATATTCTAGTGCTATCAAGGGAGGTTGCTCGATGTGGGTGAATCCCCTAGCTTGAGGAGTAGGGCGAGTATATCCCCAGGTCATAGCGTCCGGTATATATGGGTGAGGGATTTATCTCACTTTCAGGGAAGGAATATGACCGCCTCCACTTCGTTTATATTTTGGTCCAAGTTGGTGACCGATTCCAACTTGGGGAAACTAGGTTTTGTCAGCACACCTAGTGAGATAGCATTTTAGACGGAATCATCTGGTGAGGGTATACTCGGAGGGATGGATATACGTATGTTATATGTGTGGATGTTTCTGTAAAGGTATGTATATAATGGTATTCAATATTATATACGGGTAATAATACAGTGTGTGATGTATTTATAATATATAACTTGTGACACGGTTATATGCTACTATTTAAGAGGAATTAATTAAGTTAATTGTGAAATCACTTATAATTTAAGAATCATTATACTCGGGTTAGAGTAGTATGGCAAGGGAAGGTTATACCAGGACTAGTTGGACGGGGTAGTACAACTAGGTGGCGTTAAGGTAACCGATAGGTGTGCACAATAGTGGAGGGGTGAGAATGTCCACAAGAGAGTACGACACTAACTTAAATATGAAGCGCATTCATGCATTTTAAATTACTGCAGTTAATTCACTTGCTAAATATTTTCAAAATGTTTTGGGTTCTAACCATTGCTAAAAAACAATTTTCAAAACCTTTTAGGTGTCCATCCACAGGGGCGCTAGGATTGATATTCTATTCCAGGGACACGGAGCTGCGGCATATGTGGATGCTAGCAGGAGTTTGGTTTAGACGCATCATTCATCCATTCCTAGAGTAGGAATCTTGTATCAGTTTCAGTTTTATTTAGGGCTTGTCGCCCAGACTTCTCGGTACAGTTTTCAGGTGTAATTTATTCAAGTGTTGAATATTTGTATTGGATTATTTCTTTGGTGACCGGTGATTTATTCGGCAAGTTGTGTATTTATGATTCAGTTTATTTTCATTCAGATGTGTGAATGGTTTATATTTTAATTCCGCATGTGCTATTTTAGTTAATTAAAAAGTTAAAATTGGCACCAGTTTTTGGAATACTAGGTGATTAGTAAGTTTTAAAAAGTTTTCGACAGTGATGCTAAGGATGATCCAACTGGGATTCCTGTTTTAATTTGGTATAGGACTGATCACTCGGTATTTTTATTAGGCGGGGTATCACAGATGGTATCAGAGCATCAGGTTCTAGTGTCCTTAGGATCTGTGCGGCTTTTCACGTTTCAGCTTAGCAATCTTTGATGCAGAGCCCTATCATAGGACTGTTGTATTCTCATAAGTATTTGCATATACGTTCTTCAGAAAAATTTATATTTGAGAGTGAACTCATACAAATTCGATTCTCATTTCGGATGACGCCCAGGAGAGAGAAAGCAGTTAGGGAAGCAGGGGGAGATGAGAGAGGCTCTTTAGGGGCAAGAGCTACCGCAGCAACTGCTAGAGATGATTTTGGCAGCACAAGTAACGAAAATAGTGGCACAGGCAGTTGAAACGATGGTGGTCGCAACGGCAGGGTACTTTCCACGGGATCAGACACAAGTGTTAGTGGCACCGGACGTTCAAACTCACGTGGAGTCGTCGGGGTGGAAATAGGATAGAGAGGTTATTTTTAGTAGGAACCCACCAAAGTTGCGAGGGGGGTTCAGCGGTAGTACTAGCGTGTCAAGGAAGAGAGATATCCAGCGTCACCTACGCATGGGAGATTGCGATTAGGTGCGGAAGCAAATGCTAACCACTTTTAGTTTAGTGGGAGAAGCGCTACAGTGGTAGGAGCCGATCACCACAGTGAGGAAAGGGACACACTAGCTATTGCAGAGTTTTACGAGTATTTTTCCTCCAACAGTGGAGACCGAAACGAGTAGAAAATTTTGTGAGGTGACTCAAGGAGACTATTAAGTGGTCGATTACGAGGAAGAATTCACTCGTTGGCAAAAAATTTATACCGGATGAGGTAAGCAGGGAAAAGAGAAAAAAAGTAAAGGTTTGTGGATGGGTTGTCTGGAGAATCAGACAACATTTAATTGGTAAATATGCATTAGTAGCTTATACTGATGTCGTTAATGCAGCACTCCAGCACTGTTAGGAATATCGCTTCCATGCGAAAGGAAGCGGGAGGGGAGTGGGAACTAACCAGTCGTATAAGGCTGGAGGGAACAATACCAGTGGGGTATCTCAGCAGCAGATTAGGGGAGATCAGGGACAGGATTCTGACTGAGAAATCATGCCAAACAATCTAGAACTGGAGGCTATCGACAGAATGGCCAGGATATCCAACAAGGTCAGCATGGAAAGAACCAGGGGTAGTGTGAATGTATTAGAAGGTGTTTTGTTGGTGGGGAAAGCGAGACACGTGAAGGGAATTTGTCTTAAGAGAGGCAGGGGTCAACTACGGGACGAGGTCCTGTATGTACAGCCACTAAAACAAGTTATGGGCACAGTCGGGCAGGGAGAAGATGCTCCGGAACTCAAGGATCAGCCATTGCAGCTGAAGTATGGTGGTAATTATTTTTACCCTATGGGTGTGGGGTATATTTTTGAGTGGCAAGGAGGTTGTCACAATATAAGACTTATTTTTCACTAGAGTTCGCGGGTGAGTCGAACTTAGTGGGTGCGTTGGCTGTAGCAGCCATAGTATGTAGATAAACTTTCCGTAGGGTAACTGAGTTTCCTTGGTGTTCTTCATGGGAGAGTGAAGGTGTACACTGAGTAAAGGTTTGAATTATTCAAGGAATTACTACTTTTGAGAATTATGGGAGTAGTGTTAATAATATTCTCAAAATATCGGCTGGATAACGATGAAATTTAACTATGGTGGATAGTGGTGTAAAATTTTGGTGTTCGCGACATCAGGGTATAGTTAGTAATAGGTGTCACCAGAGAGGGAGTATAGCCTATATATATATGTGGATATATATGTTGTATTGCGTAGTGCGATAGCACATAGTGAGGTTTTGTGTTCTCACAATTAATCCCAGTAGGTGGGGATATTCACTGAAGTGAATCAGGGTGGTTAGATTTAATTTTGAGCAAAGAGAGGTAGCTCGGGGGTTATTTTGCGCAAGGAATAGTGATAGTAAGGGTGCGGTAAATTATGTTACCTTTGGTAGCATAAGGGTAAGTATTTATGGGGAGATGTTTGGACGTTAGCACATGGGTTGGGTACCCGGGCAGTAGATATATATGTGTATATATATATTTATATATGTGATATGACTACGGGTTCGAAGTTATATTACGGATTATGACTAGCATAGTCGGGTAACTTTCGTACGGTAGAGCACAGGGATAGGGTGTATGGGCACCCTGGGTAATCTAAATGCATACTTGTGAAACGTATGGTTAGAAGCGGATGGGATAGATATAGAGGGCTTGGAGGCACATGACTAGAGAGTAATATGCGAAGCTTGGAACATTACGCTCATCTTAATTTCGAGGACGAAATTCCTTTGTAAGGGGGGGAGTATGTAACACCCCGTATTTTTGTGCATTTAATATTTAATTAATTCGGGAATTTTAAACTACTTATGTGTTGTAATTTTAATTGAATTAATTATGGTAATATATATATATATTTAAATATTAATCGGGGAGTGAATGGTTAATGTTTAGGGAAATTAATTACTAAGTGAATAGTAATAATTTAATTACGTCATTTCGGGTATTAATGACGGGGTATGCACTTATCCCAACCGGGAGTCGGTATAGACTAAATTGTGTGTGAGATAAGGATTTTTATAATTTAATTCGAATGCCAATTCTGAGTGCGCGGTTGTATCCGGAAGGGTCGAGATAGTCAGAAAAGAGTAACTGGGGGTAGTAATTGGGTATCGGGGAATTTTTGGGCATAGCCGGGCCCACACGGGGTGAGTTGGGCCACTTTAAATAAGCCCATTTGGTGAAAAACGGGATTGAGGGTTTTAACCTAAGTGAGGGATTAGGAAATGAGCAGCCAACAAAATTCTAAGCCTAGGGCTTGAAAGGAAAATTGGGGGAAAGCTTAGCAAAAGCCAATTTGGGGATTTTGGAGCCAAATTGAGGGGCTACGCCAACGGATCAGACACTACGAACACTTACAAGCAGGTGGTTAACTATTGTGATTTCTAAAATTATGATAATCAATTCATATCATAGTGATGTGTATATGAAAATTCGTTTTGGGTGTGTCACCAAAATCTAAATTGAGTTTTTTGTAAATTTATATACCTTAATGGGATTAAGGGGGAGATTGATCGTGTTTATGATTCTAGAATGTAGAGAACTGAAACAGATGTTAAAATCAGTAAGAGTAGAGGATAAATTACTGATAAAATGAATTAAATTCGTATTGGGGATTTGAAACCCAGATAATACCTAAATCGGGAAAAAGTAGAAAAATCGTGAGATTCAATTTCAGTTTGATGTTCTATATGGTGCTTTGATCCTATTCTTATGTAGATATAGGGTTGATCGGGATTGAGTTAGTCCAGGGGAAAGAATGAAAGTTGGAGGTTTTCGTTAATGGTGAAACTGCGTCTCGAAGAATACGAAGTCAGGGACGATCGATCGATCGACCCAGGGGGTTCGATCGATCGATGATTCAGAATTCTGGGCAGTTCGCCCAGTTTGCATATAAGGGGGGGAATTTAATTAGAAATTAATTCCCATACATTAATAAGTGATAAATAATTATGAAACAAATAATCCTAACAACTATGGGAGAAAGTAATTGGGACTAGGATAAATTTATGTGGGGCACTTAATGGATGAAATTGAGAAGTTTTATTCCAAAATGGTGAAGTACGGATCAAGTGAGCAAATCCGGGTATATTGGCTAAGCGACGCCAAGCTAGTGAATTAAGTTTGGAGATAAACTATTTAATTTAGAGTCGGGATAAAGACTCGGGAAATAATTAATTTCGGGCCAAGTGAATCGAGTTTGGGCATGTTAATAATTAGCAAATATAATTGGAAAATTATGAAAATAAATGTGTGACACATTGTGGGTGAAAATGTGAGAATGAAATTATGAGATGTAAAATGGACCGAGTGAGAGAGTCCGGGGATTTGGTTAAGTGGCATCAAAGTAGTAAATTTATGATTGAGAGAAAGTAATTAATTTGGAGTCGGAACATTGACTCGGGAAATATTGAGGTACGGGCCAAGTGAGCGAGTCCGGGGATAATGGATGGGTGACACCAAGTTATTAAATTAATAAATGTGATAATTAATTTAATTAGAGTCGGATTGTAGACTCGGTTAAGATTAAATTAATAAATGTGATAATTAATTTAATTAGAGTCGGATTGTACACTCGGGTAGGATTAAATTAATAAATGTGATAATTAATTTAATTAGAGTCGGATTGTAGACTCGGGAAGGATTAAATTAATAAATGTGATAATTAATTTAATTAGAGTCGGGGTGTAGACTCGGGTAGTTATTACATTAATAAGTGTGTAAATTAACTTAATTAGAGTCGGGGTGTAGACTCGGGTAGTTATTAAATTAATAGGTGTGTAAATTAATTTAATTAGAGTTGGATTGTAGACTCGGGGAGGTATTAAAATAATAAGTGTGTTAATTAATTTAATTAGAGTCGGACGATAGACTCGGGGAGGTATTAAATTCATATGTGTGTCAATTAATTTAATTAGAGTCGGGTGATAGACTCGGGAAGGTATTAAATTAATAAGTGTGTCAATTAATTTAATTGGAGTCGGGTCATAGACTCGGGGAAAGTATTACATAAATTGAAGTGTGAGTTAAATATATTAGAGTCGGACCATAGACTTGAAAAGACGATAAATTATTAAGTGAGAAAATTAATTGCGTTGAGTCGAGCCACAGGCTCAGGAAATTACATGCAGTGTACGGGATTTTGAGTACACGGTAAAGCCGAGGTTTATGTTATATATATACGGTATAGTGATAGTATATATATACATGCATATATTGTGTGTGATATTAAATATCAGTGATTAGATATTTACTTAGTTTATATACTCTAGTGCTATCAAGGGAGGTTGCGCGATGTGGGTGAATCCCCTAGCTTGAGGAGTAGGGTGAGTATATCCCCAGGTCATAGCGTCCAGTATATATGGGTGAGGGATTTATCTCACTTTCAGGGAAGGAATATGACCGGCTCCACTTCGTTTATATTTTGGTCCAAGTTGGTGATCAATTCCAACTTAGGGAAACTAGATTTTGTGAGCACACCTAGTGAGATAGTATTTTAGAGGGAATCATACGGTGAGGGTATACTCGGAGGGATGAATATACGTATGTTATATGTGTGAATGTTTTTGTAAAGGTATGTATATAATGGTATTCAATATTATATATGGGTAATAATACAGTGTGTGATGTATTTATTTTATATAACTTGTGACACGGTTATATGCTACTATTTAAGAGGAATTAATTAAGTTAATTGTGAAATAACTTATAATTCAAGAATCATTATACATGGGTTAGAGTAGTATGGCAAGGGAAGGTTATACCAGGACTAGTTGGACGGGGTAGTACAACTAGGTGGGGTTAAGGTAACCGGTAGATGTGCACAATAGTGGAGGGGTGAGAATGTCCACAAGGGAGTGCGACACTAACTTAAATATGAAGCGCATTCATGCATTTCAAATTACTGCAGTTAATTCACTTGCTAAATATTTTCAAAATGTTTTGGGTTCTAACCCTTGCTATAAAACCATTTTCAAAACCTTTTAGGTGTCCAGCCACAGGGGCGCCGGGATTGATATTCTATTCCAGGGACAGGGAGCTGCGGCATATGTGGATGCCATCATTCATTCATTCCAAGAGTAGGAATCTTGTATCAGTTTTAGTTTTATTTAGGGCTTGTCGCCCAGACTTCTCGGTACAGTTTTCATGTGTAATTTATTCAGGTGTTGAATATTTGTATTGGATTATTTCTTTGGTGGCCGGTGATTTATTCGACAAGTTGTGTAATTATGATTCAGTTTATTTTCATTCAGATGTGTGAATGGTTTATATTTTAATTCCGCATGTACTATTTTGTTTAATTAAAAAGTTAAAATTGGCACCAGTTTTTGGAATACTAGGTGATTAGTAAGTTTTAAAAAGTTTTCGACAGTGATGCCAAGGATGATTCAATTGGGATTCCTGTTTTAATTTGGTATAGGACTGATCACCTGGTATTTTTATTAGGCAGGGTGTCACAACATTCCTGTTAAGACAGACTCCAAAAGCCTTGTTTAATTCCTTAATGAATCCTAGAAACCCCTTTGGTTTATTGATAATATGGTCCAAGCATGCAAAGCCATTATTTAAAAAAAAACTTCATTTGAAGAACATTCGGAGATAAGATAGCTCAGTTGCATATGCTCTTAAAAAACTTAATGCCACATATTTTTCTTCTTCTTCTTCTTCTTCTTCTTCTCTCAATTTTCCCATCTCCCATTATTTATTAAAGGTCCTTTCAATATGGATACATATGGCATTCCTTCAGTGAGAGTTTGCAAGTTTTGAGGTATTTTTTGTGGATATCTTATAAGTTCCCCCTCTTTTATTTAACTCATTTAAAGTTTCTTCATTGTTTGATTGTAATGGAGATGAGTATAAATCTTCATATTTCCATATTTTTCTTTATGTCTGCTCTTAATTTCTTTCTTGCTTCTTATGTAATAAGCCACTCAAGAAAGACTATTTCTCCTAATCCTCAATAATATTAATGAGGATTATGTCCCTCCTATATATATATATATATATACTAGCGGATACCCGTGCCTGAAGGCACGATAAAAATTTCCAAAGTACATAATCGCGAAACGAAAAAAATTTCAAAAGTACGTAATCGCAAAACTACAAAAATATCGTTCCCCCAAGAAAACATCTATATATCACCGCCCAATATATATAAGTGCATAATTGTTACATGTAACTTGACTCTTTTACACCATACATCCAATTGTGATTCTTAATATAACTGTTACATGATGTTAATTTTACACGATGCTAATTTTCAAAAGTGTAAACAATTTACAACACAACTAAGTGTAAACAATTTACAAAATTTGGGCAGAGTTCCTTCTGTTTATAGGACTATCCACCCTGTTTAACAAATAAAAATTACTCAAACAACAATAGTAATAGCCCATCCTGGACCTCGTATAAACAACATAATCAATTCCACAAAATCGTCAATTCGTATATAACATTTTCAAATATAAACATGGTTGGACACAATAAAAAATTTAATCTCTTCGACACCATGTCTTCTTGAAATCCAATGGTCCTGCAACACGGAACAACCAAGAACAATTAAGAATTAGCGTGCAAGTATGAAACAATAGTATATAGTTAGAAAAGTATTATAGAACAAAACATAGTAGGCAATCCATAGTGTGGAAATTAAAAGGCCTTGAACTTTAGAGGGTTGGGGATAAAAAAAAATAAGCTCAAATCAATATAGTTTCACGTTCCTAGGTGATAAACCTAAACTCCAGCAATATAAGCCAAACGGTACATTGTCAAAATCAAACTAATCAAGTCACAAATGTTTGAGTAAAGTCTTGCACTAAAGCTATCATAACTAATAGAAACCACTATTCATAATTGTAGTGTAGTAAATGCTACTTATTTAAAAAAAACTTTACCTATGTTATTCACCAAGTCAAAAAAATATCACCTCGTCTCTAGACTTTTCCTACTTCCATTGGTTTTGATATTTCTAAAATATCATTATAAAAATGCTCTCCAGATCAATTGGCAACATTTTCTAATAAATGAGAAAAGGCATCCAAAGACCTATTATTGGTATTTTACACAGGGTTAAGTGTCAAAAAAGAGGCACAGACACAAACGAATACATCCGCATTCTATTAATTCCAAATTGGCCAATTTACGCAACCAAACTGGCCCTAAATACAAATACGCGTATCATATAAATGAAGTGAAAATATAAACACCTACTGAGATACAAAGTTGAGTTGCTGCTCGAGATCACGCAACCTCTCCTCTTCCAAAAATTCATTGTCTTCTTCTTCCACCACGTGCTCCAAACCTCCCCAATCATTACTCATTGACTGCCTCAACTCCTTAAACACCCTCAACCAATCCCTCCCACCCTTTCCAGCCACACTCCCTGAATCAACAAACAACTGTTGTGGCAGCCTCACATTGTTCATTGGCAGCCTCACACTGTTGTGGCAGCCTCACAACTGTTGAAATAAAGTTATGTCATTTCAACTGTTATCATAACAGTTATAACATAATTCAAATCCATGTTACCAACTGCTATCATAGAACCATCATTGATAAAGTTAAAAAAGATGTGCTATAGATATGGATATAACACTGTGTAAACTAAAATGGTACTATAACTATTGGAATGGAATTGAATTAGGAAAACAAAAAAATGTGCTACAGATATGAATTTTCTCAAGTATACAAATATGAATCTCTAATATTGATAACACCGTGTAAACTGAAATGATACTATAAATGAATGCTTAAAACCAAGCAGTTCCTAATAATCCGATAGTAATGATATGCCTGCTACAAAATAAGGAAGAATGAGCATAGGCATCGTTAATGAATTTTCTTCAACGAATGATGCCAAAACTTCATTGACAGCACATGCCCATATTGGAGGTTCATATTTTTGCAGAAGAAATATGGACACCTGAGAAATTCATCATATAGTCATTAGGAGAACTATCAAGAGTCCAAGGACACGGGTCATTAGATGAAGTGTCAAGAGTCCAAATGAGCATATGTATTGATAGCGTTACCCGCCCTCTCAAACACCTAAATTAATTGTTGCCCAAACAGTATCACTGCTTTCTTGTCCTTAATCATTGTCAATTTACTACTTATTAGAAGAATCTTGTGTATAAATTTGGACTCCTCAATGGATAACATAGCGACCTGGATCGAAATACATACGTTTACTGTAATAACAGAGCAAGTAAGCATTTTTCGAGCTATCATAAGCAGTGCAGTAAGCTCATACAGTTTCCTCTCCATGTGGTATTCTGAATTTCCTCTTAGGTCTCCTTTGTTGCCCATGAAAGAATTGCAATTGACTCCGTTTTATTTTTCTGCAACACACAAATACAAATATATGTTTATGTTTATGTTTAAACAATCAAAAGGTTCCTTTGAAATATACCATATTTGAGATACAAAGCACCATAAGAAGCTTAAAGATTGATTGTTTAGGAGTACAACAACTCACTTCTTTAAAAAAAAATGTGAGAAGAAAAACAGAAAATTTTCTGAAAACGGTGGGGGAATCAAAGCATCGTAAAGATATAAAGGAAAAAGAATACCACATATATACCTCAAGGATTCAACAGCTATTTTGAGCAGGAGTTTTTGGTTGAACATTGCTTGGTTGTGCTTGAATCTGATAACTGTTGGAGCCCCATGGTAAAGAAGTATCTCAATTATTTCAAGAAAACATGTAAAGATTGCGAAATGGAATGGAAAATTCCCTTCCTATGGCGAGCGTTAAGATCCACATTGTGACCAGTTTCTCCATCTATCAGAGCAGTGGAACATCTAACTGTGTTACCATCGCAAACAACCATCAAAAGTTCAAACAGGCGCACTGGAACCAGATGCGTTCTGTTTTCTGTTTCTGTTTTCAAGGATTTCTGTATGGCCAAAAAATTGCTTGATCAATGTGAGTCATTTCCAGAACCAGATGCGTTCTGTTGGTTAGAGTTTGATCAAAATTCATCCTTGTGTCCTGCATTCAAACATCAGTATATTATTCTATTTTGAACATGAGCCTATTTAGATGAGTATTTTGAACATGCTCCTATTTCAAAATTCAAACATGCGTCCTTCATTTGAACATGAGTACAAAAGAGCCATGGCCATCTATTGAATTTAGTAGCCTGTTTACATGCTCTTGCATTTGATCATGAGAATATTAAGTACTGAGGAATATAAACATTAGTTAAATGAACTTACAAAACAGAGCCATGGTAGGAAAGAGAACGTGACATATTCATGCTTAGATATGCATCCTACAAAAAGGTATAAATTGAGAAGTCTCCATCCTACAAAAAAGTTAGATCTGCAGAAGCAAACAATATAGACCAAATGAGATAAGAAAAAGGGTTGTGGTAGAATTTGAACAAAACAATTGAAAAAAAAAAGGAAAAGGTATAAGGAAGTACCTTAAAATGATGCTATAAGAGAACTTCGGGATACACAATATTAGTTGTGGAATTCGAACCGTCTTGAGGAAGAAGTATGCATAGAGAATTAGCACTTTTGCAACGGGATAAAGCAACATATAATTGCCCGTGACTAAATACGGGTGTTCGCAAATCAATTCCAACATATTTAACTGATTGGCCTTGTGATTTATTCATGGTCATTGCGTACGCCAATCTAACTGGAAATTGGAACCTTGTCATTTGTATTGGCACTTCGTAAGACGATGGTGTTAAAGAAATTCTTGGGATGAAGGCAAAACTGCCTTTATGATCTCCGTTCAAGATTAGAACTTCAATAACATGCTTTGCGCAATTAACCACTATTAACCTTGTGCCATTACAAAGACCGTCTTTTGGCGAAATGTTTCTTAAAAGCATTATTGGGCATCCTATTTTTAGTTCTAGCTTAAACAAAGGCAACCCGGACGGATTAATCGAGTTCAAATATTCATTGGGAAATCCATTAGTTATTGAACTATTAGTGTCATCTAGGCATAACTTGTCAGCTGCCAAGTACGTTATTGTCTCTCCGGGAAAAATATTCAACGCGGAAGTATTAATTATATTGACATCATCATTCCGTGCTGATAGAATTGTTCTTTCTTCAAAGTAGCTAGGGGTAACATTTTCCATAACATTTAGCATTGGATAAACCATCGACATTAACTCATTCAAATCTTTACATTTATGTATCGTCGATGGCAATTGAACATTTTCTTCGGGATTTGACCCAATCTAAACAAATGTTTAAAAAATAATATGAATAAAATTCATACAATTAATATTTGGTATTATTAATAAAATTAATACAAATAATATGAAAAGCCAAGGAAATAATGAAAGGAATAATACCTCTGTCAAAAACCCCGAAAATTGAATGCTTTCCACTTCTTCACTATTAAGTCGCATGTTAAGGTGTAATGTTAAAACATGAATATTAACCCATAAAAATGAGCGCCTTAACGACGCAGCAACAATTTGTTCACGGACACCTCTTGGAATCACAGGTAGAATTTGTCGAAAATCACCGCCAAGAACAACAGTGATACCCCCAAAAGGCTTTTTATTATCACAAATATCCTGAAGAGTTCGATCAACAGCTTCAACACAATACCGATGTTGCATTGGGACTTCATCCCATATAATTAATTTGGTTAATCTGAATAGCTCTGCATGAATTGATTGCTTTGTAAACCCACATACAGAATTTTCAAGAATATCTAAAGGAATACAAAACGTTGAATGCGCAGTTCTACCACCCACCAATAGTAAAGAGGCAATTCCAGAAGAGGCGACGGTAATGACAATATGGCCAAGACTGCGTATTTTGGTGGCTATTGTATTGTAGAGAAACGTCTTTCCAGTTCCCGCTCCTCCATTCAAAAAGAAAGTCGTTCCCCTATTTTCAAGTACCGAAGTAGTTATTTCAGCATATGCATCGCGTTGGCCATCATTTAGACGATCAACATCACTTTGAGGAGCAGCTTGTTCAGCGTCGCTTTGTAATTGTCGATGTTCATTAATCAGCTTGTTACCCAAAGTTGTGTACCAATTTCCAACCGCCATTGGCATGGGAGGAAAATCTGATAAACTCTTGCCCGATTCTTGCAACATCTGGTTAAGGAGATACAAACCGTAATCTTGAATTTGAGTCTCCGTGGGAGTTCGTATGCAATATGACATTTGAATCTTATGGGCCAAGTCGTCACAAATATGCATTGCAAATTGTCTCCACAACAAATGTGGATATAAAGGGGAACATTGTGTGAGTATAACAACAAATAAACGTCTTAACTGATAACCAGTTTTAAGAATAGCTGCCTCTTGCAAACATTGCACCCATTCCCCATCATCCTCCAGAAGGCCTAACGCAATACATGCGGACTTGAATGTATCACATAAGATATTGTTAACCGTCCTCAAGGCTTCATATGATTCTGGGCCCTTGACGACAGTTAAAAGCAACCGTAAGTAATATAGTTCGCCCGAATTAGGGCTAGCAAAATACAACCTACCAATAGAATAGCCATCAGTTTTTCTACGCGTCCATGTCTTTGGTTGCGAATTCCAAACAAAATGCTGAGGAAATTCTTGATATGTGAAAGCACGTGCGGAGGCATTTGATGCACATGTTGCAAAAAATTCAGTTAAAGACGTTTTTTGAGCAGCAGCCCTGTAAGTTATCGTTTCCACAGAATCTTCGGGATTAAACCTTACTTGATGCATTCCAGGCAAGTGAAGCGCCAACCGTACAACTTTTGGTTCCTCTTCGTGCATTGGATTATGAAATAAATGCCAAGCGGCTTCGGGTGGTCCAATGTATCTAGCATCAAGATATTGTTGGATTTCATCAATTCCTCCCAAAACTATTGTTGTGCGATCAGAACCTTTGTATATGTATTTATTAATGTATTTAACACATCTCAATCCTGCACAAACTTCAACATTGATATGACAATCAAACATTAGAGAAAGGTATGGATTATATGGCACCACATCTTTGTTGCATACAACTTTCCCCCCTGCAATAGTGTACTTTCGACCATCATTTCGCCGTCGATAGAGTGGATATCCATTTTGGTCCATAGTCGTTGAATCAGCCCAATCTCTAGGGTATTTCTTTGTGCATCTACCGTTATCCATGCATGGTGCATTTGGGTTTTGGGAACCACAGGGGCCATGTACCATACAACCCAAGACTGTCTCAAACAGGGCAGGATCTTCTTTGGGATCCGGAATCTCAGCACACACAATCTTGTCAACCTGTTCACATGTCTTTATTTTGCTTCTACTTTCTAAGAAAAACAGCACATGTACATGCGGCAAACCCCTCTTTTGGAATTCGGTAGTAAATACGTGTGCCACCTTCCGACCAAAAATATTTTTATCTTTCACTACCTTCATCATAGCCTTTCGCTTCAATTCAAATACGCGAGCGACTATATCTGGACGATCCGTTGAATTTTGATTCGGCAATAAAGCTTTTGTAATTTCAGACCAATTGGGATTCGCAGTCATTGTGAGGAAGATATCAGGATGCTGATTGTAACGGGTGATGGCCATAGAATCTTGAAAGATTTCAAACATGTGCCTCGCACTACCCGTGAAGGAGGAAGGTAAAATTGTGCGTTTCCCAATTCCATCTGCATTGAGCCCATCCATTAACCCCTCGTTAAGTCGCGTATACAGATCAGCGCGTAATTTGGATTGATTGAGCTTATAATAAGTCAAACGATTTTGCTCAGTTGAAGCCCACGCATCCACAATGAACTCCTGAAATAGTATTCCCGCTCTTAAAATTGTTGAGTATTCATTAACGCGTTGGAAAATACGATAGCTATAAAAATTCAGTTGGGTAAGTCGGTGTTTTAAATCAGGTCTCTCATTTTCAACATCCCATTGTGTCATATCAGGTTCCCACCCAAGCTCACCGCGAGGAAAAAGTAAAACATAATGAAGTGCTAGGTATGCCGGGTGGCATTCACTAATTCGCATCAACTGGTTATCTCCTTGCAAATGAAGAATAATATCTCTCATCACACTCAAATTAGTTCCATCTCGAGGAAGTACAACTGCTATCTCATCAATTGAAGGTAAATTGTATCTTCTTCGGTCTGCAGCCCTACTGTAATGCAAGTATGCAGGAACATCCACATTTGCAGAGTTCTCTAGAATAGCAAAAGCCTGGAGAAATTTAGATGTAAATGCATTTTCATTCAACAAACAACCTTGAATGATTTCAAGAACATCCCGTCGTAATTGCGGATTTCTACGCTCTAGAGTATCCAATGCAGCTACTGGATCATAAATATAAAGTTGAGCGTAACTTCCATCATGTCCCTCTTGCGGTAATAAGCTTCCTGTTTGGTGTCGTAATTCTCCATGAATGGTGAACGACGTAGGACCCCTACCCGTGAGTACTCTTTCATCCATTTGAACTCCAAGACTGGTGAATGCATTAGCAGTGTTGTATTGTCTAGTAAAACACCAAAATGATTGTGATTGGGCATCATTACCATCATATAGAGCTTTTATATCGGATGGTGGTTCATTTAAGGTTGGTAGCTTGATCTTTCCTTGCAAACAACATTTACCAAACAAAGGACGTCTGATGGACGATATGCTTAACTTTTCACTAATCCAATGTAACGCTGAACAATGAGGACACTCAACATTCATCGCTCCAAGAAAATGTCTACTGAAATGTCCTGGATGTGCCCTGTAAAAAGAAATTATAATATTGTGAATGTCTACTAAAAACATTTTAATATCATGAAATGAACTGGACTGGATGTCAACTGAAACTATAAATGAACTGGATGTCTACCGATTAATTTCAACAGCTACAACACCATTATATTCTGGAGGCATGCGAGCATTTTCATCGCCGTCACTGTATGAAACCTGATCAACTGGATCTGGTAGTTGTTCATATATGGCACCCACATCATGTGAAGCAAATTCGTGGTGAAGATGTCTACCGAAATCAAGTGGATGTGCCCTATAAAAAGTTAGAAACCATTCTAATGCCAATTATTATTCAATTATCAAATGAAAGTGCCATTTTAATATCATGAAAATAATTGGACTGGATGTCTACTGAAACCATTTTAATGTTACCTGTTAATTTCAGCAGCTACAACACCAGTATATTCTGGAGGCATGCAAGCATTTTCCTCGCCGCGACTGTATGAAACCTGATCAACTGGATCTGGTAGTTGTTCATATATGGCACCCACATCATGTGAAGCAAATTCGTGGTGAAGATGTCTACCGAAATCAAGTGGATGTGCCCTGTAAACAGTTAGAAACCATTCTAATGGCAATTATTATTCAATTATCAAATGAAAGTACCATTTTAATATCATGAAAAGAATTGGAATGGATGTCTACTGAAACCATTTTAATGTTACCTGTTAATTTCAGCAGCTACAACACCAGTATCTTCTGGAGGCATGTGAGCATTTTCCTCGCTGCCACTGTATGAAACCTGATCAACTGGATCTGGTATTTGTTCATGTCTAACACCCACATCAATTGACAAATTATTGGTGAGTGGAGTTGAAGTACGAATAATACGCTCGACATGGGCAGGTGTTTGAAGAGATGGATTTTGGGATAGAGCATCCCTATTTGCCTCTCTAAGAGCACTACCTCGGGACCGACCTGATTGGGGTAGGTTAGGGAAGGGCATTGGTTGATGATGACCCAATGATTCACGTTCAAATCGTTCACGTTCACGTCGTCGACGTTGGCCAAATGCTGCCTTCGAGATGCCAGTTTCATTTGGATCCTAAATATCAACAAAAGAGCTCAATAAATTGAGATTTTGTTCAAGTATGCAAAAATAAAATATTACGAAGATACAAAAATAAAATATAATATTACGAAGATATAATAGTACGAAGATACAAAAATAAATATACCACATCATAAGCAACTTTCTCTTTGCCTTTTCTCTTCCCATTCTCTTGGCTGGAACTATTTGCAATGTACTGATTGCGTTGAGCCTTCACATAATGACAATTGAATAAAAAAAATTATAATTGGAATCTAATTAAATAACTAAAAAATGTAGAATCAAACTACATACCTCAATATGAATAGCGTTTAGTTCAGATTCATCTCGAATAACCACCCCGAGGTTTTGACGGCGCAATAATTGAACCTACGATAGTGAACACAAATGATACAAAACTTTGATGTACATGAAAAATATATTAATTATAATTTTGAAAAGATGTATGCTTACAGATCTATGAACTTTAGAATTCACCTAGGTTCGTCAAAGAAAAACATCATAGTCACAAAAAAGTAAAATTATTACATAGCCTAATATACAAAATAGAGTTTAGATTTAACTTACAGAGCCAAATGTAGTAGTAGTATTATCCATGAATGTTAGAGCGGAATTCAAATACCAAGCTATTCCCAGATACGAAATGAAAGCTGCTGAAATCAAGGTCCTTGAATGAAAGCTGCTGTGAAAGTGAATAGGACAGACCTGTTGCAATTTACAAAACAACAAAGAACATGACAAATTTATGTAAATATATGCAACTTCTGACTCATCCATATAATAAGGATGCTTATTGAATCCCCTGTTTTTCTAATATGTAGTGCTTCAAAATGTAAGGGATAAAAATATATCAGGCTTCAATATTTTCTTAAGCATTTCGTTACACACCAAAAAGACCGGTTTCTTGAAACAACTAATGGTAACCAAGCCTAATGGAAGCAAGTTTGCTTCCAACTAAACATTCATAATTCTATCAACAATAATTTCATGAATTCATATCGCGACAACTCGAATACAAAAAAACGGGTAGGAAAAATGAATTACAAAAAAAAATGTGGTAATTATAGTTACACACATAGGAAATTCATATCGCGACAACTCGAATAGAAAATAATGGGTAGGAAAAATGAAGTACAAAAAAAACTGTGGCAATTATAGTTACACACATAGGATCTCATTATTATTTACAAACAAAGAAATTATATGAAAACTGAGTGCACCAACATGGCCAACCCATAAAGCCAAGGTAGTATGCAAACTGCGTATACCAAAAATGCAAAAAAAAATTGGAGAACATAGTAAACGTAAAGAAACATAAAGACCATAATAGACTTGCACACACCAAACAAAAAGCAAGGAAAAATCTTAGCAATGTTGGGCACATTCTAAACTCAACATTAATATTTTAGGACCTTTATAGTGCAAACTCAACAATTTATAAATTGCCACATTGGCATTTCATCAAACAATTTATAAACTCAACAATTAATGTAAAAACTACTAACTACAACAATCTTATTTTTGTCCATTAAACTCAAAAAAAATCCTATTCACAAACATATTAATAGCATATTAAAAAAAGATATTTTTCTTGCAGAGTCAGGAATACCACTAATACAATAATCAATAGCATTATGTAAAGTCAGTTAACAAACACAAACATATTAAATAACTTGAGTGGCAAACATATTAAAAAAATGTATGTTTCTTGGAATTTATGATATCAAAAAATAAAGCATCGGACCTCCAAAAAAAAGCATCAGGCATATAAAAAAAAGATCAGACCTAAAAAATGAAGCATCGGACCTCCAAAAAAAAAAGCACCAGGCCTGTAAAAAAAAACAAATTTCGGGCAAAAAATACCCTTATTTGAATCTGCAAGAAAACGAAAATGTATTAGCAAAAACAAAAATAGTCTAAAAACAAAAATAGTCTAAAGGGGAGATAGAGAAAGAGCTGGGAAATGAAATAACCTGAGAGGAGGATTCGTGAGAGAGTGAGAGGAGGATTCGTGAGAGAGTGAGAGGAGGGATTCGTGAGAGAGTGAGAGAAACCTCGAGAATGGGGAGATAGAGAAAGAGAGGGAAAATGAAATGTGGGGTGTGGGGGGAATCAAGGGGGAAATGAAATGTGAGGAGGGGGGGAAATCAGAATTTTCAAATTTTAAATGAAATTTGAAGATTTAATCTAAGCCCTTCATTTTTAGTGGGAGATGTGGCAAGATCTAGACCGTTATTGTGCTTAGACAATTCAAAATCCATGCCATCTTATTATATGGATATATATATATATATATATATATATATATATATATATATATATATATATATATGTGTGTGTGTGTGTGTGTGTGTGTGTGCACGCACATGTGTGCGTGTGTGTATATTATGAAGAGAGAAACAATGGGGTTTTCATAAAATTAATGTGTGGATCCAGATCAAGTGTTTAGTCAGATTGAAGAATAAATTCAGTATATAGCCACTAACGGGGGAAAATTTAATAGAATTCAGTTCAATTCGGAAATAACTAAAAATTAAGGGATTGAGAGGTTATCATTACCTGAACTATAGACCAACTTCCCAGATCTTCCAATAGGAGAAAATAATAAAGGGACGGGCGAGATTATTACAAACCATGCATCAAATTTAAGGGAAAATGACAAATTTATATTAGAGATAAGGAAGTTAATCTAAGTGGGGAGATATAATGGTGTATGGGGATTTCAGCTCATTAATCTTCTGCATCTCTAAGTTGGTCATGTTCCTGTAAAAATTCAGCATTTAAACATCTATCTTGTTATGGGAGGTAATTTATCATACTTTTTAACCTCTTTGGACTGTCTTTGTGTGACTGTCAGTTCTGGGTGGTTGCTTATTTATTATGGATGGTTATTTCCTCAAATCCATGTAGTGAAAAGAGATATATTAGTTTGTTTAGGGAAACCTTGTGTTTATTTATCTAGATTGGATTTTTTTAGTTATTTGAAAGCATGTTCAAATGGTTTCATTTTGAGATGCGTGCAATTTTTTATTAGTTTTGTTTTTGTAGACACTATTTTTTGTAGATATAAAATAATATCCAAAATTGAGTTTTAGTGAGTTGGGGTTTTTAGTTTTTCTAGTGATTTTGGGATTTCATCACTATTTGAGATGGATAATCAGTTGGTAATGACGTGCTCTTATTTTGTTGCTACTTTTTAGTAGATCTCATGTGTTCCCTTAGTTAGTGTAACTGATGTTAGGCTCCTTATATTTGCACACTATAATGAACATGGACATATATAATAGTTAAATACCTCATATTATGGCTTATGGGTTCCTCTGCTTGTTGTTCGGTTTTGACTTACATGATTGAAATTTTCCTTTATCTTTTGAGATCATATTTGGCTATATTATGTGGGATTTTCTGTTAACAGATCTAATATGGTGGTTTAGTTGGTAGTGGATAAATCTTTTGAGGTCATTTTTTTTATTTGTGTATGATTTTATGTTAGTTGACCTGAGATGATGGTTTAGGTGCTAGTGGTGATTAATGGGATATGTGTTGTTTATCTCTTGTTTTTATAGATTGAGATGGTGTACTTGTTGTTTTTGAAGAGTCTAGATATTATCTATTATTTATTTTTGTCCATACATGTGGTTGGTAGTTTGCGTCCCTTTTGTTGTTTTTGTTTTGTTAAATTAGGATATGTTTTCTTGATATTTGAATAGGTCTTTTGGGCTTTTATGGGTTTGGACCTTGATGGCTTTGTACTCTATTTATATGTTGGCTTTGCCTTTTGTTTTATATATACACTTACATTTTACCAAAAAAATCATTTGGAAACTATACTCCCCCTATCTAGAAACTTCTCCCCATTTTTGTCACAAAGAGGGATAAAGAAAAGAACTAAGAATATAATGAGATAAATAAATGAAGCATTTTAGGAGTGTAAAATATGTTAATCACATGAACAAACAGGGGAAGAATCATAATGTGACTAAACAATCAAAATAAAGTCGAGGAAAAATATAATATTTTATTAACAATGATAGGCTTAAGAACAATCATTTTTCACTACACATTAAAAGATAAAAATATATCACACAAAAGATATGCACATTATCCTAAAATCTACTAAGCATATAATTAAAGCTAAGAGTTACAAGGATTCTGAAGGATATAATCAGTACAATTCAAAACCAAAAACTCTTAAACAAACAGAGCCCAACACAAAATAAAACACATCACTTCTTCTTCTTCTTCTTCTTCTTCTTCTTCTTCTTCTTCTTCTTCAAGGTCTTCACATCACACTATCCATAACACTATTATGAGCTTCCTACAAGGCATCCCCAGTATTCTTCTGTTGAGTGTCAAAGGTTTGATGAAAGTCACCATAGAAAGAAACCTAGCCGAACTCAGTGAGGAATAAAAATTTCAAGAGTCTTTAAATATGAGAAATAAGATATGTAAGAACTCATAAATTATGTTATTGAAGTTGGACAGTCCCGATACTAGAATATCCATAATGAGGAAGATGGGTTAGCTCCACTAACCCCCGTTGGAATGGATAATTTGTAGTGTATTCTGTAAATTTTGGTCAAGAGACAAAATGCAATGAAGGAGAACATGAAGGTCCTTACCTAGATCCTTGTATCTTGACAAACTCACCTGGTTTAACCACAATAGGCTCAGAATCCTATCACTCTAATAACTGCAGAAAACTATGATAGGTGTAGGTAAATTACACCCCTACCCTATACAGGGATATGAGGTTTTCGTTCAAAGGGGGTGCCATGGAGAACTGAGGATAGTTGGACATGGGTTCATCATACAATCAACATATATCAAAGTAGTATACTATGTATGGTTGTGGTAATGGATCCTACAGACTAGGGAGAACATCCACTATCAAATTAATTATGGAAGTAAGCTACACAATTAATCCATTGTGACTAATTTTTCTAGAAAGGTTAAGTAGAGGAAGTTCTTTTGATCACCTTGGACCTAACCCGCGAGTATTTAAGGGTCGATCAGAAAGAAGACACAGAGAAGAGTCTTAGGAATTAACTACCAAATATTCCACATACTCGACCAATTCAAGGCTGAGCATGAGGCGATTGACCATGGACGAGCATCAATTTATATTGGAAGAGAAATTGAAATTCAATCAACTATGAGACTATTAGTTAGTGAAGGTCGGGAAACATTAACCATAAAAGGGTTCCATTCAATGACTATAGGATCGGTTGGAGATCTAATTAAAAATTAAAACCCATTTGCAAAGGGGTTAGATGTAAGCGTCTCCTTTTGTTGCCTATGTTCAAAGTTACCCAACTTTGGATAAGTTCAAGTCACCAGTTACGTCATGATATGATGGGAAGTCAAATCCCATGCCTCACATCGAGAAGTATAAAGTTGCTTCTAATATATACTATATTCATGATGAGATGAGGTACGGAGCATTTATCAATACATTGACTAGTTCGTCCCATGTATCGTACACGGGGCTCCCGAGGTTATAGATAGTAAATGTTTAATATTAGCCAATAAGTCTATCGGTATGAAGCCAGGGAAAAGAGTGGTTCATCTTCTTAATTTTAAAACGACAGAGGATGGGAAGATCAGGGAATAGATCATTGTAGACACCATATTCTAGGACCCCCCTAAGAATCTCCTTAGGTCCTTAGTAGTTCCTCCTTCACCATAAACCCAACGCCATACTTTAAAAATCGATCTAGAGGCCACCAGGCGTTCTCGAGCACCCGTTGTGACCCCGATTAACTTTTATTTCAGGGAAAATCTCAATGAATCTCCAAAGGGATATAAATCCCCTTGGCAATGGTTTGGCCCGTGCGCGAATGGGCCTTACATTTCGAATGAACAGACCATTATATCTCAAAAACTAATCCATAGTCCACCGGGCTCTTTCGGTCTCCATTTGAATCTCATGAACTCTTTATCTCAAACAAGACTGAATGAATGTTCAAAGGCCTCTGAATCCCCTCTCCAACGGTTTGCCCCATGAGCGAATCAACCTTACGGTACGGACGAATAACCCATTTTACTCTGAAGGGTCACTAGGCTTTCAGTCCTTGTTTGACCAAAGTCAACTCCCTTAATTGAATGAAAGTATTTGGAATGTTTAATGTCACTACATATACTTTCAAATGGTGCTCCCTGTGCGCGAATCGACCTTATGGTTCGAACGAACAATCCATTTCCCTCTTATCTAAACGATCGTTTGGAACATTCGATCCTCATTTTACCACATTCAACTCCCAGACTCGGGAGCATCCCAATGGATTCTTATAAGGCTCTAAATACCCTTTCCAACTATTCATCCCATGCATAATTTTAACTTACAAATTGCATTTTTTGATCATTTTTTCATAAAATTTGTGTGAGACTGCCGAATGGCAAACCCATTTTCCTGCACAACAAAAGTGTTTTGGGGGTTTCCAATCGATACACATGTCAAGTATAATTCTTATCTTCACCCACCTTGACCCTATATAAAGGGATCATGAGCTCACTTCGGAAGAGACCTTAAAATATTTGTCTCTATGATCTCAGAAACATTCTCTCGAAGTCAACGTGGTTTCCATATTGAAACCTCTCCCCCATATTCCAATTCCATACTCACCTTACCCAATTGGGAAAAATTCATCCCCAATCCTCCTACCACCTTCATCCACTTGCAATAACTGCACTTCAACAACAAGATCAACATTGAAGCTTCCAAAGAAGGTCCAAAACTTTCGTTCTCTCTTTAGATTCTCTTATTTTCGCATTAGTTATTTAATTCTTATTTTATAATTCCATCTTCACTAGACCATACATATTAATATTCAACTCCTTTATTAGTAGTAGTATTGCACATACAATATTTTCTATAAAAAAACCCAAAAAAAAAAGGGTTTGCATGTAAATTCCAAAGGGGATTTGTCACTATATTTTCTAACACTAAAACATCTTTTTTTCTAGAAAAACCTTGTAAATTCCATGGTTGGATTTATGGGATATACCCCACCCCCGTGTTATTTGCAAACTATGTGGACTTTGATGCCTTTTTAGGATATGTAGGCATCTCTGGTAAATTTCGAGATTCGGGTCCTCCTTTCTTATTTTTTCTCATGTATTATATTTATATATTATACTTATGACCCGACAAACGAAAACATTATTTTTTATATTACGATTTTGGGAACACTCCTATGGATGACGTCACTCATCGTTTATTCATTATGCGAGTCGAGTAATTCTGCTCTCCCTTTAAATATACATGCACACACTTCATGGAGTAAATATGGAGAAGAATAACATATGCCCATGAGAGACCGAAAGGGCGGGATAGGTTCCTAACACCTTCTCATTCCATAACTTAGCTCCTTAATCGTTGAACTAATTGGTTTCGAAAGCATCAGTATATATTTGATGTCATACTGTCGAGCAGACATCATTTTTTTTTTGTGCAAAATAGGATGGAAATTATGTCTATAGGATGGAAATTATGTCTTTATACATCACCCCAATTGACAACGATCGAAGATTTCGGAGGAAAGGCGCGACCCGCCTGCCCGTGCGCGTGCCGATTGGGAGATGGGATAGATAGAGTGGCGACTCCGATGGGGACATATATATAAGAGGGATAGACTCTATTTTTATATGGGAGTTATTATTTTCCGCATGTGTCCGTATGCACCTACGTGTATGTTCCCTCTTTCCTCTATTACTTCTTGTATATGTCTACCTCATGTTTATATCACCTTTCATTCACTTTTCATTTCACACTCTTATAAATACCCTCCATGTATGCCTTACACTATTTACACTTTTATATATAACCCACATACTTCACACACCACTTAGAATATCCATGCTTAGGTCTCAGTACCACACACATCCACTTATCACACTTGTACATATCCATTCTCACTTTCACACATCACACGCCACTTGTAGTTGATCGATGCTTAGGTTCACTACCACACACTCACTCCCATACTAGAGGGTCACTTTGTGATGGGCGTTGGTTCGACAGGTCACAGTTATCCTAAGCAATATAACTCTCACCTTCCATTGTCCTAGTACCTTTAGTGTATATCGAACGGTTCCCCCTGCATCGTACCGCTTAACTGAACTCATGGCGGGAGGTATATAGTAGGGAACTCACTCACGTATATTGAGTATATCGACTTCACTCTCACACGTATTATCCCCACGAGGTATATAGTGAGGCAATTCACGTACACTCAGGTGTATCAAATGGCTTGTCCACACATGTCGATGGCCCTCAAAAAGAAAAAGTGTATCGTTGAAGTCATGCCAACTGGGTGAACCCTTCCCTTAACCTAACAACGGCATAAACCTCATATAGGTTTAAAATCTAGGGCACTTATATTTTGTTTTTCAGTTGCTATACGAAACTCTGTCAAAATTCCAGGTCGACATGCCACCCAAATTTTTGCGCTCTTTTGTCATTTTTTTCAGAACAGGACCCTGCCCATAAGCCTTGAAACGAGTCAAACCATATATTACATATTTTTCAGACCCAATTTTCCCAAGCTCAGATTGTGTTCGACCTTTCTTTTGCATTTAGGCAAACCTCATATAAGTAAAAACATAATAATAATAATAATAATAATAATAATAATAATAATAGTAGTAATAATAATAATAATAATAATAATAATAATAATAATAATAATAATAATAATAATAATAATAATAATAATAATAATAATAATAATAATAATAATAATCATGTTGAGACTCTTCTCTCATTGTTTCCTCCTTTTTTCTCGAAAAAACAAAATGCCAAAAACGTTTTACCTCCTTTTATCAAAAATTAAAAAACATTTTTCATCCTATAATAAAAAATGTCAAAAAAACATTCTTCCTCTTTTTCAAAAATACCCAAAAAAAAAACAATTCTTTCTTCCCCTATTTCAAAAATATATTCGAATCATTTTCCTACGAAGGTCGATCGCATACCCAATTCTTGGCCTGGATCCCTACTGGCTTCGGTCTTCTGTCAAACCGCCCTAAAGCTCCACCAGTTCCTCTACTACTTCGTCCAAGTCTAGAATCTACCTTCATCAGCTCTTCATAGAAAATTTTGACCCATCACCAAATGTGCAGCTTAATCTGATGGAAGTCCTAGTCGAACTCACTGACAAGAAATATAACCTTCAAATCGATGTTCATGAGATGCGGTGAAATAGGGACCAAATTCTCGAAGAACCCGAGGTTCTCTTTTCTTGTACCATGGGTCCACCTTCTCCCGAGCCTGTTTGGGTACCAGAAGAACATCAACATGCTCCGCGTTCCATGCCTGCTAATGGGTCGTCGCCAACTTAGTTCCCTATGCAAAACCTTACCTAGCCAGGGGCTAACTTTCGAGTACCTATTGATACCAAGGAGGAAGAACTAAACAAGGTCAAGGAAGAACTCAAACTACTATCTAAAAAATTCGACCAAGTCAGGATATCCTATAACTACCTGGACAACACCCATATGTCTCCCTACCCTAAAACAAGATTGCCATAGAAATTCAAGATGCTAGACAGCGAGAAGTTCGGGGGAAGCACCCACCAATTGTGCACGTTCATAGTTATCACCAATCCATGACCCTTATCGATGCCTCTAAAGAGATAATGGCCCAAATGTGTCAACATACTTTGAAATAGAGTGCCCTTCGCTGGTTTCCATCCCTCGAAGAATCCAAAATTCGTTGTTGGGAGGATGTCACTCAAGAATTCATATCATAGAGTAAGCATAATAAAGAAATGGAGGTTACCCTCCATTGTCTAGAGCTTAATAAGTAGAACACATGAGAAACCATCAGTAGCTTCATAAGAAGATGGAGAGAGAAAGCTACCACCATGACCAACCGACTTTTCAAAGTAAAATAAGTTAGTATTGTGAAAAAGAATTTCTTACCCAAAATCCAAGTGACTATCGGAGGTTAGTATCATCCACACTTTAGAGCTCTCTAAGAAGCAGGTGTTGAAATTGAAGAAAGTGTTACCAAGGTAGAAGCTGAGACAAAGAAGGTGATCGGATAATTCACTCCCCAAAATTATGGGAACCCTGCAAGTACTAGTCTCAACCATTAATAATAACTCCCACCCTGCTACCTCATGGTCACTATAAATATATCCTCATCCCTTCAGAAAGAAACACACCGAGCTCCAAGCTCCCTTATCCAAAGTCTACCAAGCCTTGTTAATCTGAAACCTCATCAAACCCTTGGACCCTTATCCATTACCAAAACCATTTAATAAGATCTTCAAAATTGAGGCCCATTGTGATTTCCACTAATCTGTCGAACATGCTACCGACCAGTGCTTCCATCTTCGAAATGTGATCCAAGGTTTAATTGATCGGGGTATCATCGCCTCGACATTCCATTTTTGTAGAGAGTGACCCATAATTTGATCCATCCACTCAGATTGTGCCCAGTAAATCACCAATTATACACATATTTTCACCGAAACATCTCAAAGTTTGCCCACACTCCCTATTGCAATTGGCCTACTTTACTGATTAAGCTCAGTCACTCCTTACAAGGGCTTGTATTGTCATTCGTACCCAATATAAAGGGAAAGATATGGAGCTACCAATAATACTAAACCAATTTATGGATTTTGGCCTAAAATTACCCTTCAAGATGACTATCAATTTTCATAAATTCAGTGGTTTGTTCATGGAAGGCCAAAAATGGGATCGGAATCCAGATGATTGGGTGATACCCATTAATGAAGTCAGTTTAGATGATGTAGTATAGATCATAGTAGACATGTTTTGACTAACTAATGAGATATGTATAATTTTCAATCTAATCATTATTTTGAAGCTTTAAAAGGGCGATTGGTCCCTTCACTCCTGCACTTCCCCACTGAGTGGGAAGAATTATATGAGGAAGCCATCAAGGTTCTTGAATGCATCAGTTGATATTATAAGGAAGGCATCATTACCACTTTATGAGGAGATGAATTTGATATCTCAGATGATGAACCGAGTCAGGAAAAAGTTAGTCAAGTTATCAACATGTGTGGAATGATATCTTTCGAAGACCTATTCGGGGAAATTAGTAAAGTCACCATTCAGCCTGAATTAGAGGGAGACACAGGGTTCTTGTTCTTCCCCACCTCAGTAAACCATATTCTAGATTAGAGAGACACTACAAGAATTCGAATCCTCGGTCATCGAGAATAGGTAAGGGAAGGAGAGTTATCGAAGCACTTCCCATAGCTAAAATGATTATTGTGGAGAAAAAAATCCTCGACCAAATCAAAAAGTCCCAAGCTAACATCACCTTATGGGGGCTATTCATGTCATCCCAATTACACTGAAACACTCTGATAAAGGTCCTCATCGGTCCCACAGTCCCTACTTCCCCCTCTCTAGAAGAAGTTGTAAACCTAGTTGGATCCTTGACCTCCACTAGACGACTTTCCTTCCCCGGACAGGAAATTTTAAAGATTGGCCTAGAACATAACTATTACCTTATCATCTCTGTTGAAGTGATGGGAAAGATAGTCCCACACTCTCTCATTATAATCGATATTCCCTCAACGTTTGCCCATTTAGAACCCTCAATCACTTGGGGTTAAAAGTAAGTGACCTTGCTCCGACTTCCTCTGTAGTGTGTGCCTGTGATAATAATCACCAAGAGGCGAAAGGTTCTATAAAACTCATAATAGGGGTTGGACCTATCAATCCCTTTATTGAGTTTCAAGTTATTAACATACCCGCATACTTCAACCTATTGCTTGGTCGATCATGGCTTCATATCATCTGAGGGGTCTCTTCCTCCCTTCATTAGAAGTTGAAATTCTTTGCCAACGGGAACGTCCTCACCATTTTAGGGGATGATTATGGTACCAAAAATGCCAGCACCAGCAATCTGATACTATAAATACAATATGGTATGAATGACATGCTCCTCTCTAGCTTCATGGTTGATCCACTTCCCTTTTCGGCAGGTGATCATATCAAGGACCGTATTTGTCTAAATCACAACCCTCATGGAAATATTAATGTGATACAAATATTCAAGAGCATGCGCTTTATGCCCGGATTGGGCATGTGGAAATGTCAACAACGAATAATAGAGCCCATAATACTAAAAGAGGCCTTTTCCCCCATGCGACCTTGGTTATAACCCTTTATTAGAAGAACTCAGAACGCTTCGTCAACCATAACTAAAAAGGATTTTAAATGATTCTAAGAGTATTTCGAGGGATTCTCTGAATGGAAGAGTTGCCAAGGATGGCCAAGACGTTCCCTTTTGTGGCTTTCCTAAACCATGGTATGACTACACTGACAAGAAGATGAAGCCGAGGATGGAAATCTTCTTTCAAGACAACTATTCCAGGGTTGAAGAGTGCAAGCACAAAAGGCAACCTCTCTCCGATAAAACCTTAGACGTTACCAAAGAAAGTGATTCCTAAGACTCAGTTAACCTACAAACACCGGGGTTGACTCACTGTACGATCCATTCAAATGTTACACCGTCACATCCGTCCACTCTGATCAAGACCATTAATAAACCTCATCTCAACTGGAATGCTATACCAGCCCTACCTGTTGAGATACAAGTCAACCTTGTTGTTTACCTTATCTCTTCATCGATTATTATTCCTCATTTTTCTGATAATAATGTAATTGACCTCCTTTGATGAGGTTCTCAATACTATTTTTCCCTAGAGTGAAATAAATGAGGATTTTGTGAAACGCCACGACCCGGATTTAAGGGTTGATAAAGGTTCAACACGATTCGGTTCGTACGTTAACTGTGAAATGCAATAAAATAAACTATATAATGTTTCTAATCCAGTTTTTTTATTATTACTTAATGTTACTCTTGTTAGCGTGCGATTCCAATTATTATCAACTACGTGATATGATCCAAGGGGAGTGCCCCCAAGGCCAAGTAAACAGAGCTACTAATCATAAATGCAAGTAACAACTTACCTGTATAACGCTCTCAGAGTACGGAACGTCATGCAACCTACCGTAACAAAAGGAGGGATGTGAGCGAATGCCCGGTGGGATTATATACGAATACAGTATAGAAATGAACGGCATAAAGGAATACTCACACGCTATACTACATGCATGTGAAAATATGTATATATCTACATATATACAATTGTAAAACACATGTCCCAGTGAATGAAACCGTTTTATTTTGAAAACGTTATTTGACCCCTTTTATCTTCCTCGTCCTTACAAAATAATCATTCTGTATTTTAAACTTAGAACTAGCATATTCTTCTGTTAGCTCGCCCAATTAGACAATTTACAAATGTTGGGAAAATCCTTTCATTCTCTTTCAAATATTTATTTCTCAACATTATTAACTCATGCCGAGTTATTAATCATTACTTAAGACTCCCTTTCAATGCATATGCACACAACGTGTTTAGAAAATACTCATTTTCCTTTCAAAGCTTTATATAACAATTTTTTGTGTTTATTATGATTCAAACCTCATTAGGTAGCTGAAATATCATTATATCATCTTACTAAACCACCCCATGTTGCCACATGAATATTAAACATTTAATGCGTTATTCTTCCATTAGTAAATGAATGAATTAATGCCATTCATTTATGCTCATTTCATGAATATTCAATTCATTACTTATCATTATCTTTAGGGATTTTGCCAACGCACACACCCATCACAACACACGCACACCGATTATTTCACGAAATTTCACTGTCCGGCACCGAGCGCCAAGTAAACTGCAGTTGGTTTGGGGTCTTTCACCACTAGGGATAGCATAACCCTACATAATTATTTAACTCGGCATCATCCAATATCATTATCTTGCCAATGTATTCAACATTTTCATAATGTTTACTTTAATTTACATTTTTGGGCCGAAGCCAAAGCCTTGGACCTCACCGTCCATTTTTTCATTATACTTGGAAAATTATTACCTTCTCTTTAAGCCCTTAATTTATAGACAGGTTGATTTTATACCAAAAATCATTTACATTTTAGCACTTAATTCACTTTCACCCATACTAGTATAATAATCCTCATTAACATTTTTATCCTATAAAAATGTTCCACTATAGGTAAGTTCCAATCTACCCTTTATTGACCAAAACAAGCAATTTAATTCTTTAACAAGTGTCATTTCTAGAAAACAATCATTAAGTTTCCAACTTAACATTTTAACGCTTTATCCATTTTAATACTTGTTTAACATCACGCTTTTACCAAACTTTCGTACTTGACACTTCAAAAATTTTATTTCATAAAATTGCATTATTTACACTATACTAAAACCTTCACTTTCCTTATTTTATGTTTAAACCCCATAAGGCCTCTTCTAAACTCGCTCACATATTTATTCACAAATACTACGAGTTTATATCCATAGAAAATGTACTATGGATGCTAAAATCCTATCGACGGATTAAATAAGGATTTCTTTCTAGAATTTTATACTTTTCACAACAACGTTTTGTTCGAGTAAGTAAGACATTCCTAACTTCCTTAAAGTCGAAAATGACCATTTTAATCATAAGGTCCCCTATTTTACAACAAACTTAAGAATATTTATTTCATAAATATTTGACACCATTAATCGTTTTCCACATTTTATTTTATAAAAATGTCCATTATACATTTTTACTAGGATTATACACAAATCATACTTTATTTTATTTATTTTTTTGCATTTTTATCTTCCTTAGAAATGCATATTTTCTGTTTATCAGCTTATTCATCAGAATCCTACTCTCAAAACCTGACAATGATAAGACTACTATATACACTAATTAGAGCCTCAAATATAAAGAGTTGGTTTATCCCACCTCAAACACTGCAAATATGGTGGTGGTGTTGAAGAAGATGGGTGACTCCCCCACCTCCAAAGGTGGACCCAAGGGGAGTGACAAAAGGTTTCCCAAAGAGACCTCCATAGAAACTCCAATACGCTGCAAAAAGCTACATTGAAACCCTTTTCAAAACCTCCAATAATATACACATACTCTCGTAATAATTTATCCTCAATGCCCACCAAACCCTTAACAGAAACTGTTATATTTTAACAGTGGGGGATAACTATTATGGTTTGAAAGTATTCAGCACCCTTTGGCAAATAAATTATAGAAGGTATCCCCACCCACAAAGAGGGAGCGACTGCATCCATTTTTTTAGTATAAAATGGATTTACAGTGTCTAATATCACGTCCCCCTCTCTTACATATACTAAGAGACACAAAACACTCCTACAGAATTTCTCATCGTCCGGCCCAAGTATTGGCACGATATAAGTGATCCACGATCATAAAAATAACAACGAATTTGGCAGTGCAAGTGGGTTTGTACATCCCATGTCCCTTTCACGGAGATGGAATTAAGACAAAAGCCACAGGACTTCATTTCTTTACCCACGAGATATACATGAAACCACAAGTTGACAAGGTTACCTCTGCGTGCGTATAACACACGAAACCTATAACAGTTGACTAAGGTTACCCAAAAACTATAACATCCAAATCCTCATTATGACCAGGGACCCACATCAAACAACTCAAAATTGAGTACATTTTATATTTTATTTTTTCTTTGTTCTTTAAACCCACCGTAGGTGACTTAAATGAACCTACTTTGATTTTTCTTTATTCGTACCTTGGAAGCCACGAACCAACCTTCACATGTTGTTAACAGTTTCGGCATTATTCCCCCTTTATGTATTAGTCCTATATATTTTCTCTGTGGTCAAGTCGGTGCCATATGTATGTACTCTCGTTTTCTTATATATATTTTTTCAGATTATATTATGTCTTTAGGAACTAATAAGGATGGTTAAAATATTCTTTTGAGTGAAAAACCATATTTATACTAATCGTTTCGCCTCCCGGATTGTTCTATACAAGACGCGCAAGAATCGAGACCTCTGCGTAAAACATATTAATTTTCGATTTTTCTCTTCATAATAATATTCCTTATATTTTTGTGAGTCAAAAAACATATTCACAATATTTTTTTGACCCTTCGAGACGTCCTAAACAATACGCGCAAGAAACAGGACCTCCGTGCCAAACATATTTTTTCCAATTTTTCTTCGGATGGTAATATTCCTTATATTTTTGTGAGTTAAAAAACATATATTCAAAATATTTTTTGACCCTCCGAGACGTCCTAAACAATAAGTGCAAGCTACAGGCCCTCCGCGCAAAACATATTTTTTTCTAAATTTTCTCCGCATGGTAATATTCCTTATATTTTTGTGTCTCTAAATATATGGTCGGAATATTTTTTTTACCTACCGATTATCCTAAACATTGCGCGGAAAATTAAGCTTTCGAAGTGTCACGCACCGTCGGGCAATTACAGGCTCGTGTAGCGTTCGTTGCTTATCTGAATAATGTGAAACTTAACCAAAGTGTTTAAAATAACTATACTAATTCAATTCATAACTTATGCGAGTACATGCAATGCAAAAATCTCATGAACAGTAGGTCGCTAAATAAAGGATAATTGTACAAGTACAATTTAAAAGTGTGGGTATTACATTCTTCCCTAGTTAGGAAATTTCTTCCTTAAAATTCCTGGTCATTAACTTAAAATCCAAATATTTACAACCTGTTTTCAATCCTAGGGTATCCTCAACACTATGATCTAACACCCAAAGATCTCGCTTTTCTCCAATCACCATCATTAATCCAATCACGATGAACCCTAAGGTCTTAGTTGTAGTTCTCATGCGTGCCTAATATGTCCATTTAAATAAAACCTCGACATGACTGGTACTCGCAAAGTGTCATACTATCACTAATGAATTCATTATCATGGGTCATTTTTGGGCTAGGGTTCACAACCTACGCCTCCTCAAGAAAATATTTGGATCACGCCTAGTTTATGCTGATACAATCTCAGCACATTTACTCAAACACGTCAATAATAGGTAAGGCAGTCACCTTATCACGTAGGCCTACCTGGTCGATATCTCCTATAAGATCCTTATGCTAACTTAGGGTCATCCTAAGCGTCACAACACACATATATACGAATGAGTCCATCCTTAATCCTCCCACTTATCAATAAAATTAAAACACAAACATTTAATACTTCATCAGGTTCTAATACTCACAATGTTCTCAAGTCACAACCTCGGAACACACAACCAAGTCGTGACCAGCCACACTGAATCACGGTACCCTAAAGAAAAGTAACCAAGAAACTCCTTTAACTACATGCAACAATGTGAGGCCATGAGAACACACAACTAGTGTAGAATAAGGGTTTATTTCAAGGAGGAACGCTCTCATATATCGTAACGCATCAGCCACAACTGGCCTATCCCGCATCACTACAGAGCTTATGCCGCGCTACACCTCAACCACAACTGATCAATAATTTCCCATTGCCGAGATCAAAGAAGGTATAAGGAATGCAAAGAATCAGGAGACCATCACACCAAAAGAAAACAAATAATTCTTGACAACGAATTGTGCCACACGAAGTACAAACCCATAATTTACCCTTGAAGTCTATAACCCTCATAATATCCACTAAAGTTTTAGCATTGTGACTAACCTTGACATGACCCATTAAACTATGTGAGTCCTAATTACGAATCATCCTTCCTCGTCGGACGAGCAGAATACAAAACTAATTTCTTTGAGAAGATGAAACGCAAGGCTTCCCTCCTTAGAACCAATGCTACCTATTCCTCCATTTGTAACTATTTTATATCAAGATGAAGTTAGATCTTATGGCATGCATCACTAATTATTGACCTGTCATTCCTAATCCTTCATAATTTCAACCCGAGGTAACTAACCTCGGTTTTCGAGATAACTCTATTCAAGTGAAGCGCAATGCTCATATAGTTTCCATCATTAAACTCACGGGATGCTACAACGGCTCTTAGTAATTTCCTACGTGATCCCGTCTCGTAACTATTTTAATGAAATGTCAAACTTTTAAACATTATCCATGCCTAGGACCTACTGATTCTCCTTACTAGAGTCGCACTAAGCCATACGGGTAGCATACGTAGGTGTTATAATCAAGCTTATCACTCTATTTTGAGTGTTATCTCTAAAATTACGATGATCATCATCGTGTTTTAAGTCTCCCAACTGCATAATCTAGCACTCATTAACCTATTTTCGATATTATCCTTAAGAGTCATATCACGACACCATCTTATAAACAAAAGCCATGGTACTAACTCCAAGTACTCCCATAAATCAACATGACCTGAACAAATTACAATCATCAATGACTTACAATTACTATGTGGGCTTCAACACAATAATGATTACCAAATTCTTTATGGTGATAACAACGTACTTAGTCACCCTTCTAAACAGTCTAAACATCGATTACGGGAAACCCCAAGTCGCACCATGACCTATGTTACATAATCTCGAATTTACCACTACGACATGTTTATCACCACATAAACATGAATACAACTTTGATTTCTTTCCACACTTCATGGAGGAGATAACAATTTAACAATTTCCTAAAATGGTCATACACGTCCTAGTGTTATAATCATCACGTCATAATCCTATCATGAATAACAATTGATCGCGGCTACCAACTCGCAACCTCAAGGCATCAATCCTAGTCACTACTTATTATACAAACTGTAAGACTATGTCCTTTACATAATAAGGAGATCCAAAAGTTTCATGGAGAGACATCTTTGTTATCGTAATACAAGAAAAACTATCTAAAGCTCACCATTACTAGGGAGTGTCTATCACTTGTACTAATAACTCATTAGCTAATCCATACCACATATCTCCAAGGACCTATAACTTGAGATCAGACTCATCACGGCATATAATTTAACCCCCCCCCCCCCCTTTTTTAACACTCAACTATGATAAGTAGATTGTCTCACTACATAGACATCACACTCATTTACTAGATCACAAACTATCACCACTATAAAACTTTGGGACAATACCTTTGTAAGGACATTTTTTGTCCATCTATTTATATGGCATACGCCGTTACATCGTTGAAGAAATTCCATATCGCATCTTCATCAACCAATCCGAATATCAAAACATTTATGGAATCAAGTTTTCTGCAGTCGGACCGGTCTGCCTGTTTTAAAAAGGAACCGATCCGCCACTTTGGAAAAAGAATCGATCCGCACATGGACCGATACGCCTTAATTCGGACCGATCCTCTTTACACCAAAACTAGTATACCACGGATCGATAGAAAACCGAAGAATCTCCTTGAGAAAATGAACCGGTCTGACCTCGGACCGATCCGCATCCATACCGGACCGGTCCGCCTGGGATAAATTCGAGCAGATCGTGCAAAGATTTTTTTGGCCCAATTTTTCTTTTATAAACCATCTTCGGGGATGTGTTTAGTAAGACTTATATAGACGATTTTCAGAGTCCTAAATACTCGAAGTCTTCATCTTTATGAGTCCCAAGACTCGAGTTCTGATTCACACAACTTTCCAAACCTTTGTGAATCTGTGTGCAACCCAAGAACACATCTATGTGTTTGTTCATACCCTTGTGGAGAAGGTCGTTCTTCTTCTTCAATGCTGCCCTCCTGGAAAGGGAAACTTCCAGCCGCCGACTACAGATCTGACACCTGCGGGTAACTCTATGTCACTGTATTTTCATTGTAATCCAAGAAATTGTATGTTACAATATTATAATGAAAATATATGGTTTTGCCCCTTTGGGGGATTTTTCCTCACATATATGTGTTTAAATGTTCTTGCATGAGTTATCATCTTGTTCAATCACAGATAGTTGCATGTTTAGGATTTAATTGATAAAAACTAAGTTTAATTAAATAATTATTATATTTGAATGCACGCGCACTCTTTCAATTGGTATCAGAACAGGTTACGCTAATTTATCGCGTATTCCTATTTTTCGCAAAATTGTGTGATATTGATTTTTTGAAAAATCAGTTTTGTGAAAAATCGCAATTTTTCAATGGAACGTCCATTTAATGAGGGGCCTATTTTTGAAAAAGTTGACGACCGTGCTGAAAAATTGATAAGTTTGAATTTGAAACATTGCAAAAGAATTAATTTTTTGGAAAAAGAAAATTCTCTCTTTAAAAGTAAGATTGAATATTTGCAAGCGTTTCAAACTCAAAGTGATATTTGTTGTGAGCACTTTGGTAATTTGTGTATTGATTTTGATTCTTTGAAAATTGCCAACAAGAAGAGTGATGAGAGAGTCCTTATTTTAGAGAAGGAATTAGAGGACTTAAAAAATTATAGGGTTCCCGTTTGTGCCGTCAAAGAAGAAAAATTAATCGATGATTTTACGGCACGTGAAAAGACTCTTAGGGATAAGTTTGTTTTAATTGAGGGTGAGCGCGATAAACTGTTAAGTTTAATTTAAAATTTGAAAAAGAAATCCCTGTCTTTGGAAGAGTCTAATTCTTTGCTTGAGTTAAATATTTTGAAGTTAAAAAATGATTTGACAGACTCAAGTAGGTTTGATAGTGATGGTAATGGCTCATCGTGTTCTCATGCTTCTAATGCTAAAGCCAAAACCATTATTTGTTTTAGAGGGTCAACTAATTCCAAGGATGTTAGAAAAGATCATACTTTAGGTGTCGTTCCACCCGTTTACACATGTTCATATTGTGGTAGGAAAGGTCACCTTAGGAGATTTTGTTTTGATCTTGGAAGAGGTCCTAGGAATTTGAAGTCTAGTATTTTGTTGGTTCCATAAACCCCGTGTCGATGTGTTACATCCACTTGGGTTAGGAAATCACTTTTGGATACGCTAGATTTTAGAATAGTTGATTCTCGTTTGCTTGCACATGATTCTTCTCTCGCCATATCATATAGATGATTGTGTTTGCATATTTGTCATACAGTAGTTGTGGTTTCATGATATATATTTGCTAGTGTAATGACATGTACTTTTTGTATATATTTTTTTTTGTTTTGAAAAATACAAAAAGATTTTATTTTGATAAAACTTTTAGAAAAATCCAAAATGATTTTTGTATTTTGTTTGCACCTTTTATGGATAAAAACTTAGGATGACCGAGTCGCAACATCATTCCATTATTTTCATGTGACTATTTGATAGTGTTTTGAGACAATAGGTCAATTCATCCTTGTGCTTTATAATGTTTGGAGTCATTAAGATGTAATTAAGTGTTACTTCCTACATGTTTGACTCATGTTTCCTTTATTGCACACATGCACGGATTTGTTTGATTATTGTGCTTGTCTTATCACATGTTGGTTGGGTGTTTTTACTTCAATCCCGTCCTTAAAATGAACCTAGCGCGATAAACTTTGATAAGGAAATTGTGCATATAAAAATCGTTTTGTGAGTTTGTGTGCTTTGTTTGAAAACGGGGAAGGGCTGCGAAAGGTTCATTTTGCCTTTGCGAATACTAAGCCACCGTTAAATTAGACCAAAAAAATGGAGGAATTTTATTATTCGAGGTCTAAAGAGGTTAAAATAGCCCGAAAAAATTGAAAGGCAATAAAAAGATATTCATGCCAAAAAGGGGCCATTTAGGTTTTTGCACCAATTCTCCAAAGTTTGAGAATTTAGATTAACTCAAAAAGAAAATATATTTGAGGGAGTTTGGTTGGAGAATTAAAACGGGTTTGTACTTCCTTGAAATGCTTGATAATGCGCTACATAGTTTTGGACGTTATTGGTGTGAAAATCACTTTGACTTTTATTTGTTGATTTGCATAAGTCGATGTCATCTAAATTCAACAATCTTTTCACCTAAGGATACTTTTAATGTTTATTCGTTAGGGGTACACATATGCATCGTGCACATATGATTGATTGAGTTGATTTACCTATCGAATCACACCCAGTCATTCCATTTCCATGGCTTGGTTGTTTGAGTATAAAACCATGGTGTGATTTTTGTAGCATAGTTTTTTAAATGTATCTTATTTTTGTATGAAAAAATGCAAAATCAAAAAGAGTTTTTGAATTGTTTTTGCATCTCCTTGCAAGATGCACGTTTTCCATATTGTTTGATGTCCTGTTTTGTGTACCGTGACACCCCTTTTTTGCTTATTTGTTTCATTCTTCTCATTTGTCTATTTGGGGACATCATAAAAAGGGGGAGAAAGAATTATCATTTTATGGGGGAGTTTGAATTTTGGGGGAGTTTTTGTTTTGTCAATATTTATCTCATTTCAAACTCGATATGTCACGTGGTATTTACTTTGTCTCATGTGTGTAGGTACGAAGATTGAAGATCAATATGTTGCACACCCTAATGAGAAAAGCTTTGAGCTTTGATGATTATTGAAGTTTGAAGAACAAACGATGAAGATTTAAACATTTGTATCTTTCCATCTTTAGGGTTCATGGGAGGGTAGATTTGTATAGGTCATTAGTTGATAATTGGGATATTTTTTATGTATGTACCGGCATAGACATAGGGGGAGATTTGTAAGGACATTTTTTGTCCATTTTCTATTTATATGTCATATGACGTTGCATCGTTGAACAAATTCCAGATTGCATCTTCAACAACCAATCCGAATATCAAAGCATTTATGGAATCAAGTTTTCTGCAGCCGGATCGGTCCGCCTGTTTTAAAAAGGAACCGGTTCACCCCGGACCGATCCGCCCCTTTTGGAAAAAGAACTGATCTGCACACGGACCGATCCGCCTCAATCCGTACCGATTCTCTTTACACCAAAACCAGTATACCACGGATCGATAGCAAACCGAAGAAGCTCCTTGAGAAAACGAATCGGTCCGACCTCGGACCGATCCGTATCCATACCGGACCGATCGCCTGGGATAAATTCGAGCTGATTATGCAAAGCTTTTTTAGGCCCAGTTTTTCTTTTATAAACCATCTTCGGGGATGTGTTTAATAAGACTTATATAGACGATTTTTATAGTCCTAAATACTCAAAGTCTTTATCTTTGTGATTCCCAAGACTCAAGTTTCGATTCACACAACTTTCCAAACCTTTGTGAATCCGTATGCGACCCAAGAACACATCCGTGTGTCTGTTCATACCCTTGTGGAGAAGACCGTTCTTCTTCTTCATTGCTTCCCTCCTGGAAAGGGAAACTTCCAGCCGCCGACTACAGATCCAACGCCTGCGGGTAACTTTGTGTCACTGTATTTTCATTATAATCCGAGAAATTGTATGTTACTATATTATAATGAAAATAAATGGTTTTGCCCCTTTGGGGGATTTTTCCTCACATATATGTGTTTGAATGTTCTTGCATGAGTTATCATCTTGTTCAATCACATATAGTTGCATGTTTAGGATTTAATTGATAAAAACTGAGTTTAATTAAATAATATCTCTATTTGAACGCACGCGCACTCTTTCAACCTTCGACACCACAAGAGACCCTATTCCTCAATACCATTTCATTTTTTAAGATCATATTTCAATGCCATCATTTCAAACACTAAGTCCCAAGGACTATATAGATTCCTTCTCAAATCACCCTGAATCAATATGATTATCTAAACCCAAAAAATAATCAAGTCATTTAGTCCTTCTAATTTTCATAGAATTATTTATTCACAAGCCACACTATTTAGTCACCTAATCCTGTAGATGAAACCGCAAGCATACCAGCTAAAATAAACTAAAACCATGAAGTCATTCTAATCATCAAATTTCCATATGATACAAAGCCCCACCACCTAACGCCCTACATTAAAACCTGATACTTTCAAGCTAACACTACCAGAACAAATGAAGCAGAATAAGAATGGCTACTAACTTAGCCAATTATCGACTCAAAGACCATGGTACAACATGATCAAGACCTCGACTTTACCATCAAGGTGCAAATCAAAACCATCACCAAGCAAGAGTAATCGGCTCCAACTAATAACAATACCGAAACATCCACTACCGACCTCATTACGTCACACCCGAAAGGAACATGAACCTAAAGCTCTGATACTAAGTTGTAATGCCCCCATCCAAATTTAAGGGTTAATAAAGGGTCAACCTGATCCGATTTGTACGTTAACTGTGAAGTGCAATAAAATAAACTAAATAATGTTTCTAATTGAGTTTTTTTATTATTATTTAGTGTTACTCTTGTTAGCATGCGATTCCAATTATTATCAACTACGTGATAGGACCCAAGGCGAGTGCCCCCAAGGCCAAGTAAATAGAGCTATTAATCATAAATGCAAGTAACTACTTACCTGTATAACGCTCTTAGAGTACGGAACGTCATGCAACGTGTCGTAACAAAAGGAGGGATGTGAATGAAATCTCAGTGGGATTATATACGAATGCAGTATAGTAACGAACGACAGAAAGGAATACTCACACGCTACACTACATGCATGTTAAAATACGTATATATCTACATATATACAATTAGAAAACACATGTCTCAATGTATGAAACCGTTTTATTTTGAAAACATTATTTGACCCCTTTAATCTTCCTTGTCCTTACAAAATAATCATTTTGTATTTTAAACTTAGAACTAGCATATTCTTTCGTTAACTCACCCAATTAGAAAATTTACAACTATTGGGAAAATCCTTTCATTCTCTTTCAAACGTGTATTGCTCAACGTTATTAACTTACGTCGAGTTATTAATCATTACTTAAGACTCTCTTTCAATGCATACACACACACCGTGTTTAGAAAATACTCATTTTCCTTTGAAATCTTTATATAACACACGTTTGTGTTTATTATGATTCAAACCTAATTAGGTAGCCTAAACATTATTATATCATCTTATTAAACCATCCCATGTTTCCACATTAATATTATATTTTTAATGTGTTATTCTCGCATTAGTAAATTAATGAATTAATCCCATTCATTCATGCCCCTTTCATGACTATTCAATTCATTACTTAGCATTATCTTTAGGGATTCTGCCAACGCACACACCCATCACAGCACATGCACACCCACGGTTTCACGAAATTTTACCATCTGACACCGAGCGCCAAGTAAACTGCAATTGGTTTGGGGTCTTTCACCATTAGGGACAACATAGCCCTGCTTAATTATTTAACCTGTCATCATCCAATATCATTATCTTGCCAATGTATTCAACATTTTCATAATCTTTACTTTAATTTGCATTTTCGGGCCAAAGCCAAAGCCTTGGACCTTACCGTCCATTTTTCCATTATACTTGGGAAATTATAACTTTCTCTTTTAGCCCTTAATTTACAGACATGTTGATTTTATACCAAAAATCATTCACATTTTAGCACTTAATTCACTTTCACCCATACTATTATAATAACGCTCATTAACATTTTTATCCTATAAAAATGTTCCACTTTAGGTAAGTTCCAATTTACCCTTTATTTACCAAAACTAACAATATAATTCTTTAACAAATGTCAGTTCTCAAAAACAATCATTAAGTTTACAACTTAACATTTTAACTCTTTAGACGTTTTAATACTTGTTTAACATCACGCTTTTACCAAACTTTCATACTTGGAACTTCAATAATTTTATTTCATAAAATTGCATTATTTACACTATACTAAAACCTTACCTTGTCTTACTTTAGGTTTAAATCCCATAAGGCCTCTTCTAAACACGTTCACGTATTTATTCACAAATACTACGAGTTTATATGCATAGAAAATGTACTATAGATGTTAAAATCCTATCGACGGATTAAACAAGCATTTCTTTCTAGAATTTTATAATTTTCACAATAACATATGTTTCAAGTAACTTGAATATATTTATTTCATAAATATTTGACAACATTAATCTTTTTCCACATTTTTATTTCATAAAAATGTCCATTATACCTTTTTACTAGGATTATACTCAACTCATACTCTAATTTTTTTTTCCATTTTTATCCTCCTTAGAAATGAATATTTTCAGTTTATCATCTTATTCATCGGAATCCTACTCTCAAAACCCAACAATGATAATACTACTATATACACTAAATAAAGCCTCAAATATAAAGAGTAGGTTTATCTCACCTAAAACACTCCAAATATGGTGGTGGTGTTGAAGAAGACGGGTGACTCCCCCACCTCCAAAGGTGGCCCCAAGGGGAGTCACAAAAGCTTTCTCAAACAGACCTCCATAAAAACTACAATAGACTCCAAAAAGCTTCATTGAAACCCTATTCAAAACTCCAATAATATACATATGATCTCCTCATAATCTTTCATCAATGCCCACCAAACCCTTAATGGAGACTATTATATTTGAACAGTGGGGGATAACTATTATGGTTTGAAATTATTCGACACCCTTTGGGAAATAAATGGTAGAAGGTATCTCCACCCACAAAGAGGGAGCAACTGCATCTATTTTTTTTTAGTATAAAATGGATTTATAGTGTCCAATATCACGTCCCTCTCTCTTACATATACTGAGAGACACAAAACACTCCTACAGAATTTTGCATCATCTAGCCCAAGGATTGACATGATATAAGTGATCCACGGTCATGAAAATGACAACGAATTTGGTAGTGCAAGTGGTTTTGTACATCCCATGTCCCTTTCACAGAGATGAAATTAAGACAAAAGTTAAAGGACGTCATTCCTTTACCTACGAGATATACATGAAACCCGCAAGTTAACAAGTCTACCTATGCATGCGTATAACATACGAAACCTATAATAGTTGACTAGGGTATCCAAAAACTATAACATCCAAAATCTCATTATGAACAGGGACCCACATCAAACAACTCAAAATCGTGTAGATTTTATATTTGATTTTTCTTTATTTTTTAATCCCAACGTACTTTGATTTTTCTTTATTCTTACCTTGGAAGTCACGAACCAATCTGCACATGTTGTTCACAGTTTTAGCACTATTCCCCCCTTTATGTATTAGTCCCATATATTTGCTCTATGATCAAGTCGGCGCCATATATATATAATCTCTTTTTCTTATATTTTTTTGAGATTATATTATGTCTTTAGGAACCAATAAAGATGGATAAAATATTTTTTTTGAGTGAAAAACTGTATTCATACTAATCGTTTTGCCTCCCGAATTGTCCTATATAAGACACGCAAGAATCGGGACCTCCGCGCAAAACATATTAATTTTTTATTTTTCTCTTCATAATAATATTCCTTATATTTTTGTGAGTCGAAAAACATATTCAAAATATTTTTTTCATCCTCCGAGACGTCCTAAACAATACGCGTAAGAAATGGGATTTCCGCGCAAAACATTTTTTTTCTAATTTTTCTTCGCATGGTAATATTCCTTATATTTTTGTGAGTCAAAAAACATATTCAAAATATTTTTTTGCCCCTCTGAGACATCCTAAACAATACGCGCAAGAAACAGGCCCTCCGCGCAAAATATATTTTTTCCAATTTTTCTTCGCATGGTAATATTCCTTATATTTTTGTGACTCTAAATATATGGTCGGAATATTTGACCTACCGATTGTCCTAAACATTGCACGCAAAACTAGACTTTCGCAGTGTCGCGCGTCTTCGAGCAATTACAAGCTCGCGTAGCGTTCGTTGCTTGTTCGAATCACGCAAAACTTAATCAAAGTGTTTAAAATAACTATATGAATGCAATTCATAACTCATGTGAGTACATGCAACGTAAAATTCTCATGAACCGCATCACTAAATAAAGGATAATTGTACAAGTAGAATTTAAAAGTGCGAGTATTACATTTTCAGTATCTTGTTGAGCCTTAAATTAATTGTATTGATTCTAATCAAACTCTTGATGATGATGATGATGATTTTACAAATGAATAATTATTAATTGATCTTAATAAGTTTAATAACAAACAACATAATCACATTCAAATTAATAAGGATGAAACTATAATTACCAGTCTCAATTCCAGTAGCCAACAGTACGAGATTAGGATAGGGTCCACCCTTAACAAGCATGAGCGTGCGCAATTTGAAGAACGGTTGAAGGAATTTAGGGATGTCTTTGTATGGTCCTACGACGACATGCCCGACATCGATCCAGAAATATCTTAACATGAGATCCCAACTCTCCCAGAATGCAAAACGGTTAAACAAAAGCTACGAAATATCCACACTGAATGGTCACTTAAATTCAAAGAAGAAATAATCAAATAATTGAATGTAAGCTTCATCTAGGTGATTGAATATCCCTCATGGATCTCCAATATTATACACATACCGCAATTAGGAGAAAAAGTCTACATGTGCGTCGACTATCAAGATTCGAATAAAGCATCTCCGAAAGAAGATTACCCATTTCCTAACATCAACATGATTGTGGACAACACCGCCATTCATGCCCTCACGTCATTCATCAATGGATTCGTCGGATACAATCAGATCAAGATGCACCCTGGCCATCAGGAGAAAACTGCATTCATCACCCACTAGGGAACCTTTTATTACACGATTATGCCATTATGGCCGAAGAAGGCTGGGGCTACCTACCAAAGGGATGACATGACCATCTTGCATGTTTTGATACACAATGAGGTCAAATTCTATGTAGATGACATGATCATTAATCTAACACTCGAGAAGGTCACGTTATCACCCTCCGAAAAGTTCTACGGTAATACCACGTGTGGCTTAACCCACAAAAATGCATTTTTGGTATCGTAAAAGGAAAGATGTTATGATTCATGGTTAGAGAGAAGGGAATTGAAGAATACCCTTCTAAGATGAAAGTCGTACTCAAAATTCCACCACCACGAATGGAGAAAGAAGTCCGGGATTCTTGGGAAAACTTCAGTACATCAGTCGGTTCATTAGCCAACTAGCTTCCATTTGTGAACCCATCTTCAAACTCCTTCGAAAATATTTTACAAAAGTTTGAAATGAGGATTGTCAGGAAGCCTTCAATATAATCAACAAATACCTTACTCAACCTCTGGGACTTATGCCTCTACAGCCAGGTATGCCTCTACTTTTGTACTTGATCATGACAGATACTGTAATAGGGGCTTTGCTAGACTAATACATGGAAGAGTACCATAAAGATAGGTAAATCTACTATGCCAATCTAAAATTAAATGTGTACGAAGTCAACTACACTACCTTGGAGAAATCACGTGTCACCCTCGTCTAGGTCACTCAAAAGTTACAGCACTACATGTTCATTTTTCCCATCAAACTTGTGTCCCCAATGGATCCTATCAAATACCTGCTTGAGAAACCCTCCCTATCTAGATGAATGGATCGGTGGTGAATGCTACTAGATGAGTTCAATATCATGTATGTCATACAGACAGCAATAAAAGGGAGAGCCATCTCCGACTACATTGCTAACTACCCATGTAAGAGGCTGACATTTCGATATTTGAATTCCCACCTCTCAGGAAGTCCTCTGATGGAAAATGTTCTTTGACGGCACTGCCAATAAGAAAGTATATGGCATTAGGATACTCCTGATCGCCCCTGATGTGAATAATTTTAATAACTAATTATTGATCGTTTTATTATGCGTAAAAAAAGAAGAACAATGTTTTTAACTTCCTATCTAATGATAAAACTTCCTAAGGTTCGTGGCATTAAACGACCTTGGGATTTATCTTCCATATAATTCCCCAAGATTATTTGATCCTCTTCCCCTTTAAGACTACTTAGTAGGATCTTTTCCAATTCAGCGTAAGTTTTGTTGGGATAAAATTCTTAATATATTCTTAACCAACATTTTAGATTATCAATATTACATAAAATGTTGGAACCGTGTACCTGAATCCATATGAGTGAATAAGACTTAGGTGTTAGGGGTCTTCTATAGACTAATCCCTTTCTCTCTATGAGTTCTCTCTCATTGATGGGAAATGAGGAGGAAAGTGTTTTCAGTGCATTGGCCTTGAGGACCATAAGTTCTAATTAGGTGAGTCTTGAGTAACCAATAGATGACTCTTGGGTAACCATTACATGACTCTTGGGTAAACACACATTTTACAAGACCCATACTCATTTTAGATGTCTTGCCAGGGTCTACTAATTAGGTCATTTAATTAGCACAATTAGAATAGAATCCCAAATACAACTGCTATTTAAAGTGTAAGCCCACATTAGAATATTAAAAAAACATTACAATAATCTCTCACTTGAGCTACATATTAATTTTGAATGTAATTATATTTGATAATCTTTGGTGCATATCATATTTTCTATCTATTCTTCAAACATCTTCTGAATCAATCTGGTCCATCTCGTATACCGGTATGAGACAAAAGTAACCTTTGTTACATTTATTTTGTAAGTTGATCCATCAAAGATCACCACACCAAATATATTCAATGACATCGACCAACTATGGATATGTGGCTGGAAATTACATGCAATATGATCTCAAACATCCTCATTTCCAATTGGTCCTTACTTTATTCCATTATGAGATCAAACCTTAGTCTTTTAAACCTTATGTTACACCACAATTAAAAGACAACACATTCAGAGTAAACAATAAAATGAAAATATCATCAACTTTATTCTACAAAAACTTGAAACACACATAAAGTATCTCAATAGTTTTAAAGGAAAGAACATTATAACAAGTACATACTCCCACTTAAACTCCATATCATCAAATAAAACAACACCTATATGAGCAGTGTGCTCAAAAGACATTAGGTGGTTAGCCTTTAGTAAGGGGATTCGCGAGCATGGAGTTTGTTTTTATATGTACAATATACATCTTACTCTAAACCCTTCCATTAATAACAAGAAACTTAATGTCTATATTCTTAGAATTTGACGAACTTTTGTTGTTATTCTAATATAGAGTTGATGAATTATTTTGAAAATATATATTTAGCGATCTTTCACTACTATCCACAATTAGCAACCCAGTGACAAAAAAATTCAACCATATTGCATGATTTGTTCCCTAATAACAAGCTATGAACTCTTCTACCATAGTGGAAGGTGCAATAAGTGACTGCTTAGCACTCCTCCAGGAAATAGAACTTCTAGCCAATATGTATACATATCCAAAAGTGGATCTCTTAATGTCTTGGAAAACCGAAAGATCTTCTTCAAAATGCCCAGTGATCTCCAAATTATCTGACTTTCCATAGATGATCATGTAATCTTTTATTCTCTATAAATACCTTAGAATCCATTTGGCTAATTTTCAATGATTCATCCCAGGTTTACTGAAATATCTTCCCAATATACCCACAATGTAAGCTAAATCTGGATGCGTAAATACTTAAGCATACATAAAACTCCCTATAACTGAAACATAAGGAACCTTTTTTATTTCTTTACTTTCATATTTATTCTAGGGGAATTGACATAGACTAAAATTATCTCATTTAGCAACAGGAGTATCTCCTTGTGAACAATCTTTAATGTTAAATCTAGCAAGTACCTTCTCAATATAGCTCTTTTAGGATAATCCAAGGACACCTCAAGAGCGATATCGGTGTACCTGAATTCCTAATACAAAAGAAGCATCCCCAAGATCTTTCATTTTAAAATGATTAGTTAGAAATCTCTTGATTCCGTGCAATAAGCATATATCGTTCCTAGCCAGTACTATGTCCTCGACATAGAGCTCAAGGAAGATAAATTTTCTCCCACTGAACTTATGATATACACAATCAACAACTAAACTAACCTCAAAATCATATGAGATAATGACTTGATCAAACTTGTGATACCATTGACGGGAATCTTGTTTAAGACAATAGATGGATTTCTTGAGTTTGCAAATCATAAACTTTGGATCGACCGAGATAGTTTTATGGTTACACCATATATATGGTTTCCTCAATGTCACCATTGAGAAAAGTCGTCTTAACGTCTATCCGATGTAGCTCTATATCAAAATGAGCTGCAAGTGCCATTATTTTCCTGAAAGAGTCTTTCGTCAAAACTAGAGAGAAAGTATCTTTATATTCAATGAATTTTTTTGGAGTGAAACCCTTTACAACTAGACGCGCCTTGTATCTCTTAACATTACCCTTAGAATCCCATTTGGTTTTAAATTGTCATTTACAGCCAATGGGATTCACACCTTAAGGAAACTTTATAACATCCCAAATATTATTATATCTCTTGGATTTCATCTCATAATTCATGGCATCAATCCACTTTTGATAGTTGGCACTTTGTTTGACTTGTTATAAGTTGATTGGATCATCTTACGTTGATCCTATGTCAAACTCATGTTCCTAAAGAAACACAATGTAATCACTTGAAAATGTACTTATTCTTTTTCTAGTGGATCTCCTTTATGGCACTTACTCATGAGGTTGTTATGTTTGATTTTCTGAAGTAACTCTTTGATTTTAAATAAGGAAGTCCTTTTTTTTGTCTTCTTTAACATTGTCAGCAGGATGAATAATGTTTAAAAGAGGAATTGATTCATCTTCAAAGACAACACTCTTATACTTAACTGTATCTTCTCCCTCAAACTCAACATCCTCAAGAAATCTCACATTTTCGGTCTCAAAAAAGGATTAGTTGAGGGATCATAGAACCTGAAACCCCTCGACCATTCATCATCCCTTAAAAAATAGCAGCTAATAATTCTTAAGTCCAGTTTCTTTTCATTTGGCCTATATGGCCTTGCCTCAGCTGTATAATCCCAAATGTGTAAATTCCTTAATGCTAGGATTTCGACCAATCCATACTCCCATTACAATCAAGATAGATCTTCCATGTATTAATAATATGACCGAATACGAAGCGTGCATTGTAGGCCTCAAAGTTTCCTTCAAGAAAGCTATCAAATACCTAGATGTCTACTGGGATTCTGCCCTCATCCTAAGCCAAGTCCTTAGAAAATGGAAAATAAAAGACGAAAAGCTCTTACCCTTCTATGTTCACCTAGAAGAGTTGGCCTCCTAGTTCTATGATATCACCTTACAATACCTACCTCACGTAAAGAACAGCTTAGTTGATGCCCTTACGGCTCTAGCCTCCATGGTTAACATTCCTGAGGGAATAACAATAGTCATGTTCCTAGTCCAAAAGAAATCTCTGCTAACCCACTACTACCACATTGAGCTCATCACCGAGGAATATTTTTATATGACCTGGTTCTAGTAGTATGACATTTAGAGCCTCCTTAATAATGGTAGGTATCCCAAAATTACTAACAGGAAAGACCATGAGACCCTTCGCAAACTGGCTGCCTAGTACATTATTTGTGATAAAGCACTATTTAAGCGAAACTTCGATGGTACCCATTTACACAACATTACAAGGACTGACGTTGAAGAAATAATGCAAAAAATCTATAGCGGGGAATGCGAACCTCACAAGAATGGTCATATGCTTGCTAAAAAAATTATTCGCTAATGGTACTATTGGACCATCATGGTTTAGGATTGCATAGCCTATGTCCGAAGATGCCTTAAATGGTAATAATTTGTCAATCTCCAGCACTTACTTCCTCGGGAGTTATATAACATGACTTCTCCTTGGTAGTTCTACACCTTGGGAATTGACATTATAGCAAAATTCACTCCCAAAGCATCAAATGGACATTAGTTCATCCTAGTCACCATTGATTAATACACCAAATGGGTCAAAGTCAAGTCATACGCATTATTGAATGCTAAGAAGGTGTCTAAGTTTATCAAAAATAACATCATCTACCGATACGATGTTCCTCATGACAGAGTATTAGATATTCGGTTACACTTCGAAGTCGGGGTCACAGAACTTGTCAAAGAGTATAGGATTTAGAGACACAAATATTCTCCCTATCGACCCTAAAAAAATGGTGCAGTCAAAGATGCCAACAAAAACCTCAAATTTGACATCAATAAAATGATCGAGTGTTGTCGATATTGGACCGATCGAATCCCTTACGCCCTCTAGGGATACATCAATTCAATCAGAACATCTGTTAGGGCTATCCTTTAATGACCCCACTTTTATTTGTTCATATATATTTTTAAATATTGTATTATTTCATATAAGATATGGATAATGTTAATTTATTATATTTAGTCTAATCATCCCTTCATAAATCATGAAATATCAAATTAGTTACAAACATAAAATTTTAAAGTTTTTGCTAGAAATGTTCATATTAGAGACTAGTTTTGACCATTATAATATAACAATTGACTTGAGGTAAAAACTAAAAATTTCTAGATATATGAAATAGATTTTTAACACAACAAACGGTGTTAAATGGAGTCCGAGCAAGAAGTTATACCGAAATTACGAAATAAGGGCAAATTTGTTCATCCTTTAAGCCGTATTTTGTCTTATTACCACACCATGTGTTATATTTTGATTTGTTGGAAGGGGAGGCTGGTTTGGCCGCAAACCAAGGGAGAGAAGAGGTAGCAAATAGATTCTCATCCGGAAAATACTCGTCTATGGGAATGGGATCAATAGGTACGTCGGACGAGAGTCGTGACAAATGGTCAGCAACGACGTTTTCTACTCCTTTCTTATCTTGAATCGAGAGATTAAACTCTTGTAGGAGTAGGATCCACCTGATTAAACGAGTTTTGGCATCTTTCTTGCTCAAAATATACTTCAATGCCGAATGATCAGTGAAACAAAGGATAGGCGACCCAACAACGTAAGAGCGAAATTTGTCGAGAGCAAAAACGACAGCTAGCAACTCTTTCTCTGTAGTAGAGTAATTCAGCTGAGGGCCAGATAATGTACGGCTAGCATAGTAAATAACATGAGCTTTCTTGTCTCTTCTCTGTCCAAGAACAGCCCCAATCGCGTAATCACTTGCATCACACATAAGCTCAAAGGGAAGCGACCAATCCGGAGCTTGCATGATAGGTGCAGAAATAAGCATGCTTTTGAGTTTATCAAATGCTTCTTGACATGCTTTACTCCACTCAAATGGAGTGTCCTTCATGAGAAGATTACTCAAAGGTCTAGCGATGGCGCTAAAGTCTTTGATAAACCTCCTATAAAATCCAGCATGGCCTAGAAAGGACCTCACATCTTTAAGTGATTTTGGCGGGGGTAACTCAGATATTACTTCAATTTTTGCTCGATCAACTTCAATTCCCCTAGATGAGACTATGTGGCCCAAGACTACACCCTCGGTAACCATGAAATGGCATTTTTCCCAATTGAGGACTAAATCTTTTTCCACACATCGGAATAGAACTCTCTCAAGATTAGCTAAACAATGGTCAAAAGATGAATTGAAAATGCAGAAATCGTCCATGAACACCTCAAGACCTTTTTCAATCATGTTGCTAAAGAGACTTAACATGCACCTCTGAAAAGTAGCCAGCGCATTACATAACCCAAATGGCATATGTTTATAGGCAAACGTACCAAATGGACATGTAAAGGTCGTCTTCTCTTGATCAAGAACATCCACTTCAATCTGATTATAACCGGAATACCCATCTAGAAAACAATAATAAGGATGGCCCGCTACTCGTTCAATAACTTGATCGATAAATGGTAAGGGAAAATGATCCTTTCGAGTTCCGGCATTGAGCTTTCGATAGTCAATGCAAACACGCCACCCGGTGGTGGTGCGTTGAGGTATTAATTCTCCCTTAGCATTTTCAACCACAGTCATCCCTGATTTCTTTGGAATGACCTGAATTGGGCTCACCCATTTACTATCCGAAATGGGATATATAATTCCAGCATCTAGAAATTTGATTATTTCCGCTCTTACAACATCTTTCATGGTTGGATTTAACCGCCTTTGCATCTCACGAGATGGCTTCACTTCTTCCTCGAGATGGATTTTATGGGTACAAATCAAAGGACTTATACCCTTCAAATCTGCTATGGTCCATCCAAAAGCACTTCTATGCTTTTTCAACACATCTAACAACATACCTTCTTGCCCTTTTTCTAGATGGGAAGACACAACAACAGGAAATGTATCATTCTCACCTAAAAAGGCATATTTGACATGGGAAGGTAGTTTTTTCAACTCAAGACTAGGAAATCTATGTTCAGAGGGGACCATGGGTGTCTCCCTCGGAGGCAATTCTTCATACCTAGAAATCCAGTCAACCGCTCTCAAGCTCTCAAAACTCTCTTCCTCTTGTAACCACATTTTTAACTCTTCCACCTCTCTCTCAAACTCAGTATAATCACTCATTTGAGCATCACTTTGCCCTAAGCACACTTTCAGAGCATCTCCTCCTATGATTTTTTCAATATTTTCATCCACCACTTCTTCAATAAGATCCACTTCAAGAATCTCATCCTCATCACCCATTTGGTTAGCGACATTGAAAATATTTTTCTCGAGAGTCATGTTTCCAAAAGTGAGTTGCATTTGGCCATTCCGTGTATTGATCAAAGCATTAGCGGTAGCTAAGAACGGTCGGCCCAATATAATTGGAACATGATTTCTCGTATGGGGAACAGGCTCGGTGTCCCAAATAACAAAATCAACGGGGAAGTAGAACGTATCCACTTGAACAATTACGTCTTCTACAATCCCGCGAGGCACTTTGACTGTTCTATCTGCTAACTGTAGGGTGATTCGGGTAGGTTTTAAATCACCTAAATCAAGCTTCTTATAGATGGAGTATGGGAGGATGTTTACACTAGCACCTAAATCAAGCAATGCTCTTTCCACTCTCATTTCTCCAATGATACACGAAATGGTAGGTGAACCTGGATCTTTGAATTTTGGTGGAAGATCATTGAGAAGAACTGAGCTCACATTTTGTGCCAAGAAAACATTTTTCTTCACCTTAAGACGTCTCTTGACAGTCAAAAGATCTTTAATAACCTTCGCATATGTTGGAATTTGTTGAATAGCATCAAGGAACGGCAAATTCAATTTTACTTGCTTCAACACATCCATCACCTCGATACGCGAAGCACCTTTCTGGGGTGACTCTAAGCGTTGAGGAAATGGAGCAGCAGTAGGCGACTTGACTTCAATATCAGGCTCAACTTCTGCATCTTTCAATTCCTTTTCTAAGGAAGGTTCTTCAGACTCGGAAATTTCAGATTCCTTCACAATCTCGGGTTCCACTCCATCATCATTCACCTTTGGCAATTTAGGTGCTAGATCAATTTCGCGGCCACTACGAAGAGTAGTAACAGCTTGACATTATTCTTGCAGATCTGATGATGTGGAGCAAACCGTGGTTTGACCTTGAATAGGTGGTCTTTGGCCTTGGGCTGGAAGTTTACCCTTCTCTTGAGTATTCACCGCAGACTGCAACCTAGAGATGTTAGTATGCATTTCAGCGAACATTCGCTCAAATTTGGCATCTCTCTCTTTTTGGGATTGGATGAATTGATTGAAATTATCCTCAAGAGATCTTCTAGGTGGAGGTACATAAGGCCCGAGAGGTGGTACTTGCATAGGATTTGCCACTTGCTGAAATTGAGGGGGTTGTTGTAGAGTCATCTGTGGGTTAGGAACCATCCCACCTTGGGGTTGTCCATAATTGTACCCGGGATTCCTCCACGATTGATTATATGCATTCCCTTGCTGAGCATTATAATTTCCTCGATAACCTCCTATTGCATCAACCTGTTCAGTGTACATGGCCTTGTATGCAGGAATAGTAGGACATCCTTCGGTAGAATGGCCTGCATTACAAATGGCACATACCTTCTCCATCCCGGTTTGTACGGGTCCAGACACATCTCTCAATCGCATATCTAGCATATCTCTGAAATTCTTCTCCATTTGGTCAAGTTTTCGATCCAACAAAGTGTCCTTGTCCAAGTGATAAATACCGGACGCAGCAGGCAAGTTGGACACTTGTCGATTTATATTTTGACTATTTGGATCAGAAGTATCCCATGCTTGGGTAGTTTCCTCCACATATTTCAAATGAGCCTCAGCATCGCTCGTACTTAACTCCCAAAAAGGTCTCTCACACATGGTTTGAACAAGTTGTTTAGACGCTACAGTAAGGCCTTGATGGAAAAATGAAATCAGATGATGAGGTTCAAAACCATGATGGGGGCACGCATTAACTAACTCCTGATATCTTTCCCAACACTTATCAAAAGCCTCATTCTCATTTTGACGAAAAGCTTGAATTTGGGCTTTAACAGAATTGGTTTTGTGTTGTGGAAAAAATTTAGAGATAAACTTGTTTTGCATATCTCTCCATGATAAAACAGAATTTGGGGGTAGGGTCCATAACCAAGTTTTCGCTTTATCCTTTAAGGAAAAAGGAAAGAGCTTTAACCGGATTACTTCTTGTGGATAAGTTTGGTCTCCAAATGTCTCACACGTATCTTCGAATTCTTGAATATGGAGATATGGTTTTTCCGAATCCATCCCATGAAATGTAGGAAGAATTTGGATCATTCCATTCTGAAAGTGGAACTGACCGGCATTATACGGGAATAAAATGCAACCAGGGGTAGCAGTTCTCTCCGGAAATAAAAGATATTTCATGGGTTGATATGGTACATCATCCTCTCCAGCACCAACACCGACACTACCATGATCCGACATATCGCTACCGAAAGGTTCCAAATTCTCACTCAAGGTTTGACTCAACGAACGACTTGTGATGGAATTATTAGGCGAAGGAGGTGGAACCCAAAACGGCAAAGACTCAGAATTTTCAGATCCGGCTTCGGTAATAGGATTTCGTGAATTTGGGTGGGAGATGAATTCTGCATATAAACACACAAGAGAAAGGATGAAATTTTTTTTATTTTTTTTTTATTTTATGAAATCACTTGTAGATAACAATAACTTTCTTTAAAATTTAACAATTTTAGATCCCCGGCAACGGCGCCAAAAACTTGACGCGACTTAATATTTGTCTCAAAAGTGCGTATTTATCTAGGCTCAAGTGCAAGCCTTGTCGCTCAAGTAATAACCCGGTAAGTCGGGATCGTCTCCACAGGGATCAAAATTGCCAAACAATAACAAGGAAAATTACCAAACCGTGAAATGATTTCTTGAAAGAAATAAAAAGATGATTGATTTTTTGAGAAAATTTCTAAAACTTTACTTATGAAAAACAAATGGAAATTAACAGCAAAATTTTAGAGAAAATTAGGGTAGGGTACAATCCCTCAAACCTTAACAAATTATCCTTTAGAATACTAAAATTATAAATCAAAATTCTTGATTAAATCCAGTCCTTATCATCACTAAGCATTACATATATGAGGTTCAAGACCGCATCATATGAAATCAAAGATCAATATAAGGCGGTGAACGACAAATTATACATACAAAGCATTCTTAAACATCCCAAGTACCTAGGGCAAGAGAGATTAAAAGATATGACAATGCATATATGATTTTCATTCACGATTCAACCAACATTTTCGTTTATTTTCTAATTTTCCATACGAATAATTTGTATTAGGATTGAGTTCATGTACCCCAACCCTTGAGAAATTAGCTACTCATGATTTGGTTGAAAAACAAATTCACATATGAAATTATGAAACTGCAGAACATTGTAAGAAATTTGCAAAAATTAAACAAAAGAGAATAGAATGATATTACTTGAATTCAGCACAAAAACGGAATTGAGATTCAGAATACAAACTAGGGTTCATGCAAATCTTGAAGGAAATGGAAATTTGAGCTAAAAATCTGATCTGAAAACTCTCTCTAAAATTCCTAACCCTAGCCTCTTAACCCTAGCTTCCTAGAAATGATGTAGAACTTGGCTTTTTATAGCACAAATCATCCAAAGTCGGTCTCCAATTGTGCTTGTGGAACAAGATTCACAGCTACGCACTCATCAAATCTGCACAATAAATGGAAAATTAATGCCAGGCTTTCGCATACCCGGCTCGGTCCGGGTCTTAATCGAATCGGTCCGATATCCATCGGATCGGTTCTTTTATTTTCTTCCGGATCGGTCCGATAGTGTCTGGATCGGTTCGATTATTGCTTCCATCGGTTTGCCATCGATCCGGGGTGCACTGGACTTGGGCAGATCGGATCGGTCCGACTCCTACACGGATCGGTCCGAATTTCTTCTTCTTTGACTTTTTTTTCTTGCAGCTTTGACTGGCCATATCTTCTTATCTAGACCTCCGATTTGGATGCCGTTTCTTCCTATGCTCTTGTGAACTCATTCTCTTCAACTTCCATTTTGGTGTCACTTTCGAATTCTGGATGGAATTACACTTTTGCCCTTAGACATTTCTTGCTTGCATCTTTTCTTTTCTTTTGGATTCTTTCTTGCATTCCATTCCTGAAAACTTCATCCAACTTATACAAAAACTAGGGAAAGTTGTTAGGAATAAACAATGGAGTGATATGGCATAAAAATGGCTCAATTACATTGTTCGAGATATTAAAATCACTAAATTAAGGAGCTAAATTCTGAAGAATTTATGCTTGGTCATAAAACACATGCCATTCAGTTAAATAAGGCTAAAACACGTGTTGGCATCAGGTGAAATAAGGATTGCAAGATAGTCTTGTTCCGCGACACGTCAATGTCGACCCACCAAGCCCAGACGACATCATCATCATCACGTCAATCAGCATCATCATCATCATCATCATCCTCGCCATCATCGACCCACCAAGCCCACACGTCAATCAGCATCATCATCCTCGCCTTAATACCTGAAGGAGATATTTTCTATAAAAAAATATTGTTATTAGTACAAATCAAAATGAATTAGAAGAAGACATGCAAATATGTACAATTACTACAAATCCAAATGAATTATTACTGTTTAACACCTCAATTTTGAATTCCAAAACAACAGCATCTAACTCATAATATGTACAATTACTAAAAATTTGAAACATCCCCACCCTCACCCATACTGCCCACACACACTCACACTACACAAGAGTGAAAATGATAAAGTGAAAATCAATTAAAATCATTAAAAATGTATTAATAAAGTATAAATTAGAATATTTATTACAAATTGAAAAATTGTTTCAAATTCAGCTTATCATAAAAAATGGATTGATATTCAGTAGAAACACCCAAGTCATCCACACTACTATTTAGACGATTTGGCACATATAGGACAATTGACCACAACTCGTTGTTGATATACTCCTATTAAAACACTTGGTTGACCTTTTAAAATGCACAAACAAACGGCTCATCGCTCATGTGGTCGCTGCTCTTTAAATTGGACAAGTCAACCATGATCAAAGTGGTGATAGGATCAACTTTACAGGCATTTTTATCCTCAACTCTTACCCAGTCACAGTAAAATACAACCTCTTTAAAGCTTACATAACCCAATTCAAATACATTTTTAATTACACCATAGTAAGTCATTTCACCTTCAACGAGATTTTTATCTTTTGCGCTCGCTCGAAAGAAAGTAAGAGTCTTGTATGAAATGCTCGAGTCCTATACATTTATACTTTCCTCGTACACTTTTGTGCCGAATACGTAACCGTTCAATCGATACTTTTTGTACTATTGTGACACAAACAATGGTCCAGCGGCTAGACGACAAAGCCTTGATGTTGCATCACCCATCTTTAAGAGCTAAGAATATAGATAAATTAATTACATTTCTTGTAAAGTTTGAGCCAGGTAGGCGCCAACGTCATCACTTGGTGCCTTTGGCCTAGGTATCAACAAAGACATCATCAAAAATTCAGATCTCATACACTGTGAAGGAGGGAGGTTGAGTGGGGCTAGGATCAGTGGTCATACACTCTGATTGGTGCTTAGATTTTCAAATGGATCAAAACCATCTGTTAATATAACCAAATGAATGTTGCACTGTTCTCGAGAAAAATCAGGATACTCATAATTCATCCTCCTCCAAGCTGTAAAATCAATAGGATGACACATGAGATTACCCCTACTTCTACCCTAGCATGCCAAGTCATTGCCTCCGCTTTCCATGGTACTGTGAAAAATCTCTTTATTCTAGGCCCAACGGGAAAATATTTTAACACTTTTTGAGGCATTTTTTAGCTTGTGCCTTCATTACCAGTAGATTGGACATATCTAGGTTCATAGTATACCGGACAACGATCGAGATTTTCATACTCCTTTCGGTATAGTATGCAGTCATACACACAAGCATGAATCGATTTATACTTCATTCCCAAACCTTTCAAACTGTTCTTCATAATAGGAAAGCTATTTGGAAGAGTATTCTCCTCGGGTAGTAAGCCCTTCACCTAATTCAGAATTCCTGTCATGCTATTATCAGAAAAACCGTACTGCGTCTTCAAACTGTGCAAACCAACCATGGCATGTAAAGTTATTTGATCTTTCTCACAGCCCGAGTATAACGGTTAGGTCACCTTAAATTTTAAATTTTTATAGTCATCGTCAAGATGTATCGTGATATCTTCACGAGCACGCACTTGAATCTTGTACATCATCAGTAACCTCATTCTCCTATGCTTCATAAACTTTGTACGCATCATCAACTAAATCCTCTAACATATTATGATCTACGACATTCCCTTTTACATCTATCCTACTTGTTGAAGGTTGTTCGGGGATAAAAGGAACTTTCAATTCATTGTAAAAACTCCAAAATCAGTAAATGTCTTTCATACCCTATCCTAACAAATGTAGTTCAACTATTTTTCACTAAAACACCTTACCATTCTTACACCTCGCACATGGACACAAAAACTCTTTATCATTATGACATCTCTTTGTGTATTTCACAAATTCATTTGCACCTCTGTGAAACACATCCCCCCTTCTATTTGTCTCACCCATCCACTCTTTTTATTTCGGATATTCCATCATACTTACCACAAATAATCACCTATTAAAGGTAAGAAGCGTATATTTCATGGATTAGTATAAATAAAACTTAGACTTATAGTATGTTTCATTTAATTATGTCTTATTTATATTCGATTTTTAAATTTCAAATTCAAATTCAATTTATAATAGAAATTCCTATTTCCTCCATCTCCTCTAAAGGGTGAGTGGTCCTATCCTATTCAAGACCGTATATTTCTGTAATATACTTAATAGCTCATGCACATTGTTACGATTTGAGAAATATTCGGCAACATATCCTCGTAGTTCTCCAAGTACACGACGTATATTGGCAAGTGTGAGTGTTATTTCAATTGATTAATTGAATTAACAGTCACACTTGTCAATGTAGTATGTACCCAGGTAACATTAGGATATGACTGCAGAACTTCCTCCAAAAGTAACAATATTAAGCCACTAATAATATTATTATGCAGATATTATGCAGTCCCAAACTATCCAAACGGGAGATCTCATTATAGGGGTAATGACTCTCTAACAGGTCTAAGGGCTATTGAATGCGTACGCATAAGAACTAGAAGGCTATTCTCTATGCGCACTATATGTAATTTCAAGTATGTTTCATTTAATTATCATACTATATATATTGTTCGTTATACAAAGTAATTTTCAAAAAAATATGAAAAATCCCACCCCCATATGGACAATAATCTAGTGGTCATTGATGATGCAGGGATTTAGCACCACCAGATAAGTGATGATGAGCTCAAACAGTAGTAATCATGGCAGCCATTGAGATGTAAGTGTATAAGTGTGTAAGTGTGTAGAAGGAGTTGAGTATAAGAGGAATAAGATAATGATGTATAGTGGTTCAACCAATTAGGCCTACATCCACTATGAGTGTGTGATCCACTAAATATGGGCACTAATGGCCTTGGATACAATACACATAAGCTCACTTTCTCTCTCTACTGTGTGTATAAGCAGAGTTTTTGCTAGGGTTACAATTATCCATCCATCGCAAGGTAGAGGATGGCCTCTATATATAGTACCTGGGGGGTGTAATGTACCCCCTATGCATCCAATGACCATGTGTGTGTTTGCCTCACCAATATGGGGAAGCTATATGTCACTGTCACATGTAGGGAATGATGATGAAATATTCTCCCCACGTGTGGGGAATAATCTTGTTATAACTGATATGTGTCCACGTGCCCTTATCCAAATGTCAACAGATGCTCGGCTACCGTGCTTGGTGCATGACCTCGGCCAGGGAGAGGTCGAGGTTAACAAGTCTAGTTGCTCATTTAATCCGAGATGAGCCATAGGGGCCTCGGCTTAATCCAAGACGAGACAATGGACAAGGTTGGCCTGAGACGAGGTTGAGCTCGTGTGTTTGGAGCATTAACTGATATCTTGATGATGACATTGGTAAAAAGGCTTCTTGCGAGCTCGGCCTACATCTGGCCGAGGTTATCATTCCCAGGTATACGAGAGTGCTGCTGATCCTTGTGATGCGTGCGGTCCCTTCGAGAGGCTGATGGTAGTGTCAGCCTGGGCCGACCTTGCTATGGCCTAGGGCTGATGCCGCATGCCCAAGGCTTGTCCAGTGTCGGCCATGATCTCGGTTGAGGTTGGTGTCTCCGAGCCAAGGTCACACTTGGGGCATATCAATCACCCCCAGCCCTTAGTTACATGTGAGAGCAGGTGACTGTGGGATTTACACATCTCCAAGGCCTTTCTAATATGAGCCAATATTTGTTTGAAACTTGTCCAGTGTTGAAGTATGGCTTGCTTGGTAAGCGTGTGTTGTCAGCCGCCTTTGGGGTTCCCAAGGAAATGATGGGCCTTGGGAATCACGCTTGTATATTTAAGGGTTTTTAACCCTCATTCTTCCCTCCTTCCTCAATGGTCTCTCCTGCGCGATAGCATTCCATCCATTTCTCTCTCTAAAGGCATTCTTCGCGATTCCTCTGCAGAGGTCTTTAGTGGTGCTTTCTCGAGTTTTCTTCGCTTTCCCTTGTCGTTTCATCTTCAGGTATCTTCTTCCCCTCATTTGCCTCCATTTTCTCAGCTTTTTCCTTTCTATTTGTGTTTTTCGTTGAGATTCTGAGTTTTTCGGTGAGTCCACCATAGTTTCAGGCAAACTGTTCTTGTTAGGTTTGGGTAATTTGATCTTTAAATTGCCTTACTTCATTGGCCAATCTTGTTTGTAGTTTCGTAAGTCTCCCCAAGTGTAGTCTCTTCCTCTGATGCTCAGACCCCTCTATCAACTTCTTGAGGAATTCCCTTCCTTTAGAGAGAAGACTTTAGAAAAAATCAGACAAATAGAAAGAGCACAGGAGGAGGCTCGTAGGTCACAAGAATTCCCTGTTAGACCCATCTTTCCACCACCTCTGAAGGTGATATATCCTGGTCCCTCGAAACCTTTTAATCAGGCAGAGGTTCCTGCCAATCCAATACCGATGTCCAAGTCTGAGTCTTCCACCTCAGACCCCATGTTTGTGGATTCCTTCCAGGAGGCCATGGCCTTCTCAACTCGGGAAGATCAAGCCCCTGATCAGGCCGAGGTCTCTAGCTGGGCCTCATCCCATAATAACTCAAGCACCTCAGCCTCTTCCTCAGAGGTTGAGATCGTTGAGCCAAGTATGGCCATTCCACCACCACTTGACGCCATTCCTCTTTCGGCCTTCACCGGTGCCGAGTTCGCTCAGAGGTTCCCGAGTAACCCATCAACATCTGCTTCGACTGACGTTGAGCCAGATGATGATGACGTTGAAAGTGATGTCGATGTCTCTGAGGCGGCCGAAATCGAGAGTATTGTAACTGAGGTAGACCTCCTTTGCTTCAGATATCTGTACTCCATTAGTCCCTCCATAAAGCTAAGAAGACCTCTGAGGGAAGAGAGGGATTATTATAGTCGAGACGGCGAGATCTGCTTATACGAGCAGATGTTCAAGTTGGGGTTTCGTTTGCCCATCCATCCCATTATCAAATATATCCTTTCTTATATCAATTTGGCCCCCTCACAACTATCCCCCAATGCCTGGAGGGTCATAATAGGGGCTATAGTCTTATGGAAGGTTGTCCACCACTCAGACCTCCCAGTTCAGGTTTTTGTAGGTTGCTATGTCCCTTCCTCAGCCAAAAATCATCCGAGCTACTATCATTTTGTAGCTCGAAAGCCTGAAAAAAAGATGCTTCAAATAACTCAGACTTCCAACCATAACTGGAAGCCTTGATACTTTTTTGCTTCTGGACCATGGGAATTTGGCCCATGTGCTCCCTTGTCCATTCTAGAGCCGAGGATGCCCCTGAGGTGGGGTAAGGTCACAATGTCTGCGAGGGCCGACCCTGTCCTGAGCCCGCAAAATCTTCAGAAGGTGAAAGCCCTTCAAGATCAGGGGATACATGGTTTGTTCGTTAGGTTCGAACACTTAATGACCCCCCACTACCTCTTTGAGACAGGTCTAGGTGGAAGTCCTCTTTCTGAGCTTGGTAAGCGCTTTCTATTTGAAGTTGAACCTCTGAGTTTATTTATGTTTGATCTTCCAACTCAGATCTATTAATTTTTGCAGAGCGCCCAAAGGATATCTCAGACGAACTCTAGGAAATGGATGCACCTAGTTTGACGAGACTTGCAAAGAAAGTAGGCCTTAATGCTCCTCCCCCAGCTCCCTCTACCTAAAATCCACAAGCCACAAAGAAGAGGGCTTCAACCGAATATGCCCTTGAGGATCAGAGGCAGAAGAAAAAGAGTGTTGATACTTCCATCCCCATCTCTTTAGCAGACGCCTTGTCGGCCCGTCTAGAGCAGTTGAAGATTACTGACAGCATCATCGGCCATAGTCTGCAGGCCCTAGATGCCTTTGGCTCTACAATGACCGAGGCCGACAAGCGTTTTTTTCGGTCACTTGATACTCCCTTGCTGGTTGAGTTCGGCATCCACAGATCCATTCAGGTATGACCTCATATTTCTTTATAATTTCTAAGTGTAACCTCTGATTTATCTTTGACTCATTTATGATCATAAAATCTGCAGGGCCTGGCAGCTATGCACCACCTCGCCAATTGGACTCTGAGGAAGTTTCCCCTCATCCAGAAGGGTCAAGAGGCCGAGAAGGTCCAAAGTACTTTGAACGTAGAAATTGACCGCCTGAAGTCTGAGTTGGGTGAGTCTGACAAGAAGGTTAAGGGGTTGGAGAAGGAGGTCTCTCAGCTTAAGAAGGACCATGTTGCGGCTCTGAAGGCCAAAGATAACAGTCTGCAGCAGAAGTTCATCTCGACTGTGAAGGTATCCCTCGATGACGCCTCTGAGGGGATAATAGCCGAGTACAAAAGTTCTGATGAATTTATGGGCTTTGGCTTTCAATACCTCGAGAGAGGTATCAAAGCTACTACTAAGTGGGAAGTTGTCAAGGAGAATGAGGCTGGCACTTTGAAAGCCTCTGACTTTATAGGCCTTGGCTTTGCTAATCCTCAACTTGCCCAGGCCCTTTAGAAGGTTGAGGAGGAGGTTGTCGCGCCTACCGAGACTACCATTTTGGACGACACGGAGGTTGAAGGGGAAGACCACCATGATGACGTTGCTGAGATGACCACCGTAGTCCAGCTTAACCAAACCAAAGACACCAGCATTCCCCCCTCAAACCATTAGAGAGAATCTCTGAATATTATTTGTAATCCCTGAACATTTATAATTTCTGAATGAGCATTATTCTTACTTTTCCATTCTTTGTAACCTCTGACTATTTATAATCTCTGAATGTGTTATTCTCTGAAGAGGATCATCTTCTTTTGTAGAATGTATGTCGTGATGTTTTTACTCTGAAGATTATGCAATGGTGTTTTCTTAAACCAAATTAGTAGTCTGACCTCAGACCTCGTCACCACTGTGATGTTATAAGGGTCTGAGGTAATCACCTAAGATGTTATCCTCACAATTAATCTCACCAAATAAATGATGTTAAGGGTCTGAGGTCATCCCACTATGGTGTCTGAGCTCAGACCTCGTCACCACTGAATGGTGTTATAAGGTCTGTGGTCATCACCTAAGATGTTATCCCCATAATTAATCTCTCCAAATTAATGATGTTAAGGGTCTGAGGTCATCCCATTATGGTTTCTGAGCTCAGACCTTGTCACCACTGAATGGTGTTATGAAGGTCTGAGGTCATCACCTAAGATGTTATCCCCATAATTACTCACCAAATTAATGATGTTAAGGGTCTGAAGTCATCTCATTATGGTGTCTGAGCTCAGACCTTGTCACCACTGAGTGATGTTATAAGGGTCTGAGGTCATCACCTAAGATTTTATCCTCACAATTAATCTCACCAAATTAATGATGTTAAGGGTCTGAGGTCATCTCATTATGGTGTCTGAGCTCAGACCTCATCACCACTGAGTGATGTTATAAGGGTCTAAGGTCATCACCTAATATATCCTCACAATTAATCTCACCAAATTAATGATGTTAAGGGTCTGGGGTCATCTCATTATGGTGTCTGATCTCAAACCTCGTCACCACTTAGTGATGTTATAAGGGTCCGAGGTCATCACCTAAGATGTTATCCTCACAATTAATCTCACCAAATAAATGATGTTAAGGGTCTGAGGTCATCCCATTATGGTGTCTGAGGTCAGATCTCGTCACCACTAAATGGTGTTATAAGGTCTGTGGTCATCACCTAAGATGTTATCCCCATAATTAATCTTACCAAATTAATGATGTTAAGGGTCTGAGGTCATCCCATTATGGTGTCTAAGCTCAGACCTCGTCACCACTGAATGGTGTTATGAAGGTCTGAGGTCATCACCTAAGATGTTATCCTCACAATTAATCTCACCAAATTAATGATGTTAAGGGTCTGAGGTCATCTCATTATGGTGTCTGACCTTAGACCTCGTCACCACTGAGTGATGTTATGAAGGTCTGAGGTAATCACCTAAGATGTTATCCTCATAAATTTCTGACATAAGTGCAAAATGAAGCAAGGACCACCATGGGAACTAATCTTTTGTTAATAACCTCTTCATGACAAAATGGTGCATTTACACAACTTTATGCAACATCATATGTAATACTTCTTTAGGTGATCAGCATTCCATGGATTAGCGAAAGGTTCTCCTTCTAGATTTTCTAGCCTGTAAGTGCCAGGCACAACCTCTTATGTCACTTTGTAGGGACCGTGCCAGTTTGGGTGGAGTTTGTTTGCTTTCTGTAAGGTCGTCTTTAACACTGGGTCTCTCACTGCAATGGGTCTTGACTTCACCCTCTGGTTGTAGAATTTCGCTGCCCTCTGTTGGTAGGCTGCTTGTCTGACCTTCGCGTCCTCTCTTCTTTCTTCGATAAGATCTATGTCTAGCCTCCTCTCTTCCCCATTATTATCAGGGTCATGGGTCTGAATCCTATAAGTTGGGAGCCCTACTTCTATTGGTATGACGGCTTCTGAGCCATGTGCCAACATGAACGGGGTTTCTCCTGTCAGTGTCCTTGTCGTGGTTCTGTAGGCCCATAACACAGCGTAGACCTCTTCAGTACATCTTCCCTTCGCATCTTCTAACCTCTTCTTGACTCCATCGAGAATTGTTCTATTTGTGACGTCGGTCTGACCGTTTGCCTGAGGTCAGCCAGGAGATGAGAAGAACTGCTTTATTCCCACTCTTAGTCAATATTTTTCTAAAGAGTAGTTCTTGAACTGGGTCCCATTGTCCGAGATGAGAGTGTTTGGGAGGCCGTATCTGCATATGATATTCCTCCAAATAAATTGGAAGGTCTTCTGCTCTGTGATCGTTATCATTGGCTCTGCCTCCACCCACTTTAAAAAGTATTCGATGGTAACTATCAAGAATCTATAATTATTGGTAGCTCTTGGCAGGGGTCCTACTAAGTCAATTCCCCATACTGCAAATGGACATGGAGAAGTGATTAACATCATAGGCTGATGAGGTTGATGAGGGATAGCGGCGAATCTTTGACATTTATCACACTTCCTCACATAGGCCGCAACGTCCTTGGATAAGGTTGGCCACCAGTACCCCTGTGTGATGATTGTTTTAGCCAAGGGTCTTCCCTCTATGTGGCTCGAGAAAGAACCCTCATGGATTTCTTGTAAGATCCGGGGAACTTCCGTGTGGTGCACACATCTGAGGATAGGTAGCAGGAATCCTTTCTTGTACAGGACGTCTCCTACTACCGAGAACTTGGCAGCCTTATATCTCAATTTGTACCTCTCTAACTTGGATTCAGGTAGCTCTCCCTCTCTGATATATCTGAAGAGGGGTTCCATCCATGAGTCTCCTAAGTTCAAATTGTGACAAGGGTTACATACCTCCTCTTGCTCAATGGTTGCCTTCCCCAAGACCTCAATCGGGATGGTCGTTCTTACATCTGTCTTCATTGTCGAGGCCAACCTCGCTAATGCATCTGCGTGGCTGTTACTTTGTCGAGGCACTCTCTTCAGTCTTGCCTCTTCAAAATGTTATAACATCGTTCTCACCCATTTCAGATATTTGGCCATCCTTTCATCTCTGGCCTCATAGATTCCCAGTACTTGATTGACAACTAACCTTGAGTCGCTGTGGAGTAAGAGTCGCTTTACGCGAAGAGTCTTTGCCAATGAGAGACCTGTTATCATGGCCTCATACTCGGACTCATTGTTAGAAGCTCAGAAGTTGAATCTCAAAGCGTATTCAATGTTGGCACCATCTAGAGCTAAGTGTATCAACCCTGCACCGCTTCCATTATCACAGGAAGAGCCATCAACGAAGAGGCTCCAAATATCTGTACCCGATGAGAAGACCCCTTCTGTCATGACTCCTTTTTTGAAGAGGTACCGATCTTCCTCGTTCTCCGCAACTCGGTTCCTGGCCCCGTTGAATTCGATCTCTTCCTGATCTTGGAAGATGTTTGGTGTCGTCTCTTCCGAATTATGGAAGACACCATGATTTTCAACACCCTCTAGGCCATCCTCTGCCTCGGCCTCTTCCCATGTAAACTCAGCGACAAAGACTGCGAGGGCTTTCCCTTTAATGGCCGTCCTAGGTTGGTAGGTAAGATCGTACTCCCCCAACTCAATTTCCCATGTCATCAAGCGCTCGAACTTCTCAGGTTTATATAGGACTTGTCTTAGTGGGGAGTCAGTGAGGACAACCATGGAGTGTGCCTGGAAGTAAGGCTTCATCTTCCTCGAAGCATGTATCAGGGCGTAAGCTAGCTTTTTCGTGCGAGGGTAATTTTGTTCGGCCCCCTGAAGGGCCTTAATGTTGAAATATACTGGCCTTTGGATCCCAGCATCTTCTCGTATTATGGCTGCGCTGATGGCTGATTCGGAGACTGCCAGATACACGTGCAGTTTCTCCCCTGCTACAGGCCAAGATAGCAATAAGGGAGACCCTAAATAATACTTGAGCTGGTTGAAGGGATTTTCGCATTCTTCGTCCCATTGGAAGGCCTTTCTCATCACCTTAAAGAATGGAAGGCACTTGTCTGTTGCCCTAGAAACAAACCTATTAAGGGCAGCCACTATCCCCGTAAGTCTTTGAACATCTTTGATACTCCTCGGTGTCTTCATGTCAAGTAAAGCCTTGATTTTTTCAGGGTTCGCTTCAATCCCTCTCTGGTTGACGATAAATCCTAGGAACTTCCCAGCTCCTACTCCGAAGACACATTTCGCGGGGTTGAGTTTCATTCTGTATGAGTCCATAATGTCTAAGGTCTTATCGATATCCGTTACATGAGTGCAAGATTTCAAGCTCTTTGTTAGCATATCATCTACATACACCTCCATAGTCTTACCTATTTGCTCTTCGAACATCTTATTAACAAGACGTTGGTATATTGCCCCTGCATTTTTCAGCCGAAGGGCATCATTTTGTAATAGTACGTCTCTTTGTCGATAATGAAGGTTGTCTTCTCTGAGTCGTCAGCATCCATGAAGATCTGGTTGTAGCCTGAATACCCGTCCATGAAGCTCATGAGCTCATGTCCCGCCGTAGAATCCACCATCTGATCTATCCGAGGTAAGGGATAGCTGTCTTTTGGACAAGATCTGTTTAGGTCAGTGAAATCAACACACATTCTCCACTTCCCATTGGCCTTGGGCACGATGACTGCATTTGATAACCATTCCGGATATGTGACTTCTCTTATAAACTCAGCCTCTTCTAATTTTTTGACCTCTTCTCGGATGATGTCGTACTTCTCCCTGGAATAGACTATTCATCTATGTTTGATTGGCCTGGCATCTTTGGTCACGTTGAGCTTGTGACTCATAACTTCAGGGTCGATGTCGGGCATGTCTGCATGACTCCATGCGAAGACACTATGTCTCCTCCTGAGGAAGTTTATCAGCTCTTCCTTGATTTCTGCTTTTAGGGCTTTACCGACCTAGACGGTTTTTTCCGGCTCATCCTCATTGAGGACGATGGATTGTACCTCTTCCGCGGCTTCTCCCTTCTTCAGTTTTGTCTCATCTCTTGGGTCAAGCGTATCAATGCTATAAGTGGTGATTGCCCTCTTATGGGCCTCTCTCTCTTCAGCCGAGTTGAAGTAACATTCTCGTGTTGTGGTCTGGTCACCTTGCACTTCCCCTACCCCATAGGGAGTCCGGAATTTTAGCATCTGATGGACCGTCGATGGCACAACTTCAAACTCTTTAAGGGCCACCCTTCCTATGATGAGGTTATAGGCCGAAAATACGTTCTCGTCCATGATGAAAAAATTTATCTTCTTGGTCAGCCTCATCACCCATCCGTACGTCCATCTCATACATGCCCAAGGGGTGGACCTTTTCGCCACTGAAGCCTATCAATGGGTGATGATAGGGTACCATCCTTGCTCTGCTAAGACCTATGCTCTTGAAGCAAGGCCAAAACATCACGTCCGCCGAGCTCCCCCCGTCTACGAGGATCCTCTGCACCTCGTACCTCGCACCCATGCACCCTTATTGTTATGACCAGAGGGTCATCATGGGGGGCTAAGATACCCTTGAAGTCAAGACTAGAGAACCCAACGACAAGGGTGTCCATGTCTACTTTCTTCCTCTTGTGCACTGTATCGGAAGACGTTAGATTCACAACTTCAAGCTTGGCCACTGACCTGGCCTCTGCTACGTGAGCCTTCTTATCATCTACTTCAGAGCCACGTCCTGCAAATCCTCCGCATATGGTGTCAACACCAAACGAGATCATACCAACCCTCTTCACCGGGGTGTTGTCATCTTTCGACGGAAGATCCGGATCGTCTTCATCATCACCTTCTGAATCATCATCTCTTCTGGCTGGGACATTGTCATGGCATCTGTCATTTCTCATTTTTTTAGGGTCATCTCTTCCACCCTTAGGAGCCTTACCGTCCACATACTTCCTCAACTTTCCAAATTTTAGCATCTTTTCAATCTCATCCTTCAAGGCGAAGCATCTGTCTGTGACATGGCCATGATCCTGGTGGAACTCGCACCATAGGTTTTTGTTACTCTTATGTGGTGGGGCTTTCAGTTTGCCATCTCAGAGTCCTATCATTCTTAATCTCGTTGAGGATGTGCTCGCAGCTTATAGTCAGAGGAGTATAGCGAGCGAACTTGTCATCACCCGACCTATTCTTCCCATCTTTCTTATTTTGGGACTTTTCACTGCCACCGCGGTTCTTATCCTCATTCTTGGCGGCCATTTCCTCTTCCGCGTTCATTACTTTCCCTGCGGTTGCCAGGAGCTCTGCCATAGACCTAGGGGGTCTTTCGCAAGTTTCCACAACAGCTTCCTTTTCTGTAGACCCCCTATGAGGGCGGTCATGGCTATGTTCTCTTCATAATCTTTGACCTCCAACTTCTCTTTGTTGAACCTGGCTATGTAGTCTCTCAGGCTCTCGTCCTTTCCCTGCTTAACATATAGCAGGTGAGTAGTCTTCTTTTGAGGTCTCACCCCAAAGCAGAAGTTGTGGATGAATCGTTCAACTAAGCCTTTGAAGTTCTCAATCGAGTTCTTCGGAAGGGAGGTAAACCAGCTGTGTGCTGCCCCCGTTAAGGTCCCAGAGAAGGCCCTACACTTCATCTCATCGGGTATCGAGTAAATGTCTACTGCCGACTAGTACATCTCGATGTGATGTACAGGGTTAGTGCTGCCATCATACTTGGGAGACACCATAGGAGGCTTGAACTTAGCTGGGGTTGGGAAGCCCACTATCCTAGACACAAATGGAGAACCCTCTGAGTAACCCCTTTGTAATGGGTCCCTGCTTTTAATGAGGTCTCCTATTTTCTCCTCAAGGCGCTGGATAGAGTCATTCCATGGTCTTATGCCATCGACCTGGCCGAGGTTGTCCCCAGCCACCTCCATGGGATGGACCGAGGGTTCCCCTGCCTCAGAACGTCGGTTGTTGACCTCTTATTTTTCCCTGCCTCTTCTTTCACAGTGTCGGTCTTGGTCTGGCCGACCCTGCCTGTTTCCTCTCTGAGAGCCTGTTGCGCTCCTCCATCTCGAAAATCTCTGTCTTAGGTCATTCACTGGGCCCAATATCTCAAAGTCTGAACCTCTGCTCAACCTATCAAAAGCTGACCCTCTTTGTTGAGCCTCTTCACCTATTCGGCTGACACAACCTTGACTTTGCTGAAGAGGTCGTACAATGTTATTTGACACCTCATACGGCTCCCAGCAGTCTTCTGGGGCCTCTTTCGCCTCTAGATCGTCATACTTGTCCACTGGGCAAGGGTTTCCTTGCCTCCCTAAGCGTAAGCGCCTAGGGTCAGCAACGTCCCTTCTTCGCTGGGGTGCAGGCTGATCCTTCATTGGTGCCTGGGGTGGTCCCCTTGGCGTCAGGATGAGGCTGAACAGTCGTCGGAGTGATCATATCCGGTGAGACTCCAGGTGACCTCATCATTATTTGGCTGATCTGTGCAAATTGTTCCTGCATAACTTTTTGTGTTGCAGCTAAAGACCTCAAGGCTGCAGCTACCTCCACCATTTTGGACTGGGGCGGCGCCTGACTGGAACTAGGCCCTCCACCTCCAGGTGGCGGAAGAGGCGCTGGTAATTCTGGAGCCATATGTTAACACTATAGAGCTTGAGTAGCAGATGAGCTTAGTACCTCAAAGGACCTCTTTCAATGGTGAAGCAGCTCCACGCAAGGGGTGGTGCTTGGTTCACCACCAGAGTCTCCGGTGAGGTTAAGCTGAAGTAGAGGAAGAGATAGCTTCTCTCGTTCCCACAGACGGCACCAAAATGATGATGCAGGGATTTAGCACCACCAGATAAGTGATGATGATCTCAAACAGTAGTAACCATGGCAGCCATTAAGATGTAAGTGTATAAGTGTGTAAGTGTGTAGAAGGAGTTGAGTATAAGAGGAATAAGATAATGATGTATAGTGGTTCAGCCAATTAGGCCTACATCCACTATGAGTGTGTGATCCACTAAATAGGGGCACTAATGGCCTTGGATGCAATACACATAAGCTCACTTTCTCTCTCTTCTGTGTGTATAAGCAGAGTTTTTGCTAGGGTTACAATTATCCATCCATCGCAAGGTAGAGGATGACCTCTATATATAGTACCTGGGGGTGTAATGTACCCCCTATGCATGCAATGAGCATGTGTGTGTTTGCCTCACCAATATGGGGAAGCCATCTATCACTGTCACATGTAGGGAATGATGATGAAATATTCTCCCCACGTGTGGGGAATAATCTTGCTATAACTGATATGTGTCCACGTGCCCTTATCCAAATGTCAACAGATGCTCGGCTACCATGCTTGGTGCATGACCTCGGCCAGGGAGAGGCCGAGGTTAACAAGTCTAGTTGCTCGTTTAATCCGAGATGATCCATAGGGGCCTCGGCTTAATCCAAGCCGAGACAATGGGCAAGGTCGGCCTGAGCCGAGGTTGAGCTGGTGGGTTTGGAGCATTAACTGATATCTTGATGATGACATTGGTAAAAAGGCTTCTTGCGAGCTCGGCCTACATCTGGCCGAGGTTATCATTCCCAGGTATACGAGAGTGCTGCTAATCCTTGTGATGCGTGCGGTCCCTTCGAGAGGTTGATGGTAGTGTCGGCCTGGGCTGACCTTGCTATGCCCGAGGGTTGGTGGTAGTGTCGGCCTGGGCCGACCTTGCTATGGCCGAGGGCTGATGCCGCATGCCCAAGGCTTGTCCAGTGTCGTCCATGATCTCGGCCGAGGTTGGTGTCTCCGAGCCGAGGTCACACTTGGGGAATATCAGTCATGCCACTTTTAAAATTAATCAACCCAACATCGATCCACTACAATCCAAAATCAATGGCAACAACAAATGTGTATCTCGTACTCCTTCTAATTCATCTACTCAATTAATTCTTTTCATCAATTAAACTAACAATTAAAGTATACAATTATTAATTTACTAATTTACAATGAGGGGCAATCCTGCTTGCATATGAAAGGGGCACTAATTATTAATTTACTAAAAAAATTAACAACCAATTAATATTTAATCAGTCAATTCTTTTACAAGGGGCACTACAATATGAGGGGCAAGATCTAATAAACCAATGAAAATTTAATTAAAAAAATACACACATGCACATATACACATATACAGACCCACACCCCCCGCCCCCTGCCCACCCCTACCCCCCAGCCCTGGCCCCTCCCCCCACTGCCACTTCCCACCACACACACAGATATAAAAACACATGCATATATACACGCACACACATGCATATATACACACACACAGACACACACACATACACATGCATATATACACCTCCTCCCCTCCCCCAGCCCTGCCCCCTCCCCACACACACACGCGAGCATATATACACCACACACATATTTACACACACATATATACACACACGCACATATACATACATGGAGGAGAAATAGAGAGAGAAAACGTACCAAAATCGTAGAGATAGAGAGAGTGTAGTCACTAGAGAGAGAGAAAGAAATGGAAGGAATTAGAACGGTGGGAAAAAAAGAAGAGGGAGGGTTTTTTTACTGACAGAATTGTCACGGACATGTCATGGTCCTTAACCATGACAATTTTATAATATTATCACGGTCATTTACCATCACAAGTCCATAATAATTACAGTTGTGACGGACTTGTCACGGTCAATGACTGTGACAAGCCTTTGTTGCGGCCTTGTCACGGTCAATGACCGTGATAAAAAAATGCGTGTTTTTTGTCATGGTCAATGATCGTGACAAGGATGGCCGGTTGAAGGGTGTGAGTTTGACCATTTTGGTGTAGTGCATTGAAGAAGGAACATGGGAGAGGGAAGATGAAATAAAGGAGAAATATCCATACTTAATGTAAGTAAAGTTTGGGGACCAAACTTTTTAAAAGGAAGGTAGGATGTAATGACCCCACTTTTATATGTTCATATATGTTTTAAATGTTGTATTATTTCATATGTGATATGGATAATGTTAATTTATTATTTTTAGTCTAATCCTCCCTTCATAAATCATGAAATATCAAATTAGTTAGAAACATAAAATTTTAAAGTTTTCGCTGGGAATGTTCATATTAGAGACCAGTTTTGCCAATTATAATATTAAAATTGACTTGAGCTAAAAGCTAAAAAGTTGTATATATATGAATTAGGTTTGTAACACAATAAACGATGTGTTAAACGGAGGTCCGAGCAAGACGTTATACCGAAATTATGAAATAAGGGCAAATATGTCCATCCTTTAAGTCGTATTTTGTCTTATTACCACACGATGTGTTATATTTTGATTGGTTGGAATGTGAGGCTTGTTTGGCCGACATAAACACTTTAAAATAACCTCCTTTTTCATTAAAATTGATTAAATCAAAGTCTTATGGCATATCCTAAGCTAAATGATAAGTTATGGGGTAGAAAATATAAATTTATGAAACTTTAGGGACTAAATTGAAAATATAAAAGGTCCATTTTGTAAATAAAATATTTTCAAGTACATCTAAAAAATATTGAAAATGTAGGGTGTAAAATTACTAAAATAACCTTCATGTGTAAAATGACCCTTATACCCTTAATAACTTTACACCTCATGCTTGACACCTCGTGCTATACTTTTTCCACCACACCTTTGTAACAACCCTCTCTTTTAAGAACTTATTTTATATTAATTTACTGCGTGAAGTAATTATATAAAATGTTAGAAAATGGAGTAAATGTTAATTCAATGGGTTGAAAGTTAATATTTACTAGATTGTTGCATATTTACTGTATGTGTATGTAAATATCATCATGCTACGTTTTATAGTGTCAAATGTTTTAAATGACATTTATGGTTTAAATGAAATCATAACTTGAAATTATCTATAAAATTGCCGGACGCCAATTTAGAGGGCGTAGTTAGTCCCGAAATGTGCGAGATAGTTAAAATAAGTGTCATATTGTATTTGTATGTTTCGTGCACTTTTGACTGGTTTTAACTTAAATGTGTAGTTGTGAGTCATTTTAATGTGGTATTTACCAATTAAGTTGGGAATTAAGGAGAGAGTCACGATTTTAAGTCTTGTACCCCATTTATTTCTCTTAAGTGTATTTATTAACCTAGAGAGAAGAAGAAAATTGAGGAGAAAAAGAGAGAGATTGGAGATTGAAAATTCGAGTTCTTGCCATCCAAGGAAATCTGACATTTCAACCTCAAGGCAAGTTTTCTACTTTCTATTATGTGATTTAAGATGAATAATTTTTATTGATTGTTGTGGATTGGTTATGGTTTAAAAATGTTAGGGTTTGAAATGGATTTGTAGGTTGTGAATCCTTGAAAGTTGATTTAGATGTTTATTGGGATGAATTATAGTAGTTAGATGCATTTATTATTTGATGGGTTGGATTAATGATGATGGTTGGAGAAGAAATAATATTTGGGGAAAACTAGGGTTCATAACCCATAGCCCCCTTCTTGGCAAAATCACAGGGGTGAATCGATTCAGCCCTAGGGCGAATCGATTCGCTAAGGGGTCAGCCTATAGATCTGCAAACTCAAATCGATTCCGGATAAGGACAAATTGATTTGGCTGAAGCAGAAAGTTGGATTTTTCATCCGAATCGATTCGCTGCTTGGGGCGAATCCATTCGCTGCTTGGGGTGAATCGATTCGGCCCTTGGGCGAATCAATTCGAAATCAGGATGCTTTGAGTTATTTTTCTAACTCAATTTTTAACCTTTTTCTTTAGGCTTAGGACTTAGGAACCTTCTTGTATGAAGTAAACTTAGAGTCCTAGAGTCCTAAATGAGTTAGTTTATTACCTTATATTGGAAATGGGTTAAATGGGGCTTATTCCGGGGGTATACCCATTGATGTTAGGGCATTCTTTTTCCTTAGTTAATAATTATGAGACTAGGAGTTGTAATGTTGTATTGGGATACTTTAGAAGCTCAATTGAGGTATTCTAGTCTTGGTGATTTATAATAACTCCATAAAATATTTGGAGAATTTATTGAGAGTTTATTCATTCATTGAGGTTGTAATAATGACATGAAATACGTATGGCTCCGGATAAAATGTGATGTATTCATTAAAATGGAATTGGAAAGGAAAATGAATATGGTAAATAATAAATTACTTAAACACACCTCTCTAAATGCTATCATAAGGGAAGTTCGCACGTGAGGTGAAGTCCCCTGACTAATGAATGCAGGGTGAATATAGTCATCGGCCATATAAGCGTTTAATATATGTTTATTCTGTGCTAGTGAGGTAATTTCGGGTGTGGTTATGACTCACTATCAGGCATATGGACGCATCCCGACGTCTTGCGTTGTAGGTGCCCAGGTTGTCTTAGTTGAGAGGCCCTAGAAGATGATAGTCATTTAGGGGCACGTACAGTGGGGAAACCCAGACGGGCGGTCTTAGAATCGTTATATGTATATGAATATAACTATTCTTATTCAAGTTCGACTTGAATTATGATAAATTCCACAAAGAGTATATGATTGAGATAATGTTTCATCATGATAAATGGAACAATGAAATGGAACAGAGTAAATGATGGAGAATTTAATTAATGATATTCATTCATATTCTCTTGCATAACAGAATAAAACTTATGATCATTTAAATTATCTTAGTCTATGCATTGAATTGTATAAGTATATTCTTATTACTATCAAGCATGATTATCTGTTCATAACTGTCATACTCTTTATTCATCTGGTGATCATATAAAATCGGGCCCTGACCCGTTCATATTTCTTGTTGTGCATGAATCTTGTATCCGCTGAGGTGCTCTGCCGCAGGGACGCCCGTACTGACTTTCCTATTCTGGTGTTTTGGGGAGCCGTGATACCTTGCGGAATTACGGGATATGTTGTTATAGACGCCTTCATTTTTGTACTCTAGTTACGATCGGGTCATTTACTCGGGCGTGTGGCCCAAGCTTTTGTATTTTCTTATTGTAATGTATTATGTAACTTAATTAAACTGTTGTAGTACGTTGTATGTGCCTGTTGACCGACAGCATATTCGGTCCCCTTATTGTATACTTGATGTGGATGTAATATAAGTTCTTTTGGGTTTCCACTTCCTTTTCAAATTGGGTTGTGTAAATTCTTTATTTAACTTATAAAACAAAATTTTGGCAACCCGTTTTTCTAAAATATAGGGTGGTTATCCCGTATACTTAGTATATTATTGTGATGCTGAGAATGGTCCATCTATGATTCCCTTTTTATTAGAGTATCGGGCTGGCCACCCCTTATTTTGATGAGCGGGTTGTCATAACCTTACACATGTCATCCATATGAATAAGGATAAAACACATGTTATTCAGCTAAATAAGGCTAAAACACGTGTCAGCATCGGGTGAAATAAAGATTGCAAGATAGTCCCATTACGCGACACGTCAATATCGACTCACCAAAATGGATGCTTAATCATCAGGACACATGTCAACACCCTAATAACTTTGAGAAATTATAAATATAAGTCTTAGGATCAGTTTTTACACGAAATTCATTCCAAATATTAAAAAAAAAAAGTGTGAGAAGAAGTGTGAGGAAGCTTAAGAAGAAGTTTCGTCTTAAGATTAACAAGCGATCCAAGACTCTGTATCTGTAACTTTGGATTTATGTTCTACGTGAGTACTCTGTGACATTACTTGTGTATTTTGATTATATGATATTATGAAAAATACATATATTTTGTGAAATGATTTTATACTCAAATACATCTGATACCGATGATTCCATCATTTGTTATATGTGTATATCTCTCAATATATACATTAAATTTGAATTCCGAAATTATTGATTCGGCCTATGGAAACTCTCTTACTATGTTGGCCTTGACTACTGAGTGGAAATATTTGGGTGGTTGCCTTCCCATCTGGTTTATCGTTGGTGTGCCCTAAATAAGGCATTGTTTCAGAAATCATAATTTTATGTCTCTGTTGTTGTCGAGTGGAACATTTGTAAACACTCTCTGTTTATCTGGGCATTAGAGCGTACATGGCCATCAAAATAAAATTGAATAATTGACATATTTCTCAAATTGTTTTATTTTTTTGTTTTGAACTGATTATTCAGAAAATATATAGTGCCAGTTTACTTTATATATTTCACTGCAAATTCCTGTCCATATATGTATATGCCTTATATTGGAAATTGAATAGGTATCAATTTTAAAAAAAACCCTGGAATGTCTGGAGATTAAATCTCACTCGGCTTATAGCTGATGTTGTATAAATAACCATTTTTCAGGAAATAAGTAGGTTCACGGAGGGAACGAAAAAGGACTGTGTTGAAGATACAGCTTTTAGAGCTCTTTTTGTTATTATGTTTGTTTTATAATTTAGAGCATGTTTGGCTCTCTTGTAATAAGCTTTAAATTTTGTCTTAAGTTTTAATTCATCATTACTTTCAATATAAATAAGGTTTCCCTTAGAAAACTCTCACGATATAATTCCTTTAATTTCAGTATTTTACGATTCATAACCATGTGATTGTATTTTTGCTGCATTTATTTAAGGAAACAATTTGATGCCAAATATTTGTTGTCTTGGTGGCATGTCAGGACACTCGTTCCCTACTATAAATTTTGGGACGGGGTCGTGACATACCCCTACTCTCTGGTATACGGCATGGAAGCGGTCCTACCCATTGAGCTAAAAATACCTTCCCTGCACATCATGATTGAGAGTAAAGTTAGCAAGGAAGACTGGCATCAGGGCCACTTTGACAAACTATCAATCTTGGACAAAAAGAGGTTGAAGGCTCTATATCACATACAAGGGTACCATCACCAGATAGCACGATCTTTTAACTGAAGAATCAATTACCATAGTGTCCAGGAAGGAAACTTGACCTTCAAAGCGATCATAAAACCTGTCTCAGATCCAGAGGAAAATATAAGTGAAAGTAGAGTGGCCCCTACATTGTAAAGAATATCCCATCAGCGGTGCCACTATGCTCATAGACCTCATGGAGAAAATATCGCACGTCAAGTCAACTTGGACCATCTCAAAATGTTTCATCCTTAGTTCAAAATCTCGATCCGGTACGACTCTTCTCATGCCCCTTCTATTCTAAAAAAACTATTCATTTCTCACTACCCAGAACTACATATGGCCTGATCCTTTTAAAAATAATGCTTGATTTCAAAATGGAACTCTTAAATTTTCAAAACCCCCAGAGGTACATAAGGAGCTCATACACCCTACACGGGAATGGTCCCCTTTTTTTCACAAAATGTTATTCTTTTCCAACCACCGAGAGAAATAGTTCATTTTATCATTTGTATGAACAAGAGGATTACGTATGCCTTAGAAATTGATATAGATAACTCAAATGAAAAAACTCATCAAGAGGTACAAAAATATAATAAAAATCCTTTTTATTTCAAACAAGGAAGTTCGGTACAATTACACGAAGTCTCAACGAAAGGAGTTAAAACAAACCACCCCCGTTCACTAACTCATAACCAAACTACCAAGATACACCAAAATTATTTCAAAAACAAAAGGACAAAACATAAAATTTCTCTTGCCTTCATACATGCTTCACATAAAATAGTCCCATATTCATAAAAATCCTGACCACAATTGTCAGAAGACCCAGTCTCATTATTATCAACCCCCGGAGGTCCCCAAACTTCGCAAACCTGGTTGATATTCCGTGTAAGCTCCATGGAGAGGTACGCCCTGACCGGTCTAGAAAAAACCATTACCCCCTCCCCCTTCCATGGTATAAAAATAACAAACCACCTCTGGACGATCTCTTTCGCCAGGACCTTCACTACTACTCATTTCCAGAACCATTTCAGATAGCCTTTGGACACATGCCATAACCTTCCTATAGATTGAGGTGGACGGGTAGACGACCGACAAATCTCCCAATGATAACCCAACTTCATGCTTCAGGATTCAATTAGGTCCTCCACCGAAAAAAGTCTAGTGTGTGAGGAGGAACTATGTTCTCCCATCTATCTTTGCACCGAAGTTGCCAAGGAAAATAGAACAAAGTCTGTCGCAGACCAACTAACTGCATGTATCGATACTCTACCAGCTCCAGCATCAATATAGTCTCTTCAACATATCGAATCCAACATAACCCAATGAAGGTGACAAGCACTAGCTTACATCAAGATTTCTATCTCCTCGACCATATACCAACCAAGCCGCCAAGGCCTACCTCTACTCAAAAATTAAAAAAACAAAACTCATTTTTCCTGGTTTTTCTTAAAATAAATCCCTTCAAAGGGAAACTCTTTGCCACTATGCCTCCAAGACCTCTCTCTATTCAAAAAAATTCCCAAAAAACATTCGCCTACTTTTTCTCAAAATAAAAACTCAGTAGAAAATTAAAGAGCGTGTAGAGTAAACCACTAAATAAAGATAATCAAACAAAACATGCATCTCTTTTTTTCCTTTTTAATTCTCTTTTCAGGTGAAATGTCGCTACATCAAGCATGCAATATGGTCAATGTCAAGCTCCCACGGTCAACGGTAAGTCTGCAAGAAAATCAAAAAGGTAAAGAACTAGAGTAGAATGCCACCTTATCTACTGCACCACTATCTCCTACGTACCAGACATACCCAAGATCGTGTGCAATCAACCATCGTATCTGTGAATGTAAGCCCAAAAACCCCGTGTCCTGCGAAGTCACCCCCGTGGATAGAAGGTCACCTACAATCCCCAACATAGAATAATTATATACTCAAAATCATATCTCGAAGAGAATAGATACGGATATAATCCACAAAAATGATCCTATCCACATCCCCCAATGCCACATGCACCACCTCCAGTGTCACCCTAAACGTGTGATCCACCTTTATCTGCAAACCCTCGTAATTAATCCCCAGTAGCTACTGGACCCCATGCTGATCGGCACCTACCTGTTCTTCATCCCAAGGAAGCCTAAGAGTTCGTGTTATTGCCAAACAACAACCCCTACAGCATACTGATCGGCAGGCCCCTGCAAAGTTTGTATAAAAAATGCTAGAAAATGCCAGGAAAAAAATTCCAAAAAATGCTATACCAATATTGGAACATTTCTTCATCAAGAAAAACATTTTTTGGAACATAAAATATCTTAATCCCAAGCAATATTAATATTACTCTCTTATCACCATCATAAACCCTAACCAACCCTTTAAATATTTTGCACCCGCATCCCAAGTCTACTAGAATTCCCTAGCAAAATCTCAAATCTCAAGTTTTATCCAGTGGAACCTATACCTCAAATCAAATGCTCCCCTAACAAGATCACCAAATAATACCTTCCCACGTCCCCAACAGAAATTCATGGATAAACTTTAGGGAACCCCCACAATCAAAATCATTCACAGCTTCCCCAATAAAGTTATCCCCGCTCAAAATAATGTAATCCCCAGCCAGATGTCTCAAGGGAAAAACCTTCGATAGAAGAGTCTCAAACAAGCACAATCCTCAATAGCACAACAGGTGCATTTTCATCCCCGAGATAAGGTAAATATTTTCGAAGAAAATAACTCCTCGCGCAAATTTTATCGTCATAATTGACCTCAACCTGCAGAATCGATCTCTATAACTTTAGGTCCTGAGAATTGATGTCAACTAGTAGAATTAGTCTCTACAACCTTAGGTCCTCAGAATTGACTCAACTCGCAGAATCAGTCTCTACAACTTTAGGTCCTCAGACTTGACCTCGACCCCCAAAATCAATCACTCTAACTTTATGTCCTTAGAAGTGACCTCGATCTGCATAATCAGTCTTTAGAACTTTAGGTCCTCAGAATTTACCTCGAGCCACATAATCGGTCTCTATGACTTTAGGTCCTCAGAATTGACTTTGACCCATAGAATCAGTCACCCTTAACACAACCATAGGTCCTCAAAATCGACCTCAGCCCTTAAAATATACCTCAACCCTCTGAATCGGGCATCCTCGTCCCTTTGGTCTACATAATTGACCTATTTCCCAAACATCCATGTGGTGTCTATTCGATGACCTTAGCTTGTTCTAAGTTCAATCGTCGAGGGGATCTATAGATTCCACATTATAGGACCCCCTAAGCATCTCCTTAGGTCCCTAGTACTTTCTTAATGACCATAAACCCTAGGTCATACTCTAAAAATTGATTTGTAAGCAATCGATCTCTCCTGAGAATCCATTTTGATGATTGGAAATAAAGGTTGGAAATATTTATTGATACAAACTTAATATTACAAGTAGAATAATTTTACAAAGGAGGGAGAGTATTCTAATAGCTATATCTTAAACTGAGTCTCAAGGCTCTTTTTTAAAGCCACAAAACTCAACAACTTTCAATTATAATTCATAAAGTAAAAGAAAGAAAACAAAAGAAGCAAATAATGTTACCGATAACATCTTTTGTTTTTTTTAAAAGGTGCATAGTAACATAATAATTCAAAATCTAAATAGTAGACGATGTGGATGTTTTATTTTAAACGTTCGGTCTTCATTGCATGCGTCAGCTGGTTACTATTCGCTTGCGGGCTCCACTTCGTGTGCTGGATAATTTGCAGTCATCCAAGTGGATTATTCAAAATCCGTCCATTTTTCAAGCATCAAATGCATTGGCAATATTGGCTTCAACAACAGAGTCAAATGACATGCTGTCCATTGGGCTTTGATTTGGAAGACATGTAGTTGGGCTAACTCATACTCCTATGCATGACTCAATTATTCATAAGGAACATCTAAATTGTTTTTGTTTTTCAAATTATTTAGAAATTCCTTAACGACCGCTCGTTGTTCAAGAGTTGTGGCATATTTTATTGTGAGGTCTATGACAAATAATCTTCTTCCATCGGTCACCATGAATTTATATCACTTTCCCGACATAATAAGGTGCCAAATTTGAAATATTGATCCAGTTTTGTGACCAATATTTAACCGTGTCCAAATGTTCAAAAGGTTGATCATTGAACCAGTTTTATTCGACCTTATCCCATTCATAGTCCTTAGTGGCTTTGAGGTGCCAAATTTGGTAGGGCTGGTAGAAAATTTCTCGGACCCTCTATCCAATGGTACTAGTAATGTGAAAGGACAAATAACGAGTGTATTTGAACTTGTTTCTGGATAATACATGAGCGATCATGGTTTTGATGATCATGGGTAATGTTTCAAAATTTTCCAAAAGTATATTTGAGAATATTAGTTTCTTTACCAATCCCCATTCAATTGGTTCAATATCCCAGCTTGAACCATAACCATGTTCAGCAACAAAATGTACTTCTAGCATTTCATCATTGAAATTGATATTATTATCAAATTGGATTAAAAGACTTTTTATCTTTTGATCCTGATCCTCAATTTTTGGCAAAATTTCCATCTGGAATAATGGCCGTGGGAGAATTTTCTTCGCTTTTTCGAATAGGCAAATTCTTCGAATAGTATTAAAGATTTCGTTTGAAAAATCACTTTCTAATATATCTGCAAATTCCAAGAAAGTATTGATTTTTCCAGAGAAAAATCTTCATTTTCATAATTTAATTCATTTAAAACCATGAGGCTAAGGCTTTTAAACTTGTCTAAAACTGTTTTTTGTTCAATAATTTTGTCAGCAAGGATACTCATATTTATTTATTTTTCGAAATATTTTCCTTTTCAAGAAGATGAGATTTTCATGCTTCATTTAAAGGTTCATACAACTCATAAGGGATTCCTGGGTTGTGAAAGTCATATAATTTAGTATTAAAAAGGCTTTCTTTTGTCTGAAGTTTTGAAAATTGATAAACTAAATTGGAGGGTGATAATTATTTCATCTAATTTTCTCATATTGTTATGGCTTTTTGGATTGTATTAAATTTTTGGTGACATGCACCTGGAAAGCCATTTACTTGGCTAAAACACTGGTGCCAGTTATGGTAAATGCCTGGTTGGCGTCCACTAAATACAACGTACACAAATCTTAGTTTAGATTGTGCACTTGATGATGATGATGATGCTTGGGTTTTTGCCTTTTTAGAAACAGTTACCTAATCTCCCTGTACTTCTCCTGAATTTTTGTCTCCCATCCTGAAATAAAAATATTCTACTTATTTAGTGGGGTTTATTTAAAATATTCCACTTATTTAGTGGAGTTTTATTTAAAATATCCCACTTGTTTAGTGGATTTTTTCTAGAGTTTTATTTAAAATATTCCACTTGTTTAGTGGATTTTTTTTAAAAATTCCACTTGTTTAGTGGAGTTTTCTGCACAATTTCTGCTAGGATAATCTGTAAGGAAATTGTTAGTACCTTTCAAATGCTTAACGTCAAAAGTATAAACAGTAATTTGGTTATACCATTAGAGTCTACTTCGTTCTAAAATATTTTTTTTATTTACAAGGAAGTCTTTTACTGCTTTATTATCTGTTCTGACAATAAAGTTTTCGGGTGCTACAAAAATATGGAATTTTTTAATAGCAAGTTTTATTGCTAGTAATTCCTTTTCGAAAATGATATAATTCAGTTCATTTGGTTTAAATTTTCCATAATTATATCCACATATCAATTCATGTTTTTGAATTGATTTTGGTATAAGGGTTTTCTTACCGTGGATACTAAGAGTATTGAAAGTATTTTCATTCCAATATTCTGCAAGAGTTGCTTAGAGAACACATCCCTAACAATTGTCTGAAGCATTAGTTTCAAGTATTAATTTATCTCCTGTTTTAGGAAAATAAACTTTTGGACAATTATTGATTATCTCTTGTTTGATTGTTTTAACGACAAAAGTGTCATTTTTGTACCATGTAAGAACTTCATCTTTCTTGAGTTTTCAAGAAGAGGTAATTCTTTTTGTGATAATCCTTTTATGAAATTTCTTCCATAATTAAGGATTTCTAAGAAACTTTGTAATTATTTTTTATCCAAAATTTCTTCATTAAAATTTCTTATTCTAGAGATTATATGATATTGTAACTGTAATCCATCTTGATTTAAGATGGTACCAAGAAAATTAATTTCTTTTTTTTCAACATCAATTTTCTTTCGTGATAGAATAATCCCATGTTTTGGGAATTTATAACAAATTATTTTTAGATGATGTACATGTTCTTTCACTTTGTTTGAAAAAACAAGAATATCATCTATATAGACAATACAAAAATCTTTAAGATCCTTAATGATTTTATCCATCCATCGTTGATATACCTAAGAAGTTGTGTTTATCCTAAAAGGCACAACATTCCATTGATAGTGTCCCCTAGAAGTACTAAAGGTTGTCAATCGTTTGGATTCATCAGTTAGTTTTAACTGCCAAAATCCAGATTTACAATCGACTTTTCTAAAGAACTTTTTTCCTTTAGTTTGGTTGATTAATACATCCTTTCTTGGGATGAACTAACCATCAAATTCTAATTGTTCAATTAATCTTTTATAATTTATACCCATTCTAGCTTTTCCTCTTGTGACTTCATTGTGTTTTCTCACCATGATGATAGGGCTAGAGTGTGGCCTTATTGTTTCTTCAATAAGATTAATTTTTAATAATTCTTTGATTTGTTTATCAAATTCATCTATATCATTTATGGTATAGATCATTGGTTTTACTCTTATAATGACATTGGGATCTCTTAATTTGAGATTACAATATCTTGGACTTTTATCCCATAATTTTAGTGGGTTTTCACTAAAATTATCATTTAAAATAGTACAAAGCCAATGTGTTTCTTCAAGGGATTTAATAATTGGGGTCATATGTCCTTTTCTTAATAGGGCTAAAGTCTTTTTTGCACTTATATTTATGTTGTTGCACTAAAGGTAATTTTACTGGTTCATTATTGAGAGTTAAATTGATCATTCCCTCATTAATATTTATAGGCAAATATTCTGAGATAAAATTATTGCCTAATATAAAATCTCCATGCATTTCAGCAAAGCATAGGATTTTTAGAATACTGAATTTCTTTTCATTAAATTAGATAGCTAATTATTTAGCTTTTAAATCCTTGAAATATTGTGTCCCATTGATGCCTATTACAGTAATAGGATTTTTCATCTTTATCCACTTTTCTGGTGGTAAAGCATTAGGTCTACAAGAATAAATTATTGCTCATGTATCAATTAATTTGCAAAGACTCTATGGTTTATAGCCTGCAAAATTGAAGTATCCTAATATACAAGTATATCTTTTCTTTCCATGGCTTGGTGAAAATATAATTTCTTCTCTTCCTAATTGAAAGCGATAAATTTGACTAGATTTTATATTATCTTGTTTTAGATAATTTGTTCCAGGTAGTATTGGTACCTATATATTTTTCACAACAATAGGTGGTTTACTATTACTACTTTCTGCTTTTAAAAGGTTTTTTCCTTTTAATTTTTCCCAGTCATTATCGAGAAAATTCTTTTGCCAGTCTGAATGTTTATTTTTAAAATAAATATTATTTTCAGATACGTGTAATTCAACGCTATTTCATTACTTTTCAGGTGGTGCTTCTGTTATTTGGGATAGTATCCATTATTTTGGTACTTTCAAATCTCTCCAATTGATTGATCTTGGATGTATTGCCGAATCAAATGATCGAGGTTCAAATATTTCTATAATATTTCTATTCATATTTTGTGTGTTAGTATGTGGTAGATTTGTCAATTCATGAATTATTTTTGAATGTATTGACATATTTCTAGAGGTATCTTTCATACCTATTACTTTGGTTTGGATTTTTATGATGACAGATTCCTCAATATTTGGATCATCAATAGATATAAAGAAATTTGATTTTATGTCAAACCAAATAACTTCATTTACTAAATTGGATTGGATTCCTCCAATTATAGCATTCATAGGGTTACTGAATCTTTTGTCTAAGACCAATACTACTACGGGTGTATCCATACCTTGTCTAAATAAGGAAATAATACATATTTGAATAAATCCAATATGGATATATTTTACATTTGGGTGTTTTTTCTTCCATCTCTTTTAGATCAAAGAGTTTTATATCTGTTGTCTCGTCGTTTGTTGACCCAACACTAGTATTACCATTAAATTGTTCAAATATTCTTGTTGAGAATATTTTGAATTTGATAATTTATAAACATCTTTATTTTTTATAAGTTGTCTTTGATTATCAATTTCTTGTAATTGTTCGTTGGTTAAAGTTATTTCTTCACCAACTATTTCGCAAAGGGCTATTCTTCGTAGCTCATCTTCACTACTTCCTCGTACTTCTGCAGTATTATACATAAATACGAGTTCTTCATCGGATGTTTCTGAATCAGATTCTAGTTCATATAAAATTTCACTATGATTAGAAATATCAAAATCAGATAAATCTTCTCCATAAAATATTTCTAATTCTTGTTCTTCAAGAAATTTTATCATTTATTTGCACTTTTACCATTTTTAGGGCCTTTGGGTGCATAATGGCCTTCATTACAAATGTAACAATGACACTTCTTTTATAGAAGTGGTTTTTTAGAAAAAAAAATTTCTAATATATTTTTTATTCCTCGAAAAAGTTGATTTCTTTTTCTAGGGTTTCCACTTAAATTTTCTCTTTCGAGAATTTTTGAAAGTTCTAAGAGGTGGATTACTTCCTATTTTCCAATTCTCTTTTAAAATCTTATCACAACATTTATATCCATGTTTGGAATTTGTGATTTGATTTTTAACTTGTCTTTTTTCTTTTATTTCGATACACTTATCGGATATTTGTCTTAATACCCAATTAATGCGAAATCCAAGATTATCTTCCTTATTGATTATTTTTAACCAATCAGGATAAGTTTTCAAAGACATTTCATCTCGCAGTTTTGGGAGTTTATGGAAAAATTGATCCAGCCAGTGTATATTTTCTAGATGTTTCAATTTGAAATAATATTTTTTATATATTTCAACAAATTCTTCAAATTAGAAAATGTTTCCAGTTTAGACAATATAAAATATGCAACTTCTTGGATTCTGGGTTCTCTAGTATATCCAATCATATTTTCTTTAATTATATCAACAAAGCTTTTTAGGATTTCATCAAAGGTTTTGAAGTTTTGTAGGAGATCAGATTTTTGCTGAGTTTTCCCATTATTGCAACCATTGTAATACATCACCTTGAACTATTGCAGCAAGGTAGTCTAAATTTTTTTCTTTAGACCACGTACTCTTGTAATTAGTAATGAATATAGACATGGATTGTGCCCACTCATCTATACTTTGTTCTTGATCTTTAAAGGGTGCATGCCTTAGATCAAGATATATACCATGTTGAGATATATTTTGTTTGTTCAAATTATCTCGTTTTAAGAAAAAAGAATTTGGTTCATCCACATTTTTAATATCACTGGTAGATGGTGTAGAAGTATTGTTTGTTTTAACAAAATCTTCTTTTTCGTTTTCATATGAAGGGTTTTGCATATATTCTGCAAAAGCTTCCCAATTTTGAAATTCCTAAAGTGGTTCTTCAGCCTTCCTTTTTCCATCACTAGTATTTACTACATGTGGTGGATCTTCTTCTTCATCAGATGAATATTTGTTTAATTCATACTAATAGTGTTGTAATAATTTTTTATTTTCCAAATATATTTTTTGTATTTGTTCAATTTGTTTATTCCGTCCTGAAACATTTAATGTTGGATATCTATATAAATGTCTCTAATAATCTAATATTTCACGAACATTTATATATTCGGTATAATTAAATTCTTCTGTTTGAAGAGCTTTAATTTCATCCGTACCATGATATAACCTAGGGATTTTATTATCTCCTGGGTAATTCATTCCAGTTTGTTCTGGATTTTGAGAATCTATTTTGGTTAATAGATTTTCCATTTTTTCCTTATTTTCCTCTTTTAAGTCTAAGTTTGAGGCTGTTTCGAGTTGCCAAAGTTTTTGATCAACTTTGTTTAAGTTGAATTCAATGCTATCTTATTTTCTCTCTACATAATTTTGATTAACGATCTGATGTTTTTCACTTCATTTTACCCAACCAAAAACTATATCAGTTAAACTATTTAAAGTAGTACTTATTTTACTAATATCATTTTCTGATTTTTTTTATCAATATGAAAACTATGAATATACATGGATTTATCTTTTTGTAACCATGGTGCTAAACATTGTAATGCAATATTATTATTTTGATCATCCATTTCAGATTTCATTGGTACCTAAGACCTCCTCTTATATTTTTGTTTCGGGTGCCTAAAACCAGTTTTTCTGACGCCTAAAGCTAACTACAGTAGCTTTAACAGCAAATGGAAATATGGTCTTTGAAACAATAATAGCTATATGGGTTTTATGAAAACTTAAAGGATTTTCAAAATATCATAATATTATTACCTTATTTAATTCACCTTGATTACAAAATAGATATGAATTCAAATAGTATATTGATTTATACAAACCTTAAAAAAAACATCAAATTTAATAAGTAACATAATTCGCAAATACTAACCTTATAGTAGCATAACCTTAATGCTCTCATACCAATTACACAAGTGCGGAATATTGATCGGAAATAAAGGATGGAAATATTTATTGATACAAACTTAATATTACAAGTAGAAGAATTTTACAAGGGAGAGAGAGGATTCTAATCGCTATAAGAGTAAAATCTCAATAAATCCTTAAAGGTCTCTGAATCCCCTTTCTAATGGTCCACCCCATGCACGAATTGGCCTTATGCTTCGAACGAATGGACCATTTTCTTCGAAAAACTGATTCGAAGGCCACCGACCGCTCCTGGGATCCATTTGACAATCTTTATCTCTTTAGATTGAATGAGACTGGCTGAATCTTCAAAGGACTCTAAATCTCGTTTCCAACGGTCTGTCCCGTGCATGAATCAGCCTTACGGTACGAATAAACAATCCATTTTACTCTGAAGGGTTATCGAGCACTTTTGGGCCCTGTTTGACCAAATTCAACTCTTTGTACTAAATGAAGATCATTGGATCATCGAAGGGCCATGCATAAAATCTCTAACGGTTCACCCCGTATGCGCATCGGCCTTATGGTTCGGACAAATGATTTGTTTCCATTTTATCCAAAAGACCGTCGGATGTTTTCGAGCCCCGTTTGACCACAGACAATTCTCCAACCTGGGAACGTCCCATAGAGTATTAAAGGGATTTAAATACCCTTTTCAACGGTACATACCATATGCAATTCAAACTGACGAATTGAGTTTTACGATGTTTTTTTGAAAAATCTACTTAAGACTGCCGAAAGGCAAACCCTATTTCCCTGCCTATCCGTAGTGTGTCTGGGGTTCTCTTTCGATAGTCATGTCAAGGAAAATTTTGAATGACACTCCCTTCGAAAGAGACCTCAGAACATTCATCTTAGTGATCTCAACATCATTCTCTCGAAATTAACATGGTTTTCATACTGAAACATCTCCCTCCACATTTCATTTCCATCTTCTCCTTACCCAATTAGGCAAAATTCCTTCCCTCTCCTCCTACCACCTTCATCCACTAGCAAGAGCAGCCCTTCAATAATCAAGAACAACATTGAAGCTTCCAAAAAAGTTCCAAATCTTTCCCTCACTTTTATTCTCTTATTTTTCGCATTAGTTATTTAATTCTTCTTTTAGCTGTAACAACCCGCCCTTTTAGAGACAATTAAATTCCATAATTAAATATAAACTGGCAATTTGGGGAATTTCCTAAAATAGTAATTTTTGGGATTTTCGAGGATTAAATGATTTTCGAAGGATGTTGTGATTACTTTTGGGACTATATAGGTCGAAATATTTTAATTATATGTCGCCGTTGAGTAAAGCGACACGAGGTAAGATTTTTAATTGGAAAAACCGCATTTATTTATTTTGGGTTGAAATAGTGATTTGCGGTCAAGTATCTCGGATGGGAATTTCAACTGCGCCATGATTCTCGGAATGGCCGAGATAGTCGGAAAAGAGAGTCCGATTGTCAAAAATGAGTTTCGGGTAATTTTAAAGGTAAAAGTAACTCGTAATTGGGTAAACGAGCCTTTTTTGGGTTTTAAGGGGCTAAACCCTTTCTTTCTATATAAAGAGAGGGAGAGGGAGAAAAGAGAGGAAAGAAAGAAAGAAAAGAGAGAGAAGAGAGAGAGGAAGGAAAAAGAGGAGGAGAAATGGAGATTCGGGCCAAACTCCGCCGGATTCGACTCGAGGTCGTCGGATTATATCCACGAGGCAAGTTTTTACTTGCTTTATTTATCTTTTCTGCATAAATATCTCATACCTTAGTTTGGTATAAACAATCCCTAAAGGTTTTGGGGTGGGTTATCGTGGATAAAATGGGTTTTTGAGAGTTAAAACAATAAAACCCCCAGTAATATTTCAATTTGTGGAACTTAGGTTTTAACCTAAATTAATTGGTGATTTCGGGTTCTACGACGTTTAGGAACCGTATTATATGGGTATTTGTAGTTTGTTGAGGTTGTAGGACGTTGGGTGAGGCGACAAAAGCTTGGGAGAAGCTTTAATGGCCGAAATTGTCTCGAAGAAGACGATGAATAGTAACCCGTGACTTTAGGGGGCCATTTTGGCCAAGAAAAGAATTGATTTAGCTCTCGGCCAAAACACGAAAGTTATAGATCTTTTCGATACAGTCATGTGGGCACCAACCGCGTATTTTTCTGATTTTTCTACGATTTGATATGATTCTTACAAAATGGCAGCACCGGGTTGAAATCATCAACTCGAAAATCAAATCGGGAATTGGAAAAATTACGGCTAGAATTAATCGTGTAGATGTGTGCGATTATTTTTGGTGTAGTTTAGAAACCCCATTAATGAATTTGGGTGGTTGGATTAAGGAATTGAGGAAATTTAATTTGGGAGACCTGGTGTGACCGATCGACCGAGCCCCTATGGCCGGTCGACCGCGTCAAGGAGAAAGGGCTTACTGCTTTGTTTCGTAGGCTTATTTACAACCCGCGGTCGACCGGTGCCCTATTTTCAGCCAAAGATTTTGGAGATTAGGATTATTTCTTCTTTTTGAGTTTAAAGTTTAAGGGCCTTCCAAATTAGAGTATTATGGATGGTTATGTCCTAAAGGACTTGAGGAATTGGGAATATATATATATATATGTGTGTGTGTGTGTGTGTGTGTGTGTGTGTGTGTGTGTATTCACTTAGAGTGAATTAGTATAATTGGAGATATCCAAATGAAAGCGTAGATGGGATTTTGGTATATATTACTTATTAAAGTAAGAATATACTTTGGGTTTAGTATTATGCATATATGAATGCATGATTATGATTCTTTGAGAGAATCTTTGGGATTATTGGTCATCGATAGATGGTTTGGCAAATATGGCCATTTTTATATATTGAGGTAGGAATATATGGTATATAAATATACTATGTGATTAAAGTATATATATGAATTATGAAAAATGACTTTTGAAAATGTAAATATAAATATTTTCAAAATGGAAAGGTAAATGATTTTCTTAATTAATAATGTATGGATACACACCTCTCTAAATCGCTATCATAAGGGAAGTTGCGTGAGTAAGGTGAAGACCCCTGACAAATTAATGCAGGGTGGATATAGTCCTATAGGCCATATGAGCGTTTGTTGTATTTTTCTGCGCTGGTTAGGAGATTATGGGTGAGGTCTTGACTATCTGGCAGGCATATGGCCGCTTCCCGACGTCTTGCGATGTAGGATCCCGGGTTGTCTTGATGATAGGCCCTGGAAGATGATAGCCATTTAGGGGCGCACATAGTGGGGAAACCCGAACGGGCGGTCTTAGAACGTGTTATATGTTAATTCAATTTATGATAATAAATTGTCTTTAATTTACATTTCCTGGATGGAAGAAGGGAAATGGGATAAAAGGTTTTGGCTTCGGTAACACTCACGGATGGAAGAAGGGATGTGGAAGCATATGATATGATCAAAGCATTTTTATGATAATGAAAATGTCTTTGAATACATTTCCTGAGTATAAAAAGGGAAATGGGATGATATAAAACGGAAAAGCATTTTTATGATAATAAAACTGGCTTTTAAAAGTATATGACTTGTTAAAGCAATTCATGATAATGAATTGGCTTTTATATTTACATTTTCTGAGTATAAAAAGGGAAATGGGAAATTTTGAGAAAATGAAGTATTGATAAATACTTGGTATATGGATTCTCATTCCGGGGGATGTATCCGGATGGTTATGGTAAAATATGTATATGTATATATGGATGAATCGAGTACCGAGGGTCTAATGGATCCCGACGATCCACCTTGCCGCATAGTAATGTATCGGGGGGGATCCTTGTTTGGATTTCGCTTTGCGAGACACCCCACGCACGAGTATGGCAATGTGTTGAGACTGGGGAGAAGTTTAATCCTTAGTGCTCTAATATTATAAATGCTTATGGTATATATTTATATATATCTTTCTATACTGAGGGACTGGCGGATCTCGACGATCTACCGTGCCGCGTAGTAGTGTATCGGGGGGTTCCTTGTTTGGATTTCGCTTCGCGAGATACCCCACGCACGAACATGGCATAGCGTTGAGACTGGGGTGAAGTTTAGCCCTTAGTATATTGCTTGGACTATCTAGGATTGATAGTGGGTTGGTGATAGACTAGTTTAGCAGGATAGCTTGACTAGGATGTTTAGAGGGATGCGCTAAGAGTGCACTGTTAGTGGAGAGGTGAGGGGTATTTCATGGGAGTGCGATACCAAACTTAAATATGAGGTAAAACCTTTTTCAAAATAATAAGGCATTTATGCACTTGCTAAATATTTTCAAAACTCAGTCTCTGACCCGTTTATCTACTTTTCCTATCTTGCTATATTATATATATATAGGTGTCCATACACAGGGACGCCTGGATGGCACTTCTTTCGAGTCAGACGTCAGCTGCAGCAGCTGTGGATGCGTGCAGGTTTTTTATAGCCGCTTCCATCCTTGTACTCTAGATAGGAGGTACTGTATAAACATTCGGGCCAATGGTCCAACTGTTTTTATTTATTCTTTGCACGTTATTCGATATGGTTGTATATTTCGACTGAGTGTTCGGTTATTTTATTTCACTTCAGTTTTATTTTTGCAAAACTGTGTGGATGTTTTATTTATAGTTGGTAAAAAGAGTAGTAAAGTTAAAATTTTGACACTAGCCTAATAGGTTATTAGTAATTGAATGGATTTTCGACAGTGATGCTAAGAATGATCCATATGAGACTCCTGTTTTAATTTAATATTGGAGTGATAGCCCGGTATCCCATTAGGCGGGGTGTCACAGATGGTATCAGAGCATCAGGTTCTAGTGTCCTTAGGAATCTGTGGGGACGTACTACGCTTTCAGCGTTTCTCTCAATTTGATATATAGCCTCAGGATTAGGATGGTTGATTTCTCTTATGAGATTTCGTTCTCCTGCCATATTGTGAGTTTCTAGAAATATTTTGCGCGCTCGTTTAAAAATCATGTGCGGAGCTCGAAGGGTAGCAGGAGGTGAGGCTTAGCTGGAGCAGCTGGTAGAAGGTTGGTATGAGGACCTTAGTAGAGGTCACTCTCCTTATGGTAATTGTTAAGGATTTTGGCGGCGACTACTAAATAATGGTAGTTAGGAGTACCGCAGTACCACTGAAGTAGAGAGTGGTACTAAAGTCGAATTCCTCATTGAAACTGAGGGTTCGAAAAGGATCTTACGGATAGTCTTAACCGTGAGTCCCCACGATTTATTCGGAAGGAGAAGGATATTGTTATGAGTTTTACCTCAATCGAGGAGGTATATTTGGCATGGCTAGATAAAATCACGGTATTAGTTAGCCCTAGACTCGTGTGTGTAATTTGAGTTATGGCTATCACGATAACATAATATCATGTATGTTTATGTGTTTTTTGCGATAGAGGAATTTTATTTTCCTTCATTCTCCATAGAAGCGGGTGTTGATATATTGTATATATATATATATCTGGGTTGTGATACTCGTTTTATATGTCTATACGAGTGTTGATGCAAAAAACTGGACCGAATCCCATTTTTATGATCACAGATAAATAGATAAAAGCAATCCAATCAAGCACATGAGAGACAAAGATTTTTAAAGTGGTTCGACTATAAGGAAAAGCCTACGTCCACTGTTATTTTATTCCCAGAGGTTTACAATAGCACAATGTGGTGTAGAGAGAGAAAAAGGTGTAGATCTTGTGTATGGTGTCTCTCATCCTTGTCGGATCTCCTTGGTTCTCTTGGATCTCCCCCTTTTGGCTAAGGGAATACATGTATTTATAGTGATGGGAGATAAAGAGGTTCATTGTATGTAGACATTTATACATTATGTCTACATTCAACGAATCTAATTGTTGAATTGCTTGGTATGCTATGTGTTGTCATCTATTAATACAGTATAAATGTACATTAAGGATCATTAAATGCGTTGCCATCTTCATTAATGCACATTAAATGCATAATTATTCTTTTGATCTTCCTGGTTGATATGCCGACCAACTCTCCTCGGGTGCCGACTAACACTCCTCGGGTGCCGACTAATTCTCCTCGGGTGCCGACTAACACTCCTCGGATATCGAATATTGCCACGTAGGATGACATGTGTCCTTTTCTGATTGGTCCTCGTAGATGGAGAATTTTTGCATTAACAGAAGCCCCCAATGCTCCATGCTTGATGGTTTACTTGAAAGGATGGAGTATTTATTCTGCAGTGCTGCTCGGTGCTCGTGAAATTCTTGATCTACCTTCTTGATTTGTTCAACATAAAGTGCATTATCTCCTGGACGACATATGATGTAGGCTGATCGATGGTTGCTAATCTTTCTTTTGAGGAACTCCGTGTGCTATGTATCACCCCTGGGAATTTGGATGCAGACATGCCATAGTATACAGCTTGTAGCTTGTCATAATCTTCAAGTATGTTGATTGGTTTGCTAGCCGACCAACTGCCTCCTGTGCCGAGCAACTGAATGATAACTGTACGTGCTTGATTTTTCTGATTTATGATCCTCTGAATAATTAGTCGAGTAACATACTAGATTTTGAACCCAACTTTTCAATCTGATTAGTACCAAGCTAGTGGTGGACTTCGAAACATTTTCACATAACCTCTTCTTCATTATTGGTCGAGACAGTAGTAGCAAAAGATCTCAGTGTTGTAGATGCTGATTTTGACTTCTACCTCTGCTCGGGAACGAGCAAGAGGTTCTCGGGGACGAGCAAGAGTTGCTCGGGTAACTGTCGAAGACCAGAGAACTCAATCTGCTTTGGAGAATCAAGCCTTCCAACTAATGGCAAAGAACCAGGCCTTGGCTGAGATGTTCGAGAAGATTATGAGTCTTGAAGAGCAAATTCCTTCTCCGGGACGAGCAAGAGCTGCTCGGATAGACCATCTGTGATGAACATCAGAATGCTGAAAGATCTTAACTTCATAAACTCTCCTTATGCTTTGGATGATCCTCCTGCTGGCGAGGAACCTGTTTCAAAAGAAGAGGGAAAGAAACCAATAGAGTAGGAATCTCAATGTAATAGTTAGTATACATTTTCATTCTCAACGTATTTTGTTTTTGATTTTAATGAAAGACTTTCATTTTTGTTCGCAATCTTAATTGCTATTGTCTTGTAAAATACTCTACATCTGTGCATATGTATAAGTTAAAAAGATAACAATATTGTGTTGTTCATCGACCAACTTAGTAATAAAAAAGTTACAAGTATCAGTAATGTTGCTCGATCACTTAATAATAAAGTAATGAGTATAAAAATGTTTAAAATTTTTCCAACTAACCAAGGTTGTTAAATTGTGCTCGTCGACTAATTATAGTTAGTGGGAGTTTATCCCCGACTAACCATACTTGGTAAATTTTTGTCTTTTTCATAAAATGCGTCCGACCAACCAAGGTCGATAAATTCTCCTCTTCGACCAACTATAGTTAGTGGGTTTTATCCCCGACCAACCATACTTGGTTCAGTTTGGAATATTTTGTTCTTCGAGGAACTTTTATATTTTCTGTAATAATCTTACCTCCCGACCAACATAATTTGGCATTTGAGAGCATATTTTGTTTTCAAACCAACCGAGATTGGCATTTTTAAGAATGTTGTTCTTGCCCTTTTACCAACCGAAGTTGATCACGCTCTAACTATCATGTTCACTAGTTATTTTATCAATCGGAGTTGATCACGCTAGTGTACGCCTCCTAACCAAAGGAGTATAGTTTGTTCTCGCTATTTTACCAACCGAAGTTGATCACGCTCGAACTATAATGTCCACTAGTTATTTTACCAACCGGAGTTGATCACGCTAGTGTACGCCTCCTAACCAAAGGAGTATATTTTGTTCTCGTCCTTTTACCAACCGGAGTTGGTCGTGGGTTTGAACAATCAGTGTTTGCTTTTATTGCTGAGCAGCGTAGTGTTGCACACTAGTATTCCCCGAAAAACTTTCAATAAAAGAAAGAAGATGGCGAAACATCATTGTTTTATTCCAACTTATTGTGCTTCTGAATGACATTCTTTAACACGTAATCTCCTTCGTTTAAGTTGCATTTCTTCACCCTCTTGTTGTAGAACAGAGCTGTTCGTTGTTGGTAAGCAGCATTCCTAATCTTCTCTAACCTCCTCGAGCATATCCAAATCCAGTCTTCTCATTAAGTCGCTGACTGGGGAATTAAAATTCAACACTCTATGTGTTGGAAGACCCAACTCGGCAGGTATTACATCCTTACTTCCAAACGCAAGCTTATATGGTGATTCTCCAGTTGCAGCTCGGGGAGTTGCTCGGTAAGCCCACAATACTGACTGTAGCTCATTAATCCAATTAGCCTTACTTAGCCTCTTCTTCAAACCATTTAGTAATGTTCTGTTCGTCACTTCAGTTTGTCCATTATTCTGAGGATGACCTGGTGCTGAATGAACCTTCAAAATGTTTGACTGGTGACAATAAGCGGCAAACTCTTCGTTATCAAATTATGTTCCATGGTCTGTGATGAAGGCAACGACGAGGTATTTGAATCTTCCTCGGGTCGTCGGCAGTGGTCCAACCAAATCAATTCCCACATGGCAAATGGCCAAGGGGAAGTGATGGGTGTCAACAATGTTTGTAGAGTTCTTCGGATAGAGGAAAAGAGTTGGCACTTGTCACATTTCTTGGCATAAGCTATACAATCAGCTCTCATCGTCGGCCAGTAGTATCCCTGCGTTATCACCTTTTGTAAAAGTGTCCGACCTGCTACATGGGCTCCACAGGACCCTTCATGGATCTCTTTAATCAATTCTTTCACCTCGGAGGGATGTACACATATTTGCAAACCTGCCATAATTCCTTGTCTATACAAAATACCATTAATTAGTACATATCGAGCAGCTTTAAACTTCCATTTCTTGGCAGCGAGCTTATCCTCCGGTAATTCTTCCTCCTCAATATATGCTCCGATGGGATCCATCCAAGATGGTCCTAAATCAAGGGTAATAATATTCATCGTCAGGTCCTCATCTATGCTCCGACTTTCTAATACTTCAATTGGTATCGTTCTTCGCAGCTCGGTACGAGTAGCTGATGCTAATCGGGCCAGTGCGTCTGCTTGTGCATTCTCCATTCTTGGTATTCTGATCAACTGAATGGCATCAAATTCTGCCAACAACTCCATTACCTTTTCATGATGCTTGACCATTATTTCTCCTTTCACTGCATATGTTCCCATCGTTTGATTCACAATTAATTGAGAATCACTAAATACCATCACTTGTTGCGCCTCCATAATCTCGCTCATTAAATGCGCTGCCATCTTCATTAATGCACATTAAATGCATAATTATTCTTTTGATCTTCCTGGTTGATATGCCGACCAACTCTCCTCGGGTGCCGACTAACACTCCTCGGGTGCCGACTAATTCTCCTCGGGTGCCGACTAACACTCCTCGGATATCGAATATTGCCACGTAGGATGACATGTGTCCTTTTCTGATTGGTCCTCGTAGATGGAGAATTTTTTCATTAACAACGAGTATGGTGTTATGATGAGTATATATGTACTTGGTAATTTCGGAGCGATAGCAGGCTAAAAATGGCAAGTCTATCGTGTCCATGGTTCTTGGAGGGAACAGGTTATTATTGAGGTATCTCACCTAGATATAGGTTGAGTTCACCTTATTTATTCTGGGATACGAAACTTCGATAAGTAGAGGTTTCATTATCGTGATTTGTGTTTATGGCCACCTTATATATATGATTTAAGGCCGCAGGATTAGTGTTGAGCTGAAGATAAAGATAATTATTGATTGCGCAAGGACTTAAAAATGAGTGCGAGCGCAGGGTGGTATGACTCTTAGTTAGAGATAGGAGTTTAGACCACCTTTTTTTTGGATTAGGGGATAGGGATATCCCGGTTGCATGTTGAAATAACGGAACTCCATAACCAACGAAGTCAAGTGTCAATGTGTGGAGGGGTTCCTTGTTTGGATTTCGCTTTGCGAGACACTCCACACATGACTCTTAATGGCGTCGGGAGTGGAGAGCTGTTATGGGATGCAAAGATGTTGATTTTGTGGAAAAGTCTTATAGTGTGGATGAACCACTATAGGCTATGAGCCACATGATGATGATTTACTTATGGAGATATTGTTCTATGGAAAAGAACTAAAGTGGTCCCCTCGCCACAAGTGGTTGGATGAGGTTGAACTTAGAGAAATTGATTTGAGGATTACAGTCAGGCCTTAATGAAAAGGCAAATTTTGAGGAAATATGATTTGGGTATGATGTACGTCGTGCTTTTTAGAAAATAGGCACTGTGATCGGTTAGGTTTCCTTCCGTATGGGCGGAAGGATAAGATAGTAAGAATGCGTTTGTAGGTTAGCAGGAAGGATTTACGACATCCCGGTGGTGTGCCTTACGTCGTTATATCTCGATGGCCGACTACGCAAGGGAGTAGTGTAATGGGAGGGTTCCTTGTTTGGATTTCGCCTTGGCGAGACGTCCCACGCATGAAACCAAGCAATTGTCGGGAGTTGAGAGAGGCCTTGGGCACTAGGGATATACTAAGGATTATATTAGTTTCGCGTAGGTAGGATAATACTTAGACCTTAGTATTATTAGGATGTAGGTTCGATAGAGTTAGTGGCGCCGAGGTTAGGAGAATTGAATTTCGCGGGTTTGGGAGGACCCATGTGTGAGTATTACATCGAGGAAAGGAGACCCTTATTGGGAGAGAGTGTTATGTGTCTGACATTCACTATACTTGTGCAGATGTGCACAGGTTAGAAAGGTGTATGGGAACCTTAGGAAGTTGGTTTATATACCGCCTGAAATAGAAAGGGTGTAGTATATAAGGTTGAAATTCATGCCGATAGGCATTATAGATGATGGGTATTATGTGACATATAACAGTCACTTTACGATCGTGATAGTCGTGTAGCATATGGTTGAGAACTGTTGGGTTAGTATCGTTTCCCTTGAGGTATTAGGATTTGGAGTGATCCTAGTTAGATGGTGTAGGTTGTATCCGAATTTCGAGGACGAAATTCCGTTGTAAGGGGGGGAGTATGTAACAACCCGCCATTTTGGAGACAATTAAATTCCATATTTAAATATAAACTGGCAATTTGGGGAATTTCCTAAAATAGTAATTTTTGGGATTTTAGAGGATTAAATGATTTTCGAAGGATGTTGTGATTATTTTTGGGACTATATAGGTCAAAATATTTTAGTTATATGTCGTCGTTGAGTAAAGCGACATGAGGTAAGATTTTTAATTGGAAAAACCGCATTTATTTATTTTGGGTTGAAATAGTGATTTGCGGTCAAGTACCTCGGATGGGAATTTCAACTGCGCCATGATTCTCGAAATGGCCGAGATAGTCGGAAAAGAGTGTCCGATTGTCAAAAATGAGTTTCAGGTAATTTTAGAGGTAAAAGTAACTCGTAATTGGGTAAACGAGTCGTTTTTGGGTTTTAAGGGGTTAAACCCTTTTCTTTCTATATAAAGAGAGGGAGAGGGAGAAAAGAGAGGAAAGAAAGAAAGAAAAGAGAGAGAAGAGAGAGAGGAAGGAGAAAGAGGAGGCGAAATGGAGATTCAGGCCAAACTCCGCCGGATTCGACTCGAGGTCGTCGGATTATATCCACGAGGCAAGTGTTTACTTGCTTTATTTATCTTTTCTGCATAAATATCTCATACCGTAGTTTGGTATAAACAAACCCTAAAGGTTTTGGAGTGGGTTATCGTGGATAAAATGAGTTTTGGGGAGTTAAAACAATAAAACCCCCAATAATATTTCAATTTGTGGAACTTAGGTTTTAACCTAAATTAATTGGTGATTTCGGGTTCTAGGACGTTTAGGAACCGTATTATATGTGTATTTGTAGTTGGTTGAGGTTGTAGGACGTTGGGTGAGGCGACAAAAGCTTGGGAGAAGCTTTAATGGCCGAAATCGTCTCGAAGAAGATGATGAATAGTAACCCGTGACTTTAGGGGGCCATTTTGGCCAAGAAAAGAATTGATTTAGCTCTCGGCCAAAACACGAAAGTTATAGATCTTTTCGATACGGTCGCGTGGGCACTGACCGCGTATTTTTCTGATTTTCTACGATTTGATATGATTCTTACAAGATAGCAGCTCCGGGTTGAAATCATCAACTCGGAAATAAAATCGAGAATTGGAAAAATTACGGCTAGAATTAATCGTGTAGATGTGTGCGATTATTTTTGGTGTAGTTTAGAAACCTCGTTAATGAATTTGGGTGGTTGCATTAAGGAGTTGAGGAAATTTAATTTGGGAGATCGGGTGTGACCGGTCGACCGCGGCCATAGGGGCACGGTCGACCGCGTCAAGGAGAAAGGGCCTACTGCTTTGTTTCGTAGGCTTATTTACAACCCGCGGTCGACCGGTGCCCTGTTTTCAGCCCAAGATTTTGGAGATTATGATTATTTCTTCTTTTTGAGTTTAAAGTCTAAGGGCCTTCCAAATTAGAGTATTATGGAGGGTTATGTCCTAAAGGACTTGAGGAATTGGGAATATATATATATATATATATATATATATATATATATATATATATATATATATATATATATATATATATATATATATATATATATATGTGTATATTCACTTAGAGTGAATTAGTATAATTGGAGATATCCAAATGAAAACGTAGATGGGATTTTGGTATATATTACTTATTAAAGTAAGAATATACTTTGGGTTTAGTATTATGCATATATGAATGCATGATTATGATTCTTTGAGAGAATCTTTGGGATTATTGGTCATCGATAGATGGTTTGGCAAATATGGCCATTTTTATATATTCAGGTAGGAATATATGGTATATATATATATATATACTATGTGATTAAAGTATATATATGAATTAAGATAAATGACTTTTGTAAATGTAAATATAAATATTTTCAAAATGGAAAGGTAAATGATTTTCTTAATTAATAATGTATGGATACACACCACTCTAAATCGCTATCATAAGGGAAGTTGCGTGCATATGGTGAAGCCCCCTGACAAATTAACGCAGGGTGGATATAGTCCTATAGGCCATATGAGCGTTTGTTGTATTTTTCTGCGTTGGTTAAGAGATTCCGGGTGTGGTCTTGACTATCCCGCAGGCATATGGCCGCTTCCCGACGTCTTGCGATGTAGGATCCCAGGTTGTCTTGATGATAGGCCCTGGAAGATGATAGCCATTTAAGGGCGCGCACAGTGGGGAAACCCGGACGGGCGGTCTTAGAACGTGTTATATGTTAAATCAATTTATGATAATAAATTGTCTTTAATTTACATTTCCTGGATGGAAGAAGGGAAATGGGATAAAAGGTTTTGGCTTCGGTAACACTAACGGATGGAAGAAGCAATGTGGAAGCATATGATATGATCAAAGCATTTTTATGATAATGAAAATGTCTTTGAATACATTTCCTGAGTATAAAAAGGGAAATCAGATGATATAAAATGGAAAAGCATTTTTATGATAATAAAACTAGCTTTTAAAAGTATATGATTTGTTAAAGCAATTCATGATAATGAATTGGCTTTTATATTTACATTTCCTGAGTATAAAAAGGGAAATGGGAAATTTTGAGAAAATGAAGTATTGATAAATACTTGGTATATGGATTCTCATTCCGGGAGATAGCTCCAGATGGTTATGGTAAAATATGTATATGTATATATGGATGAATCGAGTACCGAGGGTCTAATGGATCCTGACGATCGACCTTGTCGCATAGTAGTGTATCGGCGGGGTTCCTTGTTTGGATTTCGCTTTGCGAGACACCCCACGCACGAATATGGCAATGTGTTGACACTGGGGAGAAGTTTAATCCTTAGTGCTCTAATATTATAAATTCATATGGTATATATTTATATTTATCTTTCTGTACTGAGGGACTGGCGGATCTCAACGATCGACCGTGCCGCGTAGTAGTGTATCGGGGGGGTTCTTTGTTTGGATTTCGCTTCGCGAGACACCCCACGCACGAACATGGCATAGCTTTGAGACTGGGGTGAAGTTTAGCCCTTAGTACATTGCTTGGACTATCTAGGATTGATAGTGGGTTGGTGATAGGCTAGCTTAGCAGGATAGCATGACTAGGATGTTTAGAGGGATGCGCTAAGAGTGCACTGTTAGTGGAGAGGTGAGGGGTATCTCATGGCAGTGGGATACCAAACTTAAATATGAGGTAAAACCTTTTTCAAAATAATAAGGCATTTATGCAATTGCTAAATATTTTCAAAACTCGGGCTCTGACCCGTTTATCTACTTTTCCTTTCTTGCTATATTATATATATATATATAGGTGTCCAGACACAAGGATGCCTGGATGGCACTTCTTTCGAGTCAGACGTCAGCTGCAGTAGCTGTGGATACGTGCAGGTTTTAGATAGCCGCTTCCATCCTTGTACTCTAGATAGGAGGTACTGTATAAACATTCGGGCCAATGGTCCAACTGTTTTTATGTATTCTTTGCACGTTATTCAATATGGTTATATATTTTGACCGAGTGTTCGGTTATTTTATTTCACTTCAGTTTTATATCCCCAAAACTGTGTGGTTGTTTTATTTATAGTTGGTAAAAAGAGTAGTAAAGTTAAAATTTTGACACCGGCCTAATAGGTTATTAGTAATTAAATGGATTTTCGACAGTGATGCTAAGAATGATCCATATGAGACTCCTGTTTTAATTTAATATTGGAGTGATCGCCTGGTATCCCATTAGGAGGGGTGTCACATTAGCATTCCATCTTTATTATATCATACATATTAATATTCAAGTCTTTTATTTGTAGTATTGCATATACTATATTTTCTATAAAAAAATCCCAAAACAAGCAAAGGGGGGTTTTCTTGTAAATTCCAAAAGGGGATTTCTCACTAAATTTTCTCACACTAAAATATTTTTTTTCTACACACACATATATAAGAAAATTCCCCAGTTGAACTTATGGAATAAACCCCACCCTCGTGTTATATGCAGGCTATGTGGACTTTGATGCCTTTTAGGCTACGTAAGCGTCTCGGGTAAAATTCAAGATTCGAGTCTTCCTTTCTTATTTTTGTTAATATATTATCTTCATATATTATACTTGTGATTCATGCTTGCGTTTTGTCTGGCATATACCATCGTTCTAACATAATGATCGGTGCCTTGACAAGCATGTACATTATATTTTTTTATTACTATTTTGGGAACATTCTTATGGATGACCTAACTCAACCTTTATCCATGATGCGATTCAAGTAATTATGCTCTCCATTTATATATACATGCACACACTTCACCGAGTAATTAAGGAGAAGAATAACCTATGTCCATGAGAGATCAAAATGGCGGGATGGGTGCCTAACATCTTTCCCATTACATAACTTAGCCCCCGAATCCTTGAAGTAATTTGTTTTGAAAACATCAGTATGTCTTTGATGTCGTAGCCTCAAGGCGACAACATTTAATTTTTCCTGTTTTGTGCAAAATAGGTTGGCCACTCTATCTCTATACATCACCCTAAATGATGACAACCGAAGTGCCCCAAGGAAGGGCTCGAACGCCCCACCCCACCCCTACCCCCGCGCACGCCCGATTGAGAGATGGGATGGCCACAATCACCATATTTAATAATTAAAAATTGGATGTGGTTGATTATAATGAAAAGATTGTCCTTACTTCCATCATGAGTGGCGTATTGCCTGGAAAACTATACTAGGAACTTGTGAAGGAACCTCCTACAATGATTTTTGAGCTACTAGATAATGTAATGAAGATCATGAATGCAGATGAGGCCATGGTGTCCAAACAGTCTAGCCAGGCCAAGATAGGAAGCAATTTATAGAAGAAGGATAATCCCAAGAAGCCGAAGCATGAGAATTATCATAAGAAGTTCGACGAGTATAATCCACTCACTGTTGGGGTGCATCACATCATAGACTAGATTTGAGGATTTGAAAAATTAAGGTCGATAGAATAACTCAAGACCCCTAACAATAGGGGGACTAAAGAAAATGGTTTGAGTTCCATAAAGATTAGGGACGCACAACAAACAAGTGCATCACATTAAAAGATGAAATTAAGGACGTGATACGAATAGGAAAACAAAATAAGTACGTGGATAAATTCGATCGAGATTCCAAACTAAGATAAGTCCCAAATAAGATTAGATGAGCAAACTTTTCTTGTAAGAGGAGAGACAAAATAAATCATGAGCGTGATGATGAAGATTATAATGAATGTGGTTCGGACGATCCGCCTAAAAATCCAAAAGAGCTGAAGGAAACCATTACCATTATTTATTTCGAGATTCATTTTATTGATAGAGGAGAAGTGGGGGAGGAGATGTCCCTACAGATAGGAAGTCTAATTTAAATGAAGCGAAGTCTTATGAAGGAAGCGATTGGGATGAATTTAACCTGGTTGAGGTGGAAGATACTTGACCTCGCAAAATGAATAGAGATCGTTTGATAGTTGGTTTTTCAAAATACGATATGGGTGGTTTGTTTTACCCACACGACAACCCACTGGTGGTGAGCCTAATGGTCTCGGTAGATGTGTTATTATACAACTGTTTTAATAGGCTAAAGTTGTTTGAAAGGATGTTATAGGGATAAAATCATTCGTTAATCGAATTTTTACGAAAGAAGGTGTTCCCTTAAGGAAATATTGAGTTATAAGTAACAATAGAAACTTGTTCGACCTATAGCATTAAGATGATGAAGCTCTTTATTATGTATAAGAATGTGGTTTCAGATAATAACATCATCTTTCATTGTGTGGGCTCGAAGAAGTTTGAGGTGGTTTATTACACAATCCATCAATTAATGAAGTTCCCAACAAATGTTGGTGTAGGTCAAGTTAAAGGCAACCATGTAGAATTTGGGAATGATACTTTATCTCAACTGAGGAAATGGAAAAGATAATAACAATCTATCAAATAGAAATAATGGACCCTAGAGATGAAGAAATATTAATTAATTAGAACACAACTAAAGAGATCAAGCCCGTGGACCTAGGTAATGAACATCTAGACATAAGTGTTAAGATTGGTTCATCCCTATATCTGAAGCTTAAGAAGTAATTAGTTGAGTTCCTCAGGAAATAAAGAGATTATGGCCAAGAGATATGCTTGGGATTGACCTACAGGTTCTCATCCATGAGCTTAGTGTGGTAAAGGATGACATACTAGAAAATTAGAAAAGAAGAATATTTTCCAAGAAGATAAACATAACCATCGAGGTCGAGGTAGACAAATTAGGGAAAGAAAAGTTCATTGAATATGTGAAGTATCCGAGATAGTTGTAAAATGATGTCATGACTAGGACATCCAAAGGGAAGTGGTGAATGTGACAAATGTATTAACTTTATCTATAATTCTCATGCCAAATTATCCACTGACATAATATGATAAATGGTTACCTATTTTAAAATATTTTTGTGGCTTCCGTGTAATTTCGATGGGAATATGATGGCTTAAGGTTTATATGTTTAATTTTAGGGATTGTTCGAATGAAAGTATTGGTCATCCGAAGGAGATGGACAGGGTCATTCGAACGAATCTTCCATGACCTTTGACGAGATATATTTTTTCACAATTCAAGACTCGATAGAAACTCATTAGAACTACCGTTCGAATGAGATTAAATGTCATTTGAATAAGACTAGAATTCATTCGAATAACTCTGCAGAAACTCAAAAATCTACAGATTGTTATATGTTGTCACCATGTGGATCCTTAGATCTTTGATCTATCAAGCTCCCAATGGATCATATCAAACATTTTTCAATGCTTGGGTGGACCAATGGTTAAAGGGTTAATGGGTTTTTGGGCTTAAATAGGGGTGAGATGGTGGAAAGAACTCATTCTCTCATATTTTTACTCTTTTTCTGCATTCTTAAGTCTCCTCTCCCAAGTTTAAATAGACTTAAATGATTTTTATTTTTAATCTTAAAACATGAGGAATGTACATAAAAATATAGATCCATATTAATATCATGTTTTTGTGATTTTTATTGGATTTATAGGTTCAAATCTAGTTATCCTTGGGTGAAACTTTGTAGTATGTTCATAGGAGATGTTTATACATGATAAATGAAAATTAAAATGGGTTTCAAAGTGAAATGAGAAATTTGGAAATTTCATCCGCTAAGTATATTCTAAAATGTTGATAAAGTGAGGAAAATGATATTTAAATCACCATATTATCACAAGGGTTAGATGGACATTCGGTAAAAATGACCTCCACAATATTAATGGATTTCTTGTTTAGAAATATGAAGAAAAGGGGACTTTCTTGATGAAAAATAATGAAGCATTCCCTTTGAACATAAAATGACAACTTATGGTGTTATAAATACGTTTCTCATAAAGTGTTGATAAAACAAAGGAAAATATTGTAATTTGGATAAAATAGAGGGTCCTAATGATTGGAGTTCCTCACTTGAACTTATTGGTCATTTTTATAATGTAAACCATAAGGATGATAAAAATGGTGGCAGAATGTGGACATTGGATAAAATATTAAAACACATTAATATGGACTCGGATACAACCGAAAAAGAATTAAGAAGGGTCTATATCCCTAGGGTGAAAGACCCAAAATCAAGTGGGAGAGCATATAGTTTAATTATTGGTGGTAGACTCCATTAAATTACGCGATTATTTGGTCAATTTCAAGAAAAATATAATGTGAATGTTGTAATGATAGGAATAGTAAAAATGGAGACTAATTATTGAAAATGATTAAACAAAATCTAATTACATGGAAAGTTGGCATAAATGGATCAAGTGTGAGGGTGAGCACATGACTCGGTTTGCATTGCATAGTAGTTGCATTTAGGCTCATAAAGTGATAAAGTTTTTGAAATTGCTAAAATAAATGTTATATGTATAGTATTTTCGTATGTAAAGGTAGTGTTTAGTATCTCCCACCCAGATGAGAGCTTTGATCACCCATACTATTTATGTTGAAACACCCACCCCGGTACCTTCATTAAGGACATTGGTATGGCCCCAGAGGGTACGAATTTCCATTGGAAGCTCTACTATGCTATTCTAAAAATTGCATTTGAGAACATTTAAATTTATACCACTTTAAAAAACTTTATTCTAGCCTTGGGCCATTATCTGCAATAATTCAGAGACTTATGATTTTTTTCGGAATTATTATTATTGTGGGATTTAATGGATTTTTCATAAATAGATCTTGTTAATTAATTAAATTACTTAAAGTGACAACCCTTTTTTTCTTAAATTAATAATTGTTAATCAACTTCTATTCCTTTTAAAATGATGCAAATTAAATGATTTTCTTAATTAATAAAATTTAATTTTCCCCCTCCCTCCTTAACACCTTAACTAGGGTGCGGGATGACCCAACGGTAGCCTAAATTCGGGTTGGGACATTACAAATGGTATCCGAACATTAGGATCCTCGTGTGCGATGGAGTGTTTTATGATTCCTTACACTTTTAATTATGCATTCCGTTATAGTTATTAGTCACTTTTATTTTCGTTACCCTATTGTATTGAACTCTCATTTCTTGTGTAGATCACTACTATTGTGGTGGTGCTAATGGGTCAGGAAATAGTGAGCTTAGGTTCATGGAATTGTCCGTGCGTCATCTTGATAACTCCCTCTCAACAAAAAAGGGCCAACCATAGTGGGGGTAGTTGAGAGCATTACTCCAGCCTCCATTCCAAAGGAGTTCAGGAAACTACACCTACCCACCTTTAACGGGGAAGCTGGCCTCGATACCATTGAGGAATGTCTAGATGAGTTCACTAGGGTGATTGAAATTCTTAACGTGTTAGTTTGGCATAAGTTCAAGATAGTGTCCTTTCATCTCAATGAATAAGCCCAGCACTGGTGGGGTTTACACTCAGCTAGTATGATAGAGGCCATAGACTGGGAAGGCTTCAGGGCTATATTTCTGGACTAATATTTCTCTCAGGAATTCAAAGATGCAAAGAAGGATGATTTCCTTTAGATTCTTCAAGGAAATGTGTCGGTTAATGAGTACCAGGTCAAGTTTGAGAGTTTGTCCAAGTATGTGAAAGCATTGTAGATGGATGAAATTGAGAAGGCAAGGTTATTTGCCAAGGTCCTTAACCTTAGTATTCGGAAGATCATAGATTATTTATATCTGCAAAACTTCAGGAGTGAAATTAAAAAAGCCATCAGGATTGATCTTGAGGATGAAGATGGCATGGCTATTCGGGAGAAAAAGTGGGAAACGAATGGGTCTCAGGGTAGTAATAATAAGAAGTTCAGGAGTGGTTCCAGAGGATTTTTTACGCACCTCAAATACGTTATAGGAGTTGGCTTATCATCCTCTTTGTATACTAGTGACCATCATCTTGTTTCTCATAACAAGTACACATGTTATGCATGTGGGATTCTAGGCCACCTCAAGAGCGAGTGCCCCTGATTGTCTTCAAGAAATTAGCAGGGCGGCTAGCAGACAGTCAACTTTGTATCTGGTCGTAGTTCAAGTTACACGGGCCTCACCCGCCATTGCATTTTCCATTTGATTACCATTAACCCAAAAGCCATAGTGTGGGCAGTTCATATCCCAGTCAGGGTTAGAACATCCATGGGTAGGGTCAGGTGCCCAGTGGACAAAGTAGCAGGTTTAACCCCATATGCGCTTATGCCATGTCCTAGTTTACAACTCCTTCTAATGATCTATTGGTCATGGAAGGTATGATTCTATTGTTCAACACATCGGTAAAGGATTTGTTTTATTCAGGAACATTGCATTCGTTCATCTCGAGTTCTTTATCATTCAGTTTGGGAATAAAGGTAGATCAGTTTTATCCTCCTATTTTCATAGGATTCCGGTCGGTGGTGGTATAGTTCTCGATAGGATCTGTCATAGTTGCATGGTTATGACTAGAGATTATGTTTTGGAGTATGAATTGATTCTCTTGTATATAGATGTATTCTAGGTGATCTTAGGTATGGATTGTCTATCGTGTTTTGACCCTACCATCGAATGCCATCGGCATAGTGTCTCGGTATCTTCCCCGGACATGTCTAGCCATCGTTTTAGTAGCAAGCAGGATGTGGGTTATCCTTGAAAATTTTCTACCGTGCGAGAGAAAAAGTGGTACTGTGGGTGGTTGAGCATTATGGTTGCTTAGGTGTAGCTTCATTAGACGTTGTTAGATTACCCAGTGGTTTGGGAGTTTCCCCACGTGCTCCACGATGATTTTCCTAGTTTACCCCTACATCGGGAGGTGGACTTTGTTATAGAGTTGCACCAGGGTGTCTCACTTATTTTTAATCCACCTCATAGGATGGCTTTAACATAATTGCAAGATTTGAGGGTTCAGTTAGAAGAGATGACCATAAAGTGTTTAATTCGTCCTAACATATCCCCTTGGGGAGCTCCAGTACTCTTTACCAAGAAGAAGGATGACTCCCTATATCTTTGTATAGATTATAGGCAACTGAATAAGGTACCCATGAATAATAAGTACCCTATGCCTTGTATCGATAATTTATTCAACCAGTTGCATGGGTTAGGAAGGTTTTGAAATATTTACCTCAGGTTCAGGTCCTATCAGTTACGTTTTAGAGAGGAAGACATTCCTAAAACTGCATTTTGACACGATATGGGGATTATGAGTTCTTAGTTGAAAGTGCGCCAGCAATCAATGTCAAACTTATTTAATTAAATTCCAATTTTAGTCCCAACAAGTATTAACTCTTGCAAACAAATGTGATTGCATAAAGAAATAATCTAAGCATGCAAGACAATCACAGTTGAGGAAAAATCCCCCACACGGGAAAAACATCTTATTTTCATTATAATTTGTAAAGTTCGGTTTACACAGATTACAATGAAATTATAAGCAGTGACACAGGAAATAGCAGCAATCGTCGGTTTCGGTGCCGTCGGCTAGAGTTCCCCGCAAGAGCTCCATAAGGTCACCAATGGAAAATCAACACCTTCTCCACGAGTGTACTCCATATGAGTAGTATAATCTTCCTTGGGGCTTAGAGGTTTCACATAAAGTATTGGGAATTATTTGTGAATCAAAAAGGTATGAAAACCTTAAAATATAAAGTCTGAAAAGAGGTACTATTTTGCAGAAACGGAGGTATGCAGACTTAGAAAACTCGTAAAACATGAACCCTATTTAAATAAGCAGGTTGAAGCAGTGGTCGTTCGAGGAACATACGATGTCATTTGAATGAGATGGAATCTCGTTCGAACCACATATGATGTCGTTCGAACCACATCAGTGACGTGCCCCAAAAGACCTCCTTAAAAAGATCCATCGTGTTTATCATCTTTCAGACTTCAAAAAAATTATTTAAAAAATATTCCCAATTTATTCAAATAATTAAAAACTCCAATTAAAATTATTTTAACATAAGTACGTGGAGTAGTGGGAACGGTTGAAGTGTACGTTTCTTGACCCATGATACACTTACGAAGATGATGAATGTATGAATTCGGATCCAGGTCGTCGAGGAGGATCATGGAGACGTGCCAAATGTAGCGGTACCGAACATACTTAATTGAGATCTAGGACACTTCAAACATTCCTAGATTATACCCCGGACATTTACAAATATGTCCTTATAAATCTTCCCCTATGTCTATGTCAGTACGTATATAAAAATATATGAATTATGCTGCCCAAAATAAACCAAATGACATACAACTTAATATCCCCATTAACCCCGAAAACTGGAAATACTAAATGTGTGTCCTCATAAATTCAATCATCTTAAAATATTCAATTCTTCATTTTTTCTTTGTCATCATCAGGGTGGGAGAAAATAATTTGATACCAACACACATGAGACAAGAAACAAGTACCCGTGATGCGCAACAGTTTGAAATGTAATGATAAGTAGAAATAAATATCAATTATGTGCAAGAAAATCATTATAAAAACAAATAAGAAATTATCCCCCATAATTCGTTCTCCCCCTTTTTATGATGTCCCCAAATAGACAGATATAACGATCAGAAGCAATGAAAATGGAGAATGTCACAAGGTAATAAACTTTCTTTTTTTGAATTTTTCAAAATTTTAAAGAAAAAAATAAAAAAATCACACCATGAAAGAACACCAAAACAACCAAGTCAATGATAGCGAAAATGTAGGGATGTGAGAAAATTCAACATGAAAATCAATACATACAACCATAACATATGTGCACGATGAATGTTGGATATTTCTAACAAATGAACTCAACATCTTCCTTAGGTGTAAAAATTGTGGAATTAAAAGAAATTGACTCAATCAAATTAGCAAATCAAATCTTAAAGTGATTTTCACACCAATAACATCCAAAACGTGTGAAACACCTTTTCATGACTTTCAAGGACGTGAAAACCGGTTTTTCATTTATTTCTATTCAAACTCCCTCATAAATAATTAGACATTATATTTTTATTTTGAGGAGATGAAACTAAAACCTATTGGCCCATTTGATTTGGCATTTTTTTTTATTGCCATTTTAATTTTTTTCGGGCTCTTTTGCAAACAGAGGCTTTCTCAACGAGTTAATTTTGAACTCTTGTAGCCCTTTCCCGTGATTCACTCATCATTTTTTTATTTCAATTAATTCTTCATGATAAACGGTTTTTACATGTACTACTATCTCGTCAAGTTTTATCACATTTTGGTCGTTGTAGAGATAGAATTGAGATGGAAATACTCAAGCCAATATGTGATAGATAAGTACAATACTCAAATAATACCGTGCATGTATGTAATAAAGGAGATAAGGAGCCAAACATGTGAAAGATATCACTAATCACATCTGAAAGACTAAAGCACATGGATGAAATGATGTAGCATCTCAAGTCACTATCAAACAGTCACGTGAACAATAGAATGAAGTTGTGACTATGGTTATATTAAATGTTCATCCATAAACAGTGTAAACAAAATACAAAACCGTTTTTTGTTTTTCAAAAATTTTTACAAAAAGAATTTTTTTTTTTGCTTTTTCAAAAAAATAAAATCTTTTTGGCTTTTTCAATTTTTTTAAAAAATTAAAATTAAAATCAAACAAATAAATATACAAATGATACAATCTAAAGATAGGAATCAAATGATATTAACATGAAAAATTTATCCTACTCTAGACATGCTGACCACCCCTCAGTCAACTGTGCAAATTCCTAAAGACTTCCTGAGACTCTCGAATCTAAGGGCATGTAAAGGCTTCATGAAGATATTGGCTTACTAGAGGATGGTAGATACAAAACTCAAGGATAAGACCTTTTCCTCTACAAGTTTAGGTATAAAGAGCTCGTGTTTCGTGCACGAATGCTGGACTGGATTACGAGATATGTGTATCGCGCTCATGTTATCACAGGAAATAGTCATGGTGTCCTGTGATATCCCATAATCCTCCAACATCTGTTTCATCCACAAAAGTTGCGTTCAACAACTCCCGACGGCTATGTACTCAGCCTTTGCGGTGGACAAAGAGATGGAGTTTTACTTCTTGCTCAACCAAGAGATAAGAGCAGAACCAAAGAAGAAACACCCAGCAGAAGTGCTCATGCATCCATCTGCATCCCCGGCCCAATCGGCATCCCCATCCCAATATGCATATAAATGGTCACTGGTATCAAAAGAATACATAATTCCAAGTGAGAGAGTCCCACTTACGTATTTGATGATACGTTTAAAAGCGAGTAAGTGTGACTCTTTTGTGGATTCCTGATAACGTGCAAAGACTCCAACACTAAAGGTTATGTCGGGACAACTGGCAGTCAAGTAGAGAAGACTACCTATCATACTCCGATACAAGGTTTGCTCTACATCCTTGCCTGAAGTGTCCTTACTAAGCTTAGTTGAGGTACTCATCGGTGTACGTGCATCCATAACAGAGTCTAGACCAAATTTCTTCACAAGGTCTCTAGCATACTTGGATTGGGAGATGAACATCCCATCCTCTAGCTGAAGAACTTGGAGACCAAGGAAGAAAGTAAGGTCACCAACCATGCTCATCTCAAACTCACTCTTCATCTCCACCTCAAAGTAATGAGCATGTTGGGAGCACGTGGATTAAAAGACCATGTCGTCCATATAGACTTGGGCAACCAAAATGGCACCGTCATCACTCCTGATGAATAACGTCATATTAACTCCCCGTCTCTTGAAACCACGGGCTAAGAAATAGGAAATAAGCATCTCATACCAATCACGGGGTGCTTGATTCAAACCATACAAGGCTTTCCTTAGATATTAGACTTGATCAGGGTGCTTAGGGTCTTTAAACCCTTTTGGTTGTTCCACGTAAACCTCCTCCAGTAGAATACCATTCAGAAATGCACTCTTGACATCCATCTAATATAACTTGAAGCGTAAATGACATGATATGGCGATTAGTAAGCGGACCGACTCAAGCCTCGCAACAGGAGCGAATGTCTCATCAAAGTTTACACCCTCAATCTGTGTGTAGCCTTGAGCGACCAACCTAGCCTTATTTCAAATAATAGTACTAGTCTCACCCACCTTATTCTTGAAGATCCACTTTGTACCTATCATATTTGTCTCACTAGGTCGGGGAAACATCTCCTCATACATCGTTCTTTCTCTTCATAGCACATATCCAATGTTCATCTTTGAGGCTTCCTTATAGTTCTTGGGATCGGCATTGGACGTGTTGCAAACATGGCTAATAATGTTCTCTAGCTGAGCATGAGTCTTGAACCCTAGGGTGGGATCTCCTAAAATAGTAGACGGATCATGACTCTTGAGAACCAAAGAAGGAGTGTCCCCTAAGTAAAAAATAGTATCCACTCTAGGTAAGGGAGGCACAACGGGATCCTTAATAGAAAGTGCATCACCCTCACCCAAAAGGTTAGAATCAATAAATGTCGATGGTTTGTCATCTTGCACGGTGACGTTTATTGACACCATAACCTTAGATCTATATATGTTATAAACCTAATAAGCTCTATTGGACAATGAATAACCTAAAAGTGTCCCATCATCGCTCCGGGAGTCGAACTTTCCTAATTTCACTCTATCTCGTAGGATGTAGCATTTGTTCCCAAAGACACGAAAATATGAAAGGTTGGTCTTCTTTCCAATCCACAATTCGTAGGGCGTCATAAGTGTATGTGGATGAAGATATACGCTATTCACCATATGGCATGTGGTAGACACTGCCTCTGCCCAAAAACTTCTTGCAACTTTACGACCCAAAATCATAAATCTAGCCATCTCCTAAATCGTACGATTCTTCCTCTCAATAATCCCATTTTTCTGAGGAGTCCTAATGATAAAAAAAAATTTGATTCTGAGGCTATCATAGAAAATATCTACTTTTTCTTCTTTAAAGTCAGTGTCATTGTCACTACGTATTTTATTGATAATGACACCGTGTTGATTTTGCAGGGCACGACACTTGGTCGTAAGAAACTCTACAGCATCTAATTTCTCTCACAAAAAACCTATAATCGAGTAATGTGACAAATAAACTACCATCACGAGAATGTACCTCTTACTAACTAAACTCTCAGTATGATTAGGACCCATAAGATCCATATGTATCAACTCAAGGATGCGTGAGGTGGTAATGGAATTCAACTTTCGATAGTGGCTACGAATTTGTTTTCCCAACTAGCAGGGTCCACAAACTGCGGAAGTTGGCTTTCCAAGCGATGGTAAGACACATACGAGGTCCTTTTTAACTAACGTTTCCAAATCTCTAAAGTTCACATGGCCTAGATATTGATGCCACAGATCCATAGTAATGACTGTGGTGCTGTTACCGACAAATGAGGACTCAGGCATGATCCCTTAACAATTGTCTTCAGTCCCCACCCCTTGCAATAGAAGTTTATCGGCTTTATCATAAACGTGGTATTTAATCCGGCCAAACTTTACTGCAAAGTCAGCGTCGCATAGCTGAATAATGCTGAGTAAATTTACTTTCAATCCCTTGACGTACAATACATTTTCTATCTTAGGAAATCTTGATAACTCTACTATCCCTCGTCCTCCTATACTAGACTTACTATTGTCTCCTGAAGTGACTTTACCTTCCTTATGATCCTCTAGGAAGGTAAACAGAGAGACGTCAACAGTCATATGCCTGGAGCACACACTATCGAAGTACCACTGTAGAGAATTATGTGCTTTAAGAGAAGCATGAACAACAAGGGTTTTGCGTTGCGTTTAGGCACCCAATATGTGGTAACCTTCTGTTTGCCCTTATTATTGTTGACTCTAGTCGGCATTTTCAAAGTGTCCACTAATGGCATAGAAATCTATTAAAACTCTTCCTCTATACTCTGAGATGTGGCGACTAGAAACTCGACTCGCTGTCTAAGACTTTCAAAATCAGTAATGACATGTGACGGAGAAAAAGTACGTCGTTTTCGGCCCAAACTATAGTAATACTCACGAAGATGGCCTTTTCTTTTGCAGTAAGTACAAAAATATGTAGACTTAGGCCGACTTCGATTTGATTTTCTTAACCGAGATCTCTTCTAATTTTTAGGTAGGTGGCTATATCAAGTTGTAATAAACTCAGGAACCGGTTCCAATGTCGTATGGGACGTGGAAGCACCATCAAAAACTATTCCCAGCCTCTCACCTAAACCCAAAGCAGGGGCGAGGAGCATATTTCCCATCTTACTAGATCGGTCCTCAATTCTTACCTTGACTTCCCGAGCTCTCTCAAGGTCATGAGTGAGTTGGGCTACAAGGGCTTCCAGTTTCTTTCGAGTGTCCAAGGAAGAATGGATCTCACTCGTCAAATCAGCCACTTTCTTAGTCAAGTCCCCTTTTTCTTTTGTAAAAACACTTTTTCCCTCTCCAAAACTTTCTCTCTCTCAACACAGGTGGTCTCTCTCTCTCTCATCTATCCTATATCCTTCTCTAGAGATGATATCATAAGATCTAACATTTTGTTATGCTTTTTGGTTTTGAAGGTATCAACATATAAATCAGTGTAAGTGCATCGGAGATAACTCTCACTTTCACTTGCTTCTTCCTCCCCCTCGCTCACACTGCTATCACTATTGAAGTGTCCTTGTGAGCTTGCATCCTCATTGTCGTGAGGAGCACTATCAGTACTCACATGACTAGCTATGAATGCGGTGAAGTTACATCCATACGTTGAATCATCTCCAGAGTCCACCGACTCGACCTCGCTATCATCACTAAGGGGGTGCTTTATGCATATTTGGATTGTTCTTGACGTTTCAACCTAATTTTACACTCAAACCCTCTATGAACTCTACCACCGCACTCAAAACATCTCTCACTTTATTTCTTATGCGAGTCCTTTTTATCTTTCTCAAATTTCTTTTCAGATTTATTTTTCTCAAAATTCTTTTTATCTTTAAAATTTCCATTTTTCTTTAATTCGAGAAATTTCTTGAAACTTTTAGCAAATGAGACCAAATTATCAAAGTCAAAATCAGAATCAGAATCAAACATCTCTTCCTCTCTTTTCTTAGATGACTTACCTCTCTTTGACCCCTCACTCTTTCTGTCCTAGGATTTAAGTGTTACCCCTTTAACTTTTGATTTTATCATATTTGGGAACATATCGATTTCATAGGCCTGTAGGTCTCCAACTAACTCTTCTAATTTCAGCCTACTCAGATTACCTATTGAATTTAACACAGTGACTTTGGGGATAAATCTCTTAGGCAGTGATCTCAAAATTTTCTTAACTACCCTAGCATCAAGAATGTGTTCACCTAAGTTGAAACTAGTGTTCACGATATCATATAAGCGTCCATAAAATTCATCGAAACACTCATTTTCATGCATGGAGATAGTTTCAAACTGTGTAGTTAAGTTTTGCAATTTAGATTCTTTCACCTTATCTGTGCCTTCATCGGTAAGTTGCAGAACATCTTATGCCTCTTTAGACGTGGTACACGTCATGATGCGTAGGAACTCATTAGGTGTGATGGCTCCATAAATGGCGTTAATCCCACGTGAGTTATATGTGCTCCATTTAAATTCATCCTCAATCCATGCAGTCACAAATTTTATGGTAGTTACGTTATCTACAGTGACAGTGGGAGGCGTCCACCCACTTTCATACACAACCCAACACGTTTGTCTATAGCCATTAAGTGAGATTTCATACGGGCTTTCCAATATGCATAATTAGACCCGTCAAAAATTAGGACTCTATTATATAAGTTCTCCATTGAAATTGCGCTTTTTCAAAGATCAATTTTTTCGAACAAAATTTATATCCAGAAACATTTTACGAAAACAATTACACGATAAAATTGTGTAATTGGATCTGATACTAATTTGAGAGTGCGTTAGCAATCAGTGCCAAACTTATTTAATTAAGTTCCAATTTTAGTCCTAAAAAATCTTAACTCTTGCAAACAAACGTGATTGAATAAAGAAATAATCTAAGCATGCAAGACAATGACAGTTCAGGAAAAATCCCCCACGGTGGCAAAACCATCTTATTTTCTCTATAATTTGTAAAGTTCAGTTTACACGGATGTAATACCCCGTATTTTTTAGGGATTTTATTTTAATCATGGAATTAGGAGTAATTAATTTTAATGGAGAAAATTTATTTATAATTAATCTGAATTTAAATGTAACAATTACTAGCATGACAAGAGTTAGTATATATTGGTGATAATTATGGTGAATACTACTTAGCGAGTAAAGTAATATTTGATTATAAATATATTATTATGGCTGGGAGTGAAAAATACGGCAGTTGCAATACACTTAGTTGGGACTCGCATGTGAGTTGTGTCGGTATTACTTTATTGGGTTAAAAAGATAATTTATTTTTAAATAACTCGTATGATCATTTCGAGTGAACTGATGAGTAGGAAGATAGTCAGAAAACTTACTCGAATGTTTTTTTTGGATTTCGGGGAAATTTCGGCCAAATCGATACCCCAGAGGGGTATTTTTATCTTTTAAGATTTCAAAAAATTCAAATGGCCGAAAATTGATAATTAAAAGGGAGGTGTTCGTTGTTATCTGTCAGTTTCCAAACCTAAGTGAGAGAGAAAGACAACCAAAGAGGGAGAAGAATAACTCCATAGGTGCCTTGGGATAAGGACTTAAGCTTTCACACTAAAAATCACACCTACGCATAGATCGTGAAGAGAGGATCACCCATATACCAGTTTCATTCTGCGAATTGGAAGTTCAAAAAAAGTCAAGTGTTTATCTTGCTTGATTTTAGAGCATATATGATTCATATTAATTTAGTTAATGGTTTAATCGTAATAATATGAAATTGGGACTGAAATTGATAATGTATTCATGATTGTGGTATAGGAATTGCATGTAGTTGAATAACTATATATGGGGGATTAAAAATATGAATTTTATCTATTGAAACCATGAAATCATATCTGAGTTTAGTTGGTCATTAATGGTGATTATATGAAATTAGGGCTTTTGAAGATTTGAGAAATTAATCGAAATTCATGTAGAAAGTTTAAGGATTTGAGGTTAAAATGGATGGGAAAGTGTTCTAATACTAGGGGATATGGTTTGTAGTTGTAACATTTGAATTAGGATGAATTTTAACTGATTTTATTTTTCAAAGAATTGGGAATACAAAATTTTTGGAAGTCAGGGAGGAACTTGGAATTCTCGTTCGAAGACCTGCCGAAGTCGTTCTAACGAGAATTCCAATGAGATTACTAATGATATTTTGTTTATAGTTCATTCAAAGTGAGATCAACCTCATTCTAATGAGAATGCCCAACTTCTAACAAGATGTCAGAAACATTATTTTTTACCCAGACGAGTTAAAATCCTTCTAGGTTGATTCAAGTGAGAGAAATGACCTACTCTAATAGAGTGACTTAAATTCCTACTCTACTACGGAGATGAGTGTGTGATTACTCTGGGAATATGTTGGAATAAGAGAGCCTTAAGTAGTGTATTCTCTAGATAGATAAATCGTACGATTAGTGTATTGTGAGTAGTAGGGATGGTAATACTACTAATAAATTTGGAGATTTGGGTTGCGTAAATACCTAATGAATATAATAAGTTATGTGTATACTTATTGATTAAACTATTATGTGTATAACATACCTACATTGCTTGATATTGGGTGGAGGTTGCGCGTTGTGAATGATCATGCCTTCAGGAGCCTTCGGGTGGGATATTGATTCGTACCACTAGAGCATAGAACCTAGGTACGGGCTATCTGTGAGAATAATAGTGATGACGGTCGTAAGGGTGCGTAGGTATGTGCATAGCCCATCGGCATGGAACTATGTTTGCCTCCAATATAAGTGTTTATTTTTATAGTTCGCGAGAGATTGAACCTATAGTCCTTTATGCAATAAGTGATGCACCGAGACATGATAGCACAGTATGCCTGAAAATAAGGGGGCACTAACCCAAGTGTGTAATATTAGTATATGTAAATATAGAGAGATAAATATATGTATACATGTTGTTTATTCTACTGTGTCTGTTTAGTAGTTTTGGAAATAACAATAGTTATTATATTAACTTATTGAGAAAAAGAATGTTGTGAGAATACGGGTTATATATTTATATAGTTGTCCTTAACATATGTTGATGGGAGATATGGTTCATCACTTGTGAGCCTTGGCATAATTCTATTTATCATCAGTCTAGTTAAGTGGGGTAGCATAACTAGGATGGGTTGGTACATGCATTAGGTGTGCACATTAGTTGAGAGGTGAGTATCTCAAATGAGAGTACGATGATCTAACATGAATAATATATGTGCTATTGATTAATTTAAGCACTTGCTTATTTTTAAACTGTTTTACCACTCGGGCTCTGACCCGATTTCTTCAAATCTCTTCTCTTTATCAAATTATTTTAGGTGCTCGGCCACAGGGACACCAAGCATAGGAGTTTCATTCATTCAACGAGTTGTAGTTGCCGTGGAAGTTACAGGATCTTGGAAGTAGGCGCCTCTATGTCCATCATTTCTTCCTTTTTAAGTTATCATTTCAGTTAGGTCATGTTGCCCCCTTTTTTATTCAGAAACTTAGAGATTTTGGATTTAGTTATTTACTTCTTTCAGTTGTTGGTTTATATATGTTGGATTATTGTATTTGGTACTTAGACTAGAAGTTTTTACTCTAGTTACATTTATTATTGCAGTTATTTCCCTATCATATGAGGTTGGTGTTAATGGTGAATGTTTAATTATTCGTTAACCTAGTTTTATATTAATTAAAAGATAAAATTTTGACATCACCCTTTTTAAATATTATGTGGTTAGTATTTAATAATAAAGTTTTCGACAGTGATGCATAATCCGAACCAACTGGATATTCTGATTTAATTTAATAAAGGACAGATTACCTGATATATTATTAGGTGAGGTTTCACAGGTGGTATCAGAGCATTCGGTTCTAGAGTCCTTAGGATCTGTGTGGCTTATTATTCTTTCCTCTTAGATTTCTTTGATATAGAGCCCTTGTATTTAGGACTGTTGTATTCATTAATTACGCATTCTACGTCTTCAGCTATTTGAGATATTTACTATGGACTTATAAAGCTTCTCTCTCATTTCATATGCCTCCCAGAGGTGCACAGCATACAAATAGGGATGCCCAGCCTGAGACTCGGCCAGCTTCGGCCCAGGGCAAGATGAATGCTGCAGAAGTTGTTGCTATTATATCTCAAGTGGTAAATGTCGCGTTAGCCGTGGTATGGTAGGCCCCACCACAGGCACCAGCAGTGTCTCCAGTACCAGCCTATGCCTTCCCTTCTTCTTGGGAGCGTGTCAGAGATGCCTTCCATAAGGCACATCCTCCAAAGTTCACAGGAAGTTTATATGTCGTAAAGGCGAGCCAATAGAAGAAAGATATACAGAGACACCTGAGGATTTATGAGTGCACGGAGGTGAAAAATCATATTTTATCTACCTTTAAGTTTGTGGGAGCAGCGTTATAGTAGTAGGAGTCCATTACCACTGTAGAGGAGACATATAGCTTGACTATTCGAATGTTTTGGGGGCAGTTTGACTGCAAGTACTTCCCTTCTGTCGTGAAGACTAAGATGAGGCAGAAGCTATTGAACCTCAAATAGGAAGGGAAGACGGTTGTAGAATATAAGGAAGAGTTTACTAATCTTCTGAATATAGTGCCAGATGAGATACTTATGGTGGAGAAGAAGATCTAAAGGTTTATGGATGGATTGACATGGAGGATTCGCCAGCATACGTTAGGGAATCTTTCATTGGCCACTTATTCTGATGTGGTTAATGTTGCCCTACTACATTGTCAGGATCACCGCTTTCATCAGTAGGGAAGCAAATGAGTAGGGGAGTTTAGCCAACAGGGCCGGACAGGAGGTATTAGTGCCAGTCGGGCATCGGCAACTCAGGGATAGGTCCATTAGGGTGAGAAGAATACCTATCAGGGGGACCCTCCTAAGATATTCCTCTTTGGATACTTTAGATAGGGGCAGGGAGGTTTTAGGCAGGGCCAGCCTGGTCAGCAGGTCCAGAAAGGGCAATAGTGTTTCTTGGAGGGCCAAAGGAGGGGTGGTAATGGCCATCAGGGCTGAGGATAGCAGGGTCAGAGGGGAGGACCTTTTTTAGGGAGGTGTTTTACTTGTGACAACACTGGCCACAAATCTCAGGATTGTCCTCAGAGGGGTAGAGCCCGCAGCAGCAGCCACAGTCACAGGGGGCTCGTCAGGAGCCCTAGCGATCGATATTTCCAGCCGCCTTCCTAGCACCACCTAAGGTGCTAGCTTTGCCAGCCATTCCATCATTTCAGATTCATTAGGGACAACTATAGTATGGGCATGTCTGCAATGTTCATCAATTCACAGTTCATCAGGATCTGCCCACAGTCGAGGGTATGTTTTTTATCGAGGGGACTTTAGGGCAGATATTATTTAACACGGAGGCTTCACATAGTTTCATTTCCACTAGTTTTGCACGTGCCACGGGGTTATTAAACACTAAAGATAACATAGTTACTAGTGTAGACTCACCGTTGGGCTATGGGTCTTTGATATTCTTTATGTTGGGTAGTAGGCATAGAGATTGGGAGATTGATTTTACTGACTGATATTCTTGTCTTAGAGATGCACGAGTATGACGCTATCATTGGGATGGATTGGCTAGTTATGTATAGGGCTATGATTGATTGTTATACCCGTAGTATTGTGTTTTCCATACTGGGTTAGGAGATGTTTTTTGTGGCGATTCCTCACTCCGAGGGAGGCTCGTCGACCCAATTATATTATATAGAGGAGAAGACCTTTAAGGGAGTGGTGATACCTCTTGATTCGATTCCGGTTGTTCGCGAGTTCGTTGAGGTATTTGAGAACATACGGGAATCACTTCCCAACAGAGAGAGAGAGTTTGTGATAGATTTGGTGTTAGGCACTCGGCCGATAGCCCGTGCACCTTATAGTATGGCTACGATAAAGATGCGATAGCTACGAGATCAGATCGGTCAATTATTGGGTCAGGATTTCATCCGTAGGAGTACCTCGCCTTGGGGTGCTCACGTGTTATTTGTGAAGAAGAGAGATGGGTCTCTATAGTTATCGGTTGACTATCGAGAGTTGAATAAGGTCATGATTATGAATAAATATTGATTTCTGTGAATCGATGACCTATTCGACCCGTTGAAGGGAGCTTCTTACTTTTCAAAGATAGACTTGAGGTAGGGGTACCATCAGTTGTGTATTAGGGAGAAGGGTGTCCCTAAGACTGCGTTTCTGATGAGGTATGGATCTTAGTTCAGGGTTATGCCATTTGAGCTAGCCAACACACCGACAGTCGTTATGGAGTTGATGAGCAGGGTGTTTAGAGAGTTCTTAGATCAGTTTATCATTCTCTTCCTCGAGGACATTATGATTTATTCTCGGACTGAGGAGGAGCATGCCGAGCATCTGAGGATAGTTTTGTAGACACTACGTGACCATGAGTTGTATGAGAAATATGAGAAGTGTGGGTTCTGGTTGAGAGAGGTTAGATATTGGGGCACATCGTTTTGCATAAGGGATATCGGTAGATCCCGAGAACGTGTCAGCGATAAGAGAGTAGGGACAGCTCATGATGTCGACTTAGATACGTAGTTTCTTAGGGCTGGCAAGATATTACATACGGTTTATTCAGGGATTCTCAAAGATAAATGGTCCATTCATAAACTTAACTCGTAGGGGGTGCCATTTATATGGAATAATGCATGTCAGTCGGATTTTGACGAGCTGAAGGACAAGTTGACTTCAGCACCAGTTTTAGCACTACACAAGTCGGGGTGGAATACCTGGTTTACACTGATGCGTCCTTACTAGGACTTCGGGGTGTACTTCAGCGGGAGGTTAAGGCGATTACTTATGCTTACCATAAGCTTAAGCCTCATGAGAGGAGTTAATCCACCCATGACTTGGAGTTAGCGGTAGTCGTGTTTTCATTGCGGATGTGGAGACATTATCTCTTGGGGGAGAGATTTTTCCTATTCACAGATCATAAGTCACTACAGTATTTATTCACGCAATGGTAGTTGAACATGCGTCAGTGAAGGTGGCTTGAATTTTTTAAAGATTATCAGTTCAAAATCCATTACCACCTAGGGAAGGCAAACGTGGTAGAAGACGCATCAAGAAGTAGGCCAGCAGGCGAGGTGGCCAAGGTATGGAAGGTAAAATGGAAAGAACTCGAACATCAGGGCACAGTTGACTGCTCATTCATGTCAGTGATGACGGTTACACCCGAGATAGTTACCAGGGTGATACAGGCTTAGGTAGAGGATTCCTTCTGTCAAGATTGAATTATCCAACTTCTAGCCGAGGGAGAGGAGTCCTTCTCCATGAGCTCAGATGGGGGTTTATGATTTAATGGTAGACTAGTAGTTCTAGAGGGGGATGAGTTATGACATATAGTGATGGTAGAGTCGCACGGTTCAAGGTTTGCGGTACACCTCGAAGGGGATAAGATGTACCAGGATATGAGGTGATAGTATTGGTGGAGTGGAATGAAGAAGGACATCGCTGAATTTGTTTTGAAGTGCGCCACTTGTCAGCTAGTGAAGATAGACCATCAAAAACTGGGAGGAATACTACAGTCATTAGAGATCCCTATGTGGAAAATGGGAGAGCATCTACATGGATTTCATTACAGGACTGCCTACATCACAGAGGGTTCATGATTCCATATAGGTGATTGTGGATTAATTGACCAAGTTAGCTCATTTTTTGCCCATTTGGACTGACTATACTACGAGGCAGTATGCTGAGATCTTCATTTTTGAGATCATGAGACTCCACGGGGTGACCCTTGATATTGTGTCTGACCGAGACAAGATTTTTGTGTCCAGATTTTGGGAGAATTTACAGCATTCCATGGGTATGAAGTTATGATTGAGTTCGGCCTATCACCCACAGACAAAGGAAGACAGAGCGAATGAATCAAATATTGGAGGATATGTTACGAATGTGTATCTTTAATTTTGTAGGGGGGTGGGAGTAGTAACTTCCACTGGTGGAGTTTGCTTATAATAACTCCTACCAATTTACTATTGGCATGGCTCCGTTTGAGGCGTTATATGGTAGACCTTTCCGTTACCCAGCATGTTGTCTTGAGGTGTGGAATAACAAGTTACTTGGGCTGGAGGTGATTCACGACAGGTCGAGTTGATTTGGAGCCGTATTCGGGTTTCTCGGGATAGACAAAAGTGTTATGCCAATACCAAGAGATTCTTCAGGGAGTTCAGTGTGGGGGATCAGGTGTTGTTGCGAGTATCTCCTATGAAGGGGATAATGTGGTTTGGGGAAAAGGGAAGTTGACTCCGAGATATGTTGGGCCATTTCCTATTATTGAGCGGATTAGTCCTGTAGCTTACAGACTTGGGTTACCAGAACACCTGCATAGGATTCATGATGTGTTATATATTTCTTCACTGAGGAGATATCTTTGGGATGACTTGGCCCACACCTATATTGCTTTAGAGGAGATTGAACTACTGCCCGATAGTTCCTATGAGGAGGGGCCCGTTGCTATCCTAGACCGTAGTGAGAGGAAACTGAGGTCAAAGATAGTGTCGTTAGTACGAGTTCAATGGCAGCATCATAATGTGGAGGAGTCTACCTGGGGGTGTGAGGATGATATGCAGGACAAATATCTAGACTTATTCCTACCAAGTATACATTTATTATGTTCTTTTCCGAATTCGGGACAAAATTCCGTTATTAGGGGGGAAGTATGTAATACTCTGTATTTTTTAGGGCTTTTATTTTAATTATAGAATTAGGATTAATTAATTTAAATGGAGAAAATTTGTTTATGATTAATTCGAATTTAAATGTAACAATTACTAGCATGACGAGAGTTAGTATGTATTGGTGATAATTATGTTGAATATTACTTAGAGAGTAAAGTAATATATCATTACAAAAATATTATTATGATTGAGAGTGAAAATTTGTTGGGATGCGCGTGTGAGTCATGTCGGTATTACTTTATTGGGTTAAAAAGATAATTTATTTTTAAATAACTCGTATGATCATTTCAAGTGCGCCGATGAATTCGAAAGGGTTGATATAGTCAGAAAACTCTAGTCGAGTGTTTTATTTGGATTTTAAGGCAATTTAGGCCAAACTGACACCCTAGAGAAGTATTTTGGTCTTTTGAGATTTTGGGAAATTAAAATGGACAAAAATGGATAATTAAAAGGGAAGTGTACATGGATAATAGGTTATCTGTCAGATTCCAAACCTAAGTGTGAGAGATAGAGAGAGAACCAAAGAGGGAGAAGAAGAACTCCATAGGTGTCCATGGATAAAGACTCAAGCTGTCACACCAAAAATCACACCAACACGTAGATCATGAAGATATGACCATCCCTATACCAGTTTTAATCAGTGAATCAAAAGTTAACAAAAAGTAAGTGTTTATCTTGGTTGATTTTTAGAGCATATATGATTCATGTTAATTTAGTTGATGGTTTAATCATAATAAGATGAAATTTGGACCGAAATTGAGAATTTATTCATGATTTTGGTATAGGAGTTGCTTGTAGACGAATAATTATATATGGGGGATTAAAAATATGAATTTTATCTATTGAAACCACAAAATCATGTCTGAGTTTAGTTGGCCATTAATGGTGATTATATGAAATTAGGGCTTTTGAAGATTTGAGAAATTAATCGAAATTCATGTTGAAATTTTAAGGATTTGATGTTAAAATGGATGGAAAAGTGTTATAATACTAGGGGATATGGTTTAGAGTTGTTGGATTTGAATTAGGATGAATTTTAAGGGATTTTGTTGTTGAAAGAATTGGGAAAACGAAATTTTTGGAAGTCATGGACGAACTTAAAATTCTCGTTCGAAGACTTGCACAGGTCGTTCCAACAACCTCGTTCGAACGAGAATTCCAATGATATTACTAACAAGATTTAGTTTATAGTTCATTGAAGTGAGGTCAACCTCGTTCTAAGGACCTCATTCGAATGACAATGCCCAGCTTTAAACGAGATGTCAGAAACTTTAATTTTTACCCGGACGAGATGTTGAAATTTTAAGGATTTGATGTTAAAAATGGATGGAAAAGTGTTATAATACTAGGGGATATGGTTTAGAGTTGTTGGATTAGAATTAGGATGAATTTTAAGGGATTTTATTGTTGAAAGAATTGGGAAAACGAAATTTTTGGAAGTCAGGGGCGAACTCAAAATTCTCGTTCGAAGACTTGCACAGGTCGTTCCAACAACCTCGTTCGAATGAGAAATCCAACGATATTGCTAACAAGATTTGGTTTATAGTTCATTGAAGTGAGGTCAACCTCATTCGAAGGACCTTGTTTGAATGACAATACCCAGCTTCAAACGAGATGTCAGAAACTTTAATTTTTACCGGACGAGTTGAAATCCTTCTAAGCTAATTAAAGTGAGAGAAATGACCTACTCTAACATTGAGTTACTTAAATTCCTAGTCTAGTAGTGAGATGAGTGTGTGATTACTCAGGGAATATGTTGGAATAAGATAGCCTTAAGGAGTATATACGATAGAGAGATAAATCGTACGATTAGTGTATTGTGAGTAGTAGGGATGGTAATACTACTAATAAATTCAGGGATTTGGGATGCGTAAATACCTAATGAATATAATAAGTTGTGTGTATACTTATTGATTGAACTATTATGTGTATAACATACATACGCTGCTTGATATCGGCTGGAGGTTGCGCGTTGTGGACGATCATGCCTGCAGGAGCCTTCGAGTGGGATATTGATTCGTACCGCTAGAGCATAGAACCTAGGTATGGGCTATCTGTGAGAACGATAGTGATGACGGTCGAATGGGTGCGTAGGTATGTGCATATCCCATTGACTTGGAACTTGTGACACCCTGACTAATTAAATACCGGTTAGATACTCCTTTATTAAATTAATACAAAATGCCAAGTTGGTTCAGTTAATAGCATCACTGTCGAAAACATTTTAATAATTACAAACCACCTAGTATTTAAAAAGTGAGTTGCCAAATTTTAAGTTAACTCTGATTATCATGCAATAAGTGAAATGTAAAGGATAACATAACTATTCACAATAAAGTCCAATTATAATAATCATCAAATAATAATAAGTCTGGAGGAAATACTCCTCACATCAATCCAAATATGGAACTGAAATAAGAACAATAGCATGTATCCTGAATTAATTACAAACCAAAGTCTGAATAACTGAAATGTAAAGTGTCTCTAAAAGAACTGGGCGACATGCCCTACAAATGATGAAACTGAATATGGAATCAAGACAAGAAAAGGAGGCGTCTACTGTCAAGGCCCTGTAACTTCCACAACAGCCACAGCTCGTCACCTGATTAGAATTCCTATGTAGGGTGTCCTTGTGGCTGGGCACCTAAAATGGCTTTTACAAAAAGATTGATTTGAAAGCAAACGGGTCAGCGCCCGAATGTGGAGAGTATTTTAAAAACAGAAAGTGCTTTAATAACATTAAAACAATGAATGCAAAATACATGTTAGGACGTGCTCTCACATGAAATACTCACCTCTCGACTAATTGTGCACTCCTAACGTACCGTACCCATTCAAGTGATTCTCATATCTAACTAAACCGACATAAGTTCTAACCTTTCTACTCGATTCACAATATGAATTCCCAATGTTATCACTTAAATAGATAGCTTTACTTAGACTCAGATTCTCAATTATTAGCATTACCATTTACTGGAGGTTATCTCCTTATTTATCTTCTCAAGGAGTTACTATAAATTATTCTCATAATTAAACATGACAAGTCTGTTCATTTAACCGTATATCATTCACATCATGAATATACAATACAAGCACCCCAAGGCTAAGCTTCAGTGCACACATACACTGCTATCCATCCCGGTACATCACGTACATAAGGATTACAAATTCCGAATCTCTCAGGAATTGTTAGAATAAGCACAACACACAAAAATAGAGGCGAACATAATTCAACATATCCATGAGTCACGTACATACCTATGCTCCATAGTCAGCTGACTTATTAACTAACAAATAAGTCATTCTAGCATTATGTTCTTAAGTTACCAATATAACTCCGGGCACACAAGGATTAGATGGCCCTAAGCGAATGTAAACCTCCCGTGATAGCAAGTATGGTAGGTATGTCATATACAGAAAACCATATACATATACTAAGCATGCACACATCTTAGTAATTACCATAATTTATTAGTGGTATACTTCTCATTCTTATACCAATACACGTGCCCCCGATTTATATATACACATTTTCCATTATCTTCACGTCGTGAATAGTTATTCGCGTCCTAACCCACAATTACCATTTGGTTCAAATCATTCTTCTGTATTTTACTCCCCAATATATCCCGAACATCCCAACTATATTAATTAGTCATCAAGGTAATGTTATTTCTTCAATTAAATAAGGTTACAGGACACTAGAAATCAAACCAGGCCAAAGAGGCCAAACTGTCAACTCGTTAGAAGTCTCGTTCGAACGAGGCTTGTTCGAACGAGAGTTCGTTCGAACGAAGTGGGCATCTAACGAGATCTCATTTGAACGAAAGGCATCAAACGAACATCCCACTCGTTAGAAGGCAAACTATCACCTCGTTCGAATGAGCTCGTTCGAATGAGCTTGTTCGAACGACATGGGCAGGTCTTCTAATGAGATGCCAGTTTCGAGCCCAGAATTTTCCTATCTCGTTTTTCTCTATTTTCTTCACCTCTAATCCCATATAAAAATCGTCCCAACAGTATTTTAAGGTTTCTAATCCACACTAAACATTCGTAGGTTATAACTTAACATTTATATAGGGCCAAATCTTCCTAATCATCATCTAATTGTCATAACTCCCCAATCTTTCCCAAACCTTACGAACATGAACCCTAGAAATTTAAAGTCTTCAACTTCCATAAATAAATCCGTTTTTATAACATAAAAAGTAGTAATTCTTTTTGTCCAATCACCCAAATAACAAATCTACATGCAAACCTATATCAAATCTGAATTTATAACTCCAATCTCATGGGTTTTTTTATAAATCTTCCAGTACAATGCGATAATATAATTTTCTAATCATGGAAGAAACATTCGCTTGAAATTAACGTAACTAAGCCACTTGCCTTAGATAGTTCTCTGAATTTGTTGTTGGTGAATGGGTTGATTATCCCCTTTCTCTATGGATTTCCTCCCAAGGTTGAAGATGGTGGTTTTCTCTTTGGGAACCTCTTCTAACTTCTCTCCCACTTCTTCCTATAACTCCCGTAGCCCTTTTGTTGGTTAAGTGCTGGTAATGGCTTAGTGGGTTACAAAATAACCTAATATTAAACTCCCAAAATTCGTTGGTTAATTATCCTAAAATTTCAAAATTACCAAAATACCCTTTTAAGTTGCCGGTATGTCCCAATAATGCCCCGGGACCCAAACTAAACCACCGGCTAGTGTTTTCTGACTATTTCGACCCTTACGGACACGTTGGCGCACTTAAATGACCATATGGTTGATAAAAATAAAATTCGCTTTTTAATTAAAATAATTATATTCCTGGCGCGACTGTCACGCGCGTCCCAACAAAATTTCCCAAATTGCTGTATTTCAATCTCGCGACAATTTCAATAGTTTCAATATTCATATAACATCATATGTATACAAATTATAATCAAATACCAACTCACATCTCGTTAGTATTTTATCCGGATTAATTCTCAATTAATTTCCATTTAATTTAATTAATCCCACAAATATATATCAATAAAAGTACGGGGTATTACATACTTCCCCCCTAATAACAGAATTTTGTCCCGAAATTCGGAACTAGAAAGTACGTGGTAAAAATAACTCTGGATAACGTTCGTGCATCTCATCCTCGCGCTCCCATGTTGACTCCTCGACATTATGATACCGCCACTGAACACGTACTAACGGAACTATCTTTGACCGCAGTTTCTGCTCACTTCGGTCCAAAATAGCAATCGGCCCCTCCTCGTAGGAGCTATCGGGCTGGAGATCGATGTCCTCCAAAGCAATGTGAGAATGAGCCAAATCATCTCTAAGATATTTCCTTAGCGAGGAAATATGAAACACATCATGAATCCTGTGTAAATGTTCCAGTAACCCAAGTCTATACGCAACAGACCCAATCCGCTCGATGATAGGAAATGGTCCCACGTATCTCGGTGCCAACTTCCCCTTCTTACCAAATCGCATAATCCCCTTCATAGGAGATACTCTGAGTAAAACCTGGTCCCCCACTTGGAACTCCCTGAAGAATCTCTTCGCATCAGCGTAGCTCTTCTGCCGATCCTGAGCTACCCGAATGCGACTCCGTATCAATTCTATCCTCACCGGAGTATCCTGAATCACTTCCAGCCCAAGTAGTTTGTTGTCCCCCACTTCCAACCAACATGCTGGGGAACGACAAGGTCTACCGTACAACGCCTCAAATGGAGCCATGCCAATGGTGAGCTGGTAGGAGTTTTTGTAAGCAAACTCCACCAGTGGAATATACTGCTCCCATCCACCCCCAAAATCAATGATGCACATACGCAACATGTCCTCCAACATCTAGTTTTTACGCTCGGTTTCCCATCGGTCTGCGGGTGATATGCCGTACTCAACCGTAAATCCGTGCCCATGGCCTCCTGAAAACTTTCCCAAAACCGTGAAACAAATATCTTGTCTTGGTCAGACATGATATTTAGGGGTACACCGTGAAGTCTCACTATTTCTGCAATAAAAAGCTGGGCATACTGTCCCGTAGTGTAGTCTGTCCTTACGGGTAGAAAATGAGCAACTTTGGTCAACCTGTCCATAATCACCCAAATGGAGTCGTGACCCCTCTGTGACGTAGGTAACCCCCTGATAAAGTTCATGGAGATGCTCTCCCACATCCACATCGGTACCTCTAATGGCTGTAGAAGTCCTGCCGGTCTCTGATGGTCCACTTTTACCAGCTGACAAGTGGCGCATTTAGAAACAAACACGGCAATATCTCTCTTTATTCCGCTCCACCAATACTCACGTCTCATATCTTGGTACATTTTGTCCCCACTGGGATGTACCGCGAATCGTGAGCCGTGCGACTCTGCCATCACTTCGTGTCGCAATTCCTCCCCTTTCGGAACTACCAGTCTCCCATTGAAGCGTAATCCCCCGTCTGAGCTAATGGTATAGAACTCGGCTCCCTCTTCTAGTAATCGAACTATCTGCTCCTGACAGAACGAGTCATCTGCTTGTGCCTTTACCACTCTCGTGATAATCTGTGGTGTAATATTTATCACTGACATGAATGATCGGGCCACTGCATCCTGGTGTCCTAACTCCTTCCACTTTGCCTTCCACATCCCTGCCACTTCATCTACCGGCCTACGACTCAACGCGTCTACTACCACATTAGCCTTCCCCGGGTGATATTGAATATCAAACTGATAGTCCTTCAAAAACTCAAGCCACCTCCGTTGCCGCATATTCAACTCCTTCTGCGTGAACAAGTACTGTAGGGACTTGTGGTCCGTGAACAATCGAAACTTCTCCCCCAAAAGGTAATGTCTCCAAATCCGAAGGGCAAATACCACTGCCGCTAACTCCAAGTCATGAGTGGGGTAATTCTTCTCGTGAGACTTAAGCTTACGGGAAGCATAAGCTATGGCCTGACTCTCCTGCTGCAATACACCTACAAGTCCTTGTAAGGATGCGTCGGTGTAAACTAGATACTCAACTCCCGGTCTCGGCAATGCTAACACAGGTGCTGAGGTCAACTTGTCCTTCAACTCATCGAATGCCAACTGACAGGCATCACTCTAGATGAATGGCACACCCTTACGAGTCAGATGTGTCATGGGACCCGCTATCTTGGAGAAACCCCGAATAAACCTCATGTAGTATCCTGCTAAGCCCAAGAAACTACGGATCTCAGTCGGTGTTATGGGCTGTCCCCACTCCCTTACCACGGATACCTTCCCTAGATCAACAGATATTCCCCGGTAGGAAATAATACTCCCCAAAAACTGAACCTCCTTCAGCCAAAACCCACCCTTCTCATACTTTGCATACAGCTCGTTCTGACGTAGCGTCTGCAAAACCTGCCTCAAATGCTCGGCGTGCTCCTCCTCTGTCTGGGAGTAGACCAGAATGTCATCAATGAAGACAATGACGAACTGATCTAGGAACTCTCTGAACACCCTATTCATTAAGTCCATAAACACGGCTGGAGAATTGGTCAAACCAAAAGGCATAACCCGAAACTCGTAGGAACCATATCTCGTTAAGAAAGCAGTCTTTGAGACGTCCTCTTCCCTGATATGCAACTGATGGTATCCCGATCGCAAATCAATCTTTGAGAAGAAAGAAGATCCTCTCAACTGGTCGAATAAGTCATCGATTCGGGGCAACGGATACTTATTCCGTATCGTGACCTTATTCAACTCCCGGTAATCCACACACAAACTCAACGATCCATCCCTCTTCTTCACGAATAACACAGGGGCACCCCACGGCAAAGTACTCCTCTGTATAAACCCCTGACCCAACAACTATTCAATCTGATCCCGTAACTCTCTCATCTCAGCTGGAGCCATACGGTAAGGTGCGCGGGCAATATGCCGAGTGCCCGGCATCAAATCGATCACAAAATCTATCTCTCTACTCGGAGGTAATCCATGTATATCCTGAAATACATCGGTAAACTCTCGAATAATCAGAATCGAATCAAGTGGTATCACCACTTCCTTAGAGGTCTCCTCCTCTATATAGTACAAGTGAGTGGACAATCCTCCCTCAGGACGAGGCATCGCCACCAAAAACATCTCCTGCCCGGGAATGGCAAAGATAATACTCCTACTAAAACATTCAATTATGGCTCGGTACGTAACTAGCCAATCCATACCAATAATGGCATCATACTCGGTCATCTCTAACACTAACATATCCGCGGGTAAAAAATAAACTTCCCGATATCTATACCCACACCTCTACAAATAAGGGAAATCACGGAACCCCTACTCAACGTTGAATATACACAAGTAACTGTACTCTCGGCGGTGTCTAACAACCCAATGGTGCATGCAAATCTCATGGAAATGAAACAATGTGTGGCCCCCGTGTCAAACAAAATACGCCCCATAGTCCCCTGAATAGAGAACATACCCTCAATGGCTGGTGGATCCTATGGGGCTGCGGCATGATGGAGCTGATATACTCTCCCATACTGCAGCTGTCCTTGCTGAACTGGAACCGCTGGAATGGGTGGTAATGCTGCCATCTGTGGTGGTGCTGGGAGGACGGCGGGAAACATAGGCCTCTGCGGCTCCTGTCGAGCACCCTGCTGCTGCTGCTGCGGGGCCCTGCCCTTATCAGGACAATCCTGACATTTGTGGCCAATCTTACCACAAATGAAACACTTCCCCTGGAAGTTTTCCCCTCGCTGCCCCTGCTGCCCTCGGCCCTGGTGGCCGTATCCATTCCTCCCCTAGCCCTGCTGGCCCTGCTAATACTACTGTTGGCCGTTCTGACCCTGCTGGCCCTGATGGCTGTTCGGATCCTGATGGCCCTGCCTAAAACCTCCCTGTCCATGCCTGAAATTCCCCGATCTGAACCTCTTATGATCCCCCTGCTGGGAACCCTGGCCACCCTGCCTCTGCCCCTGAGTAGATTGTGCCCCACTGGCACTATTTCCCCCAATCCTGCCCTGATGGCTGGACTCTCCTGATCTCTTGCTCTCAGACATGTGAAAGCGGTGATCCTGGCAGTGTAGTAAAGCAGCGTTAACCATGTTAGAATAAGTGGACAACGAGAGGTTCCCCAACAAATGCTGACGGATCCTCCATGTCAATCCATCGGTGAACTTCTGAATCTTCTTCTCTTCCGTCGGTATCTCATCCGGAACAATATTCAGCAAATTGGTGAATTCGGCCTCATACTCGACCACAGTCTTTCCCTCCTGTCTAAGGTTCATCAACTTCCTCCTCCTTTCCGTGTGAATAGCTGACAGAAAATATTTGCGGTCGAACCGCACCCAAAACTCCTGTATAGTGATAGTATCTCTCTCCTCTGCGGTGGTAATAGACTCCCACCACTGCAATGAAGATCCCACTAGCTTGAAAGTAGCTAGTATCTGCCTCTGAACATCGGTGCACTCATACATCCTCAAGTGCCTCTGAATATCTTTCCTCCACTGACTTGAAACCACAACATCGGAGCTACCTGCGAACTCTGGTGGGTGTGCTTTCTGAAAAGCATCTCGAACACGTTCCCAAGCAGACGAGAATGCATGTGCCTGAACTGGTGCGGCTACTGGCGCCTGGGGTGGTGCCTTCTGTACAACGGCGAGAGTGGCATGTACCGCTTGGGCTACAATGGCTGCAACCTCAACGGCATTCATGGTGCCCTGTACTGGATCTGGTTGGGGCTCGGGCTGTGCATCACTAGGAACTCGCTGCGCACGTCGTGGACGCATCTGAAATGAGAGTAAAGGCTATAAGTTCGCAGTTATAAACTTAAAATAGCTGAAGAGCGAAGCATACATAAAGGAATACAACAGTCCTAAAATATAGGGCTCTACATCAAAGAAAGCTCAGCGAAAACATAACAAGCCGTACAGATCCTAAAGGACACTAGAACCTGATGCTCTGATACCACCTATCACACCCCGACTAATTAAATACCGAGTAGCTACTCCTTTATTAAATTAATACAAAATGCCAAGTTGGTTCAGTTGATAGCATCACTGTCGAAAACATTTTAATAATTACTAACCACCTAGTATTTAAAAAGTGAGTTGCCAAATTTTAAGTTAACTCTGATTATCATGCAATAAGTGAAATGCAAAGGATAACATAACCATTCACAATAAAGTCCAACTGTAGTAATCATCAAATAATAATAAGTCTGGAGGAAATACTCCTCACAACAATCCAAATACGGAACTGAAATAAGAACAATAGCATGTATCCTGAATTAATTACAAACCAAAGCCTGAATAACTGAAATGTAAAGTGTCTCTAAAAGAAATGGGCGACATGCCCTACAAATGATGAAACTGAATATGGAATCAAGACAAGAAAATGAGGCGTCTACTGTCAAGGCCCTGTAACTTCCACAACAGCTACAGCTCGTCACCTGATTATAATTCCTATGCATGGTGTCCTTGTGGCTGGGAACCTAAAATGGTTTTTACAAAAAGGTAGATTTGAAAGCAAACGGGTCAGCGCCCGAATGTGGAGAGTATTTTAAAAACAGCAAGTGCTTTAATAACATTAAAATAATGAATGCAAAATACATGTTAGGACGTACTCTCACATGAAATACTCACCTCTCGACTAATTGTGCACTCCTAACGTACCGTACCCATTCAAGTGATTCTCATATCTAACTAAACCGAAATAAGTTCTAACCTTTCTACTCGATTCACAATATGAATTCCCAATGTTATCACTTAAATAGATAGCTTTACTTAGACTCAGATTCTCAATTATTAGCATTACCATTTACTGGAGGTTATCTCCTTATTTATCTTCTCAAGGAGTTACTATAAATTGTTCTCATAATTAAACATGACAAGTCTGTTCATTTAACCATATATCATTCACATCATAAATATACAATACAAGCACCCCGAGGCTAAGCTGCGGTGCACACATACTCTGCTATCCATCCCGGTACATCACGTACATAAGGATTACAAATTCCGAATCTCTCAGGAATTGTTAGAATAAGCACAACACACAAAAATGGAGGCAAACATAATTCAACATATCCATGGGTCACGTACATACCTACGCTCCATAGTCAGCTGACTTATTAACTCACAAATAAGTCATTCTATCATTATGTTCTTAAGGTGCCAATCTAACTCCGGGCACACAAGGATTAGATGGCCCTAAGCGAACGTAAACCTCCCGTGATAGCAAGTATGGTAGGTATGTCATACACATAAAATCATATACATATACTAAGCATGCACACATATTAGTAATTACCATAATTTATTAGTGGTATACTTCTCATTCTTATACCAATACACGTGCCCCCGGTTTATATATACACATTTTCCATTATCCTCACGCCGTGATTAGTTATTCGCGTCCTAACCCACAATTACCATTTGGTTCAAATCATTCTTCTATATTTTACTTCCTAATATATTCCGAACATCCCAGCTATATCAATTAGTCATCAAGGTAATGTTATTTCTACAATTAAACAAGGTTAGGGGACACTAGAAATCAAACAGGGCCAAAAAGGCCAAACTGTCAACTCGTTAGAAGTCTCGTTCGAACGAGGCTTGTTCGAACGAGAGTTCGTTCGAACGAAGTGGGCATCTAACGAGATCTCATTTGAACGAAAGGCATCAAATCAACATCCCACTCGTTAGAAGGCAAACTGTCACCTCGTTCGAATGAGCTCGTTCGAATGAGCTTGTTCGAACGACATGGGCAGGTCTTCTAATGAGATGCCAGTTTCGAGCCCAGAATTTTCCTATCTCGTTTTTCTCTATTTTCTTCACCTCTAATCCCATATAAAAATCGTCCCAGCAGTATTTTAAGGTTTCTAATCCACACTAAACATTCGTAGGTCATAACTTAACATTTATATAGGGCCAAATCTTCCTAATCATCATCTAATTATCATAACTCCCCAATCTTTCCCAAACCTTATGAACATGAACCCTAGAAATTTAAAGTCTTCAACTTCCATAAATAAATCCGTTTTTGTAACATAAAAAGTAGTAATTCTTTTAGTCCAATCACCCAACTAACAAATCTACATGCAAACCTATATCAAATCTGGATTTATAACTCCAATCTCATGGGTTTTTTTATAAATCTTCCAATACAATGCGATAATATAATTTTCTAATCATGGAAGAAACATTCGCTTGAAATTAATGTAATTAAATCACTTTCCTTAGATAGTTCTCTGAATTTGGTGTTGGTGAATGGGTTGATTCTCCCCTTTCTCTATGGATTTCCTCCCAAGGTTGAAGATGGTAGTTTTCTCTTTGGGAACCTCTTCTAACTTCTCTCCCACTTCTTCCTATAACTCCCGTAGCCCTTTTGTTGGTTAAGTGCTGGTAATGGCTTAGTGGGTTACAAAATAACCTAATATTAAACTCCCAAAATTCGTTGGTTAATTATCCTAAAATTTCAAAATTACCAAAATACCCTTTTAAGTTGCCGGTATGTCCCAATAATGCCCCGTGACCCAAACTAAACCCCCGGCTAGTGTTTTCTGACTATTTTGACCCTTCCGGACACGTTGGCGCACTCAAAATGACCATATGGTTGATAAAAATAAAATTCGCTTTTTAATTAAAATAATTATATTCCTGACGCGACTGTCACGCGCGTGCCAACAAAATTTCTCAAATTGCCGTATTTCAATCTCGCGACAATTTCAATAGTTTCAATATTCATATAACATCATATGTATACACATTATAATCAAATACCAACTCACATCTCTTTCGTATTTTATCCGTATTAATTCTCAATTAATTCCCATTTAATTTAATTAATCCCACAAATATATATCAATAAAAGTACGGGGTATTACAGAACTATGTTCACCTCCAATATATGTGTTTATTTTTATGGTTCGCGAGAGATTGAACCTATAGTCCTTTATAAAATGAGTGATGCACTAGGACATGATAGCAGAGTATGCCTAGAACCAAGGGGGGCCTAACCCAAGGGTGAAATATTAGTATATGTAAATATAGAGAGATAAATATATGTATACCTATTGTTTATTATACTATGTATGTTTAGTAGTTTTGGAAATAACAATAGTTATTATATTAACTTATTGAGAAAAAGAAAGTTGTGAGAATAAGGGTTGTATATTTATATAGTTTTCTTTAACATATGTTAACGCGACATATGGTTCATCACTTGAGAACCTTGGCACAATTCTGTTAATCATCAGTCTAGTTAGGCGGGGTAGCATAACTAGGATGCATTGGTACATGTGTTAGGTGTGCACATTAGTTGAGAGGTGAGTATCTCAAATGAGAATACGATGATCTAACATGAATAATATATGTGTTATTGATTCATTTAAGCCCTTGGTGACTTTTAAACTATTTTACAACTCGGGCTTTGACCCGCTTTATACAAATATCTTCTCTTTGTCAAATTATTTTAGGTGCCCAGCCACAGGGACACCAAGCATAGGAGTTCCATTCATTCGACGAGATGTAGCTATTGTGAAAGTTATAGGACCTTGGCAGTAGGAGCCTCTATGTCCATCATTTATTCCTTTTCTAGTTATCATTTCAGTTAGGGCATGTTTCCCCCTTTTCTATTCAGATATTCATAGATTTTGGATTTAGTTATTTACTTCTTTCAGTTGTTGGTTTATTTATGTTGGATTATGGAATTTGGTACTTAGATTATAAGTGTTTACTCTAGTTACATTTATTATTGGAAGTATTTCCCTATCATATGAAGTTGGTGTGAATGGTGAATGTTTAATTATTCGTTAACCTAGTTTTATATTAATTAAAAGATAAAATTTCGACATCACCGTTTTTAAATATTAGGTGGTTAGTATTTAATAATAAAGTTTTCGATGGTGATGCATAATCTGAACCCACTGGATATTCTGATTTAATTTAATAAAGGATTAATCACCCGGTATTTAATTAGGTGGGTGTCACAATGGATTACAATGAAAATACAAGCAGTGACATACGAAATACCCGCAGGCATCGATTTTGATGTCGTCGGCTAGAGTTCATGTAAGAGCTCTAGAAGGTTAACAATGGAAAATCTTCGTCCTGTCCACTAGTGTACTCCAGATAAGTAGTATAATCTTTCTTGGGGTTTATAGGATTCACATAAAGCATTGGGAATTATTTGTGAATCAAAAAGGTATGAAAACCTTAAAATATGAAGTCTGGAAAGAGGTACTATTTTGTAGAAATGCGGGTATGCAGACTTAGAAAAAATGTGAAGCATGAACCCTATTTTATTAAGCAGGTTGAGGCGGTGGTCATTCGAGCGACATACGATGTCGTTTGAACGAGCTGGCATCTTGTTCGAACCACATATGATGTTGTTCGAACCACATCGGTGACGTGCCTCAAAATACCTCCTTAAAAAGATCTTGCGTTTTTATCATCTTCCAGACTTAAAAAAAATTATTTAAAAAATATTCCCCACTATATTGAAAATAATTAAAAACTCCAATTGAAATTATTTTACCATAAGTACGTGGAGTAGTGGGAACAGTTCAAGTGTACATTTCTTAACCCATGATGGATGTACGAAGATGATGGATGCATGAATTCGGATCAAGTTCGTTGAGACGTGCCAAATGTAGCGGCATGAGACATACTTATTGAGATCTAGGACACTTGAAAAATTCCTAGATTCTACTCTGGACATATATAAATCATGTCCTTACTTTAGTGATGCATTTTGTTTTGACAAATGACCCCACTGCATTAACAGACTTGACGGACTACATCTATCTTCCATACTTAGAACCGTTCATGTTGTTCTTTATGGATGATATTTTAGTCTACTCGACTTTGGATGTGGGCAATGAGGAGAACCTTTGCACGATGCTGTGAGTGCTCAAGGAGAACCAGCTGTTCTCCAAGTTTAGCAAGTGTGAATTTTGGATGAACGACGTCAAGTTCCTTGACCATGTAATTTTCAGTGAGGTCATTCTTATTGATCGATCCAAAGTCGAGGATGTTTTGAGTTGGGATAGACCGAGGATAGTTACATAGGTGCACTATTTTTTTGGATTGGCCAGTTTCCAGAGATGATTTGTCCAATACAGCTCGAGGGTTCCACTGCCTCTCTCTTTGTTGACGCGAAAGTATATTTTCTTTGAGTGGCAAGAGGATTGTGAGTCTACCTTTTAAGAGTTGAAGGTTAAACTGACTTCGATTCCCCTTATTATCCTTTTAAAGTGAGGAAAGGGCTATATAGTGTTTATGATGCTTTTGGGTTAGTCATTCCCTTGATACTAATGCAAAACGGTCAGGTGGTCACTTATGCATCATGTCAGTTAAAGGTGCATGAGAGTGTGGGTACCTCATCCATTTATCTTGGCCCAGAGAAGTAGACAGACTAGGCCCTATCAAGAATATGGAGAGCCCAGCCCAAACTCCAGGGTCTAATAGATGGTTAAGTCAGCAGCGACCCATTCAACCCTAAAATATCTCGGGAGGTATTCTAGGGATTATGAGCCAACATGGAGGTGCCTAACACCCCCACTCTCTGAAGTTTACATGTATATATTGTACCCCTGGCCCGCGGCAAAGGGTATGTAGTCATAAACACTCCCCTGGAGAAAAGAGAAATACAAACAGAGAGCACCACCGTGGATGTAGGCAATTTATCGAACCACCTATATCTTGTGTCGTCTATGATTGTGACCATTATCACTTATGTTCTTTATTTTTTCTGGTGATTGCATTTACTTATAATTTGTGCTGAGATTTATCGTCACCACAATTGGCGTCGTCTATGGAAAGAGATTGTTCTTCCTTTAAGAAAGCCTTCACCAATAAGAACCCAGAATGTCTGGTCACAACAGCAATTCCCCTCAAGCAGGGGATATTCAAGAACAACCTATCCATCATAGGGCTAGATCTGAAGTTCGATGCTCAAACCCAAGGTCTCGCCCAAAACGACGGGCTTCAAAAGAAAGCCAGGGCCCAGCTAGGTTCACCCAAATCTCTAGGATGATCGACGCCTATGAGGCCAGGCTCTAAGAGAATAAGGAGGCCACTCATAAGCAGGAAGTTGAGAACACTCGCCTTAAAAGGAAACTGGAGAAGATGGAGAGATAACTCCATAACAACATAATGCTACGTCATTATCAGACTCCTAGCCCTCAGACGAGAAGCTCTCGCAGTCGAGGAAGGAGTCCAAGACATGGATCTCAAAGAATTGAGGGACACAGGTCAGATAATGATTGGTTCGAGCAACAACAATCAGTTCGCAGTTATAGGAGCCCATGTCGAAGGAACGATGATATACGAAATTTGGTCTAGAGAGAGATGGACCAACACCCAGCACATCGGGGGTGCCAGCTCGATAAGAGAGCTAGCCAGTCGAGCTCTCAGGACCCAAATGAAATCCCCTTTTTTGAGGGAAATAGAGGAAAAGGAAGCCCCCAAGAAATTTTCCATGCCTAGGTTCAAGATTTATGATGGGAAAATCGATCCCATCGACTATGTCAGACAGTACAGGCAGGTCATAGCCCTTTGGAGCCACAAGGACGCACTAATGTGCTGAATTTTCTCATCGAGATTACACGATGTGGCCTAAAAGTTGTTTGAGAAACTCCTCCATAAATCCAAAGTCTAAGATATAACCCATCTCAGTGCAGGAGAAAATGGTCGCGCCAAGGTTGCCAGTAAAAGGAGCGACAAGAATGAGGGTGAAAGGTGGAAAGAATGTCCCTAAGAATGGGAGAAAGAGTGATGCCTCGAAGGCATTCCAAACAGTAAATACAGTTTTTAGAGAACCGATCTGCAAGATTCTTGCAAAGATTAAGGAAGAATCGTTCATTATGTGTCCCAAGAAAATGGGTGGAGACCCTTCTAAGAGGAATAACGCACTGAGATGTGCTTTCCACAAGGAGGGAGGGCACAAAAATGAAAAGGCTCTCAAGTCTCACCTTGAGGAGCTAGCCCAAGCTGGACACTTAAGCGAATTCGTGGAAAAAAGGCAGAGAAGGTAGCTACTAATGGAGATCAGAGGCCGGATAACGTGATCGAGGAGGACATCGGCCATGAGTTCACTGTAATTCATGGGGCGTTCGACCTCAAACAGATTTTGGGAAATATGGCTCGAATGGAAGTGAAAAAGTTTATGATATTAATGCAAGCTTTCCAGATCGATCCAGCCAAAATGCAAGCTGGGAAGCGTCGGCGAGTAGAAGATGTTGACTACAGTAAGCATATTGTGTTCGCAGATGAGGACCTAGTGGGAGTAAGAACCCCACATCATGACGCGCTGATCATTACACTCTGGATAGCTAACTATGACATCGACAGGTTGCTCATCGATCAAGGTAGCTCATCCGAAGTAATGTATCTCGACCTATTCAGGAAATTTAAACTAAGTGTCACCGACCTAAAGGAAGCCACCGTTCCTCTAGTTGGCTTTGCTAGAAAAGTAATCATCCCTAGGGAGTAAGGGTAGGAAACATCTAAAAAATGATCGAATTTATTGTGGTCGATATTTATTTTCCCTACCAAGAGATCCTCGGCAGAGGATGACTGCATGAGATGAAGGTCGTCCCCTCTACCTACCATCTGAAGATAAAATGTGTGACTGAACGAGGAGTGGTGGAGATCCATGGAAATCAGGCGATGGCGAGAAAGTGCTTTATAGTAGCCATTCGTCCCAAACTAGAGAAGAAGGGTGAAGAAGTTAGAAGAAATAACGAAGAGCAAGAGAGGTTAATGCCCTCCAAATAGAAACTAAGGTATGGGAGACAAGGAATGGAGGATACAAGGCTCCTCCCCTCGAAAAAGTCGTCGAGGACATGGAGGAAGTCGTAGCCAGTAGCAGTTTGAATGAAAGAAAGTTCTTGATCGGAACCTCACTCACCGATCGCAAAAAGAGGGAGTTTGTCACCCTACTTCGAAGTAACCTAGATGTCTTTGCATGGGAACCTTACAAGATGCCCAAGATTGATCCTAACATCACTTGTCATCGACTGCACATCGATCCAGGTTTCAAACCAATAACACAAAAAGCTCATTAAACTTCTCCAAAAAAATCCAAGGCAATGGAGAATGAAGTTGGAAAACTGCTGGACACAGGATCCATATGGGAAGTTCAGTTCCCCAAATGGCTATCCAACCCAGTAGTTGTCACTAAGAGCAACGAAAAGTGGAGAGTATGCATTGATTTCACTGATCTCAATAAGGCATACCCTAAAGATAGATTTCCCTCCCCAAAGATTGATCAGCTAGTGGATGCCACTGCAGCACATGAGAGGATGAGCTTCCTGGATGCATACTTCGAGTATCACCAGATCCATCTGTATGAGCCAGATTAAGACAAAATAACATTTATAACCATAGTTGGGTTATATTTCTACAAGGTTATTCCCTTTGGGCTGAAAAACACATGAGCAACTTACCAGCGGTTGGTCAGCAAGATGTTTAAAAACCAAGTGGAAATTACCATGGAAGTCTACATCGATGACATACTCATCAAGAGCAAGTTCAAAGATGACCACCTCTCTGACCTATCAAGGGCCTTTGAAATCCTTAAGAAGTACCGAATAAAGATCAATGCAAGTAAATGCTCCTTCGGTGTCCAGTCTGGAAAATTCCTTGGGTAATTGGTCAGTAAGAGAGGTAATGTGCCATCATCAGGGTGCAGCCCCCCTCCCAAACTATAAGAGACGTGCAGAAGCTCACAAGCATGCTCGCCACCCTAAATCGATTCATTTCAAAGTCTTATGAAAGGTGCCAACCGTTCTTCCAGTTGTTGAAGAAAGGTAAGGATGTGGAGTGGAACAAGGATTACTCGAAGTCATTGGAGGGGATCAAGGCTTACCTCAGCAAACCGCCCTTGCTCGTAATCCCTCAAGAAAATGATTCTCTATACCTTTACCTTGGAGTATACAGTCATGCTGTAAGTTCTGCACTGGTATAGGAAAAAATGAGGATCCAGCACCCAGTCTATTATGCGAGCAAGACTCTTTTGGACACCTAACAGCAATACCTACCACTAGAAAAACTCGTCTTTGCACTAATAATAGCCTCAAGAAAATTAAAACATTATTTCGAAGCCCACTCCATCGTCGTACTTACATCCCACCCTCTTAAAGCAGTCCTGAGGAAAGCAGACCTTTCAGGCAGACTATCAGAGTGGTCAGTCGAGCTCGGGCGATTTGACATTCAGTTCCAGCTGAGGAATGCCATCAACGGGAAGGTCCTCGCTTATTTCATCGCAGAGTTTATAGGAGAATAGAACTGCAACCATCCCCAGATTATTCATCAAAGTGAAATTCCCCCAGCGTCAGGCTTCTCAAAACTATTCGTTTATGGTGCCTCAAATTCCAAAAGGGTAGGAGTAGGAATCATGATGATTACCCCTGAAGATGCAATACTCGAGCAAGGAATCAGGCTTAGATTTGAAGCCTCCAATAACGAAGCAAAGTATGAGGCACTAATATCGGGCATATAAAAGGCACGAACGCTCAGAGCAAAGGGACCTTTAGGCAACATGGCCAACCCAGGTTGGTCGCCAACATTGTCTGGCTTAAAAATCCCGCTCGGGTATAATATCTGATACCAAGTGTATCCTTTCCATTGCCTCGCTTAGTCCTAAGGAAGTGTGATGACACAACCTAAAAGTTAAAGTAAGGCATAATGGTACACTAAAATCATACTGGACTGGGAGGATACTCACTCGACAACTAACTGCGCCTAAGTCATATCTAGTTGGCTGGAAGAGCCCAAGATAAATGAACTAGAGATGAACAAAGTAAGAAATAACACAACACATGTTTAGTCAGAAAATCTCCCAAAACATAAATATTTTATTACATCATTACATGTACAAAGAGTTACGTATGATGTGTAATTAAAACACTAATGAGGACTAGGTCATTGAACGAGGTATTCGGCTACTCGCAATCTTTGGCCATCATCTCGATGAGGAGTGAATTCCTCCTCAACTTCAACTGAACTCGGTTCCAGGAGTTATCTTTGGATCGCATCTATAGGAACCCATCGATCATCCCTTCTGAATGGGTTCGGCATCAACTTTGAGGGAGATATCTCATGCTATACCAGAGAACAGAGTTACGAGGAACTTGCAATTCCCTGAGGGAACTCAACGACCCTTTTATGATGGCTAACTCCTCAACCTCCCATACCTGCCGAGGACCTTTCTTAAATAAGTTCCTAATTAGGGTGACATATCCTTAAAGACTAGAGATTATCATATACTCCCTATGAACATCCCCCCATAGATCGATAATATCCCTAGCTGAACTACTATAACCAGTCCCCAGCTTACTGCCCAGTCGATGAAGAGGAACCACGTAAATTTGAGGGGCAATGCTCGGTGCATTCTCCCTAAGGCGCGAGACTTCCCACCTTAAAGAATCATTCTCCTATTGTAGGATCTCTCCAACTTGATTGATCTGAGAAGCATCCAGAAGCTTAGCCTTCAAAGCATCCATTTCTTCTTTAATGGAAGCACCGACCTCCTCCATCTCCTCAAGACACCTTCATGCCTTCTCTTGCCAATTTCGAGCAGGAGCTCATGGCTAATATCATTGAGCATTCCCATGTGGGTTTAAGTGAGTCTACTAACTTTCCTATTCTTTTATCTGATAATATCCTTAGGGTTCGAGTGGATAGGGGTTATTTTCCCCATTCCAACATTAAACTTAAAGTTTATGGAGGTGCCCCTAATGAGTGGTCCCTCTGGGTAAATCATGTCTTGTCCACCCCCTCTCAAAAGGATATTATCGGGGGTCTTGACTTACCACCACTATTAATAATTTAAAGAGTTGTTCTAATTACAAGCATGTTAGAACTTTCACTTTGTTGGCTTCTGTTTGGAGTATGCATTCGCACAGTTTTATTACTAGATAGGGAAAGTTCACTATAACCATGGAGGACATTTGCGAGTTGTACGCCTTACCGTATTTAATAGAGCATATATTTTTTGATGGCTATGTGGATGAGGCTGAGTATGGGATGGTAGGAGAGCTCCACTCAGCTTATGTGAGTGATCTAAATATAATGAGATCAATCACACTGGCACCACTAAACGTACCTTTGCCAAATGATAAATGTATTGGTTTACAAATTTCGAGAAGTTTCCCAAGGGGAAAAGTTTGAGCAGCGCCTTGAGAATCCAGGAGGGCCCAAAAATCAATTCCACCTCACGTTTGGCAGCATTCTTTGTTACTTTCCTTAGTACATTTTTATTTCCAAGAAGACCAGACGATTCCCCCCCGTGAGCTTCTTTTTAGACTTTCTATGAGACTTGCTCAAGGGAGGGCATTCACCCTCGCAATCTGATCTTGGGATCTATCTATACTTGGCTAGATCAGGCTCATGTTGATGCCGAGCGATCTTGTGGTCGTTATGATGCTATAAATTTCACAAAATCTTTCATCCTAATGTCCTTTTTTATTTGATAGATTCCCTAACTTTTCCCAAAGGCAAAGGCCTACCATAGCCAAGCTTCTCACGCTACAAGGTGGCATAAAAAAGTTCCCAATCTCCTCTAGGCCCTATGATAGATAAAATTAATGAATTTTTCTTCCGTCCTTATTGGAAATGATCTGGTGGGATTTTCACATGTGGCTCATTCTCATCTTTTAGAGGTACTTTTTACTGTCCCGCATATATTGAGTCCATTTCTACTTATCCTCACATTGAGGTGGAAGTTATGGTGTTACCTTGCATTCTTTCTTCATTGACTGACTTGGGCCAGGGTGTGGAGTTCTACCACTCTGAGAGAGTGAGGAGGCAATTCGGCTATAATCAAGGTGTTCATTAACCTTCATATCCTTCGAGCACATCCTCCTACGAGTTTTATCTTAAGGTCAATGCCAATTTCACTTCTGAGGAATAGTTCACATAGTAAGACACTTGGGAGGCTTATATGTGCCTTCTCGAGATTACTTGTCATCTTTCACTCACTCTTAGTTTACTCTATGGCAGAGGAAGGTGGGCCTCATTCAATACTCTGTAAAGGATGTCCCTCGCGATACCATCTCTACTAAGATCCCCAACAATGACAAATATTTGGGTAAAAGGACCCAAAGAGAGTTGTGGCATCACAGCACCATCTCTAAGACCCCTCTTGACCAAGTTACCCCAATCTTGTTAAGGCCTCTGCTCTATGAATCCCTTTATCCAAAACATACTAGGCCTTAACCTACTAAGCCTAAGTAAAAGTGTAAGGAAAAATCCCTAGATGATTCCAAAAGGAAGTACCCTAACGTAGATGTATCAATTTTAATACCCATTACTGCTCATTCACCTGCTATTACTGCTACTACTGCTACTGCCCCTACTTCTCATCCTTCACCATTAAGGACTACGAAAAGTAAAAAAAAAATGTTAGTGCTGAGGCTATTACTCTTTCTCCCATGTTAGATTAGGAGTCTAATACTAATGATCTTGTATTAGAGGAGGTCTGTAAGACTATACGCGAGCAAATCTATGAAGCCTTGGGTTTGACTTCTGAGGAGCCTCCTACTACTTCCAATCCTGTTGCTGAAGGTATTATACATGACTCCTCTTTTTTTAGTGAAAATGGTTTTCATAGAGTTTCACCTATTGGTTCCCCTTCTCATTCATTTGAAGAGGAACTAGTTTATTATATAAGCACTCCTTCCAATGAGGATGACAATTTTTCTTCAAATGACGTGAGTGACATTGACCCTCATGGTTAACATCATCATAATGCTTCTACTTTGTTGCTAATTTCAAGAGAGTATTATAGCGAGGACACCATGATATATTCTCCTTCTGCTGGTAGTCCTACCACCGGACATCTCCCATATGGGTAGGGTGCTCATACAACTGTTGTAAGTCTAATCTCTTAACTTCTTTTCCGTAACCATTTATCTAGCTAAATTTTATGGCTTCTTTCTAATTCATTTTTATCTTTGTGGTATTTAAAATTTTTCTTCTCTTGAGGCGAGTGATCCTTCGCCTCCACCTCTTATCCGAGAACTTTTTCCTAAGGAGAGGAATTCCATGCTGGTCTTTTCTTTAGGTCTGGCTAGAGAGGTTCATTACTTCCTCCCTATTCAACTATTGCTTTCTTATTTTCTTTTCTTGTAACTTTTTATTGACATAGCTCATTCCTTTTTTCCTTTGGAGCTATTTTATGTGGTTCCCACAACCATGAGGACCTCTTCTGTGTCATCTCATTCTATCTAGGTAAGCATAAACTCCTATTATTCCTTTTAACATGTCTTATTTATAAACATATCTTTATGTTTTTCTCTTTGTGTGTTTGCATAGGATTGTTGCTTCCTTGTGTACTTCCCCACCTCCTGCCTCTTCTGTAATGGGTGGTTCTTTTGTTGGTCTTTCAGAGGTATTTGGACTTGTTATTTTTGCTATCTTTTTCTCTCTAGGATTTTTTGTTTATAGTTGATCTTCATGTCGTCTGTGTTATCTTTGTCTTTCTTCCTTGCACGGCTTTTCTTCATATAGCCCTTCTCACCGGGGAACGGTTCTTCTCACTGGAGTCACTGTCCCAGGCCTATCACCTTTTGGGATGATACATGTCCCTCGAGTTTATGTGCCTATGGATAATAGGCCCCATATCCATCCTCTTCCATCTCAGTCTATCTTCACCTTGCTTGTAGTGAGATTATTTCACAAGCCAACACTTTTTTAATGGTATTGATCTCCTTCTTAGGATCAACCCTTTCTTTGATTTGTGTTTGTTTTGAACAATCTTGTGTTAAATAGGACACTACTACTGCACTGGATATGCCAGTATACATCTTTCGTCCTTCCAACCTTAAGGGGGTTTAGGTATATATATTTTTTGAATATTTTGTTTCTTGACTCATTTTTTTTATCACTAGAATTTCATTCTCATGACTTGCCATTATTTGTTCATGTTTCAGCTGGCCATTATTATCACATCATTGGCTGCTTCTCCAGTTACTTCTCCAATGGCCTATGTAGCTATCGAGGCCTCTTCTGCCATAGGTTCTGGTTTAAGCACCATCATAGCATCTTTCTCGGTATCTATTTTAACTCAATTTTACTACTGTTCCATATATTTTATTCATTATATAAGTAATTCGTCAGCACTTACATCCTTTCTTCCTTTATAGGTTGGTTCTAGTGAGGCTTCTTCATCTGCGACACCTACAGTGAGTGATACGGAGGCATCCCTCCAGGCATCATCTAAAAATACCACCTTGATTCCTACGGAGATGACCACATGGGTACCATGTACTTCTTGTATAAGAGTAGTTATTTCTTAGCCACTCTTTTACTTATACTTATTCTAATCTTACTTGCCCTTAGGCCAGCATAGCTGAAGTCCCCTTATCCGCGGGGCCTGTATGACTTTTACATGACTGAATTCTTAGGTACTTCTTTTCCCACACCTATTTTTTATACTTTCACTTCTTTGCTTTTCTTATATGCACGAGAACTTTAAAGTCTTTCTAACATATTTGTAGTTGTGGTTCCTCTATCTGCGGGATCTATGTCTTGGTTATCAGGTTAGCACTGTGCCGATTCCTGTACCTGTGGAGCCTTTAGCGAGCATCCCAGAGGAGAGTATCCCGATATATGTGTCACACTATTTTTATTAACTTGAGTTTTCTATACAAGGGTTTACTGATACTTCCCAATTTTATTATTTTCAGGTTAGTGCTGCATCTGCTCCCACCACTGCGGGACCTCTGGCTGGTGTCTCGGATGAGACTTTCCATATGAACGTTTGGTATAATAGAACCTTCAAACTTGTTTTTACTATGAAAATGCTTGCCAACACTTACATGTTTCCCTATTCTCAGGTTAGTGTTGTGGCTGTTCCGGCAGCTGTGGAACATCTTGGGGAGGTCACTATGAGAGAGGTATTATACTTTCATATCCTCCTCTCCGTTCTATTTCCCCTTTTCTTCTTGATTTTACTATGCAGATATGCTCGCCTTCACATCTATGTTTCCTTATTTTCAGGTTAGTGAGGCGGTTGTCCCTAGTTCTGCGAGACATGCTGTGAGTGTTGTACTGCGCACTCCCTATGTATTAGACTTTCATACTTGATTTACTTTTAACTTTTATCTTAGAAATTTTCATTTCTAATAAAAAATCTAGAAACCAAATTTGCCAATAATCTGTTAGGTTGTATTTAGGGTTACGCAGTGCCTTCTCGATTTGGCAGCAGCATACTTAACCCTCTAAGTTTTCAGGTAAACTTTGTATTCCTTATATTAATTTGAGTAAAGACACTCTGCCATTTATTCTTATTTTTTTGTGACTTATCATTTTTTATGTTTCTTATCTTCGGGATCGAGTCAGTGAATCTTTTAAGGCAGCTGATGAGGTTAGCGCAGAGTTTTGAGGTTATTCACTCAAATGGTGATGTTGGCTCTGGTAAGGACTCATCTCTTCCTCTTTCAGAGCTCGAATCATAAAATACGGGCTACGACGATATCGAGGTAGAGGCTTTCGGGGCATTTTTATGTGCTTTATGATGATCAGAGATGCCTTTAAGGTTCCGGACCCATGAACGAGAGGTGTTAAAGATGATCTTGGAGCATCATCATGAGACTTATACGTCTTAAAGTGTGCTCAACATCGACAACCTCACAATCTTCAATCTGAAGGCTCTCGCTAGTCATCTTCATAATTTCTTATCCACTATACCTAGTGACCTGACCAGCACTAGGACTACGTTGATTCTCTAAACCCTTCATGATCTTTAGAGATTTTATCATCTTCATCTTGAATGTCTTGACATAGGGGTTTGTCATTTTTTGAGTGTCCTATTCAGGAAGATAATGAAACTCCACACATCTAGGAAGTCTAGGTTTCAGTAGCATCAGACTGAGGCTGCTCGGATCAGAGGTCATATTTAATCGCTCCATGCCAAGTTGGCCAAGCTTGAGGCTTGTGATACTAAGGACGAGGATAGGATGGCCAGGTTGGAGGAGCAGTTTGTTGAGGAGGCATGTCCCTCTTATGCAGATGTGCGCTCGCGACGGGACTTGGTTTTTTATTTTATCTGGTGGATAGTTTGTTTTGATACGTAGACTTTGATTTGTATATATATTTTTCTTCTTTACATGTCTTATAAGTACTATTTAATGATAATGAAAACTATTAGTTTGTTTCCATTATGTCTCTTCATTCCTTGTCTTTGTTGTGCTTTGGCATTTGTTTACTACGGCCTGCTCTAATTACTGTGAGCATTTTATCAATTAGAGTTGTCCTATGTTACGTGGGGTACTTGCCATGATCTGGGCAAGCTTTCATTTCAAAGATGCCCCTCTAACTATGGGGCACTTGATGTGAGCTAGGCAAGTTATCCTTATAAAGTTGCCCCTCTAAATGCAGGGTACTTGGTGTATATACAATTTTAGGGAATAACTTGGACAAGGGTGAACCCCGTCTCCTTCCCAGGTAATAAAGAACGTTCATAAAACTGAAACTAAGTAAAAAAAAAAAACTATTCCTTTCCTTTTTTAAGTAAGCTTCCCCTAGTCTACGAGGTCCTTGTTCCAAACTTTGACTTGAGAACTATCAATCTTTGAATAGTTTTTTTTTTTCTTTCAAATTCTCCATCTTAGAGAGGGGTTAGACCCCCTTCTATGCATTTTCATATAAACAAGCAAATAAAATTTACTTTCTTAAGAACAGGGGTCATAACTTGTTCTCTAGGTTATAAGTCTATAAGAAATACTTTCAGTAAATATTTTATTATTATTATTTGGAGAACTATCTCTTGTTAGTCGCTAGGAATGTTCAAACTGTTGTGTCTATAGGGACTTTGTTTACTTATACTTTGCTTATGGGACGGATGTACCCTCCCCCCCCCCCCCCCCCCACACACACAAGTATAATGAGGAATGCTCCTTTTTATGGACCCCCTTCTAGTCTAGTAGAGAGTGTTACTATTCTTACTTTTTAAGAAAGAGAAAACATTAATATGGTGCACCTACCTCATAAATCACGCAAATAAATAATACAAACGTTATCAGGCAATTATCAAAATATCTATTATTCATTTCTTTTGTATTATATATTGTTTACAAGGCTTTACTCTACTATCTTTATGAAAAAATGCTTCGTGTATTAGAGCGGGACATTCAAACTTGAAAAAAAAATGAAGCTTAACAAAAACTAGGCATAATAATTTTTTAGCCACTTATAATTAATAGATTGAAGTAAGTAACTCTCATGTTGCGCTATATGGCAGTAACCCTACTTTCCCACTCCTCTCACCATGAAGGGGCCTTCCCAGTTAGGCTGGAACTTTGATGCTAGCATGCTTCAAAGATGGTGAGTGAACATGCATAGGACCAAGTTCCTTACATGAAATTCCATGGGCTTGACCAAGTTCTCGTAAGACCTGGACAGCTTCTGGGTGTAAAACTTGAAGTTTTCCTTGGCCTTATCTATATATTCATTCAACGCCTCCAATTTCACATGTTGGGGGTCTGGTATAAGTCCATTGCTTAGAGAAATGCTAGCCTAGGGTACTTCAAGCTCTACTAGTAGGATAAATTCATTCCCATAGACCACCGAGAATGGAGCAAACCCTGTTGACTTCATCTTTGAAGTTTTGTAGGCCCAAAGCACCATCGATATCTTTTCATCCCAATCATATAGCATGTCCTCAAGCATATTCTTTAAAATATTAATGAGTATCTTGTTTGTAGATTCCACCTATTTGTTTCCCCTCGGGGATGGTGGAATTGTTGTGTATAATCTTGTATTTATCTGTCAGGATTCCCATCTCTTTACACACAAACTACTTCCCGTCATCTGTTATATACACCATGGGAATACTAAATCTGTAATGATATATTCCCTTTTGAATTGGTTCACCACTTGGGCAGTCACTCTCTTTGGAGGGATTGCCTCTATCCATTTGGTGTACAGTTTTGTAGCAACAACGATAAAGGCCTTGCCTTGAGAGGCTGGGTTGATCTTTCCCACTAGATCGAATGCCCAAGTGTGGAAGGGGTAAGGAGTTCCTAGGCTTTGTTGACTTATTAAGGGGTCATTCACCATGTTTTCATGCACTTGGCATGCCTTATACTTTTTGACATAGCTAATGGAGTCAGCCTCTATTACGGGCCAGTAGTACCCCAGCATCATCAGTTGATCGTATAACACCTCCCATATGAGAGGGCTCATGTTCCTCCTTCAACACACTTTCTAAGTATCGCTTATTTACAAACTTTAGGCCCTTTCATTGTATCCTTTCCTGTAGAGTTCCCCGTTCACTAGATAAAAATAGACCACCCTTTTCTTGAGATAAATCTCATCATCTCTTTTCATTGGCAACTCTTCATCCCTCAGATATGCTATGTAGGTCATCCTTCAATCTTCAAACACCTCTATAAAATTGACCTCTGTAGGTTGATCAAATTAGTTCTGGCACTTCAAACACCGCTACTGTAGGCGATTAGCCTCCGTGCTCATAGTGGGCTAATAGTAGCCCCCTGCTGCAACCGATGGTAAATGGAGATGTCTGTATCCCCTCAATTCTTTTCATGCATTATTGTCAGTTTCTCTTTGGCCTCTTCTTCTCCCACACATCTGGAGAAAAATCCACCGGGACTCTTAAAATAGAGATTCCCCGGGAGTAGATGGTAGTTTGGCAATTCTAATATTTTCATTGCTCCTTCTCTAGTTTTTAATTACTTCACTACTGATCACCTCTAATCATATGGTTCTTTACATGGAAATAAAGACATAATCATAATAGGCACCGTTCTTCACCGAACCATTATGGTCACTTCTAACTCATCCACTTCTAATTTCTATGCTATGGTGGCTAGGGCATTTGGATGCGTGTTCATTCTGCGGACATGCCTCTCAATGGTGATATTCAAGAACTGACTCAGAAATCTCTGGATGATGGATCTATATGGTTCTAAGTTAGCATGGTTAAGGGAAAAATCCCCATTAACCTGTTTCACTATCAGGTTAGAGTTCCCTCATATGGAAATTATTCTCATGCCTCTTCTCAGTGCTTCCATCAATCCTAGAATGAGAGCTTCATATTCAGCTTTGCTGTTTTAATATTTGAAATCAAGTTTGAAGGAGAAGGTGATCTTCTCCTTCCCATTGGAGAGAATGATACCTGCTATACCCGTCCCCCAAGTGGAAGAGACGTCAAATTCCATCTTTCACTTTCCATTTCTTTCGCGAGGCAGGCTTGGAAGTTTTTTCTTGGTATCTCCTCATTAGGAGGCTTAAAATTTTGGCTTGAAAAGTAGGCAAGTAAATATTCTTCTACCTGTCTCTTAACATCCTTTGGGGCTATGCACTTTAAATCATACTTTGATAAGATCAAGAACCACCTTGTTGCTCTTCCTACAAAGACCGTTCATGCCAAAAGTTACTTGATAGGATCGAACTTGGTGACAATATGGACTATAAATGCCAACATGTAATGCCATGAGTAACGAACATCAAGGCTAGATAGTGCCTCTCTACACTGGTGTATCTAGATTTAGTACTTGATATCACTCACAACAAGTAGTAAATGATTCTCTCCACCCTTATTTTTTGGGGCAAGCAAAGCCCCTGTGGAGCTCTCCATCGAAGTTAGGTAAAACAATATTGATGCGCCCAACTTTGAGGTACCATAGTTGAGGGTGATGTTAATATATCTTTAATCTACTCAAATGCCTTCTTCTATGCATCTCCCAAACCCATTTAGACTTTTCCTTTAATAGTGGAGCAAATGGGTGGGTCACCTCTACAAGAGCTGGTATAAACCGCCTTAGGTATGAAACCTTCCCTAAGAAGCTTTTAAGCTGCTTTTGACTTTTAGTGGTTGCATTAGTAGGATGCCTTCTTCTTCTCCTCGTTTACTTGCACCCCCTGCCGATTCACTACAAAACCTAAGAACTTTTCGATTGTCACTGCAACAGCAAATTTTGAAGGATTCATTCTCATCTTATACCTGCGACACGTCTCAAACACCCACCTTAGATCTTGGTTGTGCTTGCTTTCTATCTTTGACTTCACCACCAGGTCATCCATATAGAATTCCAATATGTCATGAAATAAGTCATGAAATATTTCCATTATAGTGCGCTGGTATGTGGCACCCACATTCTTCAGCCCGAATGACATAATCATGTAGTGAAAATTTCCCAATGGCGTGCAAAAGCCAGTCTTTTTTGCATCGGCTGGATCCATTTTGATCTGATTATAGCCAATATACCCATCCATAAAACTATACCTTTTATTACCCCCGGTAGCGTCTACCAAGTTACCAATATTGGGCAATAGGAATTCATCATTTGGGCAAAACCTGTTCAAATCATGAAACCCCACACAAATCCATATTTGACTCTTTTGTCTTTTTTTGCTATCAGTACAATGCTGGAAAGACATATCGGATGCTTGATGGGTTTGATGAACCCTGCTATCAGTAACTTTTCCACTTCTACCTTTATCTTAAGGTGTATCTCTACTTTATACAAGCAGGTAGCTTGCCTTATATGTAGAGCATTAAGAAGGACATTTAGTTTCTAGGAGCTCATCTCCGGATCTATCCCAGGCATCTCTATGTACTTCCAAGAAAACACATTAGTGAATTCTTTGAGGAGAGAAATGATCTATTCTCTTTGGTTTGGGTCCAACCATTTTGAAATTAGAATGGGTATACGTTATTCCCCTTCTAAGTCCAGATTTATCTCTTCAATCTCCTATGACTGCTTTCTTAGTCTGTCTTGCATGCATTCAGGCGCCTTATCGGGTTCTCTTACATTCTCTAAAATATCTCTAGAGTTGGGTCGACACTCTCTTCCCAGAATGCTGCTTGTGCAAACCATTATATGCAGTATATAACTTTTTCATATGGCAAGACGACCTTCTTACATGTTCGAGGGGGCTTGGATACCTCCTCTACCTTCCTCTTTCCCTTTTCCATATGGGGGATCACTCTTTGTCCGAAGAGATTATGAACAGATATCCTTGGTTGGGCAGCTCCTCCAACAACATGCATCCCCTCTAATTTTCTCAATGAGTTCTTTCTATCTCATCAAGCTTAGAATAAAATGTTGCATCTACCAGATGGGCTTCCGTAATATAAAATGGCTTTTGAGTTTCTTTGATTATAATCTTAATACCTCAAATATTATCTTTAGCACATTGATGATATATGGAGGGCATTATTCCGTGAGTGTGCATCCACACTGATCCTATGAGCAACTGGTAGCTTGTGTTGGCATTGATGATGTGAAATTTAATATGGCAAGTAAAGTTTCCTAGCTTGATACCCACATTCACATACCCAATTGACTGCATGACCGCGCTGTCAAATCCCAAAATCACCAATCGTACGGGAACTATCTTGTCTTGAAAGATCCATGTTTCATATAATGTGTTGATTGGCATGATATTGATGGACGCTCCTTCATCCATCAATGTCATAGAGAAATAAATCACATTGATCATAGTTGTCACATAGAGGGGGCAGTGGTTAAGGTATGGTACTTGTCTATTCGCCTCAGAAGACCACCTCAGAAGTATATCTTTAAATCAGTTGCCTAGTGGGTCCATGTTAGTTTAGTGAGGGGTCCCCTCGTTATTGCACCAATTCCAAAATCTTTCTTGCGAAGACCACCTGGGTGTCATACTTCACCCCTATCTGGTAGAAGTACCATTTAAACTTGGGACTCCTTGCTATGGCTTCGTACTTAGAGTACAAGTCTACCTCATAAGATTAAACATTACAGATATATTATACCTCACAGGTTCCTCCTTCATCTAGAGCAAGGATTACATCTACTTTTTCATTCTGAGGGGATCACTTTCTCAAACCCTCGCATTCAATTTCTTCTTAATCGGGATTGAAAAAACATTCTTCACAGATCCTATCATTTTCAAATTTTTGTTCTCTATTAAGTTCTAGTCCTTCCAGTTATTCGTATATCTTCTCACTATCTTCCCATTCCTTTATGTCGCAGGTTGTTTCTTCATCATATACTACCACCATATTGGCAGTGCCATAATGATGTGCTGGAACTGGATTCTCATTGACATCTATGGGGGGGGGAGGGGGTATCTGGAAAGTGCCATTGGCCACCTTCTCGCTAATGATCCTCCATAGGTGGAAACAATCTTTGGTGGCGTGCTGCACCCTTTGGTGTAACTCGCAATATTTAGAATATGCTTTTTTCGTTGCTTTTGGTACTTACCCGTTGGAGTATGGTGGACCTGCTACCCGCTCCTGCACCAGGCCTTTACCACACTACAAGGTAGAGGTGGTGGAACGTTATCTACAAATTTCCTCTTATTTGTCGGTCCAGCTCCTTTGAACATAGAACCTCATTTCTTATCCTTTGAGTTCCCATTTACATAGTTTAAAACTTCCCTCCTAGAGATCTAGAGCCTCCCTGGGATTAGAGGCACTTGCATCCTCCAATTTGACTGTTTGAGCTTTATAATAATGGCAATGTTACTGTCCTCTAATTTTCTCTTTGAGCTCTTTGAATGTCCTGTCTCTAGTTTCATTGATCAGATAGAGCTTGTATTCTTATAGGAGTCCATGTACAAAGATTTATAACAACCTCGCTTCAGACACGTCCTCGTGAACATCCAATTCTCTCTCACAAAAACGTTTGATGTACTGCATTTGTTACCCACCAGGCTTCTACACTTCCTAAGCGAGGTTCCTAAATTTAAACTCATCTTCAACCACGAATTTTTTTAGCACCTCCTCCCATGTGTGAATGCTATTGGGTGCCAGGTGGGAATACCACGTATATGCCTTTCGAGTGAGAGTTTTGGAGAACTCCCTCAGCTTCAACTCTTTATTGTTACCATGCATGCCCAAATACTCCGCAAACCTTTTTATATACTCTCGAGGGTTCTCTCCTTTGCCAATGAATTTTATGAACTTTAGAGGAATATACCCCTTAGAGTAGGTCTTCTCATTGATACTTTTAGGGTAGATATTTTTCAACTCCTCATATAAATGATAGGATTCTCTCTTAGAGGAAAGTACCTTCTTTATTTCTTCTATGGTAATAAATTTATAGGGAGACTCCTCAAAGACAACTTTCTTAACTCCTGTTAAACTTACTGGTGTTGCCACTTGCTCCACTACCACCTTCTGTGGCGGAGCCACTTCTTTAGTTGCTACTGTTGCAGCGGCTATTCCTCCGACGGCGGCTACCACTAGTGCCATGCAGGAATTGCTCAAGCTTTCCAGATAAACATTATTTTTCTTCAAAAACTCAAAAAATAAGCTGATTAAATTCATACCTACTAACGACGTTACTGCTGTCACGCTAGTCTGTCCTGCTTAAGGAGAAGGTGCTCTAGACACTGTCAACACCAACTCCTCTTGTGTGGTCTGATCGCTCTGAACTCCATTACCAACCGGAGTATCTTTAAAAATCAGCTTCTTAGAAATGTTATGACCTTATTTGTCCATGATAATGAGGATATTTCCCCAGCGTAGTCGTTAAATATAGGAAGGTAGTGTGACTGGGGTTTGAGAAAAAACTAGAACGGGTGAGGTGTGACCCACTCCAATGGACTCTGTCTTCAAGGTTCTCAAAGTCTCAGAAGCAGCTTCTGGTAGAACATTGTTCTTCTGATAAAAATGGAGTCAATGTTAGAACCTCCTCCAGCAAGAAGATGAACTGCATAAGCAATAATAGTAACTCGGAGAGATAAATCTCATGAGAATGATGGTTGTAATAGTAGGAGTGAAGAAACAAGAACTTAGCACTTAGAGAGAGAGAGAGAGAGAGAAGGGAGAAAAATACTATGTCTGGTGTTATTTGGATAACGTAACGACTTAACTTGAGTCTCTGATATCTGATTTGACCTTACCACGGGTCTTATTTATAAGTGAATACTAGGACTGGTTTGTGCCTTTTTTATATCCAAAAATGAGATGGAACTGGAGGGACAATGTCTATAATGTACCTTTTGTCTCTACCTGGTCTACAACTGCCTATTCCCTCTGACAAACGATGCCTGGTGTGAACCAAAGTCAAATAGCAAATATTTCTCCTAATTATGACAAAACAAGTGATCTGGTAAATATCTTTTAAATGGTAACTTATTGTACAAGACTTTGCAAACTTGAGAGTGGCCTCGAGGGCCACCCTCTCTAAAATTAGTTTATAATAAGTGTTTTTCTTGTCAGTTATAACTAAGTGTGAGCTCTGTAAGGGCTTGAATGACTCTTAGGGTCCCTCTACTAGTATTCTCTCTATCTTAAAGTGATAAATGATTGAGCTTGATCAATAAACCTTGTCTTTCAGCCACCAATCCAAAAATTCAAGGAGATCGCAACTGGCCTGCTTGAGCCCCGCATGATCAACTAGGCTACTTGAACAAGAAAGTAAATATTAGTACTTTGTTATTTTTTAAGCAAGAGGTCTTAGGGATGAGGCCACTCAAGGTGAACCCCCTCGCTCTATGTCAATTTTGTAGTATGTGATTTGGGGCAGAGGAGCCACTCTAGGTGGACTTGCTAGCCCTACCTCTTTTTCTAGGATGTTAATTTGGGAAGAGGGGGTTTCTGGTGATGATTCCCTCATTATGGACCTTTTATGTGGCCTTAATCTTACTTGGATGGGTTACTCGTGGTGATCCCCCTCATCCTTATCTCTTCTCTGTGACTTCAGTCTTGGGATGAGGGCTTAATCGTAGTGAGTCCCTCATTCTTGGCCATTATCTGTGGCCTTGGTTTGGGGGGGGGGGGGGGGGGGGGGGTTACTCGAGATGAGCTCCTTCACCCTTGCCTTGTGTGGCTACATTCTAAGGGGGAGGGGTTGCTCGTGGTGAGTCCCCTCGCCCTTGCCTCTTTTTTTGTGTCTCGATTCTATTGTGGAGGGATTCTCGTGGTGAGTCTCCTTGTCTAGGTTTCACCATTTGGTCACAGGGTCACTCAAGGTAAACCCCCTCGCTCTAAACTTTTTCTAACTAATTTGGGCTTAGCCCCTCTAGGTGGGATTGCCCACTCTAGGCTTATTTTGGAATATCGGATGAACACCCCTCTAGAACATCCACAAACATAATTTTTTCCAAAAGAGAAATCAGAAAAACCTAAACAACCTTAGAAAATTTTAGAAAAAAGAACGAAATATACTCGAATATCGTGGAAATCAAAGATGAATAGGAAAATGGAGACTATAGACTATGCCAACTGGAATAAGAAGAGAGAATTTGCCAAAATGGTAGAAAACAATAAGGATTTGGCCGAAAGTTCAGAAATTTTAAAAACATTAAAGGATTGCCAAAAATAAGGATGGAACTCTATCTCGATTAAATGACGCCAAAGTTTTGGGATGTTAAAAGGTTTGAAATGATTGAAAAGGAATACTTAAATATTTTTTCACAAATATTGATTACTTTTGGAAAAAAACGTTTGATGTAACCTGCTTTGGAAAATGTTTGTTAGTTCCAAGACTCTACATGTGCTACCTAACGTACACATGCATTAATGATGACCCACCGTTCCAACTAACAAATGACATGTGGTAGATCTAGCACCAAGTATTTTCAATTTACACAGGGAAATCTTCTTGGCTAAAGACGAAGATAAAAGGCCGAGCCGATAATAATTTGGAGTAAAAAATTCACTGACTTCCTTCGCAAAAACATACCCTCACAAGGTCAAACCCTCCTACGGGTTCACACCACGTGCTAAGTCATGAGTCAAGTCTTGAGGCCATTGTTATACCCTAAATATGTTAGGTATCATGGACTAATCAGAAGACAACACCTTTTAAACTGAACAATCAAGTCAAGTGTCCAACATACAAGGATAGTCGATGATGTATATAGGGCTTAACTCGTTAATAGGACGGCTTGGTCAAGAGTAGACAAATGTAAGTAACTCCATTAATTAACATTATCTAAGGAGGTGTTCACCTTGTGGTAGGGTGACATCAACAGCCAAGCATACGTGCAACATGAGAAGATATGTAGATATTCACCCCTATATGTGAATAACTAACTTGTAATTATTCCTTTTATACAACTTATAAAACGTGATCTCACCTCACTTATAAATGTGAGTCACGTGGTCCTCTTTTCTTTCACCTCTAGCAACCTATAAATAGAAACACGTGAACCTAATGTGGGGTATGAGACTTTTATATACTATTATCCTTTCCCATTTTATAGAGAACTTAATATCTTGTAACGAGTGTAATTTCGTGGCGATTGCCCAATGAAGTAATATATAAATCTGCATTAGTGGACATAAGGACCAAGTTGGACCAACCACGTAAATTCGAGTCTCCCTCTTTCTCTCTTTACTCTCTATTTTATTCTAGTGTTAGTATTTTACTATTTTAGTCTCTTAACTGGTTATCTACTAATATTATACTATCAATTAGCTAAGATCTAGCCAATACAAATTTCTAACGATAAAAACTCCTTTCCATATGACCCTCTAGCTTGTATCACAAGTCGAAGATGTAGGTAATTCATATCTCGACTTTTCATCAGTTTCTCCTATGGCCCATGCAATTTTGTGTCCACTTTTTGTGGAGTACCTTTAGTTTCTCTCAAAATGCTAAATTTCTCTTTCCACAGGGGATAGTGGTATTTTGATAATATTTTCAGTATTCAAAGAATGAAAGAAATTAGTAATCATATTGAGATAACATTGTCCCATTCCTGACGCGATGAGATCTTTAACAAAAGTAATGCCGTTAAAATCTATTTTTAAGGGAAAATGTTTGAAAGTGTGTGGCCTAGGGATCCATCTATCCTCCCCAAATTTTATTTTCTCTCCTCTTTTGAATTTCCACCTTACCCACTTTTCAAGAACTTCTCTATCTCTAGCCTCCCAAACACTCCTCCAAATATACTAAGAATTGTTTCCTTTTTCACCTCCCAAAAAAATCTCGTAAAGCCCTTAAAGCTTGACGTGTTAGGGATTTAGGAGTAGTGAACAATCTCCATCCTTGCTAAAAGTGCAAGGTTAAAGGACTTCAAATCTCTATAGCCAAGCGAATATTGAATCTTGGGCTTGCATAGATCCTCCCAAGTTTGTTAACACATCCATATCCTATGAATGTTTATTAGCTAAAAATATTGCCATACCAATCGTTTTAGTGCGACTACATCCATATAAAATGATAAAAGAAATTCACGTCATTGAAAATCGAATTTACAATTCTATTTGATGTCCTACTTTAGTGTTTGGCAAAATGCAAATTCACAACTTTGTGATGTAATAAAACAAGATTATCTCATTTCAGTATAAGAAATGCTTTGAGTTTCCAAAAAAAATTTCAAACAGCAACAAGTGTTGTGTGGTATGTATTCCGTCATAGCACAATACTTTATTATTATTTTGGAGATGATTTGTGAAATTTTTAAGGATTTATTGCAATGCTTTGTATGTATTTAACAAAAAGAAAATCCACTATTTATGTTCATAAAAAAGTTTATTCGTTTAATTATTGAGAAGCTGAAATTTTACTATTGGTCTCCTGTTTCCGATAAGTCAACGTCTAAAGTTGGTGATCCTTTAATTCAAAATAATTGAGAGGCTCCATGGTTTAATTACATTCTGGTCCTTAGTGACCAAACAATCATAATGGGAGTGATCCATTTCAATCTGACGACAACACTGTTCTTAAATTTATGAATTGACATTCTTCATCAACATGGTCTATCTTATTTGGTTTGTGAATGCCGTATGATGTTGTCCAACTTGTTGGAAGGCTTGCACAGACTTCCATCCAATTTGTGGACCTGGTGTCCACCAATTGATATTCTATCTCACACTTTGTATAAGACACCGAGGCTCCTGTTGTTGTCACATTAATGAACACAAAGTATAGTCTTCTATTAGTTTGAACTTATCAACATTTCCATTTTGGAGGGAAAATTAGTGATCCCATTTTGCCACTGCCACTTCGCTAGGTGGCGTTTTGTTTCGGCTGAAAGATATTTTTTAAGATAACGTGAGTTTGGATATCTGTATTTACTTGTAAGTATAATTTTAAAGTCACTTATCAAAATAATCAGGAATTTATGTGTTTGTTACGTTGCCTTTATCAAAATAAATTGCAATAACAATATGAAATGACAAGTTAATCATGTTGTATGGCTTAACTGATTAGACCTTGAGTTTGCTCCCCAGAGATCGCTAGTTCGAATTTCACAGATGGCCACGGACTGCGAGAATTAAAAATTCCCATTATAGTAAGCCTTGTTCGGAATGAAGGGATTAGTCTCGAGGTGTGCCCAAGCGGACTCGGGGATTACCCTCCGTCAAAGGAAAAAAAAATAAAAAAACTAAGTTGCAAAGTGAGAAAAGAGCAACACAAACAAAATAAACCTATGGAGGCTAACTACAGAAAATTAAGAAAAATCTTATTATTCTAATGTAAAAAAATAAATAAAAAGGTAAGTGGTGACATTAAAAGTATTAAACTATACAAAAAATGTCAAAACAATTATATTCTATCACATTATTTTAAAAATAAACCTCACTTTCAAAACAAAGTTTTCTCAAATTCATCCACAATATCAAAAGATTTTCGAAAGCAATCCACAAATTTGGATTGATTTGAGAAATCTGATTGTATTATATATTGTCCTTGTGAATGGCATTCAAAAAGTAAGGTTTCGTTTGGTTATTCCAAAATTAGAAATTAGCCCATTAATAAATTAATTCATTTACAAATTGATTCATTAATTGTGCTTGATTTCATTAATGAAATAATTAACTAATTGTTCAATTTTAATTCATGTGTAAAATCTGAAGTTGAATCATTTCACAAAAAACGTGAAATACATTCATTTGAAATACGATTCGCATAATATGCATGCTGCTCTCTCTCTTTCCCTCCCCTCCCTCTCCCCCTCCCCCTCTCTTAATTTGTTTTTATATTTGTTTCTTCTATAACCTTAACATCAATTTCAAATTACTAAACATTGCGTAAAATTGAATCTAAACTCATTTCAAATTCACTCATTTATAATTCACTAATTCACAATAAACCAATTTACATAATCAAACAATTTACGCAACCAAAAATGTCTTAAATGTATCCGAATTTTCAAATTGATTCTAATTTGGGAATTCATTTAAGAAATCTTTTAAAAATACAATTTTTATTAAAAGAATATTTTGTGAAATGATGGATTTGACATTTATTCTAAAACTTTTTAGGGTCATGCTTTATTTAAATAAGCATAACCCAAACCTTTTTTTGGACCTTTTTACCTATAGTAAAGAGAGATGGAACTAGGGATGGCAATTTAACCCGAACCGTAGGAGTCCCGCCCCGCCCTGCCCCTAATGGGGCGGGTTTTAAAACCCGATTAATGAATTAGGAGCGGGTATGGGTTTAAGAAAAAAACCCGTTTATTAAATGGGGCGGGTTAGGAGTTAGCTGAAATAAAACCGCCCCGCCCCGCCCCGTTTAACTTATGCTTATATAAATATCCTTTATATGTATGTTAATTATAATTAAATTATATATATATATATATATTCACACACTCACACACTAAAAAAAATCTTTATATGTATGTTAATTTTGTAAAAGATTTAAGTGAAAATATGAATTGACAATTGGGGATTGTCTCACTTATTGGAATACGAGCCATTGTATACCTCTAAGACTATAATGTAATATTTTTAATTTTACTATTTTTAAAATTAACGCAACCCGTAGGAGCCCCGACCCGCCCCGTTTATTAAATGGGGCGGGTTAGGAGTTAATTTTCAAAAATCCTAACCCGCCCCGCCCCGCCCCGCCCCGCCCCATTTATTAAATGGGGCGGGTTAGGATTTTTGAAAACCCGCCCCAAACCCGCTCCGTTGCCATCCCTAGATGGAACAACATGAATGAATCATAGCATATAAGGGTGCGGCTCACAAATGTACAAGGAATCTTTGCTTTCGTGGGCAGATTGGGGGATGAGAAGAGTTATCTATATTATACAACTAATAAAATAGTATTAGAGGTTTTAATAGCAATTTGTTTTTCTCACCACCTCAATTTTCTACTTCACCAATCTCTCCGTCTCCCAACCATCTCTCTATCATAATCAATATTGTCTTTTCTATTTCCCATAATAGATTATACTTACAAATAACTCTCTCTCCAATATCCTAGATATTTCAGAAACCAAGCAAAATATGCAAAAATCACAAAAAAGCATATAGGTTGGGAAAAGAATTACACATTTTGTGACTAACCTTTAACACCTATGGTAACTTGATTTTAGAGTTGTGGAATTGCTTCGTGCTCTTGCAAAGCTTATTCAGGTCTTTGGCCGTCTTGATGATTTGGATGTGTTGGTGGCATACTTGTGTCTTGAAGCCATCTCAAGTCTGCTTTAAATTTTTACATTCTAAAAGGCTTTGAGAGGAGCCTACCACCAAGAACATAATGCACATAGGTTTGAGTTTATGTGGAAGGTAAATGCTATTGTATCCAATTAAAATATTTTATTTGCATTCCCTTCATTTCCTTCAACTTTAACGCTCTGTTTGGAATGTATAACTCTCCTTTTCTCTAAAAAAAAAACTCTTTCACTGTTCCAGGTAGAAAAATTACCGAGTAGATCTCTCTCACTCTAACTCGCCAATATTTTTGTTTGTTCAATTTTAAGGTGTTGGTTTCAAAAAAAGGAATTTTTGTTGCCAAATTATTTTTTTAAAATTCGAGTTTGTCATTGAAAGAATAGATTTTAGAATGGGACTTCGTTCTTCTTAGATATGTAAAGGTTTTATTCATATTTTTTTTCTTGAAATAAGTTTTATTCAATTTCAAATCAAGGTCATTTTTATTGGGTTTTTGTACAGTTCTAAACTTTTTTTTTGCAGATCTAATTTTGTATGTGCTTTTTTTTATGCAAATCTAACTGTGATTAAGGTTTCAGGAATGCTCTTTGTTTTCTCTCCATCTCTATATGTTCATACATCTAAACCATGTTTAAATTCGAGTTTTGAAAGCTTAAAAGATGCTCTAATATATTTTGCATTAATTTTTATGGTGATTATAGCGATATTATAGATGGAAAAAAAATGTAGGTCCAAGATTATAGCTGGTATAACAAACTCACCAAGCAAATTAATGGATTGGATTAATCTCATGATCTCTCTTGCACAAAGTTCAATCCACTGTTGAGATTTCTCTCTTGCTCTCTATCACGCAATGTGTAAGTTTATTATCTTTTTTTGTACATATATATTGTGCACAGTAAACTTATTTTTTTTTTATCTTTGATTTTTTGATTTTTTTTATCTTTCTCTGTTCGTTAATGTATGTGCATAATATGTAGGTGATGCGCTAGGTTTCCTATGAATTTTTTTCAATTATGTTTCATAAGTGTTACGCTATATATGTTTGCTAATTTGTTTGGCCGAGTTTTCTTTTTCTTGTGAAATTTTTAGATGGGCCATTCTCCGAAGAAGACTCTTGTACGTTGTTATTTTATTATGTCCATCAAAATGGATAAAGATGTTTATATATTTAAATTTATTTGTAGTATTTTTATTTTATTTTTTGTTATCCAGTTCAAACACATAATATTCCCACTATGCCAATTGCTCAACTATTTTAATTGTTTTATCAAGTAAAAAAACTATATGGTTTTGCAATGACTTAACAATTTTCCAGGTCTGAATATGTAGTTGGCTCTTATTTATTTTATTTTATAAGAAAAGCTTTCAAAAATAATTTCATCATATGATAGAATGACCTCTAGATTTGAAATTACAAATCATGAAGATGTTCCCATTGGACTTTCATTTGAATAAAAATTGGCATCAATTAGATTGTTATAGCATAGTGGGAATATTAACATTGATATTTACATTTTTAGCAAATACCTCAATATAGAGGTGTGTAGTGAAATTTATCTCTAGGATAAATTTCCCCCCACCCATCTATTATGAATTTTTGCATTTTTAGCAATTATTTCAAAATAGATTGATGTAGTTGAATTTATCCCTTATAGGAGGTAAATTCTAATCCATTCCTTTATGTTGAGATTTTTCATTTTTAGCAATTATCTCAATATAAAGTAATGATCTAGAATTTATTTCTTTGGATGAATTCTAATGTACAATTTTATAATGTTAGGATTTGCATTTTTAGCAAATTTCTTTTATTATTTAATTGTCCATTATGAATTCATCCACTATCCTTTTTATTTTATTTTTGTAGTTTGTATTTTAGATTTAATAAATACATTAGTGAGGGATTGTAATTGAAAGATTGTTGATGTAATTGAATATTCCATTCCAATTCAAGGTTTAAATGGGTTTGATCTATTCCTCTCTTATTACTTTTATTTTAATCATCTCATGCTTCATTTTTTTATCTTATATTTTTTTGGATGATGATTATTGAGGGCTAATCTCTCATTCATGGGATGTATTTTGATGCCCTCATGAGTCCAATTTAGTTAGTTTACTTTTTAGCGCAAATTTGTTTATCTCACTTTTCTTAAATTAGCTTTTACTTCTTAATTAGTAGTTATAAAAATTAGTATAGTTAGTTAGTTTCAAAAAATCCCTTGAAAAATCCATAAAAAATATAAAAAGTAAAATCATAAAAAAATATATAATAAAATGCAAATGAATTACACTTTTGTCTTCTCACATTTTGTGTTTCACCCTTAGATTTGGATTGACTCCCTTACTTACCCTCTACACTAATTTTGTTATATTTTTGTAGGTTCAATGGGAATTTTGATAGAAAAAGAAGTTGCAACAATGACACAAATACATAAGAGAGTAACAAACAATCCACCCACTGAACAAACACAAAAAACCAAGCCCTGAAAGCTACCAAGAATAAGAGTACCACAAAAAATGCCTACCTAATACCCTGATCAAACAAACAAGGCCCAGTCCATTTGTGGCAACTAAACTCTAAAAAACGGAGATCCCCCCCCAAAATTGTGTTTTTTGACTTCACCCTCATTGAGTCTTTTCTAATGAATTATTTGACATAAACCTCATTTTAGTAATTCGTTTGACAACAAAACCTTCAATATTTTAACCTCGCTTGTTTATTATTAAAAAAACTCATATTTTGAAATTATAGACATACCCCTAACATATTTTTTTTTTTTGCAAAAACACATTTAAGTCATTTTCTTCCTCAAATCAAAACTCTAATTTTCACTTCATATTTTTATTCAAATTTAACCCGAATTTTTCACTTCACCTTACAAAATCTAAAATACTGGATTCTTTTCATAAACTCTTAAAAAATAGAAAACAAATCAAAACAAAAATCGTTGAAAGTTCATCTCTAACAAATTAAACATAAAAAAGATTGTGTGCACTTACATATTTTGATTTGACAAATCAAATTTAAGGCTTTGATTTAAGACCTTAAGAAAAGATTAATGGATGATTAATCGATTAATGTACACTTATCTGATAGGCTATGATTAGGAATAGGGCTATCATCGAAGGCTCCCTTTCCTGTCTAGATTCCACCCTCAACGATTGTACACCCACAAAGGGAGACATGGATTTGCAAATGAATGCAAGGTGATAATGAGAATAAAGCTTGCTTTTAATATACCAAAATTTAAATACGAGGATATGAGGTTTAGGCATGTTAAATAGGGAAAAAGAATAAGACAATGAAAGGAAAGAGACCGTTGGAGGAGGTTGATTAGTACTACAATTAATTTTAGAATTTTGAGTTTAATAAAAAATATATGGGTTTTGATCTTGAAAAGAAGATGACTTGAGGGTATTTGGGTTCAAAAAATACGTGATGAAGTTATGTTTAACTAGGGATAAAAGAGAGACAACCATTGATAAAAAAAATTTGGAAGTTATGTCAAATGAATTAGTAAAGTGAGTATTATATCAAATAACACGTTAAAAAGTGTAGGTTAAGTGAAAAAAGATAATTGTTATTGATTAATCACATGATATCATGCCAACAACCTTCACCAATCACACGCTTGGAGTTAGAGACAAAACTCTTTGGCCCTGTTTGGTTGCACAAATTGTTCGATTATGTAAATTGGTTCATTATGAATTAATTAATTGTAAATTAGTGGATTTGAAATGAGTTTAAATACAATTTGACGCAATGTTTAGTAATGTGAAATTGATGGTAAGGCTCGATGAGAAAAAAATATACAAACAAATTTTTTTTCCGGGGGGGGGGGGGGGGGGGGGAGGGGGGGGGGAAGGGGAGGGAAGTGATGGAAAAAGAGATAGAAGCAAGCACTTTATGTGATTCCTATTTCAAATGGATGCTTTCACGTTTTTTGTGAAATGATCCAATTTCAAATTTTACATATGAGCTAAAATTGGGCAATAAATCATTTCATTAATAAATTCAAACACAATTAATTCATCAATTCATATATGAAACAATTTATAAATTGACCAATTTATAATTTTGGGATAACGAAACGGGACCTTTATATATTGATAAATTTATTTCAAACCTCAAACCCACCTGTCAATATATACATGTACCGTTTTTGCTATCGATGTCGATTAAGAAGATAAGGCTCTAAAAAAATTGATCAAGCTTATATTTTAGACATCAACATGGATACCTTTATTTTTTTCAGGTCTCACAAATAATGGGTCAAACCCATTCCTTTAATCCTTTTTGTTTTTTTAATCCTTTTTGGTTCAACCAAATTGGGTCCTCCATTATCCTATCTCAGAGGTCTCAATAAAACAGACGAGGCCTATGAATGGAGGTTTCTAACTTAAAACCCTACTGTAAATCGATAGATGTAAGTCATCTTGTTAAAATGAATGAATTATCTCCTAACTATGACTTCCAAATAAACCTATGTCCAAAACCACTATATTGATTCCGAGATCCTTATATTGTAGACATGAGAAACTAGAATGGTTGATAAATGGAAAATACTCCACCTCTACCATCACACTACTATTTTATGACAAAGGAGACCAATATAATTGATGTAGTTTTTTATTACACTAGCACCTCACTATTGCATAATAATTTTAGACATGCCCATCTGTTGCCAGTACCCCAATTTTCTTTAGTGCTTGTACTTTTCCATATGTTCTATTATTTTCGCCACGCCCTCTGGATTTTTATTTTTATATATAAAGATGGGATCATTACTCCGTCTCCATATGCTGAAGATATTAATAGTTGATACAGTTAGGGTGGTAGAACAATAATCCAAAACCTATTTGTGTAAAGAATCAAATTATTTAGGTCTGTTATTCTTTTTTATGAACGATAGAAATGGAAAGTTATTTCCTTTTATTCCCTACACCCACGTAAATTATTTGGAAGATCCTAAGACAGAATTCTGTACACAAAACTTTGGATATTAAGATATCTTATTAATATATTTACAAAAAATCTTTTTTCCTTTGCATTGAAAGAACATTAAAAATAAGGGTTTTCTAAACTTTAATACATCCATAATTATCCATTTTTCAGCTCCATACCTTTTTAAATTGACTTTGAGTTTGGTAATTTTTTCGTTAAGGGTTTATTTTACTTGACGGTTTGTGCAAGGCACATGACTTGTGAAAATATTAAACAGTAATTAGAAAAAATAAAAAAGTAATAAATAATAAAAGAAAACAACTAAAAAAAGAGTAAAATAAATAAAGAAAATTGTCCCCCTCTACGTAACCACCACCAAAATTCGCCACTGACGTCCTCAATCCCTCTCCTGCCCAACTCCGCATGCCATGCACTTGTGTGTGTGCGCGCGCATTTTCAGATATAAAAAATCTAACTATTTAATGAATCAAGTAAATTATTCGATAATGGTTAGTGAGGTTGATGGATTTTGAATGGGTGTAATAGGTTTTATTACTTTGAATGTTCGGTTTAATGGATGAGATGTATAATGGATAATGCGTAATCAATGTCAGTCTGTGCAGTGGATGCGAGGTGTTGTTGGGGCTTCTCGAGATCATTTTGGTACAGGGAGGTGGGACTTCTTCAGATCGATTTCTTTTGTAGGTGATGGTGGATTTGGTGGTGGTAAGGGATGGTGGTGTCCGTGTATCTCTTTATGTGTGTGTCAAAGAGAGAGAGGAGTTGAAGGTGTGGGTAATGCGGGGTCACCGGTGTGAGGGATTGAGGGAAGGTTGAAGGTTGGTTGATTATGGTGATTATGGGGGTGGTGGGAATGACGAGAGGCGATGGCTTTAACGGGGGGATCTACTTTTCTTTTGGGATTACAAGTTTTTATTTATGCTATTTTGAATATATGTGTGTTTAGTTTCATGTCATTATTTTTTTTTGTTGCTCCTATATTTTTATACTTATCATTCTCTACAAAAAGAGACATGATGGAACTTAAAACAACTTAAAAAAACACATGGGATGAGAGATATACAAAACTTTAAAAATGAGGGTAAAACCAAAAAAAATATTTTCTTTTCTTTTAGGTTTTGTATTTTTAAATTAAGTTCTTGTTGTTGGTTTGGAAATATACCCAAGAAGGGAAGTGGATTGGGTATTTATATAAATAATGATAATTATAAACTTTCTTTAATTTTTACCAAGGTTTTAAAAAGCGTGAGGCGTGGTGAGGTCAAGCTTCAAACTTTAGAAGCTTAGGCGTGCTTAGGCAAAGCCTATGTGTATAAAGGCGTTTTCCCTTTTTTAATTATTTTAAGTATTCTAAGGGTGGTAATATAATAAAAAAATACGTACCTTGAATTTTGAAAATATATCCGTATGTTTGGTAGTCATCTTTCTCATATGCATGCTCCATAATCAATATATAAAATGTATTTCTTAATATTTAATAAACAATGTACAAAATGTATTTCTTAATATTTAATAGGCAACATATAAAATGTATTTTTCATAATTCAATAATCAATATCAATAATCTTTTAATAATCAATAATCAATACAAAATGATTCAATATAAGAAATGTATTTTTTTCACCTTTCAACTTTCAAATGAAACATATAAACTTTTAGTCGGAAGTCGGTCGATAATGTTACTTTTTATTTTTTACAAAAGGCAAAGAGCTTTGGGTTTCCCTTTGTCTTTTGCTTGTTTTGAACAAAATATTGGTCCAATTTTTAAAAAAAAGTCTTTAAAAGGCGATATCGTTTCACTAAAGCGTTTCTGTTTTTAAAAAAAGTGTGTCTTAAGCCTTTTACAAAAATAAGGCGTAAAATACTTAAGGTGGGGTGTTTTTCTCAAGCCTCAAGCCTAGTCGCGCCTTTTAGAACACTGATTTTTATGAATATTAATTACAACAAGATCAATTGTAAAAGCAATTAATCAACAAGCATAAGTAGTTGAGAGCGAGGGTTTAGGGAAACTTTTCAAATCAAAGTTATAACGTGGTCCGGGCTTTGCCTACGCCCACTCTTGATACGATTTTGAGAAACTTCACTATCTCGGGTTCACCAAGGCGGAACAAAAAACCTCACAAGGAATTATAACACTTTTCAAACTACAACCAACAAGGGAACTATACTCGTAGTTGCTCAAGCGGTACACATAAGAACCTAAGGTCTTATAGCTCCTAGACTCCCATCAACTACGACACTACCTGTAATGACCCCATTTTCTTATGCCAATATATAATTGTCTTCTTTCAATTTCGTCACACTTACTATCTAATAATGATATATTATTACATATATGATATTCCGAGTTCTTAATATGACAAAGACCGTTTTTAAATTTGAAGAATCAACGGTAAAATGGGTCAAACTGAGATTTTATGGCACATCCTAAGCTAAGTGATAAGTTTTGGGGTAGAAAATATAATTTTATAAAACTTTAGGGACTTGATTTTAATAAAGAAAGTTTCATGGAACCAAATGAAAAATAAAATGGGCCTTTTTGTTATATGGTGTGAAATTATCAAAATACCCTTCAGGTGCAAAATGACCCTTATACCCTTAATACCTTTCTACCTCGTGCTCGACACCTCGTGCTTGGTTTTGACACCTCCACCGTACACGTGTCATCATTAGAGGAGAAGACAAAACACGTGTCGTCGTTAGAGGAGAAGCTAAAACACGTGCCACAGTCCAGTGAAATAAGACTGCAAGATGCCTCCGTTACGCGACACGTCAACGCTGACTCCCATTGTAAAAGATTGGTCATCATGGACACGTGTCAATGCCGTGATATCTTTGAAAAACTATAAATAGGGCCTTTGGGGATCATTTGAAACTCACACCAAATTCCTTGAGAATTATAGAAAGAAATAGTGAGAGAAAGTGAGAGAAAGTTTAAGAAGAAGTTCTTAGGGATATTCATCTTAAGGTAATCTTAATGTTATAATGCATCTTTATAGTTTTAATTTATTATTTTATATCTTTACTTAGTAGTTATGTTGGTAAAATACAGTAAAGAATTCACTAATCAAAACTTAAAATTTAGAAGAAATCCAAGTTGATTTTACTTTGAATATATGTAAACTTGTTTGAAATTATACGCTTTTAAAAATGATTCTTTTTAAAGAAATTGCTCGTTATTATAGAATCCCATTTAAGTAATTCCAAAGTCAGGCCCGGTGAAGTTCTGTCTAGATGAGATGGTATTTAAGTGGTGCCCCTGTGATCCAACATCTCTACTGGGAATGAATCCGAAAATGTTCTGTCTAGATGAGATGGTATTTAAGTGGTGCCTCTGTGACCCTCCATCTCTACTGGGAACCGACTGATGAGGAAGGACTATGAATTGAATTCTTCAATTATGATCAATGAGTTTTAAAAGTTAACAAATAGGGATTCAGTAATCCTTTAAAACAAGAGGTTATTATAGTATAAACTGAACCTTAGAACGTGTACTTAAATCATTATCAAATTAATGTGTGATCGAAGACCAATACCAGTAAATTTGACCTCTATTTTTTATTATATAATATTATGCAAACTATATATATTTTGTGAACTGCTTTTATTCTCAAAATTCATGTGATACCGATGACTGATTCAATTGTGATATGTTTATATTTGTCCATATAAACATACCGATTAAAATGATAACTGAAAAGGATATTGAATATTGAAAATATGATTTGGCTTAAGGGACCTCTTTACTGACTGACCTTCCCAGCTTAGTTATCACTGTTGTGCCCTAAATAAGGTGTTGTGACGAACTAGTTCGATTGACCCTCAACTATCGGGGTAAATACGATAGAAGAATACGGTATTAGAGTGTACTTGGCCATCAAAATGATATGGTTGAAAGAAAAAGATATCACATTTGTTGCATTCGTATTATTCTGAGCTATCCAATTGTGATATATATATAATTTCATTTCAAAATAATATCTATTTACTGCAAGTTCCTATCCACATATGTATATGCCTTCTCTTTTGACTTGAATAGGTATCTATTTTTTGAAAACCCTGGAATGTCTGGAGATTGAACCTCATTCGGCTTTTAGCTGATGTTGTATAAATAACCATTTTTTAAGAAACGTTTAGGCTCACGAACGGAATGAAAATGGACTATATTGAAGATTTAACTTTTAGAGCTCTTTTTGTAAATTTTTTATTTAGAGCATGTCTGGCTCTCTTGTAATAAAGGTTTAAATTTTCTCTTAAGTTGTAACTCGTTGTTACTTTTAATATATATATGAAGTTTACTTTAGAAAGGTCTGATGATGTAATTCCTTTACTTTCAGTATTTTACGATTCATAACCATGGGATAATATTTCCGTTGCATTTTTTTAAGGAAATAATTAAATTGGAATATTTGTTACCTTGGTGGCATGTCAAGACACTCATTCCCCACTACTATTTTGGGACGGGGTCGTGACAAAGGTGGTATCAAAGCATAGGTTATGAACCCGTAGACTACTGAACATAAGTTTCGAACGTTATAGATTTTAAGTTTCCATACATAGGATAGAGGATTAAATATTCGACTTATGTGATAACCCTCCACATGTATTAAAATATATATAATTATTTATATATCATTATTCTTTTAAATTGCAATCTTGGGCTAGTATAATATATCTTACGTTTGGCCATGACTGTAGAAAATAACCAAGGCAAGATCAACTCCAGGAGCTAGTGGTTCGAGTATGGAAGGACTGGAAGGTGCATACAAGGCAATTGAAAGTCTAGCAAGAATTGTGGAGCATCAGGTGAATAATGGAGCACCAAGGAATCTTGAACTAAGTAGTTGTACTATTGAACAGTTTAAGAAGTTGAATCCGCCGTCTTTTAAAGGTACTCCTAACCCCATTGAAGCAGAAAATTGGGTGATGCAGATGGAAAAGATGTTCGATGTTCTTAAGTGTACAGATGAACAACGGGTTTTATTTGGAACATTCATGTTAGAAGGTGAAGCCGAACATTGGTGGAGAATGACTAAGAGAATGCATGGGGAAAGGAATAATCCCATAGGTTGGAATGACTTCTTAGTGATCTTCTACGAGAAATACTTTCCCGAAACGGCGAAAGACCAAAAAGCAGCTGACTTCATGAGTCTGGTTTAAGGAAATATGACGGTTAGTCAATACGAGGCAAAGTTTACTGAGTTATCCCGTTTTGTACCTCATGTTTTGATAACCGATGTTTTAAGAGCCAAGAAGTTTGAACGTGGGTTAAGGTTGAATATTCGTAGCTAAATTTTCATCCTAAAGTTGACATCATATAATGACGTGGTGGCTAGGGCAATAATAGCTGAGAAGGATAGTGAATAATATAATCAGTTTGAAGAGGGGAAAAGGAAGTTTGGAAAACAAAGAGGAAGGAACCCCAATGACAAAACCTTTAGGACTATACCTAATATAGGACAACCTTTAGTAAACAAACCCTTTAATGTCGATAAATGCCAACGTTGTAGTAATATTTATAGAGGGCGACCGTGTTACCTAGAGACGGGGAGTTGATTTGGGTGTGGCCAAAAGGGACATAAAATGCGAGATTGTCCTAATAAAGGGAAGGCGGCAACAAAGACTTCTCATGACAATAAGGATCTGGGCAGACAAGGTGGAGTCTTTAATCTTTCTGATGCAAAGGCTTCTAATGCAGTAGTGTCAGGTACACTTTCTATATGTGCACAACCTTTTCAAGTTTTAATAGATCCTGGTTTTACCCATTCATTTGTGTCTGTGCGTTTTGTTAATCGCTTTCCTAATATTCCTGAATCCTTGAATCATATCATACACGTTTCTACTCCTTCGAGTGAGTTATTGACATGAACATTAGTATATAAGTCTTGCCCTATAAATGTCAGTAGTCATAAATTATTCGCTGATTTGATAGTTTTAGACATAAGAGATTTTGAAGTAATTTTGGGGATGGATTGGTTAGCATCATATCATGCTAGGGTGGATTGTTTTGAGAAGAGAGTTATATTCCAAATTCCTAACCAACCAGAATTCAGTTTTGAAGGAACTAGCATCTTATCTCCCATGCGTATTATCTCTGCAATGCAAGCTTGTAGTTTTCTTAAGAAGGGATGTCAAGGATTCCTTGCCAGTGTTATTGATTTACAAACAAAAGAGCCTAGTTTAGAAGATATTCCTATAGCTAAGCTTTTTCCAGATGTTTTTCCAGATGATTTGCCAAGTCTACCTCCTAGTAGAGAAGTAGAATTTACCATTGACCTTGTTCCTCGAACTACACCAATCTCAAAACCACCTTATCACATGGCACCTTTAGAATTAAGGGAATTAAAACTTCAATTACAAGATCTGTTAGACAAGGGTTTTATTAGACCTAGTATATCCCCTTGGGGTGCTCCAGTGTTATTTGTTAAAAAGAAGGATGGGACGATGAGGTTATGTATAGATTATCGTGAACTAAATAAGGTGACCATTAAGAATAAATACCCCTTACCTCGTATAGATGATTTGTTTGGCCAACTACAAGGTGCACAAGTATTTTTGAAGATTGATCTTAGGTTAGGCTATCACCAATTGAAGATTAAGGAAGAGGATATTTCAAAATCGGCTTTTCGTACTAGATATGGTCACTATGAATTTCTTGTGATGCCATTTGGATTAACTAATGCACCAGTCGCTTTTATGGATATGATAAATAGAGTGTTTAGGAAATATTTGGATCAGTGTGTGGTTGTTTTCATTGATGACATACTTATTTATTCCAAAGGTATTGAAGAACACGAGAAGCATTTGGAGATAGTATTATAAATCCTTAGGAAAGAGAAATTATATGCGAAATTAAAGAAGTGTGAATTTTTGTTGCCTAGTGTTTCTTTTCTAGGACATGTCATATCCAAGGAGGGAGTGTCGGTTGATCCTCAAAAGATCGAGGCTATACTAGATTGGCCAAGACCAACTAATGTAACGTAGATTCATAGTTTCCTAGGATTAACAGGTTATTATCGAAGATTTATTGAAGGATTTTCTAGTATTGCCAAACTTCTGTCTAGGTTAACACAAAAAATAGTGAAATATGAATAGTCTGAGGAAGTTGAGAATAGTTTTCGAGAACTTAAGAATCGATTAGTAACTGCCCTAATTTTGACTATTCCTTCTGGTACAGGAGGATTTGTGATTTATAGTGATGCTTCTAAAAATGGTTTGGGATGTGTGTTAATGCAAAATGGAAAAGTAGTAGCTTATGCCTCGAGACAGTTAAAACCACATGAGCAAAATTACCCAACCCATGACTTAGAATTAGCAAAGGTAATTTTTGCTCTTAAGATTTAGAGACATTATTTGTATAGTGAGACTTGTGAGATTTATACCGATCATAAGAGTTTGAAATATATCTTTACTCAGAAGGAATTGAACATGAGACAAAGGAGGTGGTTAGAATTGATGAAGGATTATAATGTAAATATTCACTATCACCCGGGGAAAGCTAATGTAGTTACCGACGCTTTGAGTAGAAAGTATACACCAAATTTAGCATGTCTTATTACCAGCCAGGAAGCTCTATTGAAAGATTTGAGAAGTATGGAAATAGATGTACGTATTTATAGCGAAGGAGGAATAATTGCAAACTTACAAATACAACCCACATTGATGGAAAGAATTAAAGTTGCACAAGTAAATGACCCACAACTAAAGAAGATTAAAGAAGAGGTTATTGAAGGGAAGAGAATTAAATTTGCGATACGATATGATATATTAAGGTTTGAAAATAGAGTGTGTATACCGAGTGATGCCCAACTAAAGAGGCAGATTTTGAAGGAAGGTCATTACTCGAGATTCACAGTTCATCCCGGAAATACCAAGATGTATAGAGATCTCCGAGAAGTGTTTTGGTGGAATAACATGAAAAGGGAGATAGCAGAGTTTGTATCTCAGTGTTTGATCTGTTAATAAGTAAAAGCTGAACATCAGAAACCATCAGGATTATTACAACCTTTACCTATCCCTGAGTGGAAATGGGAACATATTACCATGGATTTTGTGACAGGGCTACCAAGGAGTTCCAATGGTAATGATTCCATTTGGGTAATTATTGATAGGTTAACTAAATATGCTCATTTTCTTGCCATTAAAATTACCCATTCCTTAGAAAAGTTAGCTAAATCGTATATACGAGAAATTATTAAGCTTCATGGAACCCCAATTTTAATTATTTCTGATCGTGACCCTAGATTCGTGTCTCGCTTTTGGAAAAGCCTACAAGTATCCATGGGAACAAAATTGAATCTCAACACCTCTTTTCATCCTCAAACAGACCGACAATCGGAGAGAACCATCCAAACCTTAGAGGATATGCTTAGGGCATGTCTACTTGATTTGAAGGGGAATTGGGATGATCATTTACCGTTAGTGGAATTTGCATAAAATAATAGCTATCAAGCAAGTATACCAATGGCTCCGTATGAGGCACTCTATGGTATAAGGTGTCGTTCTCCTGCATGTTGGGTAGAAGTTGGAGAAAGAAAATTATTGGGACCATAATTGATTCAGATCACAACAGAGAAAGTGAAATTGATACAAGACCGACTTTAAATCACTCAGAGCCGTCAAAAGAGTTATGTTGACAATCGACACCGACCGTTAGAATTCCAAAGAGGAGACTATGTTTTCTTACGAGTATCACCGATAAAGGGAGTAATCCGATTTGGGAAGAAAGGAAAGTTAAGTCCAAGATACATAGGGCTTTTTGAAATCCTTGAAAGGGTAGGTGTTGTTGCGTATAAAATAGCCTTACCCCCTGAACTCTCGAGTGTGCATAATGTGTTTCATGATTCAATGATTAAGAAATACATCCCTGATCCAGCACATATCTTAAGTCACGAGCCTCTTCAAGTTAGAGAAGATTTGACATACATTGAGCATCCAGTGGAAATCTTAGACCATAAAGATCAAATATTACGAACCAAGGTTGTTCCACTAGTCAAAGTATTATGGCGGAATCATTCTGTTGAAGAAGCAACATGGGAGCGGAAAGATGAAATAAAAGAGCGATATCCATATCTTTTTGGAAATTAATGTAAGTAAAGTTTGGGGACCAAACTTTTTATAAGGAGGGTAGGATATAATGACCCCATTTTCTTATGCCAATATATAATTGTCTTATTTCAATTTCGTCACACTTACTATCTAATAATGATGTATTATTACATATATGATATTCCGAGTTCTTCATATGACAAAGCCCATTTTTAAATTTGAAGAATCAATGGTAAAATGGGTCAAATTGAGATTTTATGGCACATCCTAAGCTAAGTGTTAAGTTTTGGGGTAGAAAATATAATTTTATGAAACTTTAGGGACTTGGTTTTAATAAAGAAAGTTTCATGGACCAAAATGAAAAATAAAATAGGCCTTTTCATAAATAAAATATTTTCAGGGACCTATAGGAAATATTAAAAATATATGGTGTGAAATTACCAAAATACCCTTCAGGTGCAAAATAACCCTTATACACTTAATACCTTTCCACCTTGTGCTCGACACCTCGTGCTTGGTTTTGACACCTCCACCGTACAGGTGTCGCCATTATAGGAGAAGCCAAAACATGTGTCGTCGTCAAAGGAGAAGCTAAAACACGTGTCACAGTCCAGTGAAATAAGACTACAAGATGCCTCCGTTACGCGACACGTCAACGCTGACTCCCATTGTAAAAGCTTGGTCATCATGGACACCTGTCAATGCTGTGATATCTTTGGAAAACTATAAATAGGTCCTTTGGGGATCATTTGAAACTCACACCAAATTCCTTGAGAATTATAGAAAGAAATAGTGAGAGAAAGTGTGAGAAAGTTTAAGAAGAAGTTCTTAGGGATATTCATCTTAAGGTAATCTTAATGTTATAATGCATCTTTATTGTTTTAATTTATTATTTTATAGCTTTACTTAGTAGTTATGCTTGTAAAATATAGTAAAGAATTCACTAATCAAAACTTAAAATTTAGAAGAAATCCAAGTTGATTTTACTTTGAATATATGTAAACTTGTTTGAAATTATACGCTTTTAAAAATGATTCTTTTTAAAGAAATTGCTTGTTATTATAGAATCCCATTTAAGTAATTCCAAAGTAAGTCCCGGTGAAGTTCTGTCTAGATGAGATGGTATTTAAGTGGTTCCCCTGTGACCCTCCATCTCTACTGGGAATGAATTCGGAAATGTTCTGTCTAGATGATATGGTATTTAATTGGTGCCCTTGCGACCCTCCATCTCTACTGGGAACCGAATGATGAGGACGGACTATAAAATTAAATTCTTGAATTATGACCAATGAGTTTTAAAAGTTAACAAATAGGGATTCAGTAATCCTTTAAAAGAAGAGGTTATTATAGTATAAACTGAACCTTAGAACGTGTACTTAAATCTTTATCAGATTAATGTGTGATCGAAGACCAATACTAGTAAATTTGACCTCCATTTTGGGTGAGTACTCTGACATTTCTTTTGTATTTTGATTACATGATATTATGCAAACTATATATATTTTGTGAACGGCTTTTATTCTGAAAATTCATGAGATACCGATGACTGATTCAATTGTGATATGTTTATATTTGTCCATATAAACATACCGATTAAAATGATTATTGAAAAGGATATTGAATATTGAAAATATGATTTGGCTTAAGGGACCTCTTTACTGACTGACCTTCCCAGCTGGGTTATCGCTGGTGTGCCCTAAATAAGGCGTTGTGACGAACTAGTTCGATTGACCCTCAACTACCGGGGTATAATACGGTAGAAGAATATGGTATTAGAGTGTACTTGGCCATAAAAATGATATGATTGAAAGAAAAAGATATCACATTTGTTGCATTCGTATTATTCTGAGTTATCCAATTGTGATATATATAATTTCATTTCAAAATTATATCTATTTATTGCAAGTTCCTATTTACATATGTATATGCCTTCTCTTTTGGCTTGAATAGGTATCTATTTTTTAAAAACCCTGGAATGTCTGGAGATTGAACCTCATTTGGCTTTTAGATGATGTTGTATAAATAACCATTTTTTAGGAAACGTTTAGGCTCACGGACGGAACGAAAATGGACTATATTGAAGATTTAGCTTTTAGAGCTCTTTTTGTAGAATGTTTATTTAGAGCATGTCCGGCTCTCTTGTAATACAGGTTTAAATTTTCTCTTAAGTTGTAACTCGTTGTTACTTTTAATATATATATATGAAGTTTCCTTTAGAAATCTCAGATGACGTAATTCCTTTACTTTCAGTATTTTACGATTCATAACCATGTGATAATATATCTGTTGCATTTATTTAAGGAAACAATTAAATCGGAATATTTGTTGCCTTGGTGGCATGTCAAGACACTCGTTCCCCACTACTATTTTGGGCCGGGGTCGTGACACTAACGGCTATGAAAATACAATGAAGTTCATCGTAATTAACAATAGTAAGATTCGTAACCAAAACATAAAGCGAGGTAGCTTCACTAAAAAAGTATGATACCTGTTCACTTTCTCTTTCTTGAAATGTAAACAAAATAAGTAATCTTAAGTATGTTGCTCAAATGGGTATTAGGTTGAAACTTTAGTACATAAGAATATTAGGTGGATATCATTGGCTAAAAAGGTCTTGAGGGTAAACCTATAAGCTTAAAAGTGTTTTGGATGGAGCATTGCCTCACACTACACCGAAATTGCTAATCTGGCACGCTGAGTGATCGAGATTGAAACCAAGCCCCGTATAAATACGCTAGTTGTTGTTATCGGATTCCAACCGTAATATAAAAATCTAAAATTTAACTACACTCTTATGGAGTATAGAGGCGACTCTGGGTATCGAATCCTCAGCAAATTAGGATGAGTGAACATGACGGAAAAGGTAAGACTGTTAACCCTAACTTGACTCTAAAAAGAATGAAAAAGTGATTTGAATTGGGAAATAACTACAACTAGATGCAATTTTGAAAATGATTATTTAATGAGACTACAAATAAATGAAGTGAAGAAGTAGTAACGAATTGACTAAAACTTTAACAATGAAATGAGAACGATAGGTTGGGATACAATCCCCCACACCCTAGTAATTCATTTCGTAGGATACTAGATTCAAAATTAAAACTTTAAATGAACCCGGTTTTTAATGCTCCTATGTATTACAAATACGAGGGATCGTAGCCCGCACAATATGTAAGTAAATGATGAATTAAAACCCGACCTTTATTTCTCCTAAGTATTACATATTATATGAGGGATCGTAGCGGTCACAGTATGTAAGCAAAGAATGAACTAAAGTAGTATCGTATTAACTACGATACAATTCATCTAAGATTTTAATTATAACTTCTATTTCCACTATCATGAATTACATTGGGTGGGGCTCATGCACCCCGACCTTTAAAAACCTAGCCTAACATGGTGAAATTAATGAAAACTACGTTATCTACGTTGCATGAACTCATAATTTCTTGGAAAGAGAGATGAAACACGAGAAATAATAATAAAAGTGTTGGAAATAAAAGTTACCAAGATTGAAGATCAAGAATGTGCAAGAAGAAATCAAAGGTTGAAGAAAAACTAGACAAGCTCTTGAATTAAAGGTGCAAAATATCTAAATTCTTCTCCTAAATGTTCCTACTTGATTTGGAGCTTTTACATGAATGAAATCTGAATAAAAAGAGTCATAATGACTAAATATATAGGCTAGAGGTCGTTTAGAAGAGTCCCCAAAACATAAAACTTTTTTGGCTAAAAGATAAGCATAAAATAAAAATCTCGTATCTGGCAATTTGTCACACTTAGAAAGCGTGTCTAATTTTATAACGGATCTGGTGCGTGACAAATGGGAGAACCGGTTCTTTTTTCTCAGCTTCGGTTCGATTTGGGGCTGACGGCTTTTTTTCCTTCGTTCCTCTCAACTTCAAATTACCATAATTTCTTCACCGTAGGTCGGATTGAGGTGCTGTTTTTTCTAGTGTTCTTGTAATTAAAAGCTCTTCAACTTTTCAGTTGGCTCCACCTCCGGAATAAGGCTGAAAAATGACGAAAATGCCTTTCAATTCCTCGTTTCTTAGTTTCTTTCACTATTTTGAGTTCTCTTTGGCACTAACTTGCATGAAATACCTGTAAAACACATAAGAGATACACAAAATACAAAATATTTGGCAAAAAGGGTTAGTACATAAATATGAGACAAATCTGAGCTATTTATACCGCACGTGAATATAAAAATACCAAAATTAAGGGGATAAATATGAAGAATTTATGCCTAATCAAACCTCCCTAACTTAGAACTTTACGCATCCCGGGCAATGTAAAATAATGAGAGTATGAGTTAAGGACCCTTCAAAAAATTTATTGGGATAGAATACCTTTTTCGCGGGCAAGAGATTGCATTTTGCGTATGCAATAAGACTTTAAACCCCTAGGTTACCCTAGTAGGACGAGTGGTGTCTCGTGAGGGTTTGCAGTGAATATACCCACAAAATTCTTTATTGACTCAAAGAAAAATCAAAACACTTAAAAATTGTACAATTTAAACTCCCCAAAAATGGTCACCTCAAAATTATATTCACAAGTCTCAAGTCATAGTGTGTGTGTGCGAAGCCAAAAATCGAACCGCTAATTTCCATCGATTGATCATTACGTTACTTTTTCGAAAATTTGCTTTGATTTCAAAATCTCACCGAATACACTCACAAACGAATCACTCGAAAGTGTGGTTATTCTCTCGGAATGCATGATTTGTAAAAGTAAATAATAATGGACACAAGTTCACGCACTCAATTGAAAAGACGTACAATTTGAGGTAAAAAGATCTCATCATCGAAGTACGGTTATAAGGAAACATAAACATCGCCTCTAGTTCGCACCATTTAATCTCTTATATTATCTTTTTGTATCTTAGCTCTCCACGCGGTAATCAATTTTGCAATTCGAACTCGGTTAGGACTTTTTTTAGGTTATATGGTGTATTGGGTAAAATCAGAAAAGTCTAAGAATTTCGAAATTGGAAAATTTTGCTTATGATGTCCGTTAGTACTTTTTTGGGCTCTTGCTCATTTTCTCTCTCCTTTTTCTATTTTTTTTCTTCTTTTATTTTTCTTGCTATTTTTGTTGAGCATTCTTCTATTTTTTTCTTGCCCCTTTTTGTTGCACTTTTTAGACTTAAATTCTGACTTTTTCCATTTTTTACAATTCCGGGCTATTTGGGTTTTTTGGGTTATCAAACGAATTTGGAAAAATTATAATTGGCTCAAAATGGGTGGCAAAGGGATAATTTTTCACAAATTTTTATGGCCAATATTTTTGGGTGACAAACGAGGGCCTACTTCATTGTCCAAATTGCTAGTTACATTACCATATCATCTCGAGATGAATTAAGTTTAGAGATATTTTCAACACGTTTTTTAAGGCAACATCTCACACATTTATCATAACCGATCAAAACAAAGAAATGGAGATCTTATGATGAAATGAACTTTGAGTTAATCATTAACTCGGATTGATTTAAAATACTCTAAAAAAATATAGGTTCGAAATCTCACCGGGTTAATAATCTCCACACTTACTCATTAAGTCGTCAATTTCCATCTTTGATCAATTTTGACTTTGTGCATTTGATTTTTACAACTTGAGACAAAGTATTTGTGACATTTTTGAAGCTTTTAAATTCCAATTTTTATTTATTTTGAAAAAATATTTTTGGCTTTTTCAAAATTTTTCAGTTTTTTTTGAAATTTTCTAAAAAAACACACTTGGAAAGAACATGCGATCAAATCAATGAATCTAAACAATAAACGGGAAGAATATCCCACACCCCCTAACTTAAATGTTGCATTGTCCTCAATGCCAATCAAGAATACAACATAAAGAGAGGAAAATAAAGATATTACCCAAAATGGAGCGATTCCCGAAACGTAATTGAATCTACAAAACATGTTAGAACCAAGCATAGAAAAAAGAATAACAAAAACTCTAAACTAAAGAAAAAAAAAGAAATAAGCTAACTATTTTACAACCTACGATTTGAAATTCTAATAAGTTATACACTAGAAGTCGAAAAATTTAAGGGTCCACCCAAAATACAATTTGAGTTTGAGGGATTAATGGTGTACCCTCACTAGAAAGCATGCCTCCCAAAAAATAAGAATTCCGCTTGAACAACGGAAGGCATGTGCAAAGAGAAAAAAATAAACCATCACCAATTAAAATTTTTAGGGGGAAAATGAGGGGTTTGAGTGCACAGGGGGACAAGTACCATTGGGATCCAAGAAAAATAAAATCACGTCCCAACGATTTTTCAAGTAGTACAGGAAACGGAGCATACAAACAAAAAGATTCCATCTGGAAAAATAATTCAAGCATAGTGTCCTTGTCCTCAAAATATTCTCCACCAAATTTTTTAACTGTATTTGGTGGAGTGACACGTCTAAGTGTATGGCCCATAAGATGAAGCATCTCAAAATAACATTCCCATACAAGAATCGGATCAACACCCTCAAGACATTCATCCAGTTGTTGTGATGGATTTAATGGTTCGATAATAGTGGGTACACAAGGAGACAAATGATCTTCAACCTCAGTAGATTTTGGAATATTTATAAGAGGTTGAGATTAAAAAGAACTTGGATCACTCTCAATGATTTCATCCTCAAAAGGGTTAGGTGAAGCGCAAGTCTCGAATTTCTCTAACTGTCCAAATAATCATTAAACTCCTTGCAAGTTGCTCTAATTTTTAACTCTGTAGCAACAAAGTCATCAGATTGCTTTATGAAAATAGTTAATAGTTCTTCCAAAGTAGGCTTCCTTGGTTCTAGGACCTCGGATTCGTCATTTGGTTGAAAACATTGTTCAACTTAAAAAATATCGGAAGAAAAATCCCCTCATTGGGTTCAAATAATGCATCTAACTCTGGCTCCCAATAACGATTTTTTTCCTAATATTCTTTTTCAAGTCTTTTTTCTTCAAGAAATTCATTTTCATAAATTTGGATGGCCTTAGCACTAGGCTTGTATTTATGAGACTCATCTTTAGTGATATTGATCCAATGTTCATAAGTCTTGAGCGCCTCCTCCTCCTCACTATTATCATAACAATTAATCCCACTAAAGGAGTTAAAGTAATACATTTCAAATAGATAAATTCAAAAACGTGACACCCATATTTTTTTAAGGTCAAATTCGGGATTAACCAACCTAACCTAAAGTCTACCTAATTCCCTGGCAAAGGCGCCATTTTGATCGAGGTTGAAACCAAGCGCCGTGTAAATATGCTAGTCATTGTTATCGATTTCCAACCGCAATACAAAAACCTAAACTTTAACTACACTCTTATGGAGTATAGCGGCGAGTCTGGGTATCGAATCCTTAGGGAACTAGGACGAGTGAGCGTGACAACAAAGGTAAGACTGGTAACCCTAACTTGACTCTAAAAAGAATGAAAAGGTTGTATGAATTGTGAAATAACTACAACTAGATGCATTTTTGAAAATGATTAATTAACGAGACTATAAATAAATGAAGTGAAGAACTATTAACGAATTGACTAAAACATTAACTATGAAATGAGAACGATAGGTCGGGTTACAATCCCCCACACCCTAGTAATTCACTTCGTAAGATACTAGATTCAGAATTAAAACTTTAAATGAACCCGATTTTTAATGCTCCTAAGTATTACATATATGAGGGATCGTAGCCCGCACAATATGTAAGTAAAGGATGAATTAAAACCCAGCCTTTATTTCTCCTAAGTATTACATATATGAGGGATCGTAGCCCCCACAGTATGTAAGCAAAGAATGAATTAAAGAAGTTTCGTATTAAATATGATACAATTCATCTAAGATTTTAATTCCAACTTCTATTTCCACTATCATGAATTACATTAAGTGGGATTCATGCACCCCGACCTTTAAAAACCTAGCCTAACATGGTGAAATTAATAAAAACTACGTTATCTACGTTGCATGAATTCATAATTTCTTGGAAAGAGAGATGAAATAATAAGAAATAATAATAAAAGTTCTGGAAATAAAAGTTACCAAGATTGAAGAACAAGAACATGCAAGAAGAAATCAAAAGGTTGAAGAAAAATTGGAAAAGCTCTTGAATTAAAGGTGCAAAATATCTAAATTCTTCTCCTACATGTTCCTACTTAATTATGAGCTTTTACATGAATGAAATCTGAATAAAAAGAGTCCAAATGACTAAATATATAGGCTAGAGGTCGTTTAGAAGAGTCCCCAAAACATAAAACTCTTTTGGCTAAAAGATAAGCATAAAATAAAAATCCCGTATCTGGAAATTTGTCACACATAGAAAGCGTGACTAATTTTGTAACGGATCTGGTGCATTACAAAGGGGTGAAGCAGTTCTTTTTTCTCATCTTCGTTTCGATTTGGGGCTGACAACTTTTTTTCCTTCATTCCTCTCAACTTCAAATGACCATAATTTCTTCATCGTAGGTCAGATTGAGTTGTCGTTTTTTCCAGTGTTCTTGTAATTGAAAGTTCTTAAACTTTATAGTTGGCCCCACCTCCGGACTAAGGCTGAAAAATTATAAAAAATCCCTTCAACTATCCGTTTCTTAGTTTCTTTCACTGTTTTGAGTTCTCTTTGGCACTAACTTGCATGAAATACCTATAAAACACATAAAAGATACACAAAATACGAAATACTTGCCAAAAAGGGTTAGTATCATAAATATGAGACAAATTCAAGATATTTACACGGCATAGGAATATAAAAATACCGAAATTAAGGGGATAAATGTGAAGAATTTATGCCTAATCACTAAGGGAGGGAGATTCTGGCACGGTTTAAAACTGTGCCAGAATCTGGAACTGTTTTATCATAATCTGGCATGATTTTAAAGCGTGCCAAATGTGAGTACTTTTCATTAAAAGAATAACATCCCAAAATTTCAAGCGGGGGTCAAAATTTCAAGAGGCATTCTAACCTAACTCTCTCCCTCTGTCCACGCTACCCTCGCCTCAAAATCGTTGGTCCCGTCTCCTCATCATCCCTTCTCCTCCCGTCGGCGCTACTCATCATCCCTTCTCCTCCCGTCGGCGCTACTCATCACCGCTTCTCCCTCCCATTGGCACTACTCATAATCGCTGCTGTTAATTTTTTGGCAACTTCAAACTTACCACTTTTCAGGTTAGTTTTCGCCCCGATTGTCATTTCTCATATTTTGGATTCATATTGAGTAGTTTAGAAATCGCCCCTATTGGCATAATCTGAAATAGGTTGATTTCATCATGAATCCGAGTTGGAATTGTTATATTATTGTTAGAATTTTAGTATATATATTAATCATGTAAAGTGTCCATGATAATTGAAACATAATATAAATTAAATGATTTAATAAAATTAGGGTTCTTGATTCAAATATGAGATTTAATCCTTTAAATTATGTTAAGATTGAAAATAATTGTTAGAAATATGCTTGGATTGTTGTTTGGACAATTATATATGAATAGGGGTAGGTTTGGATTTGATATGTGAGTTTTAATGGAGTTTTTTGGCGTTGAATTTTGTAAAAGGGAAGAAGGAAATATCTAGGATAGTCGATCGATCGACTCTTGGGGTCGATCAATTGGCCTCCCCTATTTTGGCCTACAAATTACTGAAGTGTTATTTGGTTTGGATTATGGGGCATAGGGTAGGTTGGATTGGCCTTTAGAGTTCTTATCATTCTAGAATAAAGTGAAAATTTATATTTTGTGATTTTGGAATTTCTTGTTTGGTTAGTTGGGTATTTTGACCTCGATAGGTTTGCATGGGTTAAATTGAATGCGATGTATTAGTCTGCAAAAATCAAGAGTATGATGGCATAATATATGGAATTTTTGGAAGCTAACAAAATTGTGTCATTTGGCTGGGTTAATTAGGATCATTGTTAGATGTTAGGAGTGTGTTTATCCTTTAGGGATACACAAATTAATCTAAAAGACCTAAAATGGGGTAGTTATTATATTCAATGCTTTTATATAAGTTAGGTGGGGGATGATATCTAGACACAGAGTACTGCGATATCGGTCAATGGTTATATGAGATTGATTATATTTATCTTGCGTGTTTTTCTAATATAAGTTAGGTGTGAGACTATACCTAAATTTGGGTACCCTTGGAGTTAGGGTTAATGTGTTATGGATCAATGTAAGGTTAGAGTTTATTTTACCTTTTATGATAGAAATGCCATTTTGACCCGGTAGCAATGGGTTTGTATGTGTATTTGTTTACTTTAACCCGTTAGAAATGCCAAGTTTATTTTACCTTTTATGATAGAAATGTCAAGTTAGGTGTTTTTTTTTATGTTTTTTTTATTTTTGCTACTAATGCAAATGTATTACCATTATAACACATAATCAGCACCAATAGAAATTAAACTAACGTCTGAAATTATGACACAATTGAAAAAAATAGCGATATATACATATTGTTCATTAAATGTGTGTTTACTTATAAACTATTTGTTCATGAAATGTGTGTTTAATTAGTGTTTACCTCCGCAAAATGCTTTTAGTTTTTATGTTAATTGTTTTAGTATATGATCATTGTTTTCATATTCTCAATTGTTTTAGTATTTGGTCACTGTTTTGATGATGAAAACAAATTGATTTAGTATTTGGTCCCCATTAGATTCCGATGATGAAAATTGATCTCGATTCTGGGTTTTGGGGTTTCTTTTGATATGGTATTTGGACGGTGAAGAACATCTTCGGTTTTTTATTTTCTTGGGTCTAATAATTATTGTTTGATGAGGTCATGTGTCTTGATTATAATTGGCATGGGTTTATAGAAGCAGGGTAAAATGTTTGGTTGTGTTTTTAGGCCAAAATATGAAGTTTTAAAGCGATTTAGGTTGGTTTTCTCCAAGCACACGAGTTGTTGCTTGTGATGTGTTCTTGACTAAAAACCTAAGGTTTGAAAGTTTTGTTTCTGTCTAATAACTAAAACATAAAAATTGATGTTTGTTCTTAGTCCACTCTTATATTGCTTTAGGTTTCTTTGACTTACTCACTGTGTCAAGATGCAGAAAGGATCCACAGTTCCTCGAAACTATTACTCCTATTGGATAGAGAGTCCACCAATAGCTATCAAATGAGGGGTTAGAGAATACTTGTGGGACAATTTGCATAATTAGCATGTATATGTGATTTCTGTAATTTAGTAATTCTCCACAGTTCATCTTGTTTAAATTTTGAAAAGCTATTTTATGTGATGAGGTCTTATTAACACATTTTGCATCCACTTGTTTATCAGGATGTCGTCGATGATCAATAAAGAGTGGATAAAGGAGAATAACTTAGAGGCAGATTCGTATAGAGACGGAGTGTTAGAGTTTGTACAATATGTGCGTAACACTATTACTGGGGGTATACATTTATGTCTGTGTAGGATTTGTCGCAATGGGAAAGGACATGTTACTTTAGATGAAATCTTTATCCATTTTATGGACTATGGTATGGATATAAATTACACCTTATGAAATTTTCATGGGGAGACATCAATTCTTAATCCAGTCCAGTGACCAGCACAACTCGCGGCTCAGACTAATGTTAGATTACACATTGATGTGTCTAATATTCTGACTTTAGATGACCTTGTGAATGATTCTTGTGAAATGTTCATGACTGAAGCGGGTCCTAGTGCGCCTAATTGTGTAGGTGGTGATGAAGGGCCCCAAACTTTTGACGTTCTGAATGATTCTCACACACATACAGGAGAATGCAAGAAGTATGAGCATTTATATCAACTCGCAATGGAGCCACTGCACCCTCCTACTTGTTCGCCACTCCATACGACCATATATGCTCTTATGAAGTTAAATGATATAAAAATGAAATTTAATTTGTTAGATGGCACCACAGGTGGAATTCTTAGATTGTTGAATGAGTTACTCCCTGAAGGGAACAACTTGACAACTAGTTATACCTAAATGAAGAACACAATTAGAGATCTTGGTATGGACTATGTTAAGTATGATGTGTGCATTAACAATTGCATGTTATTTTGGAAAGAGCATGAAAACAGTAATAAATGTCTTAAATGTCGTGCTTTGCGATACAAGTGTACTTCAACAGATGATGATGGGGAGGAAATTGTATATCCCAAGGGACAAAATAAGTTTTGTAAGGTTCCTAAGAAGTTAATGCGACATTGTCCTTTAATCCCTAGGCTAAAGTGGTTGTATACCATTAAATGGATAGTCGAGAAAATGACTTGGCACACTCAATCAAGCTTTTGTATGGAATTTATGCGTCATCCACGAGATTAAGGAGAGTGGGTAAATGCAAACATTATGTGGAGATAATTTGCTAAGGATCCGCGAAATCTTTGACTTGCAATAGCAATTGATGATTTTAACCCTAATAACATTCTTGGCCGTAACTATAGTTACTGACCAGTGATTATTCATCCTCTCAACCCTCCCCCATCAATGTGTATGAAGAGTGAGTTTTCAATAATGACAGTATTGATTCCAGGGCTAAAGTCACCATCAAGTAATATTGATGTCTTCCTTCAACCCTTAGTCGATGAGCTGAAGATCTTAGGGTCTGGAGTGGAGGCTTGGGATGCAAATAAAAATGAACATTTTCAGTTAAAATCCATGTTGATGTGGGGTATTCATGATTTTCTTGCTTATGGGATGTTAGGAGGTTGTTCAACTCAAGGTTATTATGGGTGTTCTATTTTCTCTACAAACACACCCTATGAATATCTTCACAAGTAAACGAAATATTTCTATCAACGATCTCACTTGTTCCTTCCCAAAAACCATCCTTACAGGTATGACACATCAAAGCAAACATTTAATGGTAAAATAGAGACTGCTATGGCTCCACGAAAGTTAACAAGTGTAGAGGTTGAGAAAATTGTGTCTGTTATTGCTCGAGAAGGTGCCCGAAAAGAGGTAGAGGGAGTGGGGAAGGGAAAGGCTAAAGGGAAGGGGAAAGGGAAAAGGGAAGGGGAAAGAAAAAGAGGCAATAGTATTGGAAGATGATGTAGATAATGATGATTATCTAAGAGAAGGTGACGACGAGGGTCTCACACGTACTGAGGGTTTTTCATGGAGGTTCATTTTGTTTGACTAGGAGTAATGGAAGGATCATGCTATTCGACATAATTTAGACATTATGCACGTTAAAAAGAACATAACATAAACTCTTTTAGGTACCATTCTCTCAGTGAAAGGATCGTCAAATAAAGATACAATTAGAGCCCGGGAAGATTTGAAGGTCCCGTTGAATCTTAAGAAAAAATTATGGATGCAAGATGTTGAAGGTAGTAATAAAAGGCGAATGCCATTAGCACCTTTTGCATTAGGAAAAGAAGAGAAAGAAGACTTTTATCTCACCTTGAAAACATTGAAGTTACCGATTGGATTTTCATCAAATTTTAGCAATAATGTTAACCTTGACCTTCCTGGATTAACCAATATCAAGTCTCATGATTATCACGTCATTATGCAACGATTGCTTCCTGCGTTGCTTATGCATTCACTTCCAGATCATAAGCCTTTGTTTAAAGTTATACAACGGATAAGCATATTCTTTAATGTTATTTGTGCAAAACGTGATTTTCAGGGAACATCTTTTGAAGGCAAAATAAGCATTGGTAGAGGCTCTTTGTGCCCTCGAAATTTACTTTCCACCTGCCTTTTTTGTGGTCATGATCCACCTCATGCACCATTTAGCCGATGACGCATTGATAGCTGGGCCACCTAGATATCATGCAATGTGGTTATTTGAAAGAGAAATGGGAATATACAAAAGTGGTCATGAAATAAGAGGTACATCGAAGGAAGCATTGCTAGTGCATATTTATTACATGAAGCTTTTTTATATGCCATGGAATACGTGTCGATTAGAGGTGAAGGAACTCATAAGAGGAACCTTGAGGATTTTCTTGATAATGATTTTGATGACTCAATGTGTCAATAAGTATTGGGTAAAGGTAAGGAGTTGACCCTAAATACTGTGTAGTGTGAACAAGTACGAAGATGGGTCCTATTTCAATACCATGCCATTGATGAGTGGAGAAGGTAAACATGTAACCCATTACTAATTCATATTATATTATGGTAATCGAAAATTTCTTAATGTTAAAAATCGTTACTTGTAGAAAATTTGGGTTAACTAGGACTACATTGATGCATAAAATTGATGATTTCATCCCTTGGTGAAGGAACGAGGAAAGTCTTTATTTATCTAGGTACTTATTTTTTTTTATCATAACTTTATTTCTATAAAAATATTAAAACATTATTCATTTCATTGTAGGCCTTAAGATCTAATGATATCAAAATATTGCTCTATGCCGATGGCCCTCACTCCATAGGGTTACTAGCTATGACAAGTTCCAATTCAATGGCTATACCTTTTGTACTTTCGCATATGAAGAGAATCGCAACTTTCAGAGTAGTGGTGTATCCATGAAGGCCTTTAATAATAAGGGGATCCTCATAACTTTTTATGGAGTTATTAGACGAATACTCGACTTGAATTATATTAAGTTCACACATACTGTCTTTTATTGTGATTGGGTGGACGTAGATGATAAGAATGCTTGCAAAATTGACCCGACCTCAAAATTGGTGATGGTGAACCCGTAAGCTCACGAGTAAAAATTCAATACATGACGATCCGTTCATCCTTGCATCTCAAGCAATTCAAGTGTTTTATTGTAAAGATGCCAATTTCAATGGGTGGTCGATTGTTTTGCACTCTCCCAAGAGATTGACAAAAGAGATAGATGCGATTAAGATTGATCGTACGATGTATGACTCCATTCTCGAGGAAAATGAGAAGTTATTGGATCTTTTAGACACCGAATTCATATAGTGTAATGGGTTCATGTTCGAACCTGATATCACTTTTTTACTATTTAAAATTTGGTATTTAGTTATTGTTAATATATTGAATCTATTGAACTTGGGTGTTCAGTTATTGTTAATCTATTGAATCTATTGAACTTGGGTATTTAGTTATTGTGATTACTTTGATATCCGACATAAATAGCGGCACGAGTAGCACCAAGTTTCTCTGCAAGATGCTCTATCATTTTGAAATTCTCGACACTTTTCAGTGCTCTACCCACAGTAATCACAATACGTGCATTTCCATTATATGGGCATTCTGTATCCTGAGTGGTCTTCTTTATGTGTCTAGATTTACTAATTCCATCTTCACTAAAGGTTGAGAGAATAACCTACTCAATTGGGGAAGTGTTATATTTTGAATCAGCTGACATTGATGCCACTGGGTAGATTAATCATTTGTACACACATAAGAATGTATATACAAGTAAAAAATAAAATATTGTTTTACTTGTATCTTATGTAATACATAAGATACAAGTAAAACAAAATATATATATTCTGTAAAAACGGAATATATATATATATATATATATATATATATATATATATATATATATATACAAGTAAAGCAGAATATATATATTCTGTAAAAGCAAAATATATATACATAATATACAAGTAAAACAGAATATATATATATATATATATATATACTAGGCTATATATATATACACACACTAGCGGAATGCCCATACCTGAAGGCACGAAATAAAATTTCCAAAGTATTGAATGTATATTTTATGTCAAAAATTATATTTTACAACATAAATAAGTGTAAAAAATTTGGAAAATTTGAACAAAACTTCCTTTGTTTATAGAATATCCACGATGTTTAATAAATAAAGAATACTACAACGACAAAACTAATAGTCTGACCAAAATAACCTAGCAAACTCGCTACACAAATTTAATCCAAATCAATATAATTTTCACATTTATAACTCAAAGATCAATTTAACAACCACAAACAAACCCGATATATATAATAGACAATATACTAATAGCACACAATGTACACTTGGTAAACATTTGCTTGAGACACTATTTTAACATGGGTAATCACAATAAAAAAAATTAATACCCGAAATTTCTATGGTAGTAAAAGAGGCTTAAAATATAATATTCAATTGGGGTACGACATAAGTAGTTCTATATCGTCACCTACAAAAATCAAATTCATTAACACACATCAAAGATGTCAATTGAATTTCATGAAAGGTCCATATCTCCAACACTTTCGCGGACATCAACTATTAAGAAATCTTCCATGAGAGTTGAACTGTCTCCGATTCCTGCACAATCAATGTACTTGTTTAAGCACTAACATCAATAATTCAAAATGACATACCAACTAACAAAATAATTTGAATTGATAATGATAATAGTGAATGAATATACTAATTACATAAATTAATCACACATTTACTGTTCAATAGACCAACTAATTACTTTACAGATATATACATGGACATATTTACGAAAAAACTAAAGTTGCTTTCTTAACAAAATAGAAAAAATAACTAAAAATTTATGAAGAGCATAGAGGCGCAGGAGAAAAGACGAAGAAGTCGTGACAATGAGGCACGCATGAGGACAAACCAAATAGTTAACAGTGATTTTTCTAGTGGTGTCATCATGCGTTCAAGCTTCGAGTTTTCTTTAAATAATAAATTTTCAGCTTCATTATTCTTCACTTTATGGTGGTTCTTTTTTATCTCCAAGCACCAAATACAACAGTTCAACCTGTCTTAAATCTGACCAGCTCGAGCCCCCTACCCATCCTACACTCACTTTCAGTAAAAAATAGAAGATAAAATGCAGATTATACCTGCTATAAACCATAGTTCTTACAGGTCTATTATGATGGCGAGCAGGTGTTTAAGCCTATTAGCTAGGACTTTAGTAGTAATTTTATAAGGAAAACTTGACAGGCATATAGGTCTAAGTTGGCTATGGGTATCGGGCTTTTCCACATTAGGCACCAATTAGATTACGATGATGAGCAATAGAAAATCCAAACTGAATAGTGATACAATTCATTAATCTCACATTTTCTGCAACTTCTCACCCAAAGGTACATACTTGAGAGTTCTTACTTAATGGAAAAACCCTACAACAATCCCCCTCGGCGACTGAGACACAAAAAATGAATGTAATTAGTACATGAATTATTTATTTGATAACATTAAATAAATCAAAGAGAAAAAAACTTGTTGGTCGAAAAAATAAATAAAATATTGTACTACTAAATATAATACCCAAACTACAACTAATCTTTAACTTTAAAGGAAATGTGGCAGAATTGATCTTTCAATAGTAAGAAGGCTAAGTGATGAGGTGTGACATAAGAAGGTAAAGTGGGAAGATGCCCATTTCTAGCAACTACATTTTTAGCAGAAGTTGCATTTTTAGCAACAACAAAATTTCATAACTTACAAAAACCTAGAAGTTCTCATAACTTGGTGGTTGTTTGACTGCTTATTGATTTATTTAATTGACCTTTTGGTGCAGCTTCAATGGAGGGGGCTTTTGAGGAGGTCTTTGTCTAAACTCGAGGGAATTTACCCATTGGGGATAGAGTCCTTATTGGAACCTCATCTTTGAGGATGAGGAAATTGTCTTTTTAAAGTAAAATGATGAAAGGGAAACGATGGAGACATTCCTAAAAAAGAACTCCCCACTGGAAAGAATAATAAGTGGACAACTAAGTGAAGAGGAAAAGGAAGAGGAAGAACCTGTGAGGAGAGGCCCCCAAAAGCCTATGACTTCTCCTCCTGATCAATCTAAACCTTCAGACATATTTTCTCATGTCATTGATTCTTCGTTGAATCCTCCTCCTGTTACTTTGTGCAGTGGACCAGCATGATCCTAACGCCCAAATTGGCTCTGATTTTATGTCTTTCATATCCATTTCATATGTGTGACAGATCCGCGGCTCTGTTAGGATAAACATGGCCACCACCAGTCAAATGGATCGTCTTCCTGTGTTGAAAACAAATATTACAATAAGGCCATGACTGTAGAATCTTCCATGAGATGATAAATAGAGAACTACAACGAAAAGGCAAATAAAAAAAATGCTAATTTCAAATGATTAAATAGTTAAAAGTAAATCTCAAAAATTGAAAATAACTAAACATATACAAAGTGTAAGGGTAAGAACTAAAATGATAATACCTACAAAACAAAAATAAACATCAAATTAGTACATACTAAACAAAATTAAACACAAATTATAAACATCGATAATCCAAGATACAAAAGTAATCCAATTTCTTTGATCTATACCAAGTGGCAAACATGTAAATCACCCAAAAGTAAACATTTTGTTTGTTCAACGCACAAAGATGGTTTTTTGCTTCTTATATCTTCTCCAAAATCTAATTGACCCATGGGATTCACTAATTGGATTTTAGTTTTTTTAAACATCAAAGAATCAATCAAATAAATACACAAATTACATTACTCTGATGCAAAATAAAGAAAATGCAGTAAGCCGCTTGAAAGAAACAAATAAAAAATAAACCAACCCCTTTGTCTAAATGATACTAGCCCAACACAGGTGGGTTTATAGTGTTTTAGAACATTGTAAAAAATAATAAAAACACTACTTGAAATAACTAAAGAAAAAGAAGGAAAAAAAACACTAAAGTATTTATTGTGTGTTATCCCACGGTAAAAAAATACCTTCTAAATTTCATCTATATCAGTTACAAAACCCAAACAAATCCGTAAACCAAAACAATACAACATAAAAAATTAAGAATGGAGACCAAAATAAATAAAACACCTTACATACACTATATAAACAACAAACACTTTTAATTTATATATGTGTTGTCAACACACCTACAAACAGATCAACGTGCCATAAAATAAACAAACAATAATTAGGATGGACGGTTGTGGGGATGAACCAAAATCTGAACTGGAATGGGTCGACTCGTACCTTCCCCCAGCTAGAACACGCCATTTGACCTGACGGAGCACAACTCCGACACTGGACATCCCCATTCGACCAAGATTGCATAAATAACTGACCGGATTGTCCTGTTGCATCATGGGCGCACTGATCCCAGCAATAAATGCCATAAATTGTACCTGAAAAAAAATCACCACATACACCTAATTTAGCAAAGAAAATAATAGGCTAATAGCTCAAAGTAATAAAAACCTGAACAAATATTCAACAACAAAAGTTAAACTAATAAATAATCAACAACCAATCAGATACTGATATAATTAGTTGGGAGGAAAAAAATCAACTTTAAAAGAAAATTGGGTTTCTCAAAGATCAAGTTTAAACTTTGGTAGAAAAGTTTGTTTTGGAGGAAAGTGCAGGGGAGGCAGCTTTGGAGGTGGGTATATCCGATTTTTACCTCCTCCATTTCCCCCTCTGCAAACCCCTCATTTGTTTTAAACTATTGGCATTGTTTTGGAGAATGTGGAGCCCAATACTTCCACCCGAGATCATTCTAAGTTGATTGTCCAATGCTTGTCGTTGTTGTAGTGGAGAACAGTTACTTAAAACAGGAACCTTCGGACCCAACAATCAAATGATGAGTAGACTACTCCGCTAATCCCTATTTTTTTTTCAAGTACATTAACTTTTTTCAATCATAGACTTTATTCGTTAATTAAATTTGTACATTATTTATGAGAAACATGGTGATAAGCCTCTGATTAAATATGCAAATCAGTTAATACATAGCAATGTTCCTAATATTTACTTGTGTTACATGAGTAGTGGTCCTACTATTTACCTGCATACATTGAATTAAACCACACTACAATCTACCTCTTTTATAAAAATTCACTTTAGATGATAATTATATCCAAGATTCGTAAGTCAATATATTTCTTTGATGTGGAATCTCAATGAGATGATGAAAATTAATTTGCAACTACAGATGAATAGAATTTTACTTTTGTTTAGTAATATAGGTTGGGTGAATAATATAACACTATTGTGATCACAAAATACACAAAGTCTCCATTCTTTAAGCAAAGATACATATTGTGTTTACATTGAAGATGTTGAAATGAATAATTTATAGAAGATTAAAATACTAAACAAACCTGAATTTCCTAGAATCCAGTCAGCAGATTTAATGTTGGACCAACGTAAGTCTGAAAGAAAGCTTCAAGTCGTTATCTTATGAATCCGTTGAAGTTTTCACAATGTTGTAGCTCAAGAAGGTGTTTCCTTGTTGCTTAATGCTCATTTTACCTTCCATTTGTGTTGTCTTCAACCGAAAGAAAGTACTGATTTATCAACTATGCACATAAAAACATTGATGAGCTCTTAGAAACTTAAGAATGATCATCAACACATAAAGTACTGATTTATGATTTATTTATTTCCTTTCATCGACCAACATTAAATTTTCGAGAGATGAAGAGTGCCACCCTTTTGAGTGTATCACTTTACTTACTGGAATGAGTGTGCACAAAATGTTAGGTAGCACATATATAATATATCATACTAACAAATATAATAAACCATTACAAAATCCCCATATAAGTTAAACAAAATATACATGTTAATGAATAATTAGGGCATATTTTATGTTCTTTTTAAGCAGGGTTAAAAATTGAAGACATATATACCACATGATCAGATATATAGCTATAAATTAGTAAATAGTATAAACCGAATCTAGTAGACTCAAATTGAAAGTATGTGCATTTCATTTCCATACCATTAGGTTTGTTCTATATAACACCTGTTTCTCTGTGTACATGGGATTTTTATTGTAGTATGCTCAGTAAACCTATTTGAATTAGGAGGAAAACCAAGAAATGGCAAGCACTCAGATTTAGCATAAGTATAAATATTACAACAAAAAATGGAGAAAATATAATAATTAATATATATTTTCCACCTCTTCTTAGTCATCTTCGACTTATCTACCGAGATTAGGTTGTCTACATAATGGTTAAACACATATATTTTCCACCTCTTCTTAGTCATCTTGTGGCAATATGGACACAGTTGCTTTCGTGACTGCCGATGGAACATCTAAGCCTTCCAACATAAGGGTAGACACTGTCAGTTGAACCTGATGCAGACCTGATACCCCCCATCCTGTATCTTTTTGTCCTTGATACCCAACTCCTCGGCCCATCCCAGGAGAACCACCTATGTTTTGCATTGGTCAAACCCACTTTCACGCCTCTGAAATACCCCTAACTATCAAGATCATCAAGTTATTACAAATCCAAAATAGATACAAGAGTACATTAATTAATCGACCCAAATGTAAATCACCTTTGTATCAATTTGAAAAAGCACCTTTGTATCAATTTGAAAGTTCAATCCATGGGTGAGATTCCTAAAAGCCAAATAATAAACAATAACTTTAGTTTGAGATATCTAAAAATTGAGGGTTTGAAATTGCAAGAAGTCCAACCAATACAACGAAATCATAATATCCTGAGCGAAAACCTGATTAGGGAAAATATTCTCAAACTACATTAAATAGAGAAAGATGTAGATAAAAAAAATTACTTCCACAAAGAGAAGGAGTTGCTGCAAAATATGAGAGAGAAAGTGAATTTGAGTTAAAGTCGAAATGTTTGGGTTTTTGTTTTGGGCGGGATATACCTCAAATATGAGGTGAGCTATGGACCACAGAAATTAAAGTAGGTTTCCTTCCCAATGCGCTGCAAGCCGCTCTCTCTTTTCCCCTTATTTTTCAAAACTGATCCCAACCCTTCATTTTTTGCATTATTGGCTCAATATGAACCCTTAATTGTGTTATGATTTATGGAATAGTGCAAAAAATTTTACTCCTTATATATACATACATATATATATATGTAGCCTAGGCTATATTATCCTGATTTATATCCCAAATTAAAAGCTAACAATACAGTGATCTAATAAGAAAATTGAATCGAATCAATCACCCTATGAGAATATATTATCATTGAAAAATACCAATTAAAAAACCATATGAAAATAAGGCCCAAACTTCTCAAACAACAAAGAAGTATTTGTGAACAAAGAGTTGAGGATGCAGTTAGTAATACAATAAACATGTTTGATGTTTTAACATCCACATGCCATGTGTCATATCTTTCTCTTGATCCCGTCAATTAATCTGACAAAACCGTTAAAGATTTGACCCCTGAATGCCTATTCTGTATTTAATAGCAGAGCTTGCAGCACTCGTATCTATTCTGTATTCAGTAGTATAGCTGGCAGCACTCATTGATGACTCATATTCAATATCATATTCTATATTCAATAGCAAAACTGGTAGCACTTGTTGATGATTCTTATTCAATAGAAAACGACATATTGATGCGTCGCTAGACTCTGCAGCATTCATCGATGCAAGGAATGCTAAAGCATTAGCTGCGAAACCTTTTTTAAGGTTTTCTTCAAAGGAGGGACTACATAACCTATCATATCTATATACAGAAGATTTGCACCGAAGGCCTTTCATGTGTAGATGATATGCAACCCATCTTCTTCCTTGAATTAATCTAATAATCGAGTGGATTTAAAGTCTGTAATCAACACAGATTGACCTGTTTTGATGTCCTGAATAGATGGACATGGAACCATGTTTGGAGCATTAGAGTAAACAATTACATTATAGTAATTAAATTCTTATTGGAGCATTAGAAGAGAGGGTCTAGTGTAAACTTAATGCCTGCAAAAACCTACTCCAAGTGAATATTCTTTAACAGATGCATAATCTAAAATCACAACAGAAAACGAGTTACTTCTTTAGTTTTTTCAATTGTGGTTTTGCTGCTGGACCATTTTTATAATTAGAAAACAAAGAGGTAAAAAATTGAAAAGCAAATGGTAAAATACAAAGATATATTTTGAATTCAATAATTTCAAACTACAATAATGAAATGTGAGAGGGAGATCAATATATATATATATATATATATATATATATATATAACAATTTTATAAATTGAAATTAGCAGCAGTGGTGTATGTTTCGTGTCACGTTAATCCATCAATTTGAACATTTATAGTCATTTTAAGTGCAGCATTCTGCTACATAGAAGATAACTAGAATATCCTAACTACTTTAGATACATAGGATTGTAATTATAGATCATTTGGGTTGTTTTACTTTGCGAGAATTTGTTCAAAATGAATATCCCTAAAACAAGCTTGTTTACCATGAAAAAATAGTGCTTAAAAATGTTCAAAACAACTATTAAAACTGCTAAAAAACAACCCTTCAAATTGCTAAAAAACAGACTTGTATTCTTATAAAAAAGTTAACGATACTATAATAGGTATGGGGCGGTTTTAGAGCCTAATTTGGCATGTTTTCGTCAGTAATGTGAACAAATGTCGTAACCGATATTGGACTTTTAAATTAATCTAATGGAAACATGTTTACCAACTTTAGTGACTGCAAATAACAATTTTACAATAGTTGTTTTAGTGATATAATATTCTGTTTATTATGATTATTTTTGTACCAAATAATCTCTTATCAGATAAATAATGTCTCAGGTGGGTGATACTTAAAATCCGTCACCAAGTGGTGCGACACCAGGATCAAACTCCCGCTCGATGGTTTCTTCGAGTTCTTCGACAATGGGTGATGCACTTTTTACGAAGATATTAAAATTTAATGAGCATGGCCTTTTGGTGGGGATAATTCAGCTACACCCTTTACTAGATGGGGAGACCTCGCAAGGACACATGTACCAGTTTCTTATACAGCATGGAGACATGTAGACGCGCGATATAAGAATCAAATTTGGACAATGCTCAAGGTATACTATTTTTTCTCTTTGGCTACAATTGTAATAGTTACTAAATTTAATTACATAATGATAATTTTTGTTTCTTTCATATATTGTAGAAAGATTTTCCCGATGTGAAAGATAATAAAAAAAGCGTGTTTATGAAAAAAAAGTAACGAGTATTGGAAGAAGTTCAAGGCCAAGATAAGGGTAAATTTAAAGGGTGACGATGTTACAAAGTGGAGGGGGAATGTTCCTAAAAATCTTAAACCTGAGGATTGGGAGGTATTTGTGACAATGAAGCTGTACAGGTTCAAAAGGATTTGCGAAAAAAAATAAAGAGATCAAACAAAATTGTGCAGAAATGACTACTCAAAACACGGGTCGTTATGGTTATGTCTGAGCTGCAGAGAATTAGAAAAAGGAGCATGGGCGTGAACCAACCCGTGCTGAATTGTGATTTTGGCTCATAAAGTAAAAGGTGGAGATTCTGCGCCTCATGATAAAGTATTTGCGGTAATTTAGTTTTAATGTTTTCGTTTTTTCTTCTTTTACGTAATATGCTACTCAAATGATAACTTTAATGTCTTTATGTACATGATAAGGTTGAAATTCTTCTATATGTATACCAAGCGAGTGGTTCAAGAGGACACCTTGAATGCTGGGCCAATTTTTTTTGTATTTAGGAAAGACACGCGAGGGCATGTTCGTTGAATTGAGTCCACAATTGCTAGAACAGCTATATTGGTGTATGCATTTTCTCGAGAAATTATTCAACAGGTAAATACAGACAACGAAAGTCTGAAGGATCATGTGGATAACCTCAGAGAAGAAATGGAGGTGTGAAGTCTACACTCTCAGATTTTGTAAAGAATTTTGAGAGTGGAAAGTTCGCATGTGTTGGACATAATACTCATGCATTACCATCTCCAAACACTACAACTCCTCCCAGTCCTTTTACTCCCACCACATCCCAAGTTTCAAGTTTTAGCTCGATGGTGGAAGGCAAAATACTATCTCACACTGGTCAAGTCGTCAGTTATGGTAGGAAATTACTGCCAGGAGCTGTATCTTTAGTTCTTCCATGAGTTAGGAAAGAGAGAAGTGAAGATCATATTCGGCCTCATAAAAGTGCATGAATATCCAGTTTGGGGTGGCAAACAAGGATCTTATGACACGTTGGGAAATGTGGGTAACAATGGATTTTTGTATTGGCACGATGACTTTCTCCTTCCCATGGATGCCACCAACGAATGATAAAGGTAATATTTATTTAAGTTTTCATGCTTTCTCATTATTAAAATATATTTTAGATTCCTCTTTATTTGATGCTTAAAATATATTTTAGTTCCCTATTGTTAAAACTGTCTTGCTTTTAACATCGTTAATATATTATGGTGTCCTGTTCTAGTATCGTTAAAGGGTGAGAACAGAAACCAACTCCCAAACTGCACCGTAAGAGGCATAAACACCTCACAAGGGACCAATGTAATTTGCGCAAAATGACTACGTAGTCACGGGTCTACTGATTCATGAATATGACAATAATTTGAAAATATCTATATTAGGCTTAAAAACAAGCCGTTAAAGGGTGAAAACCTAAACCAGCCTCCAAACAGCCCCGTAAGAGGCACTAACACCTCGCACAAGATCAATGATACTCATAGGAACTGACCGCATAGTCAAGGGTCTACCGGTTTATAAATATGACGATAATTTGAAAATATCTAGATTAGGCTTAAAAATAATCCGTTAAAGGGTGAAAACCCAAATCATCCCCCAAACGGCCCCGTAAGAGGCACTAACACCTCGCACGGGACCAATGTAACTCGTAGGAACTGACTGCGTAGTCACGGATATCCCAATTTATTAATACGAGGATAATTAGAAAATATCTAGATTAGGTTTAAAAACAAGTCATTAGAAGGTGAAAACCCAAACCAGCCTCCAAACGGCCTCGTAAAAGGCACTAACACCTCGTACGGGACCAATGTAACTCGTAGGAACTGATCGGGTAGTCACGGGTCTCCCGATTTATGAATATGATGATAATTTGAAAACATATAGATTTGGCTTAAAAACAAGCCGTTAAAGGGTGAAAATCCAAACCAACCCCCAAACGGCCCCGTAAGAGGCACTAACACCTCGCACGGGACCAATGTAACTCTTAAGAACTGACCGTGTAGTCACGAATATCCCGGTTTATGAATATGATGATAATTTGAAAATATCTAGATTAGGCTTAAAAATAAGCCATTAAAGGGTGAAAACCCAATTCAGCCCCAAACGACTCCACAAGAGGCACGAACACCTCGCACGGGACCAAAGTAACTCGTAGGAACTGACCGTGTAGCCACGGGTCTACCGGTTTATGAATATGATGATAATTTGAAAATATCTGGATTAAACTTAAAAATAAGCCGTTAAAGTGTGAAAACCCAAACCAGTCCCCAAATTGCCCCGTAAGAGGCATGAACACCTCGTACGGGACCAATGTAATTTGCACGAAATGACCGCATAGTCATGGGTCCACCGGTTTATGAATATGACGATAATTTTAAAATATTTAGATTAGGCTTAAAAACAAGCTGTTAAAGGGTGAAAATTAAAACCAACCCTCAAACGGCCCCGTAAGAGGCACAAACACCTCGCACGAGACCAGTGTAACTCATAGGACCTGACCGCGTAGTCACAAGTCTATCAGACTATGAATATGACGATAAGTTGAAAATATCTAGATTACGCTTAAAAATAACCCGTTAAAGGGAGAAAACCCAAACCAACCCCCAAACGGCCCCGTAAGAGGCACTAACACCTTACACGGGATAATTGTAACTTATAGGAAATAATCATGTAGTCACGGGTCTCCCGATTTGAGAATATGACGATAATTTGAAAATATCTAGATTAGGCTTAAAAACAAGCCGTTAAAGGGTGAAAACCCAATTCAGCTCCCAAACGATCCCGTAAGAGGCACTAACACCTCGCACGGGATTAATGCAACTCGTAGGAACCGACCGTATAGTAATGGGTCTCTCGGTTTGAGAATATGATGATAATTCGAAAATATCTACATTAGGCTTAAATAAGCCGTTAAAGGGTGAAAACCTAAACCAGTTCCCAAACGGCCCCGTAAGAGGTACGAGCACCTCGCATGGGACCAATATAACTCGTAGGAACTGACTGCGTAGTCACGGGTCTACCGGTTTATAAATATGATGATAATTTGAAAATATATAAATTAGGCTAAAAAACAAGCCGTTAAAGGGTGAAAACCCAAGTCAGCCCCCAAATGGCCCCGTAAGAGGAATGAACACCTCGCACGGGGCCAATGTAACTTATACGAAATAACCGCGTAGTCATGGGGGGGGGGGGGTCCCTCTTTATGAATATAACAATAATTTGAAAATATCTAGATTAGGCTTCAAAATAAGCCGTTAAAGGGTGAAAACCCAAACCACCCCTAAACGACCCTGTCAGAGGCACTAACACCTCGTACGGGACTAATGTAACTTGAAGGAACTGACCGTGTAGTCATGCGTCTCCCGATTTGAGAATATGATGATAATTTGAAAATATCTACATTAGTCATAAATAAGCCGTTAAAGGGTGAAAACCTAAACCAGTCCCCAAACGACCCCATAAGAGGTACGAGCACCTCGCACGGGACCAAATAACTCGTAGGAACTGATCGTGGAGTCACGGGTCTACCAGTTTATAAATATGACAATAATTTGAAAATATCTTGATTAGGGTTAAAAATAAGCCGTTAAAGGGTGAAAACCCAATTCAGCCCCCAAACGGCCCCTTAAGAGGAATGAACACCTCGCACGGGACCAATGTAACTTATACGAAATAACCGCGTAGGCATGGGTCTCCTGCTTTATAAATATGACGACAATTTGAAAATATCTAGATTAGGCTTAAAACACGATGTTAAAGGGTGAAAACCCAATTCAGCCCCCAAACGGCCCCGTAAGAGGAATGAACACCTCGCACGGGACCAATATAACTTATATGAAATAACCACATAGTCATGGGTCTCCCACTTTATGAATATGATGATGATTTGAAAATATATAGATTAGGCTTAAAATAAGCCGTTAAAGGGTGAAAATCCAAACCAAGCCCCAAACGGCCCCGTAAGAGGAACTAACACCTCGCACGGGACCAATGTAATTCGTAGGAACTGACCATGTAGTGATGGGTCTCCCGATTTATGAATATGATGATAATTTGAAAATATCTTGATTAGGCTTAAAAACAAGTGTAAGGACATATTTTCATAGGTCCGTTATTAATTTATTGTGTCATATACCGCTACACCGTCGAAGAGCATTCTAGAGACATCTACATCAAAGACGGATCCAAATTACTCAAGTTCTTCATCATTGAAGACTCCACGAAGTTTACTTTGGTAAGGTTATGTTTTAAATAACTTAACTTTTCACTTAGAGCTTTTGGGAGATTTTTACAAAATATTTTCTAAGTGTTGGAGCGTATTTTTCGTCAAATATTGAAAACGAGTATTTTTTTTAAGTTTTAAAGCGGACCTCAATTTTTATTCCCAGATCGTTCGCGCGAGATCGACATCTCGTTCGAACGATAATGGAAGTCGCGCGATGTCATTTGAACGACATGTGTCCTTCGTTCGAGCGACATATGCTTCTCGTTCGAACGAGAACGTTTTTCGAGGCGGTGCATTTTTGTATAAATACTCATTAAATGGTAACGTTTTCATTAAGAAGTCCATACGTTTTCCAGAATAGAAACACTGCGAAAGCAGTATTCTTTAGGCTTCTTCCTTTAGGGTTTTATTCCCTTTTTGGTTTTCAATTCACAAAAGTCCCATATGCTTTAGTGAATTGTTTGGTGTTTAAGAAAAACTTTGCTTTTGTTCAACCTCTATGGAGAAGGCATCTCCATATTTGATCGGTGGATACCGAGCATAGTCATTCTACGTGTTGACGAGCCGAAGACGACGAATCAACGCTTGGAGGGTATCTCACTGTCTCTCGTATCTTTGAAGGTTTGCTAAAGGCACTGTGCATTACACACTTGTGGGCGATTATCAGGTTGTATGTAAGTCAAAAGTCTTGTGAATTCTTCAAAGTGTTATAAAAGGTTTTTACCCGAAAGTTTTTTTTCCTATATCGATCATCTTTATTTTTCATGCATGGTTTGAAAGATTTATCATACTTAGATGCATGTTCAGGGGCTGAATTAATAGACTCTAATTAAATAAGGTTTAATTGGAAACTTGTAAATTAATTTAATCAATTATTACACAGTCGCATTTTTTCAACAAGCCGTTAGATGGCGAAAATCCATGCCAGCCTCCAAACGGTCCCGTAAAAGGCACTAACACCTCGCACGGGACCAATGTAACTCATAGGAACTGACCGCGTAGTCACGGGTCTACCGATTTATGAATATGACGATAATTTGAAAATATCTGGATTAAACTTAAAAACAAGCCGTTAAAATGTGAAAACCCAAACCAGTCCCCAAGTTGCCCTGTAAGAGGCATGAACACCTCGCACGGGATCAATGTAATTTGCACAAAATGACCGCGTAGTCACGAGTCTACCGGTTTACGAATATGAAAATAATTTGAAAATATTTAGATTAGGCTTAAAAATAAGTTGTTAAAGAGTTAAAACCCAAACCGACCCCCAAACGACCCCGTAAGAGGCACTAACACCTCGCACCGGACCAATGTAACTCATAGGGACCGACCACGTAGTCATGGGTCTATCATTTTTTTGGGGGGGATAATCAAAATATATTAGCAGAAGGAGAAAAAGAGCCTTTGTTCGGTGGCTTACAGTCTAAAGATGGAAATATTAAAATCATCAATGTAGGAACTTAAAAATCTAGTGATAGGACCCTTATAAGGCCTAGCTTTGAATGCTAACACAATATCATAATGAATGGCCTTAATGATTAACTTGGACTGCATTGAGATTCCTTCAAAACTATCCTTGTTTCTGGAGCACCAAATCTGCCAACAAATATAGAGAGGAAGAATCTTGCAAAGAATTGATTGAATATTTTTCCCATGACAATTAATCCACCAAACAATAAATTTAGATCTCAAGGAAAAATTCTGAATTCGGAGACCCATCAATTTTTCAAAATGTAACCACATCTCCTTAGCAACATCACTAGTGTGGAATAAGTGGTCATCACTTTCTTCTTGGGGAATCGAACAACAATGACATTTAGAAACCATAGTGATAAATATGCGTTTAAGATTAAGATCGAGAGGAAGATCTTTATGAAGGATACACCATGAGAAAATAGAAACTTTAGGCATTAACATCGGGTCCCATATCATAGAGAAAGAGAATTATAGGCAATATTTTTCTCGGATTAGATCCCAAGCCTTTTTAAGAGAAAAATTTGAGATAACCCAGTTTTGGTCACAAGAATTATGCCCGTCAAGATATTCCTCAACTGATTGCATTCTCTTCCAAGTTACACTAGAAAAAGAAGGAACTCCCTTGTAATTAACATGCGCGAGTTTTTTGTATTTGAAATGCATAAAATTAGCCCATAAAGAATTATTTTTTTAAAATTGGGACCAAATTTTGCATGCCTATGCCTGACATATATCATTTAAATTTCTGAGGCCAAGACCAATTTTTAATTTAGGTCAAGAAATCACATCCCAAGATACCCAGTGATATTTACGAATTTCATCCATATGACCCCAGAAAAAATTAGAACAGATTTTCTGAAAGTCCTTAAAAATTGATTTTGTCGGATGAGTTGTGGAAAATACGTGAAGACCCATTGACTAAAGAATAGTTTTAATAAGGATAAGACGGCCAGCTTGGTTAGTAACTGAATAATTCCATTCTTTAATCCAGTTCACAGACTTAGAAGTGATACCATGAAATAACATATTTTTTTCCTTCTAACAAAAAGCGGAGTTCCTAGATATACCAACAAAAGAGAAGACTGTCAAAAACTGGATCTGTTGAGAAGCCATTTACACTGTCGCAAAGAACAATGCTGAGAAAACAAAATACAACTTTTAGAGGTATTAATCTTTTGGCCTGATTGAAGTTCAAATTCAGATAGAAACTCCATGAACTTCCTGAAGGATTTAGCATTTCCATTGAGGAAAAAAAAATGTCATATGCAAATGAGAGCGACGATGCAACGGGACAACCACTGGGTATATAGAAATGATTAATAAATCCTTGAATCATAAGGTTGTTAATACCTCTATTTAAGACATCAACTGCTATAACAAATAACGCAGGAGAAAGGGGGTCACCTTGGTGCACTCCACGACCAGATTTAACAAAATCGCAAGCTTTACCATTGAGAATGATTGTATACCAGCAATTAGAGAGAACCTACCAAGTTATATCAATCCAACTTTCTGAAAATCCATAAGCCTGGAGCACTTTGAGAAGAAATATCTACGATATTCTATCATATTATTTCTCCATATCCATTTTAACCACCATATTTGATCCTCTAGATTTTTGGTTAATTTGAGAAAACAATTCTTGAGCTATAAGGATATTATCCTAAATGGATCGCCCTTTGATAATACCTTCTTAGGATGGAGAAATAATTTTTGGGAGCAAAGATCCAATACGGTTAGCTAAAATCTTTGAAATAATTTTATTAGAAAAGTTACAATGACTAATGGGTCTCAAATCATAACAAGTTTTTTTTCTTAAACTGTTAAGGTGGCTGTTGTTTTCCCAAAAAAAAAAATCAGAACAAGTTTTTGGTTTTTCGACTTTAGGCATAAGGACTATATTAGTGGAAGACCAACTTCTTGGAATATCTTTGCCAATAAAAAAGGATTGAATTGCATTAACAATATCTTTAGCAATGATATTCCAACAAGTTTGGTAAAAATACCCATGAAAACCATCTAGACCCGCAACGCTATCTTTATCCATAGAAAAAATGGACTTTTTAATTTCTTCATCATCCGGCACCCTCGAAAGCGTAAGATTGTCCTCACAACTAATCATTTTTGGAATGTTACCAATAATCGATTCCTCCTCCTCATAAGCGGAAGACTCCCCAAGAAGAGCCTGGAAGTATGAAATAATTTCCTCTTCTACTTCATTAGGCTTATTAATAGTTACACCCGCATCATTCTCAATTTGATGTATGAATAACTTATTTCTCTTTTTCCTAACCACTGAATGATTTTTTTTTAATTGAGATCCCATTCTTTGACCTATCTAACACGAGCCTTTTGCTTCCAATAAATTTTTTCAATTTTAAGCTCCTTATTATACTGCGCCATGGCCAAATTCCAAGCTTCCCGGTTTAGAGGAGAAGGATTAATATCATATAAGGCTTCCTTTAAAACAACCTCATCTTCTACTATTTGAACCCAGAAAAAAATATTTGAAAACACATTTTTATTCCAACTCTTGAGAGAGTCTTTCACATTTCGCAATTTTGAAGAAAAGATTGCCATGGGGTTTCCAGAGCATTCAAAATTCCAAGCTTTATCAACTGCCTCAAAAAATATAGGATGAGTAATCCACATATTCTGAAATCGGAATGGTTTAGGAACCGAGTCATAATCAAATTTTAATATAAGAACTAGAGGAGCGTGATCAGAATTAGTACGATGAAGATGCTCAACCGAAGAAGAAAAAGGATTATTAGACCATCCGTCATTACCCAAGACACGATCAAGACGAGCCCAAATTCTAGAATCCCCATCTCTATTATTGCACCACGTAAAGTTTAAACCTGAGAAAGGAATCTCCTGTAAACCAACTTGGATCATAGTAGAGTTAAAATCAGCAATAGCCTAACTATCAACCACATTGCCCCCCAATTTTTCCTGTTGATTAGCCACTATATTTAAGTCACCCCCAATAATCCAAGACTCATGTCTAAGACCAGCAATAGAAATAATTTCATCCCCAAGAAATCTTTTATCTGTTTTATTGCACTTGGCATACACACATGAAATCATTTAAGATTTGTGAGAATTAGGGAGAGTAGCTGAAATGGTCAAAGCTTGATCCATGTCTCTAACAACATCCACAATACAATTAAGATTCCATAATAACCAGATTTTACCACCCACATTAGACAAATGCCTAGAAAATATAATTTTATGCGAAAGAGTAACAAGATTGACTACATCTATTTTTGGCTCCTGAATAGCAACCACGAAAATATTCTATTTATTGATAATCCTCTTAAGTCTTTTGATAGAAGATTTATTCCCCACACCTATGATATTCCAAAAAAGGAGACTAATCATAAAGATAAGTTAAGAAAATGAGCTTGAGATTTTTTAGTAGCAGACCTGGTTTTAATAACTGACATTGGTATCTTTTTCTTCTATTTTTTTTCTTCTTGGCTATAACAGCAGTGCAGGCCTCCTTTTGAGCATCTTCATTATCCTTCTGTTCAACTGACTCTGGCTGGCATGAAGAATTTTGAAGCCAAACATATTTTTGTTGTAACTGATTAGAGAATACACGAAAATCATCTATAGAGAATTGCTGATAATTAGAGGACTGTATATCATCCGTTGTACTCCACAGTGGTAATAGGCTTGCATGGGAATTTTTTGGTAGTAGATCATTTTCCGACTTAGCAGGAGATTGATAGCGTTGGGGTTGAAATGAATTGTCAGCTGCACGAATAACTACCTCACCCTTTTCTACGCCAGTATCCTCTATAAGAACATCAAATGATTATGGACCGGAACTTCATCAGCATTATCATACTTAAGCTCAGGTTCCATAATAACTGGGGATAGGTTTAAAGATGCAAATATGATAGCTCATGTAGCTGACGAGGAAGATAGTCCATGAGGGGTCATATTGATGGACCCATCTACACTCTCAATATTTGTAGGGCAGTCGCTTGAATTTACTTGGCATTCACCTTTTTACTTGTTAACATTGTTTGAAACCACCTGGTTTTTAGGAGCCTATGCCAGCGAAATATTATTAATAAAAATACCAGTTTGAATATTCCTTTTTTCTTGCCAAATGGTTACAAACTTGTTTGACTTTGACGTATCCTTCTCACCTTCCTTTTGTGGATTACCGATCGGAATATTTTGTGGAATATTGACGGCTGGTTTAGGGTTACACTCAAGCCCTTCTATTCCACCTTCACAATTGCTTGCCAGATGGCCAGTTGGCATGCATGAACCACAAAAAATAGGGATATTGCCATAAATTATTTTCTGTCAGAAACCTTTAGTTCCATTAACAATCCAAATACGAGGAGGCAACACTTTTAAAACATCAATCTCGACACATATACGAGCTTGACTAGGCCTAGTGACTGCAGATGTAGACTCATTCATCTTCAAAGGGGTTCTAATCCTCTGACATATAGCAAATAAAGCCTGTTTAGCGAAAAGGTGCACTGGTAGATGTGGAAGAGAAACCCAAACTAGAAAAATTGGACATTCATATCCAGAAATGAAATCTGGTGACCATTTCATCACTTTTATAGGAGACTTAAAAATAAATAATTATTGATGAAGCCATAACCGTCAGAAGTCTTCTTCACAAAATAGCCTAATCAAAATATGTTGCTCATCCAACAAACCAATAGTGAAGGAGGCTTTCAATGAAAAACCAAGAAAAGCCTTACGAATTGCCTCCATTGATGGTCTGCCAAAATTGAATCTACCAATAAGAGAAAATTTATATGGAATAGCAAGTTATGTTGTTTCTTCACATGAGAACTCAACAGAAGGTTCTCCTTTGAATGAAGTTGAAAGTTTAGGAGAAAGAGGAGTCGAAGAGAAAGATGGGGAGAATAAGGAAGAGAATCTTTTAACCATATTTTGATCAATATCTGGAGGTTTAAGGGCTGATGGGTCAGGCTCCATGCAGGTGCAAAGATGGCGATGAGAGAGAGAGAGAGAGAGAGAGAGAGAGAGAGAGGGAGAGAGAACCTTCACAAGATCAGATTAAATGTAACAATATATCGATTTATGAATATGATGATAATTTGAAAATATCTTGATTACGCTTAAAAATAATCCGTTAAAGGGTGAAAACCCACCCCCACCCCCAAATGGCCCCGTAAGAGGCACTAACACCTCGCACGGGATAATTGTAACTTATAGGAAATAATCGCATAGTCACGGGTCTTCCGGTTTAAGAATATGATGATAATTTGAAAATATCTAGATTAGGCTTAAAAATAAGCCCTTAAAGGGTGAAAACCCAATTCAGCTCCCAAAAGACCCCGTAAGAGGCACTAACACCTCGCACGAGATTAATGTAACTCGTAGGAACTGACCGCATAGTAATGGGTATCTCGATTTGAGAATACACCAATAATTTGAAAATATCTAGATTAAGCTTAAAAACAAGCCGTTAAAGGGTGAAAAGCTAATTCAGCTCCCAAACGACCCCGTAGGAGGCACTAACACCTCGCACGGGATCAATGTAACTCGTAGTAACAGACCTCATAGTAATGGGTCTCCCGGTTTGAGAATATGATGATAATTTGAAAATATCTACATTAGGCTTAAACAAGCCGTTAAAGGGTGAAAACCTAAACCAGTCCCCAAACGGTCCCGTAAGAGGCACGAACACCTAACACAGGACTAATGTAACTCATAAGAACTGATCGCGTAGTCACGGGTCTCCTGGTTTATAAATATGACGATAATTTAAAAATATCTAAATTAAGCTTAAAAACAAGCCGTTAAAGGGTGTAAACCCAATTCACCCCCAAACGGCCTCTTAAGAGGAATGAGCACCTCGCACAGGACCAATGTAACTTATACGGAATAACTACATAGTCAAGGGTCTCCCGCTTTATGAATATGACAACAATTTGAAAATATCTAGATTAGGCTTCAAAATAAGCCGTTAAAGGGTGAAAACCCAAACTAACGCACAAACAACCCCGTAAGAGGCACTAACACCTCGCACGGGACCAATGTAACTCATAGAAACTGACCGCGTAGTCACAGGTCTATCGATTTATGAATATGACGATAGTTTGAAAATATCTAGATTACGCTTAAAAACAAACCGTTAAAGGGCGAAAACCTAAACCAACCCCCAAACGGTCCTGTAAGAGGCACTAACACCTCGCACGGGACAATAGTAACTTATAGGAAATAATCGTGTAGTCACGGGTCTCCCGATTTGAGAATATGAAGATAATTTGAAAATAACTAGATTAGACTTAAAAATAAGTCGTTAAAGGGTGAAAACCCAATTCAACTCCCAAACGGCCCCATTAGAGGCACTAACACCTCGCACGGGACCAATGTAACTCATAGAAATTGATCGCATAATAATGGGTCTCCCGATTTGAGAATATGACGATAATTTGAAAATATCTAGATTAGGCTTAAAAAAAAGCCATCAAAGAGTGAAAACCCAATTCAGCTCCCAAACGACCCCGTAAGAGGCACTAATACCTCGCACGGGATCAATGTAACTTGTAGGAACTGACCGCATAGTAATGGGTCTTTCGGTTTGAGAATATGACGATAATTTGAAAATATTTAGATTAAGCTTAAAAACAGTCCGTTTAAGGGTGAAAACCCAATTCAGCTCCCAAACGGCCCCGTAAGATGCACTAACAACTCGAACGGGATTAATGTAACTCGGAGGAATTGACTGCATAGTAATGGGTCTCTCGGTTTGAGAATATGACGATAATTTGAAAATATCTACATTAGGCTTAAACAAACCATTAAAGGGTGAAAATCTAAACTAGTCCCCAAAGGTCCCCGTAAGAGGCACGAACACCTCGCACGGGACCAATGTACCTCGTAGGAACTGACCGCATAGTAACGGGTCTACCGATTTATAAATATGACGATAATTTGAAAATATCTATATTAGACTTAAAAACAAGCCGTTAAAGGATGAAAACCCAATTCAACCCCCAAATGGCCCTGTAAGAGGAATGAACACCTTACACAGGACTAATGTAACTTATACGAAATAACTGCGTAGTCTTGGGTCTCCCTCTTTATGAATATGATGACAATTTGAAAATATCTAGATTAGGCTTAAAAACAAGCCGTTAAAGGGTGATAATCCAAACCAACCCCCAAACGGCCCCGTAAGAGGTACTAACACCTCGCACGTGACAAATGTAACTCGTAGGAACTGACCGCATAGTCACGGGTCTCCCAGTTGGAGAATATGATGATAATTTGAAGATATCTACATTAGGTTTAAAAATAACTCGTTAAAGGGTGAAAACTCAAACCAACCCCCAAACGGAGGTACTAACACATTGTATGAGACTAATGTAACTCATATGAACTAACCACGTACTCACGAGACTTTTAGTTTGAGAATATAATAATAATTGTAACTCGCATATGCAATTTTTCATCTTGAATACGATTTTTTTAAATGACTTGGTTACTAATATCGTATCTTTTTTGTTTCATATTTTTTGCGTTCAATTACTAGCTTTTATCCACTTGGAACACATGAAGAAGTCAATGCTTTACAATAGGCGGATTATTTATTTAGTGTCGTTAACTTTCAGGATTCTAGTTTTTGTGTTATGGTCGTGCATGCTTTAGTAGTTTTATTGTTTACTTTTATGGCCTTGCTGACTATAGTAGTTTTATTATGGACTTTTATGGCCTTGCGGGTTTTATATTGACAGATTTTATATTAGCAGGCTTTGGAATGTTCGAAAAATAGAGGAAACTCTGCCCAATTTTTTTTATATGGTAACTATTAACTCTTGTAATGTTTTGAAGTTTTTATGCACATTAGTTTATCAACAACTTGTGATATTCATAGTTTGTGAATTTTCTTGATTTTCTTTTGTAAATAATAAATATTTTTCCTACCTGATTTGGAATTTGCAGATTTTTCAGATTTGTTTTCTACTATTAATTGAAAAATCTGGCACATTTTAAAATCGTGCTAAAATCGTAACAATTTATAAAATTGAGCACACTTAGAAAACAATTTGGCACGCTTTATAACCATGCCAAAAGCGTTCCAGAAAATAAAAAATTGTCACAGTTTCAGCATGTGCCAAAAGCGTGCCAGATGAAAAACTGGCACAGTTTAAAACGTGCCAAAAGCGTGCCAGTTTTGGAAATCTAGCATGGTTTTAAATCGTGCGAGAAAATTTGGCACCCCTTATTCTGGCATGGTTTTTAACCGTGCCAGATTGCATCTGGCACAGTTTTATACCGTGCCAATTTCCTATTTCTGATGTAGTGTTCAATGGAATTTTAGGTTTGAAACTCTCAGGTTTGGGACTTGGTTTCTCTCTATATAAAGCTCAAGTAAATTGAGACAAGCATGGAAATGGAACTTTGACCAATGGAGATGTTATAAGAATCTTTTGTATTTGAAAAAGGAACCCAAAAGGGCCTTTTAAAGGCCTTTTGAAAACTATCCATTGGAGGGTATTAAGGTTATTTCTAGGTCTTGTAGAATTAAAATTTGAAAACTATCCATTGAAAATTTTGTTGTCGAGACAATTTGAGTCGACTCAAAGTACTTAGTCGACTCGAAGTCCTTTATACAAAGTGATATTTCATGCAATTAAATTCAATCCTAAATAGGTACTTAAAGTTGATTATATCTTAAAGTTGAGTCATGTCTAAGTCGAGTTAAAGTGTACGCCTTGATGTCAAATATATTTTAGGTTTGTTCTCTGTTTGGGGAAGGTTTGATTGAGAAAGTATATGACAGTTATAAACATTCCATAATCATTCAATACTATGGGAGGGTCTTCTAGAGGTTGATCACTTCTATTTGACTGTATGGAATAATTAATTCTTTTCCTGGTTGTTTATGATGATCAAGAACTTTTATTGACATTTTATATGTCTGGTTGGGAGGAATGAAGTTCTAATGAGCCTTGATTAAAGATGTGTGATCTGGACTTGTATTGATAGGTTGAACCTAGCGTGGACTGAATATGCTTCTTATGGTTTAACTTCTGATGGTTGAGAATGCAGGAATTTTCTTCTTAGTTCTTGGATAATCAATCTATAGAATTGAATTCATTGCTTAAGTAAAGATGATGATTAAGACTTCACTTTTCTTTTATAATTAATACTTTTTATGGATAGATGATCTTTACTTTTACCATAGTGCATGCATTATTTTTATTATGCTATGATCAATGATGCCTGCTAGATTCTTCTCATGCCATGATTGATAATAGATGTCTTTATTTGGATTACTTGTTCGCTTGTATCACTTGATTACATGTATGAATTCATAACATATAACTTGATTGGGTGATGTCTCTTGAGGTTATTGGCTTCTTGGTTAATACAATCTCCTAGATATGTTTCATCATGTCTTGAGTGTATGTTTTTATCTCAATAGTGTTAGATACAAGATAGTGTAGTGATGTAATATATCAATTGCATATATTATCATACACACTCCTAAAAGTACTTTTGATTTAACACTTTTATTTTTTAATTTTATTTATCAAAGGTCATATGCCTTGCACATAACCATTAAATATAACAGATCCTTAACGAAAAATGTACCAAAATCAAAGTTAGTTAAAAAAGGTACCAAACTCAAAATAGGTGAATCTATTTTGGATACTCTTGCAGTGGGGTACCCCACTTAACATAAATCTATTGATCTCATTAAAAGTTATTTCTATCTCACCTTAACTCTCTTGTGGATATTATGCTCCATATGGATGGACTAAGAGTAAACCCTTATTCTTAAGAAATACCGTTAATTGAACCCATATTCGTGTGTGACTTGTTTTTACCCTGAACCTATTTCTAGGTATCTCCAAATATATAAGTAGGGTTATGATTACAAATTACTCAATTGTCTAAAGGCTTTAAACTCATCCCGTTTTAGGTGTTCCACACCTTTTCTATTGCTAGTCATTTGGTCAAATGAGTAAAATATAGTTTATTCTTGTTCCTTACTATATTTGAATTATATTTTTTCGAGCTAAAAAATACATGTTATGTCTAGTCTAAAAGGTTTCCACAAAGGTTCATCGAACTCATACTAGATCATTCATGTCATTTTCCCTAATTAATAACTTAGGATAAAGGTATTTTTTTAGCGAACTTGTATTTACCCTTGGTTTAAATAATTTTCATAATTGAAAAATATTTCTCTTGTATTTACCCTTGATATTTTTTTAGCTAACTTGTATTTACCCTTGGTATATAGTGAAATAAAAAAGGGGTAAAAAAATAGAAGATAAATTATCAAAAAAAATAACAAGAAAGAAAAAAATATATATAGAAAAATGAAAGGAAAAAAAAGAAAAACTAGAGAAAATGAGCAAAAGCTCAAAAAAAGAACTAAAGGATATCGTAAGCCAGAAAAATTTTTCAACTCCAAAATTTCCCAACCCGTTCCATTTTTTACACTCTACACCATAAACTGGAGATCTAAGACTAAAAAGATAATAAGAAAGATTAATTGATGTGAATAACAGGCAATGTTTCCCGTTTTTCAATGGTCGTATTCTGTTGAAGTGATATTTTCACCTAAAATTTTTTTGCTTTCAAATTCGTGTACTTGAATTCGTGTTCCATTCTATTTACTCTTATAAATTATGTACACCGAGAGAAATAACCACATTTCGAGTGATTTTTTTTTAAGTGTATCCATGAGAAATTGAATCAACACGAATTTTTAAAAAGTAACGTAATGATCAATCAGTGAAAGTTAGCAGTTCAGTTTTAGGCTTCACACACACACACACACACACACACCAAATTGAGAATATTGAATATGAATTTCTGGTGAATATTTTTGGGGAATTTAAATTGTACAATTTTTAAGTATTTTATTTTATTTTTGTGTCGAAAACGAATTTTTGGGTATATTCACTGCAAACCCTCACGAGACACCACTCGTCCTACTAGGGTAACCTAGGGGTTTAATGGCTTGTTACATATGATAAATGCAATCACTTGCCAAAGAAAAAGGTATTCTACCCCCATAAAGATTTTAAAGGGTCCTTAACTCATACTCTCTTTCTTTCACATTGTTCGGGATGCGCAATGTTCTAAGTGAGGGGCATTTGATAAGGCGTAAATATTTCACATTAATCCCCTTAATTTCAGACTTTTTATGATCCCGTGCATTGTAGTTAACTTGTATTTTTCTCATGTCTATGATACTAACTCTCCTTGGAGATTATTTCATGTTTTTTTTTTTTATCTTTTATGGGTTTTACAGTTATTTCATGCAAGTTAGTGCACAAGAGAACTCTAAACAGAGAAATAAATCTATAAAAATAAGGATTTGAATAGCATTTTCATAATATTCCATCCTTAGTCTGGAGGTGGGGCCAACTGGAAAGCTGAAGATCTTGAAGTTACAAGATTACTGGAAAAAAATCACCCCAATCCAAGTTAGGGGGAAGAAGTTATGCAAGTTTGAAGATTCATAAAGAAATCCCAAACCGAAAAGAAAAGAGGCAACTAAGGCAGAAGAAAAAACCTAACCGAACCCCGAACCGGTTCGATGTTTGTCATGCTCCAAATCCATGACAAAATTAGTCATTCTCCAGATCGGTGATGAAACTAGTCACGCTTTAGAAGCGTGACAAATTGCTAGAAGTAGAATTTTTATTTTAGCCCTATTTTTTTAGCCTGGAGAGTTTTATATTTTGAGGACTCTTTTAAATGACTTCTAACCTATATATTTTGTCATCAGGGTTCTTTTAACTAAGATTTCGTTGAATTAAAAGATCCTAATCAAGGAGAAACATCTAGGAGAACAATGTACATATTTTGCATCTATAATTCAAGAGCTTTTTCGGTTTTTTTCAAGCTTTGATTTCTTCTTGCATGTGTTTATTCTTCAACCTTGGTAACCTTAAATTCCATCGTTGTTATTATTGTTTCATTATTTTTTCTGTGCTTGTTAATGGATTCTTGCATTGTTAGCACCGTCATATTTAGTAGCTAGTTCGAGAGTTAGGATCATGTTTCCGCCATAGATAGGTGTTGAGCTTTGAAAGTTAGGTTTTGGGTTGAAATACAATTAATTGAAACCTCGTGTATCAAGGCATTTAACTTTCTTTATCATGCAACATTAGTGTTTATAGCTATATTCAGAAATTAATCCATCTATGACCATATTAGAGAGAAAGTTTAATCTTTCATTGGTGAATCAGATTTTTTCATGTTTGAGGTTTATAATGAATTTAATATTCTCTGTTAATTTTTTTTGAACTAAAATCCTTTAGATGCATTGTTTAGCCCATGGCGGGGATGTGATCCTAATCCCATTTTCTCATTCTTTTCTTAAGTTTTAATTAGTTTTATTTAACTTCTTTATTTTTCAAGCTTTTCATTTCTCACCTCATCATCATCGTTTACATTTTATTTTATAAGTAATAAATCAATTAAAATCTATCAAACATTCCCCGTGGATTCGATACCCAGACTAGCCGCTATATGCCTTAAGAGTGTAGTTAAAGTTTAGGTTTTTTTATATTACGGTCAAAAGCCGATAACAACGATTAGTGTATTACACAAATGCTCAATTTCCACCTTGATCACCAGCCAACCCATCCAAAACTAGTTTTAATGACCCTAACTTTGGAGAAAAATATAGGTAAATACAAGGAATCACCTCCTCCAACCTCCTACATAGATATGGGGTAGGAGAATCGAGGTAAAGCGATGGAAAATCACTAGATATAAAATCTAGGATATAATAAGAGCATATCTGCCTGGATAATTGGGTCATAATATCAAGAACCCTAATAGTAATTAGGTAGACCTCGACTATAAGGTCAAATAAGTATGATGATGACTAAACATATTCCGCTGAATAAACAAGTACCTGCGAGAGGCTTAAGATAGTACAAGTTTTTCAGATATTGGGAAGAAGAAGGGCACAATCACATTCTCACCCTGAAGGAAGCACAAGGCGAGAAGACTATAGGAGACAAATAGGTGATGGCTCAAGATATAATGAAAGAGCATCAACTAGGTCCGAATAAGGTAGCCGAAGAAAAGAGAGCTCGGCTATATGTCATGGATTAGCTAATGAAGGTGCATGGGAAATTGAAGCCCAACCATGAAAGGGATCAATCAAAAGGATATAAGATTATCTAGGCAACCTCATCAAAATAAAAAATCCACTCTAAAGAGGGTTTGTGTAGGGATATCCATTCACAACTTCCATGATTACCTATTCCACACCTATAAAATTCAATCCTCTCATGATCACTCCCAGGTATGAAGGGAAATCAGATCTAATTTTGATTATCGACCAATGCCAAGCAGCATATGACATAGTCTCTATAACTAATGTGCTGTGGTGTAGAGATTTTTCAAGCACTCTCACCGGACCTACTTAGATCTGGTATAATGGGTTACCAAGAGAGAATATCTATAAGTTTAAACAATTGTCTGACCTCATCGTTAATAATTTTTATTTCGAAGCAAACGTGTTAATAGGGTAGCTCACTTATTAGGCATCTGTCAACCTGAGAATGATACAACAAGAGAGTATATTACCAGGTTCAATACTAAAAAAACTAGAATTAGTGGACTACAATGAGAAAGTAGTCTTTACAACAATAATGAGTGGCCAATGCCTGGAAAGTTGTACTTGGCATTGACCAAGGAGCCTATAAACTACATGGTCGTGATCTTAGCCAAAGTAAGAAAGATCATGAATGTAAATGATGCAAAAGAATTTAGCCAAAAAAGGTTGAAGGAGGCAAAAACTCAAGAAGAAAGGAAAAACCCAAAGAGGGCCCCAAGACTAAGAGCGATAGGAGGCCACCCTTGACAGTAAGAGTACACTGCATCCATGATGAGATATAAGGATACGGTGAACTGAAGTGACTGGAAAAGTTAAAAACTCCCACCGAAAAAAGAGATAAGAATAAATTTTGTATGTTTCATAAATAAAACGAGCATGAGACCAAAGACTACCTAGCCCTGAAAGAGGAAATTAAATCCCTCATCAAAAGAGGGAAGCTAAATAAATACATGGAGAAAAATATCAGAACACCAACTCGTGATGATTGGAAGCTAAGGAGAAGATCAAGATCACCTCGGGGAAAAATGAAGATAAATAAAATATCTCAGGGAAACAAAGATAAGGAGGATCTAGACCTCCCTACAAGGCCTAAGGAGCCCATAAAAGAACTGAATATGATCTCTCTTAGGTGTAATTTCATATAAGGACGAGATTCTAGTGGAGGGGATGGACGTACTGAAAGAAAGGCATATCTTATTGAGGCAAGCGCTTTTGCTGATAATAGAAATGTTAACATGGCAATATCATCGGACATTTAACCTCATAAGGTCACTAAGGATCTAATGACAAAAGGTATTTATAGAGATGATCCCTTTGGGTTATATCCTCATGACAATACACTGGTAAAAATCATGATGATCCACGAGAGGAACGTAAAAATAATTCTGGTGGATAATGGGAGTTCGATGGATGTATTATTCTATGATTGTTTTAAGAGGTTGAAGATGATTGATAGAAAATTGTAGGAATACCATCATCCTCTGATCAGATTCTAATGTGAAAAAGTTTACCCACTAGGTATAATTGAGCTAGAAGTTATTATTGGAACTTGGTTGACCTATAGAACAAAGACGATGAGATTCTTCGTCTTTAACAAGAATGTCTCATCGACTTACAATATCATTTTTATAAGAGTGGTCCTGAATAAATTTAAGGTTGTAGCCTCAACTGTTCATTAATTTCTTAAGTTCCCCACAAATTTTGATGTAGGTGTGGTGAAAGAAAACTAAGTGGAAGCATGCAAATGCTACTAAACTTCGGTCGATGAGTAATAAAGGAAGAGGTTAACTATACCTATCAAATAAAGATGTTAGATCCTCGAGATGAAGATAAGTTGATAATCAAAGAACCAATTGAGGAAACAAACCCAGTAATCCTAAATGAAGAGCATCCTGATAGGACATCCCAAATTGTCTTATCCCTGGATCCCACCCTTAAGAAGAAACTGTCTGACTTCCTATGAGCTAGGAAAAATGTATTTGCTTGGAGTCACGAAGACATGCCTGGAATTGATCTAGACATTATCAGTCATGATCTCAACATAGTCAAGGAAGATAAACCAATCAAGAAGAAGCAACGGGTATTCTCATAGGAGAATACCATGATAAGTCAAGAATAAGTGTCCAAGTTAAAGAAAATCGACTTGATTGAAGATGTAATGTATCCCAAATGGTTAGTAAAACCGAAAAAATTGACAAATGATGAATATGAGCGAACATCGCCTATTTAAATATGGCATGTCATAAGGATTATTATCTTTTACCTCGAATTGATAAATTATTGGATGCAATAGTTGTGCATGAACTACCGAGCTTCATGGATGCATATTCTGGTTATAACCAGATTAAGATGAAGCTAGGATACAAAGAAAAAACATCCTTCATCGCCAATTTAGGTACATTTTGTTATAATATTATACCCTTGGACTAAAAAATCTAGGCAATACTTATCAAAGTCTGGTGAGAAATGTATTTACGAATCAAATAAGAAAGAATCTAGAAGTTCTATGGACGACATACTAACCAAGAGCATAAAAGCAGATAACCACATCAAAGACCTCGGCCAGACCTTTGAGCTGGAGAAATATCAAATGAAGCTAAATGCATATTCGGAGTCAATGCTAGAGAATTTATGTGATTGATCATCAACTAAAGGGGCATAGAGGATAGACCTGATAAGATCCAAGCATTGATCAATATGTAGCCTCCCAAGAGAAAGATGGAAATCCAAAGCCTAGCAGGTCAGGTGGTTTCTTTGAATAAATTTGAATATAGAGACACAAATAAGTACCTCATATTCTTTAAAGTGATTGAAAACTCTTTTAGATGGACGGAGTAATGCGAAGATGCTTTTCTAGAGCTGAAAAGATACCTAAGAATGGCCCTATTGTTGTCAAGTCCAATACTAGGGAAAACCTTTACTTGTATTTAATAGTGTTAGAGTTAGTAGTCAGCTCAACCCTGATAAAAAGTGATGAAGGGGTCCAAAAGTCGGTATACTACATGAACAAAGATTTTACTAGTTCAGAAATAAGATATTCTGGAATGGAAAAATTGGCTCTAGCTTTGATAGTGGCATCCAGGAAGATGAAATTGTACTTCCAAGTCCACTCTATAGTAGTTTACACTGATTTTACCCTTTGGAAAACCATCCATAAACCTAAGAAATTTAGAAGGTTGATGGCATAGGCGATAGAGTTGGGTTAATACGAAATTACACATGAGCCAAGGACTTAAATCAAAGGTGAAACCATAGTTGATTGTATTACAAAATTCACCTACAAGGAGAAAATACCGATCGAAATTGCATATGTTGTTCTAGTCGAGCAACCACTATAGTCCCAACTGATCAAATCTAAAGCTCAGAGGAGTCCACATCTGAATATATTGAGATTGGATGTAGGGGAGAATTTACTACAAAACTATTTAAAGATGATTTTTTAGTATAATGAAACTTTGAGCGTGAGCTTATAGAAGATATTAGTGGATGGTTTATCATGTGTAAGTGGTAGCTAAGCGGATTTTATAGTGAAAACATCTAATGGAGATGACATAGAATATGCTATCCATTTTAAATTTGAATCATCTCACAATAAAGAAAAATACAATACTTTGATTGCTGGATCGGAGGTGTCTGTATCACTTGGAGCCAAAGAAATAATGGCTCATAATATTTCACAACTAGTCGTAAACCAGGTGCAGGGAGAGTAAGATGAAAGAGAGGGAGACAAGTTAAAATATCTTCAAGGATAAAATTGCTACTTCTAAAACAAAAATAACTCCAAATGATCAAAATCCACAGAATTGAAAATATCAGAAAGAATGCATTATCTCATTTGACATCCACCATGAGGGCCAATCCTAAGAGAACTGTGCCTATAGAAATCGTGTTGTAAAGGTGCATTGATGTAGAAGAATTAAATTTTTTTGGAGCTGACCATGTGACTATCCTAGATGTACCCAATTATAAGATACACGGAAGAAGGCATTTTTCCGGTTGATCAAAATGAGGAGAGAAGACTTTGTTACAAAGCAACAAAGTTCGTCATGGATAAGTGAGTGTTGTACAAAAAAGGGTTTCATAGTCTCAATGGTGAGATGTATCCACCCCATGAAAGTGCCAAAATTGGTCAGAGAAATACATGAGGGATCATGTGCGGCCCATGCATCAGAATGAATGATGGTAAAAAGAATATTAATCCAAGGGTATTATTGACCATCAACGCGGAATGACTATGAAGAATACACAAAAAATTCTGATAAATGCCAGAGATACAAAGTGATACACAGGAGACTAGGAGCCAAGCTGGTGCAGATCACATCACCTTGGACTTTTTTCCAATTGGGGTATGAATCTAGTCAGTCCACTTTCAAAGACCAAAGGAAGAATTAGGTATCTAGTGGTAGCTATATATTATTTCACAAAATGGGTGGAGGTCGAACCACTCATAGAAATGACCTATGCAAAGGTCTTCTAATTTATATGGAAATGTGATAAGCAAGTATGTATCTCGCACGCCTTAATTACCAATCACAGAACCCAGTTTAACAATGATGAGTTTTAAAAGTATTGCGATAAGGCCAAAACAAAAAAAAATGCATTCATCACCCGCTTATCCACAGTGCAACGGGCAGGTGAAGGTCATGAATCGAACTTTGTTAGATGGAATGATAAAAGGCTTAAGTCAGCCAATAAATTATATAAATTAACTGCAAAGCATGTTGTGTGCCTACATGACAACATCGCAAACAACAACATGAGAAACGCACTACATGTTGGACTTGGGTAGTGAAGTTATGATCCTAATTGAGGTCGGCCATCCTAGACATAGAGTTCTCAACTTTGAATTTTTAAAGAATATTGGATCTATAACTGATAGATGAAGTTAGGGAGGCAGTAACGCTTAGGGTTAAAACCTAGCGATAACGCACAACAAAATTCTATAACAAAATAGTTAAGCCTAGCACACTCATGGAAGGGGAGTACATTTTGAAGAAAATTCTAATAAGTTTGAAGCAAATTGACATGATCCATATCACGTGGGTAAATTCATATGACCCAACACATATCAAATTGAAATTATAGAAAGAGAGATGTTAAAAACCCTTGGAACTTTGAGAACCGCAAGAGGTATTATCATTGAAAAAACCTTTTGATTATTAAAGAATAAGAAATTCAGTTAGAGGTTACAATACTTATACGAGCAGAAGTCAATATATATAGATACATGTTACCCTAATTTCAGTTTTATTATTATCAAATTATTGTTAGAATTCATTTAAAATTCGTTCAAAGGGAAGCCCAAGAGGCTTCATATAAAGACATATCAAGGTACATAAAAAAAGCACATCTTTGGCTACTAAAAAAATCCTAGGTCAGGTTGGCTCAAGCCAACCCAATTGACCAAAAACATGTCTTTGACTGCAAAAAAATGATAGTTCAATTCGGCTAAAGTTAACCCAACTGATTAGTGCACATCTTTGATTGCAAAAAACGTTTGTAAGAGGGTATGATTGCAATATCTGACCACATACCTTTCCTAACCGGACAATGCACATCTTTAGCTGCACAAAAAATCTTAGTTCAAGCTAACCGAATTGACCAAAATCATAATTTTTACTGCTAAAAATAATAGATCAGGTCAACTAAAGGTGACCCAATTGATCAGTGCATGTCTTTCAATGAACAAAATATTTGGGAGAGTCCGTGATGACAAGATCTGACCACATACCTTTCATGATTGGAACCTAAAATATTTCATCCTTAAAGAACTAGTAATCCTAAGATGTGATGACAGGATCCGAAAAATAGTCAAAAGGCTAGAAATAATAGTGAGGCCCAAATAAAACATTGATGCATGCAGAAAAATATCATGAACAACGTAATCATAGTGATAATAAGAATACATAAAAAGTTAAAACATGCGTCATAGATAATTGTTTATAATGTTTACAATGTTCAAAAAGAAAGAATAACAAGTTCGATCTTAACTAAAAAACTTAAACCTCGACGAACACGGCCAACACCGACATCGGTTAGTGGACAAGGACATTAGTGGAAGTGACCTTGTCAGCTACGATTTTAACCTGGATTTCCACAACTTCACCTTCCACAACATCACGCTTAGACGCCAAGGCTTCAGGCTCATCATCTTCCCCCTCCTAAGCTTGTATAATTTCATTAATATTCGGGTAATGTTTGTTGACCCTCTTTTTCAGCTCGTAATAAACTTCCATGATGATAGTCACTAAGTTGATGTTGTGCTTGACAAAGTCCTTATACATTCGGACACCTTCTTTTTCGGCACGGGCAAGGGATGGGTTGTCTTTACTAAGGGCATCAATGGATGCCTTAGGATCATCATTGTATTTTTAAATATCCAAGCGCTTCATCTGAACTCTTACGATTTGCACCGTCAATGTTGATCTGCTCTTTTAATTTTGTATTTTTCGACTCACCTCGTCTCAAATCTTTAACATTTGCTATGAGATGATTATCTTTCTCTTTGATCTTAATATAAACCTAATCATAGTAAGCCATGGAAATATTTAACTCCTCTTACATAGTCTCGATGTGCTAAAGGAACATATTGTTGTCCTCATTCACCTCATTATAAGCGTCTGGTATGAAGCTACTTTCTCCTTTAGATCAATTCCACCCACCGCACCATGACAAACGATAAAGAGATTGAAACATTACAAAACATGCTCCAATGGAATTTAAAAGTACAAGCCAAGTTGAGAACTTATCACCAGAGATCGATGCTTCACCATATTCCACAACTTATCATCATTGAGACCCCTCAGAAACCTGAAATTATGTGCATACCAGTGATAGTAGACTACATATGCAGCCTTATCTATATGACAAAAGATAGAATATTTATCGGCCTTCAGCATCTCCAATGTGATTGGTTGTTCAGGGTCAAAAGTAAATGGATCCACCTCACTATGAGGAGTGGATAACCTCACACCTTGAACCAAGCACCGAGAAGGCGCCTTAAGAATCTGGACCCATTCTTTATGGTTTTTTATATTTTGTTATTTGGGAGTAGGTTAAGGCGTGGGGCCTCCAGAGGCCTCTTGTCAAGTGTTGGTGTCATGTCATTATAAATAACATATTTCCCTTTACTCTCGGCTTTAGCAGTAATAGCAATGACAACATTAGCATCAACCTGCATCTTGGTAATGTATTCAACATTCTTTCAAGCCTCAGTATTCATCCCTTTATTTGCATCAATCGCCTTTTTTTTGTCTAGGACCGGCATAACAAATTTTCTTATTTATCTCAAAATCAAGTTTCCTCTTTCGGGCTATCTCTATGGAAATACAGTCGAGTGCAGAGGAGCCATGCCTCAGAAAGGTTCAATCCAAAAAGTTGACGAACTGGGACCAAAAGGTGCATGAAAACACATTTTTAACAACAAAGTGTTAAGTAGAAAAAGAGATAGTAAAGAGCCTTATACCTTTTTCGACCTCCTAATAGGCTGGACCCATGTACTCGACTGGTTTTTCCTGCTTAGTTCCTCCTCCTTGTTCAGCGAACGTTGCCCTCAGTCACCAAGGTTGTTTGACGATATATATGTGGAACACCTGCAGGAGGAATATAATATCGATGATTTATAATTTTATCAAAGTGAAAACAATTTCAAACTCAGTAAGGATGGCCTCAACCTACCACCATTATCGAACTACGAATTTTTTTAGGACTTGCCAGTTATTATCAACGTTTTGTAGAAGGTTTTTCTCGAATATCCTTACCTTTACTAAAATTAATCAAAAAGGATGTTCGTTTCACATGGAACCCAAATTGTGAACAAGCTTTCCGCATTTCGAAAGAGAAATTAACCACATCCCCTGTCCTAACCATTCCTTCAAGTAATATCAATTATGATTTTAACACTGATGCCTCTCTATAAGGACTCGGTTATGTCCTAATGAAACAAGGGAAATTAATAGAATATGAGTTTCGACAACTAAAAAATCATGATCGTAATTACCCAGTACGCGACTTAGAATTGGCAGCCGTTGTTTTTGCCTTGAAAATTTGGAGATGCTACCTATACGGAGAAGAATTTCAAGTTTTCTATGATCATAAATGCCTCAAGTATATATTCACCTAGGAAACGATGATTCTACCTTTGCCAACGATGATGGATCGAATTCTTAGATGATTATAAATTTAATTTACTCTACCATCCATGCAAAGGTAATGTAGTTGCCAATGCTCTAAGCCATAAAAACCAAGGAAGTCTTCACATTATGTTTATATTTTTGGAAACTATTGGATACTTTAATTTGCAACAAAATCCTTCAAACACCCAAATATTGTTACATAATATCATTGTTTTCCCCCTTCTTCACCCAAAAATCAAAGATCCCCAAGATCAAGATGAGTTCTTATTTTCTCAGAGAAAGAAACTTCAAGACTACATCTCTAAACGAGATTGGACTCTAGATCCAGTACGTGGAATAAAGTTTAAAAATTGGGTATATGTTCCTTTTATCCCAGCACTTCAAGAAGAGATTTTACATGAAGCTCATCCTTCCAAATTTATGATTCACCGCAGTAGCATAAAAATATACCAAATCTTAAGCAACAATATTGGTGGCCTGGCAAGAAAAAGTATATTGTACACTTCGTAGCTAAGTGTCTAACCTGTCAATAAGTGAAAATTGAACACCAACATCCTAACAACTTACTCCAACCACTCCCTATTCCCTAATGTAAGTGGGACTATATCACTATGGATTTTTTCAGCGGATTACCCGGACAATTCAAGATTTTTATTCAATATGGGTTATTGTTGACCATCTTACAAAATGTGCTAATTTTCTACGATTCATGTCCACAGACTACTTTCAATGGTTGAGTAAACTCTACATCAAATAAATCATATGATTACATGGTGTACCTATTTCTATTATATCCGACCGAGACCCTAGATTCATAAGAAAATTTTGGCAAGTATTACAAATAGCTTTAGGAACCAAGCCCTACTTAAGTACATCTTTTCACTCGTAAACCGATGGTCAATCAGAGCGAGTAATTCAAACACTAGAGGATATGCTACAAGCATGTACATTAGATTTTTTAGGATCATGGAACCAATATCTTGCCTTAATAGAATTCTCCTATGACGATATTTATCAAACCATAATTCAAACTACACCTTATAAAGCATTAAATGGCCGTGTTTATCGTTTACCACTTGTTGGAATGAATCTGGTGAAAATAATCTTCTTGGACTCGAAGTTATCACTAAAACCATAGAAAAGATATGCGTTATACGAGAAAGATTACACGCAACCCAAAGCCGACAGAAGAGTTACACTGACACCTGAAGAATACCCTTGAAATTACAATCTAACGACCAAGTATTCTTACGATTATCTCCATGTAAAGGAATAACATGCTTTGTAATCAATGGTAAACTATCACCTCGCTATATCATCCCCTTCTTAATTTTAGATCGTATTAGTTCAGTAGCATATCGTGTAGACTTAACTTCTGAGCTCTCTCGTCTTCACAATGTGTTTCACATATCACAACTACAAAAGTACATTCCCAACTCCAAACAATCATTACCTGGAAACATATCAACGTTAAACCTAACCATGAGATTGAAGATGTTCCTATTCGAATTTTCAATCAACAAGAGAGAGTTATTCGACATAAAACTATACCCTTAGTCAAAGTTCTTTGGCAACATCATGGAACTGAATAAGCAACCCGGGAACCAGATTCTACAATGAAGCACCAATACCCCACACTATTTACAGGTAATTTCGAGGACGAAATTTTCTTTTGTTAGGAAAAATGTAACAAATTACTATTAATTACTCAAGAGCCCCAGGTATTTCAATGAATTCCAAATAATATCCCTCTATATTCTTAAATTATCAAAATACTCTTATACTTAAAATCATCTTATTCGACCTATTCGTATGCCTATTACATTTTAGCTTTTCACTAAAATTGTACCTAAGGATCTATACTTTTAAAAAATTACATAATTTAACTTCTTAAGTTTGTATAATTATATAAAAGCCCCTAAACTTTAATTAAATACCTGCTAGACCTTAAACTATTCATGAAAACTCTTCAAGGACATAACCTAAAACTAGAACTTGTTTACACTTTTCACCCCAGTGACATAGCATTTACTGGATGAACATCATGGCTGGTACCATGTTCTTTACAAGTGATACCCATTTAAGCCTCCATGAAATTAAACTTGGAACTTGTGTAACTTCATCCCAAGACTCACCTAAAATTCCACCAATCCACTCCCCTGGACCAACCCTATAAATACCGTCTCCCCTCTCCATCGAACTCACACGAGTTGAGAGAAATCCCAATGTAAAGTTTGAAAGAATTTGGAATTTCTATGATTTTATGTGTGATTGTTTAGTTTTCCATTGTGGTTATGTTTATGCATGTTCTTATATTGTATAAATGTGTTTACATGAGATATCTAACATGTATATATTGTATGAGAGCTTAAACTCAGAAAACTCCATTAGAACTCAGAGCTCCAATGGTGAATTTACATTACCTGACTTTGAACCAGTTTCAAGGTGGGGAAAGTGAAGCTTAAGTTCTTAGGATCTTGTATATGTGATTAATTGGAAAATAAACCAAGTTTAATACACCAAATTCAACTATGATGTTTTCATCCTAGAAAAATTGAGAGAAGAAATTCTCAATATTCACTCGAGCAAAATTATTCAAATCAGGTTTAATCTATTCCATTTTCAATGAAGAACAACACAATTACAATGTCGAAACCAAAATCATAGATTTCAAACAGATTCGAAAGGTCAAATGTTTATGAGTTATTCAGAAGACCCAATAGTTTGATTTACACCACCATAATCCTTGAAAGTGGTATGGCTGAATTCGTATTTGAACTGAATAACCTTCATTTAGAAACCATGTTAAAATGATTCCTAAAACATTTGGAAATCAAGGTCAAATAATTAAAAAACCTAAAGTCAAATTTCCAAGGTTGAAGGCGAGTACAGCTCACGCACCAGAGTGGTGGTCAAACCAGGCACGTTCGGACTTTGACCTCGAGCTTGAGAGCGCGTCCTCAATTAGAATTTTCTGTTTTTTTTCCAATATTATATATATATATATATATATATATAATAATAATAATAATAATAATAATAATAATAATAATAATAATAATAATAATAATAATAATAATAATAACACCCTGTTTGGATTACTGGAAATTATTCTCGAAGAAAATCAGTTTTAAAGGTTTGAATTCAAGTTTCTTAAATTACACTTAAACCCCTGCTCATTTTTCAAGTATTTCAAATCAAAACCAAACATTTTTCACAGGTACTTAAGTATAATTAGACCTAAATTGTCTCTTATCACCACACCTAATTCCCAATAAATAAAATTTAAATAATTATTTCTAAAGTTTTGAAATTTATACTTTAAACCTTTTCAAAATATCATGCACTGAAATGGTTGCTTAAATTATCTTTTATCACATTTTCATTCATTTTATTTTAAGACCTATACTACATACTTAGATTTTTTTATGCTTTTAGACTACCCAGTCTACCCAAAAAATAGCCGGACTTCAACCGAATATCAAAATACCCAAAGTAGGTGATATATATTTCAATATTAATCATTTTAATTTTTTTTCTTTCAAAGTATTGATTATTATATCACCTTGTGATATTATTGAACTCAAAATTTCATACTGAACTCTTCCGAGTTGTTCAAACTTTCCCCGCATTATTGATTCTATTGATAAATTTCGGTAAAGGAATGGGTTTGGATAAATTAAGTGTAATTGTTTCAAGTGTTGAACCGAGTGTGTTAAACAAAGTGAGAATACTGAGTATGAAAAAGAAAGCCTTTAATAACATTGAGGTAAATTAATTTAGGTGAATAAGGTTTTCCAAAGTAAATTGTTCATCCATTGGAATATGTGTTTTTCGAAGGTATACGTATGTAGATATATACATATTTTCACATGCACATGGTTATAGCGTGTGAGTATTCCTTTCTTCCATTCGGGGCATAAGCTCACATCCCCACTTTGATGTGGCAGGTTGGGAGCAGTTTCGTATTGTGAGGGCATTATACATGTAAGTATATTTTATTTATGTTTACGTTATTAGCTCTATTTAATTGGACTTCGAGGTGCTCCCTACGGGTCCCTCACATATTTTACCTTGTAACTGGTATTGCATGATAAATAAGTGAAACCTTAATTAAAATAAAACTGGGTTAGAAACATTATATAGGTTTTTCCATTGCACTTCAAACCTAACGCTCGGGTCGACTCACGTGTAACCCATAAATTCGGGTCAGGGCGTTACATATCCTTTAAAGTAAGACTTTGTGCTGAAGAAGGTTTTCACAAATCATTTTTCAAATATTATCTGTTCTTGAGTATGGCCTACTTTCAAGCTTGAAAAACAACTTGTGAGTTTTTAAAGAGAAACCAAACCTTTTGAAACGTATTTTCAACCATTGGATATCCTCACACATCATAGTTGTAGTCGTATTTACTAAGTGATTCTGTTGCATTGGAACAAAGTGCTCTTTCACTTTAGATAAGGATTTTGGAGTCATGAGACTTGAAAAGATTACACGAGTCCTAAACTGATCACACTTGTGTAGTCTACTCTAGTTGTTGGTTCTCTCCTCAGAGGATATGATGGGAAATTTTTTATAGTCGGTCAATGCATTTTAGGATTGTAAGTCATTGTCTTTTATTGGTAATATCTACCATAGTACATTTGTCCTTTATTTTGATCCACGGTTTTTTCGTTAGTGGGGTTTCTCCAATACATTCATTGTCGTGTGAATGGTTTTATCTTTTCACATATTATATACACGTGTCTTAAATTGAAGATAAAATTTTATTAAATTCTAATATTCCTAAACCACTTTTAGCACATAGATAATGTTTTTAACCCAATGATTAATTCATATCCCTCAACTAATCATGTAATTTTAATTTGATAGCTCCCATTTAGAGCTCACACTCTTATATGGTATCATCGCGGGTCTTATTGTTTTACGTTTAAAACCCTAGGTTAAATCCTTTATTTACAATATGGGGGGGTGTCTCTCTTGTATTCTCCCTTTGATGGAAACAGCTGTTCCTATTAGAAAATCCACATGGTGGCACATAAGTCAATGGATGGTCGGATTTGGAATTGTGTTTTAATAGGTTGGAAAACTTCGGTTACCAAAGTTGATGGCCTTTAAGTGCAACAAATCTGATCTAGTTGGGATGAGAATGACATTAAATATAGTGGGTGGAAGGCGATAAGTTTGAATTAAATCTTTAGTTGCATAACTGTTGGAAAATTTTGTTGTATTTTGACGTATTCTACGTTAAATAAGGCATGGGAGCTTTTACAAATAACCTATGATGGCACCTCCACCGGGAAGCATAAGAAGATTGAACACCTCATCACTCATTTCCCACTCCCTACTATGAAGGACAATAACACTTTAAACTAATTCTATGGCCAATAAAGAGAAATTAATTCGATGTTTACATTAAGGAAAGTTATTAAGGAAAATATTATAATTGATAAAAAATTTAAATGCCAAAGAACTAAGTTCTATGCCAAGGTTAATTTCATCGAATTATTTTAAGCCCTACTTGAAACTCCTATGAAAATAGAAGAATTAGTAGTCCCACTTTAAACCTAAAAGGAAAATTCGAAGTATGGTATTGAATTACCTACAAAAGAGAAAGCCTTATGTTCCAAAAGCAATACTCACAAGGTTCGTCCACAAAATTCGCTTGACCTTAATTAATAGGATATGACCTTGTTCATTGGTAAATTTGCCAAGATATGGAAAAGTAGTTTCAGATCAAGGGCAATACAAGATTACACTCGGCTAGGTTTAAGTCCAGTCAAGGAAAGTGGGGGAAAGAAGCAATAATCCCCAAGTGTTATCACATATAACACACATGAGCAAAGAGTATTATTCCACATAATGTCTTGACGAATCGGATGAAGGTAGTGGAAAAAATGTATATCAAGACACTTTTAGTGATGATGACTCAGAGTTTGATCAAGCAACTCTCAACAGTAACTATGGGGCTTTTATGGCACAGGGGAATTTTGTGTAGATGATCTAGAGGAATTTTATTATCCTCCCTCATGTGTGAGGTGTAACCAATACTACATTTTTTGATGACTGTAATGGTGTGAATTAGGACATCATCTATGAGTATGTTTAATTTTTTTAAGGATTTAATAAATCTTGAGAAGAGGAACATAGAGATCTCCACCATATTAACCAACAATAAAGAACAAAGGACTTTGGTGAGTGAGATTTTTAAGAATGACTTATTATCCCATAATGTGATTTTACGTATACCACATAGTATAGAGTGTTCTCGTGATTGAAAGATGTGGGATCTTGGAATACAGTTAGTATTAAGCGAGGTGTAACCCCTTATCAAGATCGAGATTAATGCTCAAGACAGTATTTAATACTCGCAATAAATAAGATCAAAAGAGATAATAATATTCAACAAGCAGGCTAGTATTAAATGGGATATTTACACCATATATTCACAATAAATACAATAAATAGATGGGACCAACAAGTGATTTAGTCCGAGGGAGAAAGAGCAAACATTCTCGACACAATAAAGGCAAGGCAGGAACCTCAAGCAAAGTTAATGCTCAATGATGAGGGTATTAATGGGTATAGGAAGAATGTTTGGACAATAAATGTTCTCATAGAAGCTCTTGTGTATGAGGAAAATCCAATAGCAATTCTAGATAAAGATTATGTCCTTGTAAACTGTTTGGTTGGTCTATTTATATAGAGGCAAGGTTACTCGAGTAACCTTGCTGACATTAAATGTGATTGACCAAAATAAAATTCTTAAGTATCATAGCATTAATGTCGAAGATACTACATTAAATGCATGGGATATTATATTTTGGTGGGAAACTACTCAACCAGTTGGAAGCATGGTGGAATTAATAAGGATGTGATGTGGCAGCTCAAAGGCCTAACTTAGAACAATTATGAAATCAGATTCGATGGACAAGGCCTGTCATCCTAAGGGCAAACTCACTTGAGTGTGGTAACTTCGAGTTCCTCAATGCCAGACATTATTAATATGAAAGATATAGTACCTTGACGCGGAATGTATATAATGGGCAACTGCTAAAGACTTGCTGTCGTAGCTTAGAACTTACAGGTTGCCGTCTTATCCATATCTGCCTCACTGGAAACTACCGCAGCCTCTCATACACAGGGTACGACACCTCCATGCTAAAAGAGCGGCCCTACTTGCTACAAGGTGCATCCCCAGACTTATCATATTAACCGATCGCACCCCCCATTCATCCACCAGCAATACAATGTCACCTATAAATAGAGGTTAACACCTCGGGATAGGGGCCACCCAATTAATTTCGGACACCAACACTTAGCTCAGGGCAGATTACTCTCTCCTCAGCAGTCTCTAGACCACTCATTCCAGCTTGGAGGCTACTCGTCGGCATCACAACCATCTCTCTGGCACATCAAAATCGTCATAAACATGTATTCTCTTATATTCACATGCTTGTACACCTCTTTAGGCAAAATTACTATGTACCAAACAACATATATAATGAGGGTGTGGCATCAAAGTGGACGTAGGATCATTATTAAAGCCTAACCACTCTATGTCTTGTCTTTTATCTCTCTTTACTTGCTCTATTTGCTAATTATACACTATATACTTGATTTGTTGATACAAGAATGACAAGTGGACGATTTCTCGTATCATCAAATGGCGCCGTCTGTGGAAAATGGGATATTCCAACCTTGTTTCTCTATATTTCAAGTTCTTAAACACCTACTTCATGGGGATCCTTTGGATCATCATCCCATGAGTAAAATTTGGTTACTGGGATCTATTTTATATTTACACCCTTAACTGGGTATTACTTATGTTCATATTTACTCCTGGGTCTCCATTTTATAACCTTAGATCTATTTTACATACCCCTGTGATATCATTTGATATAGATAATTCTGAAAATCATGATGGGCTTTAACCCCGAAAAGGTGAGTGATTAGGGGAGGATTGTATTTACTCCTTTTTGGTTGTTCTTTGCGTGTGATCTAGGGTTTATCATTGAAATCATTCTATTTTATGCACCTTGATGATATTCTATCATAAACATACCCTAGCAAGTATGCTCTTCACGTGTTTTCGGAGAAAAACTCAGTTTTTGGGTTTCAATCTTGGGATTGTTCCCTTTTACCTAGACGGGGATGCGGCCTGGTAGGCAACTATATTTTTCTTATCACGGCCTCTACTAGCGTGGTTGTAAAACAAAAACTCCAAATCATCGGGAAATGGACTCAGGTGGTCTTTATCTCAACCTTGGTGAATATCATTCAAAGGCTACAGCAGTACAAAGCAGAAAATATCATTCCTACTTAGTTAATCAATTATTTCTGTGATTACTCACTTCTATTCGTTTTGTCTCAGATTATATATACTATGTAAATACTAACAAAGCAGAAAATAGAAGGAGAATCCAGACAGAGCACATAAGTCAAAGATGAGATTCTATAATTGTACAATCACCTCAACTATGTCTACGACAGTCATGCTTCACTCTAAACTCAGGTCAATTATTTGACCCGGAGGGTCCTCATGCTAGAGGCCACAGCCTCCTCCAATGCGGGTGCGACACCCAGGATCATTACCTCATTAGCCTTCGCTTTCGCGACAGTACCAGAAGTTCCATATGCAGAAGCATCATACGAGAACCAGAAAAGGAAAGTTGAGAAGGAAGAAGGGGTCTTTGAGTACTACACCCCATTGGCCTTCCCAGTTGAAGACATCTTTGAGTCCATAAAAGAGGACAAGCTGCTAAAGTGGCCAGAGAATCTTAAAGCTCCACCCCACAAGAGGAACAAAGCCAAGTGGTGAAAATTCCATCTAGACCACGGCTATGACACTGAGCAGTGATATGCCCTAAAAGATGAAATTAAGAGGCTCATAAGTCAGGGGATGCTCCAGCGGTTCCTGAATGATGTTTGAAGGGTGCAGCCTAGCTGAACATGCCACATGCCAATTTTTCATGCTTATGTTTTAAATTTCATCTCTTTCTATTTTATAGTGAAACTCTTCTTATGTTATTTTAAATTAAAATTTGGATAGTCCTTACAAAGTCATATATATATGAATAGATATATGAAATCAAGTTCACTCTTATAGTACCATATTTTGATTGTAGTTTCCATGAAATGTTATCTTATAAAAGACCATTTTGTCTTAAAAAGATCTTGATTCGAGACAATATGTTATATTGGGAATGATAATATCTAAATGGGCCCACAACGCCCGTCAAGATGCCTGATTATTCAAAAAAAAGTGACAATTGAAAATGGCGAAAGCAACTATCGAGAGAACCTATTTGAATTGGTCTAAGACATCACTTATAGAGACTATATTGCTACATATTATGGTTGCATTCTGGAGAGCATTTATCAGAATGCGTCATTAGCCACGGGGGCTTACAGTGCCTGTTCTTAGCTTTCAGGATGCGTCATTATGCCGGGAGGGTTGTAATATCCAACCAGGGATGGCTTTATATTAGTTGTGGGTGGCGTTATAACATAACCCAGCATGGGGACACTTGATAGTATCCCGTATATTAGCTGTGGGTAGATTCCTAACATACCTCAGCCTGGTGAGGCTTGATAGTATCCTGTCTATTAGTTGTGGGTGGCTTCATAACATAATCCAGCCTGGGGAGGCTTGATAGTATCCCGTATATTAGTTTTGGGTGACTTCATAATATAACCCAGCCTGGGGAGGCTTGATAGTATCCCATATATGTACAGAGATCCATTTTTAAGAAGACAAAGTCCTAAAAGGGGCCATACCTTATCAATATGTCTGCATCCATTCATACACATCAGTACAGGAGTTTTTAGCATGTTGCGACTAGATTACAAACCAGCGAAAGAAGGCTAAGTTGCAATAAAAATTTGGGTCCTTTTAAGATTGAAGGGAAAGAGATAAACTGTCGACCCAAAGCCATATTCCATTGGCACCATGGCTTAGGGGATCATTGCCCTATAAAGTGAAGTTTGGAAGTCTACAAGGCAAGATAAAAGAATACAAATGGCAAGTGCAAAGGTTCACCTTTAGATTACCAAGCCTAGAATAAGCCACAGCCTTATACTCCTGGCTATAGATATCTACAAACATTCAGGTTGTTGGAGTGCCACGGAAGTATCAGATGAGCTGCAGTATTTAAGTCGAGCATTTTTGGGTCTATTTTCGCAGTCTATTCCAAAGATTAGTGAATACGAAGAAAAGACAAGGACAAAGTCCAAGGCAAAAGCACGGCAGGCTGCAGCTAACTTGCTATACAGGCCGCAACCCATATGAACAAAACATTTGTATATTGGTTGCAATCATTCATTTATAGAAGTATTGAGGTGTGCAAATGAAGATAAAAAAATTATCATACTAGAGGAGTCTAGCCGCAGCCTTGAGAATACAGTTGGCAGAAATATATAAGGATACACCAGTGTTTAAAAGCTAAAGCCTAAGCAAAAAACAAAAGTATTCAAGTTATACAAAAAAAGGTCGCAGCCATTCCAAAATGCAAAATAAAAGATAAAGAGGGACGCAGCCCTAAGATGCATCATCATCAACTTCATCTCCCTCTTCTCTCTCTGCAACCGTTATGGTCTCTTCCTCAGCTGCCGCTGCTTCAGCATCTGCCCTTAACCTGGACCTTTCTTCTGTCGCAGCCTTGATCTCAGCCACGCACTGCTGATGCTCACCATCACCAAGGCCCCAGGCAAGAATTGTCTCTTTAGAGTCGGGGAAGTTTTTTATGACTCTATGCCTGAGCTCTTGGTAACCGCAGAGGTAAGCTCTATTGTTGATGATGTAGAAGTCTTTGAAGCCCTTGAATGACTCCACAGTGGTGTCAATCGCAAATTGAAGGGCGGTAACATGATCTTCTCCCATCTTCTTGACCAACATGGCATGGGATTTAGCATCATTAGCAACCTTGGCCTCTAATTCCTCTTACTTCTTTTGTAGAAGTTCAAGCTTGCTGTTGGCAAACTCCACGGCCTTGGCAGCTTCTACAATATGAGATTAGGAAACCTTGAGGGACTCTGAGGCATGCCTGAAATTCTCCTCAGTATCTTGCTTGGCCTGTTCTGCAGCCTTAATGATGGCATCTACGTTCATCTTGCACAACTCAAGAGCCACATAAAAATACTTCTTTCCCGCTTTAAAGGAAGCTTCCTTAGCATTCTCCAAGTCAGTGGAGTGAACTCTATCTGCGACCTCTTTCAGCTTGTATAGGGCCTCGTACTTCCTCTTCTGAGAAATCATGATGTCTGTGATCTATAAAGAGATTTAACATTAGGAGAAAGATGTGAAATGTGAAAATAAATCTGAGAAAGGACTTGAACTTACCCTCAACAGACTGTGGAGACCATAATCCTCCATGTCATCGTGGTCTTCATCCATGAGTCGATCAAGGTTCGCGGCGTTTAGGACCCTCTCCATCATGTAGAAAGCCCTCATAGTTGTGTCCTAAGAAGATTTAGGGTTAGGCTTCCTAAGCTGTGGCCGTGAAAGTCCATCAATACCAACACTGGCATGACACTGAGGAGGTGCCAGGTTGGCATTAATAGCAACAATGGTGGGTAATGGTGAATTAGAATGGATTGGACCCTCAGACGTTGACATTAGCCCTGTCTCAACCAGATTAGCCCCAATATCATCATCAAAAGTACCCTCAGGCCTCTCGTGAGGGGCTAGCTCCTCAAATTGGAGTTGGGGCACGACAGAGGTAGTTTGTTCCATAACCTGATTTTGGGGCACGATAGGAAGATTTTGGTCACTTGAAGTGACGGCAACAGGAGCCTTAGTATTTTTCCTCTTCCTTTTCCTCTGCCTCACTGTTTTACTGAGGACAGCTGGGTCCTCATCCATTTCTGCTAGTTGGGCAGCCAAAAGCTCCCTATCAACTTCCTCACCTGAAAGAATAAATGCAGCAGTAAAAATATGAAGTTTAAAAATAATTGTCGCGGTATTAATAAGAGAGAGGATTATTACTTCCGCAACCATCTCTTTAGGAATTGATTTGTTGGTGAAGTAGCCAACTTAAAAAAATCGAGGCAGAGGTTACAGGAGTGCTGAACTTCTTCTCCTCAGCAGGAACTGCCGCGGCCTTACCAACTCTCTTCTCTTGCCACTGAGTTAACTAAAAATTATCCAGGATTGCAGAAAAATCCAAAGGTTAGTACAAAAGCAAAATATGGAGAATAATATGCAACCTAAAGGTTCAAAGGGGACGCGACCATAGTTCCAAAAAGTGTTTACCAAGCTTAAAAGGACATCCCCACTGTCGCGGCATCCTAAAGGTTCTCTCCCTCTCAGTCTCTTTAGGGTGGATCTCCCACCCTTCTCCAGAAATATAAAAATATTTTCCCTTCCAGTTATTTACATTGGTAGGCCTCCCTAAATAAAGGGTCTCATCTCTGCCGTGGACAGATAAATAATAGTACCCCGCAAACTTTACAGAATTTTCCTTTGGGTTGTAGAAGTGGAAAAACGTCACAGGAGTAATGTCTCTCTTGAATTTCTTCTCCCATAGTACAATAGCTGCAAGAATGCCACTCCAACCATTGGTATCTAGTTGGGCTGGGTCTAACCTCATTGTTTGGAAAACTTTTCTAATGGGAACAGGGACAGGCATCCGCAGCCCGTAAATGAAAGCGTGGAAGGGGAAGCACACCCCATCGTCAACAAGTGTCGTGCATGGCCTTTGTTCCACAGCAGGGGCGGAGCACATCAAATTCTTTGGAAATTCAAAGGCTTTAGCAAACTGATCCACCCACTCTTAGGTCATAGTGCTGCGGACACTAAGTGCAGTTAGATGTCTCTCAAACCTCCCAGAAGTGCCAACAGGTTCGTCCCTAACCTCAGATGTAGGGGTGTAAACAGATCGGGTCTGGGTATATCCATATCTAATCCGAGTATTTTTTTAATGGATCGGGTCTTACCCAATTACCTGTCGGGTCTAAGGAAATGGATCCAGACTCGAATCCATTAAGGACCTGAGGACTCGACCTGTATATATATATATAGTAACTATATGTAAGCCTATATATATATAATATTATATATATATATATATTTATTATATTATATATATACACATTCAGGTCGGGTATCGAATCAGAGTCATGTATATCTAGATCCGGTCCATTAACTAATCGGGTAATCGAATAATCGGGTATATAAAATTTGCTCAGATCCGTGAATTCGGGTTGAATCCGGGTCTGGTTCGGGTACATACCCGATCCATTGACAACCCTACTCAGATGTACCCACTGCCACAACATTCTCATCTATGTCCATTAGTTGGTTGCTAGAATTGGCCTCTTCCTCCATGGCCGCAATGACTGGGTTTGAATCTGAATCTAGAAACACATAGTTGGGGCAATTTTTTAGTTGGCAAGGTCCAACTGATTTCAAAGGGCGCATGGAAGAATGTCCGGTAGGAGAGGTGACCGGGCGGAAAAAGTGTGTTCGTGTGAGGACACAATCGTTGTGTGTTTCGCCGCCGTGATACAAAAGAACCTAAGCTACTACCACACTTGACAAGCAAGCACAGTGGTAAGTCGGGTGTCGTAAGAAATCCACAGGGAGTGATTGAATTTTAGATTTTAATTGTTTTAAAACTTCAAGAATAAAAATGGTGTAAAATAAATAAATGAAAAGGTGATGGTTGATTATGGTGACAAAAGAAAAGAATAAGTTACGCTACACAAAAGTAAAGCGAGGATCGGGATCGCATTCCACCACACGGGCTAAACAACTACTAATTAGAATTACGGTTCGAAAACATTTAATTGAGCATTTACGATTAAGCATAAACATCACACAAGAAGGAATTTAACCCAAAGTTGCGAGATTAAACATTTAACTGAAAATGGTCACACGCGGATTAAATTCGGATTATCGCTATAAACACTAAAGTTGCGTGACAAATAAAGTTAAACGCATAACAATCCAACTTTAATACACGCGGTTTCAATTAAATGCAATTTTACACGAAACCCTAACTTTCGAGGTCCAAACCCGAAAATGGCGGAAACACAATCCCGACCCTATTTATCTAAGGGTACGTCATGAATTAAACTAAATTAAACTAAGAAAGCAAGAAATAAAGCAAGTAAACCTAATTATGAAAGCATGAAAATTACACTAGAAAGCAAGAATTAATGGAAAACAAACTATATTAATGGTAGGGAAGATGAATAGTAAACATACAAACCAATTGGGTTGTCAATCCAAAAAGAATGGAAGAAGAACCACCCAAAACCCCAAACCCCTAACTAAAACTAACCTAAAAAGTTCTCAACTGATATATGTTCTTATTACAACAAAATTGGCTTATATAGTAAGTTGGAATAAAAATAAAGAAGAAAGAAAAGAAGGCAAAATATCTTCAGAAAACAGAGCATCGATCGATCGACCTAGGCAAAACTTCGGCAAATCAGAATGGTCGATCGATCGACCAAATGGGTCGATCGATCGATCAAGCAGGGCAGAATGCAGCAGCCTACTGCATTCCTCTTTTCTTCTTCTCCTTCTCCTCTTTTGCTTTCCTTGTTTTTCCTCCGCTGAAATCGCCGTAACTTCTTCGTTATGAATAGGAATCGCCCACCGTTTGCGTCCACACGAAGCTAGTGAGGAGGGATACAACTCTCGTGAGATGTCGGGCCAGGTACCCAAGTTGTGAAAAGACTAAAATGCCCTTGCGCATGCGATTGTGTACGGAACTTCACCGGAATGCATCCGAACTTCATACTAAGCATCCAAATACCTACAAAAGCTCAATTAATCCCTGCAAAACATGTTAACATAGAAATCCGAGGTTATCTGGTTAACAAGCATAAATATAGGGATTAAGATGCCCAAGGGGGCTAATAAAGCGTAGGTTAACGGGTGAAATACGCAATATTTGCGTCGTATCAAGAGGCTCCAAAATGTTTGTTCCAAAATCCACTCAGAAATTCATCTAGGTCAAAGTTCATATGGGTGTAGCAGTGCCTGAAAGGCATAGAGTCCGCAGTTAGGTGCCGTAGCCAATATGGTCCTAAAAGGCCTCTCAAAAGTCGTGGCAAGAATAATGATGTAGATTAAAGACTAAATATAAATGATTAGCAAAATTGGTCAAGTGTACCAAGTGTTGGGTTCTAAATCCCTAGAAGTTAATTGTCGGCGCGAAATATTGTTTTAAGGGGTGGATGTATGTTAACTTCTTATATGCCGTAGTCATTAAAATATGGCTAAATGCTGCGGACTCTAATATGAGAGGCTAAGGAAAAAGAAACTCTATCAAACGATTGCTACAGGCCGCAGCCTTTGTTTGATACATTCCACAGATATTCCTTAAACCAACATTTGAAGGTTGCATGGATCCAGGGCAACCCTAAATTACTAAAGGGAAATTTTATCATGCCGCGACCACTCACTCAAACACGTTCGTATTTAATCTGTGTAAATTCAAAGATCAAAGGCCCCAGAATGTGAAACGTCTCTCTCAAGAACATCAAAAACAAAGGTAAAAACCTAAAAGTTTACAATCGTATTCAAGAGAAATTTGACAAAAGTTACTTTATGATTGAAGTTATAATGAGTAATCATTCGAGCAATCTCAATTCATGGAGAAGTTGACAGATGAGTTTACTTCTTGGAGAAGTCATAGTTATGTTGTAGACACGAGTTTGTATCAATTAAAGTAATTCTTGGAGAAGATGACTCATGTCGCCGCCTATTATTTTAAAGATCTAACTTAAAGGGAGTGATATAGGCCGCAGCCAAATATGCACATGCCATAGACAATTCTTAAACAACTCAATATTTGATGGTTGCAGACATTGACCCAACACAACCCTGAAGTGCTAAAGGGATTTTATTTTTCCGTAGCCATAAATTACTTATGTCGCGGATATATAATCAAACAGGTTAGTATTTAATGTTGATAAATTTGAATATTGAAGACCTAGAATGTGAAAGGTTTGTTCAAGAACATCAAGAACAGTTGTACATTTCAATGGTCTATTTATATTCTGTCTATACAAACTGGGAATTCAAAAATCCTAAAGATCAATAAGGGAAAATTAAGAAACTGCGTTCATTTACTTAACGGGTTATTTTAGCAATTCAAGATTGATTCAATTTCAAATTAGTCATCCACTACAACCCAAGCAGTTACAGATTCAGATGAGGGTTAAATGTGATTGCAATAGTTATTTAATGAGATGTGAGTTCAAATAGGTCATCTAACAAGCAGTAATCAAAAGCAAACAACAAAAAGTTGAACCGCAAGAAGTTTTTGGTCGAAAAATTACGTGAAAATGGGTGGACTCCGATTGCTCAGCCTCGAACCACCTTCAACTGCCTTAGAACCACAACTCACAGGTGCTAGAGATCGCCAGAAAACGCAAGGAGATAAACGTACAGAAATTCACTTTCGATATGCTCTAAAGGGTTTGGGAAACGTAAAGAAGTCTAAGACCGATTATATTTATATAAGAGGGCGCGTGAAGATGAAATGATTCCTTTGAAATGCCGCGACAGATTGAGAAGACTTGATTACTCAACCGCAGCCCCAATCACAATCTCTTGGCACTATGGCTTGGGGGTTTATTGATATGATAGATATAGTACCTTACCATGGAATGTATACAATGGGAAAGTGCTGAAGACTTTATGCCGCAGCCTATAACTTAAAGGCTGCGGCCTTATCCATATTTTCCTCACTAGCAACTGCTGTAGCCTCTCATATACAGGGTACGACACCTCCATGCTAAGGGCGCAACCCTACTTGCTACAGGGTGCTTCCTCAGACTTATCATATTAACTAACCGCACGCTCCATTCATCCACCAAAAATGCATCACCTATAAATAGAGGTAAACACCTCGGGATAGGGGCCCCCAATTCATTTCTGACACCAACATTTAGCTCAGAGTAGATTATTCTCTCCTCGATGGTCTCCAGGCCACTTGGTCCAGCTTGGGGGCTACTCGCCGACATCGCAGCCATCTCTTCAGCACATCGGAATCCTCATAAATATATATTCTCTTCTATTCACATATTTGTACACCTATTTAGGCAAAATTACTATGTACCAAACAACATATATAATGAGAGTGTGGCATCAAAGTGGGCATATGCTCATTATTAAAGCCAAACCACTCTCTATCTTGTCTTTTATCTCTCTTTACTTGTTCTATTTGCTTATTATACACTATATACTTGATTTGCTGATACGAGAACGACAATTGGACAATTTCTTGTATCATTAGTTATGACGCCATAAAGAAGGTGAACAGTTGTAACACCCCGTGTTTTAATTAATTGACTTTAATTAATTTGGAGTAAATAAAATCTAGGAGTTAATGGCCTTTAAGAATTTAACTGGGTTTTTAGTAAACTTTCAATCGGGAATTAATTCAGGATTTAAAAAAAAAGGTTATAAGGTTTTTATTTAAACATTTAACAGACATATGCGTATTGTTTTAGATAATGAATTTTTATCAGGTAATTAAGTCGAATTTTAATAGATTTTAATTTGGGAATTTTGGGTCTCATTCGAACGACGTCACATTGTCATTCGAACAATAGGCATGCTCGTTCAAATGACTGAGGCGGTGATTGGATGGGAGACTCATAATCTTGTTTTAACTCTTAAACCCTTTATATACTAAACAGAAATGGGCCTGGGACTTTGAAAATCACTTTTATCTCAAAATTTGTCCAGAAAGATTATCCAAAGCATATTTCTCATCTTCAACCCCTAGCCCCTACTTTTCACAAGTTTTGAAAAGTCTATTGGTGGTTTCTCAAGAGGAGTTTCATCCAGTTAATCTTAGGCTTGAATACTCTATTCTTTTCCTTTAGTATTATGCATTTTAAGTGTTGCCTAAACCTTAATCTCAAGTTTTTCTTAAAATCAATTAGCAATCTAATTAGAGAAAGTGGACATACAAAACTTGGGGATGTTTTTATGAAATATCTTAATATGACTAATATTAATAACCCTTGGGTATGTAGGATTTATGAGTGGATTTTGGATTTTATTGGTGTAGTTGCATGTACAAAACCCTAGTTTTGAAATATTGGATTTGGGGGTGTATAAGTACCGTAGTTTATGCAGAGATAATGGAATTGGAATTTTGATATTTTAAATGATGAAATCTCGGTGTATTGTATTTAAAATAATTAAATGGGATTAATTGAGTGTTTATAGTGTAGTGAGTGAAGATTTAATTGAATTGGACTATCATGCGTAAAAATTTGTACGTTGACTCATTATGAATAATTATGTGACACGTTGGTATTATTAAATTGCCTTTTTGTGACGACGGGTTGTTGGGTATTTTTTCTCTCCCTATTTTGGGATGCCTTATAAGTATGGTACTAGTAGGTAGGCCTTTTGAATATTTACGCCTTCTAGGTATGGGACTAGTGAGGGTAGATTATTACGACTTTATTATGTCGGGGGTGGGCTGATTTTTAACACTTTATCGTCATTACGCTAGCATAGGCATGATACTAGGTTGAGGTTTATGTTAGAATTTCATCCTATACTTAGGGTAGGACCTATTGATAAATTGGGGACCCTTAGGTATGGGACTAAGGGGTGTTTTTAGGATCTCACATCAAAAAGGGTGGGGTAATTTATAAATTGTGAAACTGAGAAATTGAGAATTAATACCTAAGATAATAAGACGGGTATTAAAATATATTGGCAATATAATCAGCGAGGGCCGACAGTTTAAACGGGCCAGCAGATGTTTTATGTCATGTCGTGTGTGGAACCTCGTCAATCAGTGAGGGCCGACAGTTTAAATGGTTCAGCCAGCGTTTTGATGAGGGGATGTGTATTTTGGTGGAGAAATCACCCGAGGCGGGAGGATCGCTATTCTGAGTATAATAAATTGAGAAATTAATGGAATGGGCTAATTAAATAAAATTAGCATCGGGGGACTTGGGAATTTAAAATCATATTGGTGTGCCTTTTAAATAGGGATCTCTGCGGGTAGTTAGTGAATTATAATTATCGCGTTTAATTAAAATATTATATTGTGATATTTATTGCGTAGAATGCTACTGTTTGGATTCAAGGATCCTATTTGAGGGGAGTAGTGTGTATTCAAGCTCGGGGCTCTGACCTCATGCGTTAACAAACTTTTCAGGAAATAGTATTTGGAGAAGCCACATATAATTTTGGAGATTTTCTTGGAGGTGCAATTGGAGTTGTTCTACCTTATGTGTATTGATTTAGTTTAGTTTTCCATTCCTTCTATTTATTTTGAGACACTGTTTATGGTTGTGATTGGGCCATTCGGTTCCAAAGTTGTATGGGTTTTATTCAGTTATTTCATTGGAATTAGTTGGAGAATATTCAGTTCCATATAATAGAGATTGGATTTATTTTGAGTTTAGAATGGAGATGGATCTTTTATCGCTTAGTTGGATGGCTTATCTTTTGGGATTGATTATCATTTATCTTGTGGATTAATTTTATATGTTTCATATATGTCTCATGCTAAGAATGGTATTTTATTTACTCACGCCTGGCTTAGTTTTGGTGGCGGCCGACACTAGAATTAAGCGTTGTGTGACAAAATTAACCCCACTAGACGTGTGGTCACATCAATTAAATGGATGGTGTATGGATTTAAGGTTTCTCAATTGGAAGATAGCTCGAGTATTTTGTATGCTATTTGTTGGCTAAGAACTATCTCTAGTAAAAAGGTACAAGATTGGGGTTCCTCGAGGAGGTTCCCACGAATAGGTTGAAGTCATGGTAGCTCGGCTAGAATTATCTCGAATAACCTTTTGTACCGAATGAAGTTTTGCCTTAGTGTGCCAAGAGGGTTGGTTATTGCATTCCCAATGTTGCCTTGCTCCCAATCCTCTCCCATTCCCTGCCAAGCATGGTCCCTTGAGGGTACCGAACAAACTCGCCCATATTACAAAGTAAGTTTGCTCAATAAATATAGTACAAGATGAAATATTTTCTGCTTTATATTACAAAATATTGTTATTCGAATAACTTTTGTCTCCAAAAGGAGTCTTTCGAGGAGTGTTTGTGGAGGGTCTTCGAGTAAAGTCCCTCGAGGGGTCTTTATCTTACTTCTTTATTTGCTAAGTATAGGATCAACTCAACTAATCAACCTTTGGTAAGGACTTACCCTTACATTTTCCCTTCGTAGAGATATTTATTTATTTCATGAAGAAATATCTATATGAAATACCTAGTTGATGTTCAAACCTTTCTACAATGAGAGGCAATATGCATAGGCAAATAATCATATCACAATAAATATCAAGTTATTCATTAAAGAGAAGTGTGTGCGAGGAGCTTATCTAGTCCTTCTTTTAAACTATTTTCGTCTTTTAGATGCCTTATGATATTTCTAATAGCACCATTCCTTGACAGTACGTTGCCTTAGGGGAAGTGAATAGGTCTTTTCAAATTTCCCCCAAATAGTTTCATCTCCCCCAAGTTGAAGAAGCTATGCGCATGCCTCGTTATTACTCTGGCCATATCACATTTAATGAGGCTGTCATTTGCACTTCTGCACTTTACACATGGTGGCTTTGGGGTTGGAACATTTTACCCACACAAAAGGTACTTTCACATTCCTTTTTGAAGCGTTATCATTGTGGCCTTTTAATTCGTTCCCCTTGAAGCCCCTAATTTTAAAAATCTTCTTTTACAATTTCCTTAAAGTGGGGAATAGGATGGTTTAACACAACACCCACAAACAACAGATTTTAATTTCTTTCAAATTAAAATTAAACTAAACTAAAAGTGACATACAATTAATCAACAAATTAATTTACACTTAAACAACTTAATTCAACCCAAGTCCTAAAAATTTGCCTAGCATGATTAATTCATTTTTCTATATAGGCCAAACCAAATTTTATCAAATTAAATTATATATACTTTAATTAAATTAAGTTAAACTTCTCCCAAACTAAATTTAAGCACCAAATTATATTAGTGTGATAATGAAACCAATTTTATCTTGAATTATTCTAAGCATGCATTCTAAGTGATTTTGCAAGATAAAGATAAACCAATCACACTACATGCCGATGTATGAGGAAAACCCAAATGGAAAAAATATCAGACGACCCTAGCCTTAAATCCACTAAGTATGGTTTTATGATTACAAGACAGATGACTTACTACACACGACTTGACTCTGTCCAAGCCTTGACGCATCTTCTTGTAACTACCTCCGCCTAGTTGACAATCTCGGACTCCACCGGAATATTGGAATCCACCAATGAGGCTTTTGGTCTCCGTCAACCTGCATCCGAAGCCTTTCTTCAAGTGAGAACACCACAACACACAAACAAACTCCTTTTGGGTGGAGAAGAACCCAAACTCTCTTATTTAATGGTGTAGAGATAAACCAAAGGTGCCAAACCAAACTCCAAGCAAGATATACATATGGAAACTTGGAATTTAAATAAAACTCAATGGGTTTAAGTATTTTTGGAAGGTATTAAGTCATAAAAATCAAACACTCAAAACATGAACTTTTTGGGTAAATATTTTTTCTATCTAGAGGAAGGAAAGTCTCAAAAAATTACTTAGAAAAGTCTTGTTCCCGCACATAAAATGGTTGGTAAAAGATAGTGGGACAAGTGAGAAACATGGTTGGTTAAAAATGAAAACTGCTAAAAATTTCCTTTCCTGCTAAAGTCATTCGAACGACTTTCCCAGGTCATTCGAACGACATCATTCGAATGAGATTTTAGAGCAAAATAGGCCAAAATATCGTTGAAAAAAATCGTTCGAACGAGTTCGTTAGAACAAAACTTCGAACGAAAAAGCAGAGAACAATTGGCAATATCGTTGGCCAACTTGTCGAAATCTCGTTCGAACGACAATCTCGTTTGAACGACATTTCGAACGAAAAACAGAATTTTAGAATTGAATTTTGAGTCCAAAAACTTTTATCCAAAGTTCTAAAATAATTTCTGAAAAGTAGAAGCCATTTTAAAGTTATATTTGGAGGATAGATCTAAAAAATTGTGTAAGATACTTTGGGGTGTAGATCATCGAAAGTCAAGAGTGAAATTTGATTTTTAAGTAAGATTCCTTTGTATCCTTATGGCTAGCTAGCCCCGCATCACAACCCATGTTTCCACCACCCTTAGAGAATTATTCAATAAGCAATACATCAATGAAGAATGAAAGTAAAGTTATGTTCAATTGTTCCTATTGTGAAAAATAGGGACATTTGAAAGAGTTTTATTTCAAAATAAACATGCTCTTAAAAACCTGATTGCTTTGGTGAAACCTAAACCCTAAAATTACACCCATGCCATAAGATAGGTCATCTTAGAGAGTTCAATGTTTTAATTCATCCGCCCATGCCTTTGACGAGCTCTAAGGAAAATTTAAGTTTTAATCAAGAGGGTAAGTAGAAGAGAGGGACCCCTAGAAAGACCCATAAGGGAAAAAATAAGGTTATTCCCAAAGTCATATTTGAGTCCACTACATCACGTTAATATATTAGTTGGTCCAGTAACCTCGACATTGAGCTATCCAAAATCGACGACCTTTTGATTAATGACCATTTACCTATTCAGAGTAATTAGAGTTAGTATTCAATATATATGCCTAGGATGTGCTTTAAATTTCTCATATTATTCTTTAGTTGTTTATGAAAATGTAAATTTTTATAGGTTTTTATACTGGCTATATTCCGTGTCAAAACGTTTGAGTCTATCAAGTTAAATAGATGTAACACCCCGTATTTTATGATTTTTACATATTGGATTAATTAAATCAAATATGGGTAATTAATTGATAATTAATCCAGATTAAAATAAATATTAACTAGCAAGATAAGAGTTAGTATTTGTTAGTGATAACTTTATTGAATATTACTAAGCGAATAAAGTAATATATAATTGTTAATATGGTTGTGAAGTGATATAAATTGTCGCGAGTGAGAAATACGACAGTTACATAAATTAAGTCGGGACGCACGTGTCAGTCGTGTCGGGACTAAACTAATATAATAAAATTAAGTTATTTATAAGTAATCCTAATGGTCATTTCGAGTGTTTCATTGAGTCCGGTAGGGTCGAGTTAGGCAGAAAAGTCTACCCAGGGGTTTAGTTTGGTCCCGGGGCAATTTTAGGCGTAACTGGCATCCCGGGAGGGCATTTTGGTAATTTATATTTTTGGGCATTAATTTACTACGAAATTAGGAAAGGTATTATGTTAGTTATGTATGGGAGATTAGGGTTATCATTCTCAAAGTCCAAGGGGGAGTTATAGAGGAAGAGGGAGAGCCAATTCTAGGAGTTTAAAGCCAAGAACAACCATCTTGCACCACTGAGACCACCACCGCGTAGATCGAAGAAAATAGAACACAACCATACCAATGGATTAAACCTTCAATTTTGAGGCAAGTGTTTAAACTTGCTTAATTTAGAGCATTAATGGAACCCATGTTAGTGTAGGTTCAATTTGAATATGAATATGGTATTTATTTTATGAAATTGGAGAGTTAGAGTAACTAATTAGAACTTGAAAATAATTAGGTTGAACCCTTCATGTATGTAGATTAGGAATCGTGAATTGCGACTTCATTATGATGAACGAATCTAAAAGTATTTGGTATTCTTTAATGTGAATTTGAAGAACTAGAGTTTAATGAACTAATTTGGGGATCTAGAAATTTAATAAGAGTTATGCATGATTTAATTATCCTAGATTGTTAGAAACCATATAAATATATCACAACATTGATTAGAATTGTTGGATTGGTATTTGGGATGATTCTATATAGGTTTTAGCATCATTAATTGTGGGAAAATATAGTTTTAGGAGGTGTAGTTTCGTTCAGACTGAACCGATCAAACAGGACTGGATCGGTTCATTTTCTATAAATACGGATCATTTCGTTTTTTTGCAAATCCAGATTGGTTCGCTTCTCTACAAATTTTTGTAAAGGCCGAACCAAACCAATCTTTTAGGACCGGATCGGTTTCGTTTTCTGGAAACTTTGTTCTACAGTTATTTTGTGACTTCTTATGATATGTTATTAGTTTAAAAGTGGGATTAGCTACTTTAAAAGATATTTGGGATTATGAATTGCTTTACATGAGGTAGGATAGAGAGAACAATCATAATTAAATGATATTAGGAGTATAGTGAGAGGTATACCGCATACGCATATGTATATAGGTTGTTTATACCTACTAATTGGAATAGGTTACGTGAATACCTACATGATTGATTTACTATGTGTATAACATACCTACACTGCTTGCTATCACAGGAGGTTATTTAGGAAAGGGGACAATCATATCCTGATGAGCCCAATTGGGGGGATTTTAGATTTGGTACCTGAGAACATGGAACCTAGGTACGGGCTATCTGTGAGAATTGTAGTGATGATGGTCATATGGGTGCGTAGGTATGTGTGTAGCCCATAGACTTGGAACCATGCTCACTTCCAATATGCATGATTTATATTTCGATGGTTCGTGAGTGATTCCGAATCATTAGTCCTTACTTAGTAGGAGATATACCAGGACTTGATAACAGAGTATGCATGCACCGCAGCTGAGTGTAGGGGTGCTGTTTTAGTATATATATAATAATATTGTGATAGTTATGTATATTTGCTTGTTGTATTATCTACTATGTGACAATTGTAGATAAAGAAGATGACGAATTCTTAAATAACTTAAGCATGTGAACCCTTAAATAGCTTGTGTGAAACTTATACTCGGGATAGTACATATAAGAACAATGCATAGTAATGGTATAGGGGGATTTTGAGATATTACTACGGATGATAGACAGATAGATTATGTCTAGAAACTAGTTAGATGAGAATTATATCCAGAGTAGTCTAGCGGTACGTTAGGCGTGCACATTAGTTGAGAGGTGAGAATCTCAAGTGAGTGTGCAAAAATCTAACATGTGTTTTATACTTGCTTTATAACATCTTTAAATTACTTGCTAAATTATTTTAAAATCTTTTACACTCAGGATTTGAGCCGCCTCTTGCAAAAATATCTTTTTTTGTGTATTATTTTAGGTGCCCAGCTACAAGGACACCAGGGTTAGACCATTGGATATTTTGACGTGTGATTGGGCATAAATATTGTATATTTAGCCCCCTAATTTCAGAACATTTGTGAACCCGAGTGATGTAACATATATGGATTTGATTCACATTTATGCTACTAACCTTCGTTGGCGAGTATTTCGTGTTCCGTGCTTCTCTTATTGGTTTTACAGGTTAATTATGCAAGCAGTATAAAAGAGGAAGCAAGACAGTGCAAGAAAAGCTAAGAAGGCAAGTTCAAGGGAAATTCGGTAATTATGCAGCCCGATCCGGAAGAAGAAGTCATCTGGGAAGTTGAAGAGCTCGGAACAACGAGAATACTGGAAGAAACGGCACCCAAATCCGAGTTACGGTTGAAAAGTTATGCTCAGTTGAAATTGAAGAAAAATCCAAGAAAAGAAGAGAAAAACCAGAAAAAAATCTAAGTGTTGAAGTCCAGGTCAGCTCAGACTCGCGAACCCCAACCTGAACCGGTTCGGGGGGGCGAACCGGTTCGCTGGTACACCCGAACCGGTTCGCAGGTACCTGACACGCAAATTTTGTCTTTTATGCTGTTTTGTTCCCAAGTCTCCAAATAGGTTTTAAACACTCCAATATTGTAGGGAACGTAGGTATTAACCTAGGAGCAGCCATTAGGGATATTTTTAGAGAGTTTTTGATAGAAAGGAAGGGGAGGAACATCTAGGAACATCAAGGGCACAAATTACTTCAAGAATTCATTGTTTCGAGTTTGCTTTTCTAGTTTTAATTCAAGATTCTTGTTTCTTACTATTGTTCTTGCATGCTTAGTTTACCTATTAGATTCAACTTGTTTTCGCATTCATAATACGTACTTACATGTTTCTAGCTAGTTTCATCATGAATTCCTACACATGCAACGTCATTATTTCATGCATTAGTCAAAGTATCATGTCCGGCTAGGTTTTTCAAGGTTGGGATGCATGAACCCAACCTGATGTGTTAGTGCATGTGTATAACGTCGATCCGCTGAATTTAATGATTAATTTTGATCGTATCGCGTAATTTCATAAGAATTGTAGATCTTTATATCTCGTTTGCCTATGGGTACTCGTGATGATTTAGAGTACAATTTGAGTGTAATTACCGCGATACTGATTTACTCATCCTCAGATTAGGTATGACGCGGGCTTGAACCTCGTATACATAATGCTTGGGAGTACTAAATGCCGGGTTTGAATTAATCGGATAAATTTATGATCAACGTTGTCACTGCATTACACTAGGGTAGGGGGATTGTATTCCCATCCTGTTTTCTCATCATTTAGTTAAAAAGTTTCATCTCAATCCTTCATTCGTAGTTTAGGTAATTTAGCTAGTTGCATTTTTCATCATACTTTTATAATTGCATTTAGTGTAATCGAATCCCAAAAGCCAAATCAATCTTTTCCTTTCTTCTTAGAGTCAATGTTAGGATTCCTCTGTCTTATCCCGTCGTCACAACTCTTGTTGTCCTTTTTCCCTGAGGATCGATACCCGACTTGTCGGATTATTACTTGAACGACAGGCTTGCACTTGAGCCTAGAGAGTACACACTTTAGAGACACATTCTGAGTCGTGTCAAGTTTTTGGCGCCGTTGCCGGGGAACTAGGTAGACTTAGGATTAGACCGAGCCAATCCAAAGCTTTGACCAAAAATTCAAAAAAAAAAAAAAAAAAAAACAAATTCAAAAATCCAAAAAAAAAAAATATATAAAAAGCACAAAAAAAGATTTACCACCATCTCTCACAAGCTTAATGCAAAATTCTGAAACCACTCCCACACCCCATAATAATCCAACCAGCATTCACGAAAATCCACTTGTTGAGTATAACCCTGATAGTCCCCACACTCCAAACGCCCCATAGTTCTGGATCCCACCTCCCACACTGTCACACTCAATCTCTAGCAACACTCCCTTATCCTTCGTAGGACACACTTCGAGCACACCCAGTGAAAGCGCCGAGTCGTCAAGTGAGAGAGAGATGTCGCAGCATAGTAATGCATCTACCGGTGAGGAAGAGCCTCCGTACCGCCCGTTGAGAGAATTCTTATATCCCAAGAGCACTGTCACTCCGGGATGCATTATACTCCCGTATAATGCCGGGCAGTTCCGATTCAAAAATGGGATGATCCAGATGCTACCACACTATCACGGTATGGATTCTGAAAAGCCATACCTGCATATAAGGGAATTTGAGGACGTGTGTGATACTCTCAACGATCAAACTTGCACACAAGAGGTGATTCACCTCAAACTCTTCCCATTCTCGCTAAAAGATAAAGCTAAGACCTGGCTATGGTCTTTACCTCCAAGCTCGATTCCATCTTGGAACGAGTTACAATCCAGATTTCTCAAGAAGTTCTTTCCACCACATCGAACAATCTCCATAAAGGCTCAGATTCAATCGTTCAGGCAATTGGATAATGAGCCATTCCATCGATGTTATGAGCGTTTCAATGAGTTAACTGCTTCGTGCCCCCATCATGTATTTGATACAGCTCAAATCATTTCCTTCCTCTATAATGGGTTGAACCTTAACTCCAAGCAACTCATTGAAACCATGGGTAGTGGTACGTTTATCGAACTAGACTGCCACGATGCTGAGCTTCACCTGAGGTATGTCGCCGAGACTACCGAATCATGGGATATTTCTGATCCTAATGCTCAGAATCGAAATCGTCAAGCGACCACCACTCCATCGGCGTCCGGCCTATACCATGTAGATAAGGCCTCTATGTCGGACAGTCGGTTGGACACCCTTGAGAAAGGATTTCGAGATTTATATGAGGTAGTTGGATCTATCAAAAATCCCGTCGAAAAAGTGTGTGCGATTTGTGAGGCGGGACATTCAACTGAGGAATGCCCGACGATACCCGCCTACAAGGAATGCTTCAAGAGCAAGTTAGTAGTATAGGAGGTTTCAAGGGTAATTTCGCAGCCCCTCACGGGAATTCATACAATCCTTCATGGAAAAATCATCCCGGTTTTAGCTACGGGCAACAACATGCCGCAATGAACCCTCCTTCGCATGTTGCCCTTCCTCCTCCACAATAATTTCAACAAGCTCCACACATGCAAGGACATGTGCAAGCACCACCACCTCACGGAAATTATATCCCGCCACAGCGGAGAACTCTCGAGGATACTGTGAATCAATTCATCGCAAGCCAGACCGCAAACAATGCCAAATATGATCGTCTAATTGGCGACATGAATGCGACTCTGTCACAAATACAATCCTCGTTGAGTGTTCAAGAGAAGGGAAAGTTTCCTGCCCAGGTCCAAAGACCTCTCCAAGGTCAAACTAGTGTTAGCTCGACTCCCCATGACCATACTGAGCAATGTAGCGCAATTACCACTCTACGTAGTGGGAGGGTAGTTGACTTGTCACCTCCCCCACGAGACGTACTTAAAGACAAGGAGATTTCGCCCGGCACGAAAGATGCCGAAGATGTCCCCTTGAATGAAGGTGATAAAGACAACACTAGTGAGCCTGAGGTAGTAGTGAAACCACCCACCGCGGCACCATTTCCTCAAAGGTTGATTCCTTCACATAAAGGAAACCCACGTGATGACGTGCTAGACGTGCTAAAATAAGTTAAGCTGAATTTACCTTTCCTCGATGCCATCAAGCTAATTCCAGCTTATGGCAAAGTTATCAAAGATTTGTTGATGGTAAAAAGGAAGATAAAGGTAAAAAAGAATGTCTTTCTAGCACAGAATGTGAGCTCCATTCTACTCAATGATCTCCCACCTAAATTCAAAGATCCCGGTGCACCCACCATTTCCTGCATCATTGGACAAAACAAAATCGAAAAAGCCTTACTTGATTTGGGAGCAAGTGTGAATATCCTCCCTTACCCCATCTATAGGCAACTTGACTTGGGCGACCTCAAGCCCACAAAGGTCACTCTCCAATTAGAGGATCGAACCGTGAAGATCCCAAGAGGCATAGTCGAGGACGTGATCGTCCAAGTTGACACTTTCTACTTCCCGGTAGACTTTGTCATTTGGGACACAGAGCCCTCATTTAACTAGAGTAACCATGTTCCCATCATCCTTGGGCGCCCTTTCTTAGCTACGGCTAACGCAATCATCAATACTTGGAATGGGCGAATGCAACTCACCTTTGGGAACATGACCTTAGAGACCAACATCTTCCATGTCACCCAACATACGGAGGAAGAAGATGACCTTCACGCGGTGAGCTTCATAGACGAGATCGTAGGGGAGTACTTTGAGGAAAATGATTGTGGATATGCCCTAGGGTCCTGCTTAGTATCGAGCCATGAGAATGAGGGGTCACACAAGAGAGAGCCGCTAGGAGTGTACCCTAGTTCATCAAGTAATAGTGATAGTTGTGACAATGAGAGAAAAGTGGGGGAGAGGTGTGTAATGACCTCAATTGAAAGAGAGAGAGAGGGGTTAGAAGAGAGAAAACTGGTGGAGTTAGAGATCGAGCAAGTAAGAGAGGACGTAGGCACTACTCGAGAGAGAGATCTAGGGGACATGAGCATGGAAGAATTTGAAAAAGAATTCGGTCCGGTGGATGAGAGCCTAGATGAGAGCCTTAACGACCAAGTCCAAAATCTATTGGATTCATTTAGACACCTAGAAGAAAGCGAATGGAAAGATAAAATCGATGAATTTCTTCTTTGTGACCATCCACCCATACCACTAGAGGTCCCGAAGGCGAGTGAGGAGAAAAGTTATGGTTCATCCGACCTTAGAGCCCGACCCATGCATCTTAAAAATTGAAAGAAACCTAGGTGTCCCCTCCGAGTCAGTGCACGTAGACCACGCTTTGAGTCAGCATCACGAGGATCCCTTTCCAATTAGTCACGACGAGTCTCCCGGTCTATCCTTTATCTATGGGCGAGGTCCCAACTTATTTCGATTGCTGGAATATAATCCTAGGACAGGAGTGACAAGGAGACCATCGACCCCCGTAAGTGGGGTCGGGTGAGTTTGTGGAGAGATGAGAGGTCGTCGCACCCCCGACGCGTATGGGGTGATTGTTGTCATATTTTTGAGTCATGCATGAGTGTCATATAGTGTCTTGTTGCATTTTTCATATTTGTTTGTTTTATTTTTCCGCACTTTTCATTCGCCTTGAGTTAGATTTTCGTCATTTTTGCTTGAGGACAATGCAAAAGTCTAAGTTAGGGGGGGGTCACAAGTGCGTATTTCTAAAACGTCACAAATCTTCAAAATGCCCAAAATTTCCAAAAAAATCATAAAATTTTGAAAAATCCAAAAATATTTTTTTCTTCAAAATAAATAAAAATTGGAATTCAAATTTTTCAAAAATATCATTAAAAGTCGGTTTAAAGTCTCGAGTTGTAAAATTCAACATACACAAAGCCAAAATTGACTAAAGATGGAAATTGAGCGAAAATTGACGACTTAACGAATAAATGTGGAGATTAACAAACCCGATGAGATTCGAGCCTATCACGTTTTGCGAGTTTTTAAATCAATCCGAATTAATTGTTAACTCAAAGTTATTTTAGCGCTTAATAAGTTGTCAAGGATCTCAATCCTTTCATTTTGATCGGTTTTAAGAAAATGTGTGCAATATTGCCTTGAAAAACGTGCCAAATTAGTCTCTAAACTTAAATTCACCTCGAAACGCATATGGTAACGCAATTGGTATTTTGGACAATGAAGTAGGCCATCGTTTGTCACCCAAAAATATTGTCCAGAAAAAGTAACGAAAAATTATCCCTTTTCTAACCCAAATTGAGCCAATAAAAGTTATCCTTTTCGTTTGACAACCCGAAAAACCCGAATAGCCCGGAATTGCGAAAAATGAAAAAAATTCCGAATTTAAGTCCGAAAAGTGCAACAAAAAGGGGAAAGAAAAAAAAATAGAAGAATTCTCAACAAAAATAGCAAGAAAAGAAAAAAAAAAGAAAAAAAAAATGAGCAATAGCCCGGGAAAAAAGCACAAATGGACATCACGAATGACTTTTCCAATTCCAACCTTCCATGCCTCCTTCATTTTACCCAATGCAACCTTCAACCCAAAAAAGTCCTAACCGAGTCCAAATTGCGAAGATTGATTACCGCGTGGAGAGTTAAGACACCAAAAGATAATATGAGAGGTTAGGTGCGCGAAATAGAGGCAATGTTCCCGTTTTTAAAATCGTAATCCGTTGATGAGATCCTTTCACCATAAAATTTCCTTCTTTCTAATTGTATGCGTGAATTTGCTTCCATTACATTTACTCTTTATATCATGCATACCGAGAGAATAGCCACAATCCGAGTGATTCGTTTGAGAGAGCATTCCGTGAGAATTTGAAATCAAAACGAACTTTCGAATAAGTAACATAATAATCAATCGATGGAAATTGGCAGTTATATTTCCGGCTTCGCACACACACACTACGGTTTGAGATTTGCAAATATGACTTGATGATGGTTATTTTATGGAAAAGTTTGAATTACACAATTTTTGCGTATTTTGAATTTTCTTTGAGTCGAATTTTGTGGGTATATTCACTGCAAACCCTCACGAGACACAACTCGTCCTACTAGGGTAACCTAGAGGTTTAAAGGCTTGTTGCATGCGATAAATGCAATCGCTTGCCCGCGAAAGTGGTAATCTATCCCAATAAAGTCCTTGAAGTGTCCTTAACTCTTACTTTCATTCTTTTATATTGCTCGGTACGCGCAAAGTTCTAAGTTAGGGGGGTTTGATTGGGCATAAATATTGTATATTTAGCCCCCTAATTTCAGTACATTTGTGAACCCGAGTGATGTAACATATATGGATTTGATTCACATTTATGCTACTAACCTTCGTTGGCGAGTATTTCGTGTTCCGTGCTTCTCTTATTGGTTTTACAGGTTAATTATGCAAGCAGTATAAAAGAGGAAGCAAGACAGTGCAAGAAAAGCTAAGAAGGAAAGTTCAAGGGCAATTCGGTAATTATGCAGCCCGATCCGGAAGAAGAAGTCATCTGGGAAGTTGAAGAGCTCGGAACAACGAGAATACTGAAAGAAACGGCACCCAAATCCGAGTTACGTTTGAAAAGTTATGCTCAGTTGAAGTTGAAGAAAAATCCAAGAAAAGAAGAGAAAAACCAGAAAAAAATCTTAGTGTTGAAGTCCAGGCCAGCTCAGACTCGCGAACCCCAACCTGAACCGGTTCGGGGGGGCGAACCGGTTCGCTGGTACACCCGAACCGGTTCGCAGGTACGTGACACGCGAATTTTGTCTTTTATGCTGTTTTGTTCCCAAGTCTCCAAATAGGTTTTAAACACTCCAATATTGTGGGGAACGTAGGTATTAACCTAGGAGCAGCCATTAGGGATATTTTTAGAGAGTTTTTGATAGAAAGGAAGGGGAGGAACATCTAGGAACATCAAGGGCACAAATTACTTCAAGAATTCATTGTTTCGGGTTTGCTTTTCTAGTTTTAATTCAAGATTCTTGTTTCTTACTATTGTTCTTGCATGCTTAGTTTACCTATTAGATTCAACTTGTTTTCGCATTCATAATACGTATTTACATGTTTCTAGCTAGTTTCCACATGCAACGTCATTATTTCATGCATTAGTCAAAGTATCATGTCCGACTAGGTTTTTCAAGGTTGGGATGCATGAACCCAACCTGATGTGTTAGTGCATGTGTATAGCGTCGATCCGTTGAATTTAATGATTAATTTTGATCGTATCGCGTAATTTCATAAGAATTGTAGATCTTTATATCTCGTTTGCCTATGGGTACTCGTGATGATTTAGAGTACAATTTGAGTGTAATTACCGCGATACCGATTTACTCATCCTCAGATTAGGTATGATGCGGGCTTGAACCTCGTATACATAATGCTTGGGAGTACTAAATGCCGGGTTTGAATTAATCGGATAAATTTATGATCAACGTTGTCACTGCATTACACTAGGGTAGGGGGATTGTATTCCCATCACGTTTTCTCATCATTTAGTTAAAAAGTTTCATCTCAATCCTTCATTCGTAGTTTAGGTAATTTAGCTAGTTGCATTTTTCATCATACTTTCATAATTGCATTTAGTGTAATCTAATCCCAAAAGCCAAATCAATCTTTTCCTTTCTTCTTAGAGTCAAAGTTAGGATTCCTCTATCTTATCCCTTCGTCACAACTCTTGTTGTCCTTTTTCCCTGAGGATCGATACCCGACTTGTCAGATTATTACTTGAACGACAGGCTTGCACTTGAGCCTAGAGAGTACACACTTTAGAGACACATTCTGAGTCGTGTCAACGTGATGCATCTATTGTGGAAGTTGCAGGTCCTTGCATTTAGATGCCACTACTTATATCTTTTCAGTTATAGTATTTAGACTTTTCAATTAGGACATGTGTCGCCCATTCTCAGTTTATTTATGTCAAAGGAGCATTGTACTTATTTATTTCAGCATTTCCATTTCAGTTGGATTTATTATTGTTGGTTTGGATTTTATTTGATTGGGAAGATTATTCTAGTTTATTATATTTAGTTGGATGATGTTTATTCCTTAGTTATTTATGCATGAAAATGGATATATTTTAATAGTTTAAATTAATGGACTTAAAATAATTCAATAAAAAGTTTTAACACTAGCTTAATTAATTATTAAGAGGCTAAAACGAATTTTTTTTTTCGACATTTATGTTAAGAATGAACCAACATGATATTTTGTTTTAAATTTTATAAAGGACTAGACACCCGGTATTTAATTGGGCGATGTGTCACAATAGACTTGATTCGTTATGAATGAGGTGCGATGTTGATTAGCTAAGATGGACCTTGAAGATTGAATATGGAAGATCATGCACCGCTGCTCATTGATACCCTCTGTGTTCATTTGGGTTGGATTCCTCCGACGTTGGATGGCTTTAAAATTGGGATGGGAGGGAAGAGCATGGAGGAGACTCCCACACTTACTCGCCACACGTTTGCGAGTGATTCGAGGATGTGGGGGTCGTCTTTCCGCCACTCGTGCTGGAGTTCACGGGCTGCCGCAGATATATAATCGATCATTGTTAAATGGGGATACACAAAGGAATGGAGTCTCCATCCTATTTTGCTCAAAACAGTAAAAATAAAATGTAGCCTCCTTGACATAATGATATCAAGGTCATACTGATACATTCGAAACTAAGTGAATCGATGGTCACGGGTCTGAGTTACGGAATGGGAAAGTATTAGGAACTCATTCCTCCCTGTCGGTCATCAATAGTATGTGTTAATATTCTCCTTTTATTTGAAGTGTGATGTGTGTGTACTTGTACATAATATAAATAGCGGGAGAAGGAAAACATCCGACTAGCGTCATGGGAAAGATGAAGCAGAATCATCCGGAGGAGTGTACCCAAAAATAACATAAAAATATGATGTTTGTGTTCGCCGAATCAAGAGTAGCTATGAAAAAGAGAATGTTCATGTCGAACAAGACAAAATATATATGATTTCATGATTCACAAAATAGATATAACATCGTATAAAAGCATAAAATATAAAGAGAGGACTAAAATATTAAGATTGGTTTGGGACGCGTACGTAGTCCATGTATTTCGACATATCATAGGTGTGGTGTTTAGCTCATAAATCCAAATTTAAGACTCCTCTTTGACTGTTTCTGAAGAAAGTGTGCTCAAGTGTAAAAGTGTGAGGAAATGAGGAAGTCTTGCATTTGGAATTTGCAAGTAAACCCTCTTTTTTTTCATTTTGGGTTCTTATGAAAATAAGTTATGTGGATACAAATAATAAAAATGGATATTACTTGATATGAGATGATGAAATAAGAATAAAAGGTAGAAACGATTTAGGAATTGACCTCCTAAAAGACTTTTTCTAGTGAACTTAGAAGGTGTGTAGGCTGATTTTGTAGTGGCACAAGGGTGGTAAAACAGGGCGAGATAAGTGACTAAAGGTGGTAGTAAAGTGAAGTAAGAGAAATGGTGAGAATGTTGAAAAATAGGGTTTTTGAGGAATGACGTCTCTGTGATTTTGAGAAAATTTGCTACCTGCTGAAAAAGGGACCTTTTAGGAGTGAGGTCATAGGCTCCTGAACTAGTACCATTTTATTGTTAGGGAGGGTGACAATCGGCATGGACCATGGCCTTCACATCGACGTAATTCCTTCCTTTCTAGGGAATGAAAGTACACCGTGCGGATAGGCGGGGGTCTGGGGTGCCTATAGACAACTCTGAATGGACTTTTTTGAAAAAATGGGCAGAAAATAAAAATCGTAAGTACGAATTGGACTTGGCTAGGACCCTTGGAAAGGAAATTCAGAGAGCTTAAAGAATCTATGAGGCAATATTGGGTTTGGGAGTTCACCAAAGTTAATATGAGGCTCAGAAGTGATCGATGGCCTCTATACGGGGGTTTCAAAGTAAAATGGGTCATTTGTACAAACCATTAGGTTGATTTGTGCATGTCATGAACCGTTGGAAAGGGAATTCAGTGACCTTAGATATTTCATTGAGATTCACTCGAGTTGGAGAGTTGACCAAGGTCAAATGGGGCCCCAAAGTTTTTAAGAGACTTTTGGAGTAAAGGGGGTTGTTAAAGTGATCCGTGAGGCCGATTCGCACATAGTATGAACCATTACAAAGTGGATTTAGATCCATTAAAGGTTTCATTGAGCTTCACTCAGGTTAAAAAGTTAATCGAAGTTAAGGATCGAGATGCCCAGTGGCCTCCATATCATCTCTTGTAGTAAAAAAGTATCATTTATGCAGACCATGCGGCCAATTCACGCCCAGTACCGACCGATGAAAGGGAATTTTAGATACCTATAAAATTTCATCAAGATTTGCTCAGGTTGGAGAGTTTACCCGAGTTAAACTGGGACCAAAAGTGATCAGTGTCCTCTAGATCTTCACTTGAAGTAGGACCTAGGTTTTACGAATGGAAAATAATGGTTAGGGACCTAAGAAGGTACCTAGGGGGTAAAAAGATGGGGTGTTTATAGAGCCCCTCGATGGGAGAGCTTGGAACAAGCAAATTTCATCAAAGGATAGACACTTTATTGATATTTGGAAAGAGGATTATGGTCGATTCTACAGACCTAGGAAATTAAGTTGATCGATTTAAAGGGTCGAGGTAGATTCTACGAGCCTAAAGATAGAGATGACCAATTCAGAGGGTCGAGGTAGATTCTGTAGACCCAGAGAGGAAAATGACCAATTCAGAGGATCGAGGTTGATTCTGAGCACCTAAGATTGAGGTTACAAATTCATTGGGTCAGATTGAAATGATAGATTAAGAGGATCGAGGTCAATTCTACGGACCTAAGGAGTTGAGAAGACCAATTCAGCGGGTGAAGATCGATTCTGTGAACCTAAAGAGTTAAGATGACCAATTCAACAGGTCAGATTGAAGTGACCAATTCATAGGGTTAAGGTCGATTCTCAAACCTAAAGATTGAGGTGACCAATTCAGTCGGTCAAATTAAAGTGATCGATTCAGCAGGTTGAGGTCAATTCTGAGGACCTAAAGATTGAGATGACCAGTTCATCAAGTTGAGGTCGACTCTAGGGACATAAAAATTGAGATGACCAATTCAACGGGTGAGATTAAAATGACTTATTCAGTGGGTTAAATATTATTATGCGAACATAAGGATCGAAGTGACTAATTCATTAGGTGAAGGCCGATTATGTGGACCTAAAAAGTTAAGATGACCGATTTACCCAGTTAGGTGAGGTGAATTATTTAGAGGGTCGAGGTTGATTATGCATACCTAAAGATGGACATGATCGATTAGGTGGGTTAAGGTCGATTATGAGGACATAAGGCTAAGGTGAGCAATTCAGTGAGACAGATTGAAGTGAATGATTCAGAGGGTCGAGGTTGATTCCATATACCTAAGGAGTTGAGATGACCAATTTAGTGGGTTAAGGTTAATTCTATGAACCTAAAAATTTGAGATAACAGATTCAACAGGTCAAATTAAAGTGGTTGATTCAGAGGGTTGAGGTCGATTATGTGGACATAAGGATTGAGGTGACCAATTTATCGAGTTAGATTAAAGTAAAAAAATCAGTGGGTTGAGGTCAATTATGAGGACCTAAAGATTGATATGATCAATTCATTGAGTTTAGGTCAATTCTGAGGGCCAAAGATTGAGATGACCAATTCAGCAGGTCAAATTATAATGACCAATTAAATAGGTCGAGGTTGATTATTAGGATCTAAGGACTGAAGTGAGTAATACAGAGGGTCGAGATCTATTATACAGACCTAAAGATTGAAATGACCAATTTAGTAGGTCAAGGGAAATTCTATGGACCTAAAGAGTTGAGACGATCGATTCAACGGGTCGAATTGAATTGATCGATTTAGAGGATTAAAGTGGATTTTATGCACCTAAGGATTGAGGTAAAAAATTCAGTGTGTCGGATTGAGGTGACCAATTTATAGGTTCATATTGAAGTGACCAATTTAGAGGTTCGAGGTAGATTTTGCAGACTTAAAGATGTTATTTACGGGGAGTTTTTTTAAATTATGGCTCAGTTGGGGAAAATGTTGAGTATGTTGGTGCATGTGAACCTTAGATTATTAGTTTCGTTGGGTAGTATGTTGATGACAAGAGTGACTGCTGATGATCCTGTTAGGGATTTATAAGGTCTTGCAATTGGCTCGGTGATCTACCATGGGCTTTTCTCGGAGATTTTCTCAGAAGTTTTGCAAATAGTTGGGCAATTTTTGGATTTTTTGGCATTATTATAACGAACGTTTTAGAGGACAATCGATAGGCATGTATGGGTAGGTGCCTATCATCATAGGGTAGGGAATCTTCGGCTTCTTGAGGAAGGGTAAATATCATTACCGATAGGAAGGACTAAGGGAATGCCGATTGTCATGCCCCTTAGCCTCCTATAAAAAGGGGACGTCCCTCTTCATTTTTACACACCTTCAAGTGATTGAATATCTTGCTTTCTCTTTCTAAAAGTCGATTTTGAGCCTATTTCCTTTACAAGAACTCAATGGCGGGTATTGTGGCAATATTAACAACAATGACTGGGTGACTGTTGATGACTGGGAGGGCTTGGAATGGCGGGTATTGTGCCACTAACATTAGTCAAAGAGAAGGCGTATGATAACTTTAAGATGGTGGATGATCAGAGGTTACTATTGCGGGAGCCTGTGCATCACCGTTCCGTTGGGGTGAAGAACTCTAATGGCTATGTAAGTGTGCGTCTATTAGTTTTCCACCTTTCGCTACAAGAAAACTAATTTTTTTCGGCATTTTTTTCTCGGTATTATTTAAAAATGCAGAGAATTTTTTTTACCAGCATTTTTTTTATGAGTATTGAAATTAACAACATTTATATTGATGTGCCGCATAAATAAAGCTTTTTTTTTGAATTAATACTAAAATAAATGTGGTATTTTTTTAGGTATTGTATAACTAATGCCACTAAAAATAGAAAAAAAAAAGCTCATCTCTCAAGTTTTTGGCGGGGGTTTGTTTTTTTGTTAAAAAACAAATACACACTTTCTCTCTCCCATCACGCTCGTCCGTATCTCCCTCAATCTCTCACCCGTCACGTTCTCATCTTTCACGTATTAGGCTCCATCTCATAAACCTAATCCTCCCCCAACTTGTCTCAGTATAAACAACCCAATACCCCTCAATCTCGTCTTCTCTTTCCCCTATTAAAAGAAAGAAGAGGGAACACGGTGCTATCATCCATTCAGTTTTACCACTGGCTCGGATAATCACTAGGTTTTGATCTTTGAAGATTAAGGTAAATTGCATTTTTTTTTCAATGTATGGATCAATGGCTGGTAGATTTTGTTTTTTAATCATAAATTTACGTTTTTAATCATTGAGAATCATTGTGTTTTTTAATCATAAAATACGTTTTTGATTTTTAGAGCTTTAAGGTAAACTACCAATACCACGATGGATGATCAATCGTTCAGTGTATGTTACGGTGATAATAATCAATGGGTTTTAATTTTATTTCAGTGTATGCATAAATGGGTTGTTCAGTTTGTCACTTTTTTTTTCTTTCATTATTTAATAACTTGACAATAAGGTGCTAATTTATTTAGTGGATTTATACATTCTGAATTCTATCTTATCAAATTATATCTGAGCTTTGGTAATATATTGTATGGGGACTGAACTTACGCAAGCAGTACTCGGTGGTATATTGCATATTTTTTTTAAAATTTATTTCGGTGTATGTTCTTTATGTTGCATATATTGGGTTTTGATTGGATTCTCTCTCTCTCTCTCTCTCTCTCTCTCTCTCTATATATATATATATATATATATATATATATATATATATATATATCGTACCTCGCTAAGTTGCAGCCATGAGGCTGCCACCTATATTTTTGGTACATCTGATCTGGATGGCCATTCTTCTTGCAGTTGAACTCATTTTGTATAAACGAACACGCCGTCGTATCGTAGAGAGGGTAGGATGAGTCAAACATCCAGCTCCCCTGAAAGAAATCACAAATATAATAGAAAACTAAAAATTGAATGCACTAAGCTTAATACTTTGAGGGAAAAAAAATACAAATCTTACATTGATATTAACACAGGGGCAAAACTATTGGTTGAGCCTAATTTGGGCTGGTCAAATATGGATTTGACGAAATGTGGGTTGGGCTAAATATGGGTCAGTCTAAATGTGGGTTGAGTCTAATATGGGCATACCAAATGTGGACTAGGCCAACCCATTTTTATTCTACTAAAGTAAGTATTACAATTCCAGGTATATGTAAAAAAAAATCATATTTTACTCACAATTTTTAAAAATGAACTTTATATTTGACTCTTAGCTTTTAAGATTGGGTTCCATATTTAATTTATAGCTTTCCAATATGGGCCCCATATTTGACTCATAACTTTTAAATATGGACCCCTTATTAAACTCATAGTTTTTAAATATGGGCGCCATATTTAAAAGGATGGGCTAATATGGGTTATTTTATATTTGGGCCACATTTTGCCACTACAACTTGGTATGATGGGGTTAGACAATAGAAAGCACATTCATGTGACACTTGAAAAATCAATAATAGAACTTTTATGTTATGAGTGAGTTTTTTTAATTGTTGTTAACTAATTATGGTTAAAATATATTGATTGTTAAGTTTCCTCATTTTATACGAGTAAATATTGGTAGTTTTCATATTAGGCCATATGCAAATCGTGTTATAATTAAAGTCTTACTATTTGTAAATTTACATAGTTTTGAAGGAGCATATTAATGATTTATGGTTTAACATTTTGTTTATTTATTATATTTTTTTATGAATTTTTCCTAATGAATCTAACAACAATTTTGTGATAGTGTGAGGTAATCAACAATCTTTTCAAATGGATAGCGATAAGAGTTGGATGGAATTGTGAAGAGTTTCTCAGCCTTATATTAAAGGAGTTAATGGGTTTCTTAATTTTGCATTTGCTAATAAATACCCCGAGCTAGTGATCAAGTGCCCGTGTAAGAAATGTCTAAATAACATTAGCCATGAAAGAGAAGTTGTTTACGAGCATCTCATCATACATGGGTTTGTTAAGAATTACACTCGGTGGATTTATCACGTAAAAGGTTCTCCATACACAATGGGAACTAGTGGAGCGAATGAAGTGCATGCCTCGAATACAAGAGATGATATGTGTGGACTACTACATGATATATTCAGAAATCGAAGTAAAAAGGGTATGCGATGTAAAGACTCGTATGAAAACCGGGATGGGATGGATGAAAATGCATCAACATCAAGTTGTTAAAAGATGGGGAGCGTGAGTTGTACCCAGGTTGTAAATCTTTCTCATCACTTTCATTTTTTGTTCGTCTCTTTCATATGAAAACACTTTATAAGTGGAGCCACACGTCGTTTACCGCATTGCTTCAATTCTTAAAAGAGGCACTTCCGGAGGGTGTGAAATTGCCAAGTTCATACTCTCAAGTAAGAAAGATAGTTAATGATCTGGGGTTTGATTATCAAAAAATTCATACATGTTCGAATGATTGTATGTTGTATTGGAAAGAGAACAAAGATCGTGAGGATTTCATAGTATGTCATACATGAGGATGGAAGCCATTTTCGGGTGAGTCTGATGATGAAGAATCTAGGGGTCAAAAAATTCCTGTAAAGGTTGTTAGGTACTTTCCACTGAAACCAAGGCTTCAAATATTATTTATGTTATTGAAAACATCCTCCCTCATGAGATGGCATGCAGAGAAACGCGATGACGACGACATATTAAGGCACCCCGCTGATTCTAAAGCATGGAAAACCTTCGATCATCAAAATCTAAATTTTTCTAGTGACTCGCGCAATATTAGGCTCGGACTAGTAGCCGATGGTTTCAATCCTTTTAAAACAATGAGCATTTCTCAAAGCACGTGGCTCGTTGTTTTGATGATATACAACTTGCTTCCGTGGCTGTGTATGAAACAACCTTATCTTATACTATCTACGTTGATTGATGGTCCACGCAGCCAAGGAAGTAAAATTGATATTTACTTCCAGCCTCTCATCGACGAGTTGAAGGAATTGTGGAATGATGGCATACTTACTTACGACGCATCGACTAAAAAAATGTTTTGTATGCATGCAACATTAATGTGGACAATTAATGACTTTACTGCATATGCAAACTTGTCAAGTTAGAGTACAAAATGGAGATTGGATTATCCATGTTGCAACAAGAACACTTGTTCACAATGGTGAAAGAATGGGAAGAAATTTTGCTATATGGCCCATCGTCGGTGGTTGGATCACAACCATAAATTCAAAAATGATACCGTTGCTTTTGATGGGAAAGTTGAAAGAGAAGTCAAGCCCACTCAAGTATTTGGGGATGATATCTTGGAGCAATTAGAGGTGATGGAAACAAACAATGATAAGAGTCTCTCATCGACGACGAAGAAGGAAAAAATGAGTATCGACGGTGAAGGGAATGGTGATAGTTCTCTAAATTGGAAGAAAAAAGCATATTCTTTCAGCTGCCATACTGGAAGGATCACTTGATTCGTCACAATCTTGATGTTATGCATGTAGAGAAAAATGTGTGCGATAACATACTTTGGACATTGTTAAATGTTGATGGAAAATTAAAAAATAATATGAAGGCTCGTCAAGACTTTGAGAACATGGGTATTCGAAAAGCATTACACCCTAAAAGCTTTCCAAATAACAAAGTATATTTACCACCAACATGCTTCACAATGAGTAAAAGTGATAAAGACATATTTTGTAAGGTTTTAAAGAATATCAAAATCCCAGATGCCTATACATCTAATATTTCATGGCGTGTAAACATTAAAGAGAAGAATATTTCTGGACTTAAGAGCCACGATAATCATATCATAATGCAACAACTACTCCCTCTAGCAATACAAAAATCATTGCCTACGAATGTAGCAAGGTCTTTGATTGAATTATGTAATTTCTATCGGCAGCTCTGTTTAAAGACAATGACCTCAAAAGACTATGAAAATTTGCAAGATCATGTTGCTCTTACACTCTGTCATCTTGAGAAAATCTTCCCCCCAGCATTTTCCGATGTTGTGGAGCATTTGACAATCCATTTAGCCGAGGAGGCAATGATTGCTGGACTAGTACAGTTTCGATGGATGTATCCCATTGAGAGGTATGTTTCGTGTATGCATTATGTTTGTGTCACCAAAATTAATGCATATGAATACTACTTTAATTTTTTTACAATGATGAACATGTTTTTATTCACACTAAAATAATATGTTCGTAACCGAAGTCGTCCAGAAGGTTCAATTGCTGAAGGATACCTAGCAGAGGAATGCACGGCATTCTGTGCGAGGTACCTGGGTGATGTCGAGAGTAAGTTAAATTGACCTTTATGAAATGATGAAGCTGATTACAACGCAAGTTAGATAGGTCGTACATTAGGTAAAGGAGTAGTATTTATGCTTGATGACACTTCATTTTCACAAGAACATCGGTACGTGTTATTTGACTCCGCCGCGGTGCATCCTTTTCGCGGGTAAGATAACATTTGAATGAATTTTAAACTTTATGTAATTAAATATCACTCTACATTATTCAATTTATAGATACATGTTTTACAGTAAACATATAACAATGCTAAAATGGGAGAGACCTCGTGTGGGACACTATGAAATTAACCGCATTCACAACGAAGCGTTTCACAAGTGGTTTGAGGATCATGTAAGTCACATTTTTTTATTTATATGTAACCACATTTCAATATGTTAATAACAAGGTTTAATTTTTACACATCTAACTTTTATTATTCAATCATATGAAAAAATTTAGGTACGGAATCTAAATGAGGGCGAGGTGTCAAAGGAAGTTGCAATTTTGGCCTCAGGCCCCTCCCAATGGGCTACGAGATACACGGGATATATTGTAAATGGGTTTAGGTTTCGCACAAAGCAACGTGAGGGAAGATTGAATACTCATAATAGTGGAGTTATGCTTCATGCCACCACTAAAAGTTTTGCAAGTGCAAAGGACAAACGACCTGTTTCGGGGGATGTAATATATTATGGAGTATTAACCGATATATTTGAATTGCGCTATTCAAATGATTTCAAGTTTGTGTTATTCAAGTGTGATTGGGTTGATACTCATTCGGGGACGACAAATGATGATTTTGAGTTCACATTAGTGAACTTCAAACATTCACTATACAAGCATAATCGACTGTCAGATGAACCGTTTATATTAGCATCTCAAGCCAAACAAATTTGGTATGTGCGAGACCAGATTGAAGAAGATTGGCAAGTTGTCATGAAGATGACACCGAGAGATTTGTATGACTTGTATGGTAAATATACTTATGGAGGTGACACAATAGATGCAGAAGTTGAGTCGTACAACATCCAACAATTAGATGACACTCTAATCAACCATGATGTGGATATTACATGGGTTAGGGCTGATGTGGAGGGAACAACTGTTGACAACATAGTTGATATATATGGCGATGATGATATCCGTGTTGATATTGATGAGGATTGTAGTGATGAGGATGTTTATGAGACTTATGAAGATGATTCTGAGGCGGACGAGGAAGCTAACGAGAGTGATATAGATGAAAGTGATGAAAATGAGGAGACCAGTGATGATTATGATATTGAAAGTGATGATTATGATACTGACATGGATGAAGATGACAATTGATATGAATTTTCCAGTTATGAATGGTTTTATTTTTAAGGATGCTTAGATGTTCATGAAATTTGGCACTATTTTCTTAGTTTAATATTTGGTATGCTTGTTTATGTTTTATGTTTGTGTTCAAGCAACTTGAGATATGTACTTTTGAATACCATTATCGAGGGAAGTCTTTTAAAATTATCTCATATGTTATTATTTCAATAAGTTATCCTAATTTTTAAGGCAAAATGTACATATATATGTTATGTTTGATAAAATCATCTCCAGTTATGATCATCTGAGCCAATGGAACATTGAACTTTGCCACTCCTCTAGTTTGTTGCACATGCTTTCTAGATTGTTTGATACACATTTGGAAATTGTTTTATTAGTATGGCAATCCTTTTCATAATAGTTATGGTGCATATTTAATAACCATTAGCCTTGGCTTACCTTTTGAATGTTGCATATTTTTCTTCACTTGACAAGAAATGCAAATGATAAATAAATTATGTTATGACCAGTAGTCATTTCAAAAGTTCATTGTTTCTGTATTATTATTCAAAGATATTCATAATTGATGTGGTTTTTTAGAAGCAGGGTGCCATCTTCCTTTACATAAAGTGAATTATTCTGATTCTAAACTCGATTTTAAATTTGAACTGTCCTACATTGTAAAGGCGTGTCCAAAGATAATTCCAGTATGACAATTGCTATTGTGGGTCATTTACTTCTCATACAAGGCATGGTGAATACTGTTTTCTATTTTTTACTTATTCATTTTCGGGATGCTGTCAAGAAAAAAAGAAAAAAATTGATTATGGCCAACAAAACCTCATTATTATCACCCTGATTTAACCTTTAAAGTATGTCTATATTACATAGGGGAATGATGTTTAGTGTTCCCTCTTATAAAATAAATCAAACGACTCATTGGTTCACCTGTACAAATCCAACAGACGAGTTACAAAACTCTTTCAAGATATGGCACAATTTTAAAGAGTACGGATAGTCTAACTAAAGCATCTATACTTTTCAGCCCAAGTCTGATTGAGAAAGGAGTTGCTCCAAATGAATTGGCCTCATTGTCTGATTTAGATAGGCTTTCATAGTATGACTTTCTAATTTTGATTGGTAATTCGGTAGCTTCATGGGGTAAGTGTACAGTTTATATAATTCTAGTATCCTCAAAATCAATATCAACTGATTTGATTTTGTCGATATGATCTGAATTTTTTATCTTGGGATTACCTTTTTGGCCTTTATACTATTTGGACTTTTCCTGACCGATTCTGACTAATTTGATCTTTTATTGCTGTTGTATTGTGTCGTTGGTACTCTGAATCATCGACATCTTATAGCAGTTTATTTGATGCTGTCACTGTATTGTGTTGTTGGTACTCCTTAAACGGGTCACACCTCGATAAAAACTTCTGTCAATTATCTCAAGAAGGTTCAAATTAGTTCATCTGCATGGGTAAAGAACACAATTCATAGTTTAGGAACTTAATTGCAGTTATTGTATTGTTCATTGGTTATCGCCTTATATATGTATATAATTTATTTGTAAGAATTCACGATTACAATGTTTGAATTTTATGAATTTTTCAGGTATCTGTAGTGGTGGAGACGCCTAAAGATGAGACGGACAAGATGATTCCCATCCCAATTTATGAATTTGATCAGCTGTCTTTGAATTTTTCAGGTATCTTCTACTTATGTTCTTCTTATCAATAGAAAATCATCTCTTTCTCTCCTTGTTTTGTGTACATGAAGTGTTCATTGTTAATCTAATAAACTTTGGTTGTACTTTCAATTAATTTCTTACCTATTTATGTTTATGTATATGATTTTGCAGCTGTTTGAATTTCTTACCTATTTATGTTTATATATCAACCCTGGTTAGACTCATTCCCCCTCTCTCCTATTATTCACCTGAACAAACACTACTCTGACCATTCTCCTCTTCTAGTCATTATCCCTATTCTTATAGATTCAATTAGAAAAACATTCAAATTTCTTAATCTATGGGCTTCTAAAGAAGGGTTCAAGCAAGTGGTTCTTAATAGCTGGCTAGGTCCCTCATTTGGCAAACCTATAGAGATATTTGCCTTTAAATTTAAAAGATTGAGAACTGTTCTTAGCAGCTGGAGTAAAGAAATGCGCAAAGATGTTTTTCAAAATACAATTGATCTGGAGGATAAACTGTTGGAAGCGAAAGCTAGATTTGAAAAATTCCTCTAAGAAGATAATAGGGAACTGTTGCATAAAACTAATTCAGACATGAAAGTAGGCTTATCTTTAGAAGAAAATTTCTGGTTTCAGATATATAAAAGCCAATGGATTGCTGATGGGGACAAAAATACCAAATACTATCACTCTATGGTCAAGGTTCAAAGGAGAAAATCATGGATACATAGCATCAAAGATAAAGAAGGAACCAAACTAGAATCTAGTGAAGATATTGTTAACTTACTTCCTTCTTATTTTCAAATTTTTTTCTGCATGCACTTATGGCTCTTTTGAGATAATGAACTCTATTCCTAAAATGGTTTCTAACCATATGAATGAAGTCCTAGAAACAATTTTAGAAGAAAAGGAGGTCTATGAATTAGTCAAGAACATTAATGCTGATAGTTCAGCTGGCCAAGATGAATTTAATGGATTCTTTTTTGTCCAATGTTGGGATATTACAAAGGAGGACTTAATTTCAGCAATCCAATCTTTCTTCTTAGGAGTTTCTCTTCCTAAATCTTTGGGTGCTACTATTATTTGTCTTATTCCTTAATCTCCCAATCCTTCTTACTACAAAGAATTCAAACCTAAAATTTTATGCAATGTCTGGTACAAAATTATCTTTAAACTCCTTAATTCTATATTGGCCTCCTTTCTTCCAGAGCTAATCTCTCCTTTCCAATGAAGATTTATTAAAACATAAGCATTATTTATAATATTCTCTTGGGCCAGGATGTGATAGGAAGGTACAAGGGGGTAATGTGGTGATTAAAATAGACATGAATAAAGCCTAGGACAGGCTCTCATGGTTATGAAGATAAAATCGCTTATATAAGAGAAGGTTTAGTATGGAAACTAACTTTTTCAGGTAGTTTCTCATTCAATTTAGCTTATGATCTTAGTAGACCATCAAAGCTCTCTTCTATTTACCAATATTTCATTTGGGATCCAAATATCCAACCTATTATATCTACATTCTTCTAAAAAATTCTTCATAATAGTGTGCCTTTGGACCTTAACATTAAAAAAGTTGGAGTCTCAATGACATCCACACCTCCTTCCTTTGTTGTTTGAACCAGTCCTGGCCACATTGCGGGGACGCTTCTAGGGTAGTGAATCACAGCAAAAATGAGAAGCTTTCGTTGGCCATCGATTATCAGAGAGCGTTGGTCGTACGTCACATTGCCACCTGCTACTGCTAGTGACAATGTAAACAATAATAGACTCACAAATGTTACCGACATTATTTTTCAGCCCTCGACCTCAAAGCATAGAGCTTACTACATACTAAATATACACCAACTGAGTGAGCACAGAATCTGAAATATTATCAATATCTAGGTGCATTTTAAAATAAGACCGCGTTGAGGTTAGCAATTCGCGTGGCCCATGGCCCATGCTCATTTATTAGAGTGTGCACTGCCAACCCCCCTACTTCTAGGTTTTAGTGTCCTCATTCGCTGTCGCGGGCCAACACCCCTGCCCTACTTATAATTTCAACGCATCATATCCCATATTCAGATTTTCTATTTCAATCTGTATAACATCAACTCATCCATTGTAAACTCTTTGACGATTTTGTATCTTTTTATCCTTAGCATCCTTCAACAATTGTATTATTTCATTACGATATTTATACACATTTGTAGACTTATGAACATTTGATATCAATCACAAATAATTTAGGAGATAAAGAATCCACTTGTATCAAACCCTTAGTAGATTTGAAAAATCATGCATACTGCCCATTAATGATGATTAAAAACTAGTTATTTGAGATGTATATCTCCATACTCTATCAATTCAAATCTTAAATTAGCCAGTTTTTCTTATAATTTTGGTTAAAAACAACCATGAGACTTGGTCATATGCTTCTGACATATCTAATTTAATCACCAAATTAGATTCATGAACCTTTTGGGAAGAACATGCTTGAGATCAAGTATAAAAGAAACCTCCTTGAGATATCTTAAAAATAAAACTTAATCAAAATATGTACTACAATTTCTACAGATATGTAAGTCTATATCCATATAATATTTCTATAGGAGAAATCAAATTAGAAATCACATTCTCTACATATGCTAGCTCCATCTCTTTAGGAACACTCTATGATCATCACTATGTTTTGAATTTGAGGATGTGAAATTGCAGGATTAACTCAAATAGTCGATCGTTGAGCCATTCACAATATTAAAAACATACTTGTAAGTGCAATATAGACTAGGACACTTAAGAGCATGGTTCAATTACTGACAATCAAGTGTTGGTTATTTGTTATTTGTTATATTTTACATTGGTATCAGATATCATTAATGATGTGAACTTTTGCTACTAATGATATTATAATTATATTTACAAGATAATCCACCACAAAGTCATATGTCCCAAGGGGACCTGCACAAACCAGTTTACATCACTATATTGCGAAAAAGGTTTAGTTCCTCGATGAGTAAGGAACCTCCCTCTAAAATTTCGTGAAAATCGCTGCCTATCTTGGTATAAAACTCAGGCAACGATTTAAACTTCTATTTTTTCACAAAATTGAATGGATTTTAATATTACACATTAATTGGAAAACTATAAACATCAATTACGTTGTATACATTTAGCATTACGGATTTTTTCAGCAAAGGGAACTCAGCTGTGGACAAATTTTCTATCTTGGACACCCAACATCCTATGTTCAAGTGGTGCTGCACTCTGTAGTCTGTAGTTGAAATAATTGGGGGTATACACAAGTATAGACTTTCTAGAATTGTATAGGCTATACATTTTTAGCACTTTTTGTGAGCTGGATATGGTCATTTTTACAAACCCTTGAGACCAGTCTTTTGTTGATTCCTCCATTGTATGTCATCATGACATTTCTTCCCATTTTCTTCTATTTTAATTAAAGATGGGTGTACATCCCTCTTCACAAAAAAAAGGCTTTTATAGAATTTAGAAATAGCTTACTACCTATTGTTGAACTTTTTGACCAAAAACCATTCAACCTATTCCAAAGTTTTTCTAGAACCAGAACTTTTCGCCAAAAGAACTCACAAAGGGAACTGATGTGTTACTTCCAAATCAGAAATTTCTAGAAAATCGATGAAATCATAACAAAAATCAAGAAGTTTAAAAAAAAATCGAAATTAGAAAGAACAGGATTATAAAAAAATAAAAAAAATTGGAAATTCAAAATCACTGACCATATATCTAAAAGAATATTGAAATAGTATACTTTGGGGAAAAATGGAAAAAATTCATATATATTGGATTTTGGGGTGAAATGGGATCCAATTTTAGGAAAAGTGGATTAAAAAAAATAAAAATAAAAAACGATTCAATTTATTACCAAGAAAATCGGGATTCAACATTTGAAAATATGATTCCATAATCGAAGATTGGATTTCGAAAAATAAGAAGTTTGAGGGAAAACTATATCACTACAATTCAGACGCAGATAGTTGCAAACAGTAATGAAGCATGATCAGAACATATCTTGTTTAAAAGAGAAACTTGAAAGTGAGGGAAAGTACTAATCAATTCAACTGATACCAGACCTCTATCTAACCTTACCCACATTTTACATTCTTCTCTGTTGTTATGCCATGTAGATTTGGAACCAGTATACCTGAATCATCAGACATGCATTAGATATGAACTATTTGAAGTCTTGCATTAAATACCTGAATAAATCAAACCTGAATTACTTATTTTTACCCAATTTTGAGTTGATTTCATCTTTCTCTAATCTATCTTCTGCTCCTCCATGTAAGAACTTATATTATTTCCAATTCTTCTAGAATATTGTTGAAGCTCTTCTAGCATATTGTAGGTTGCTATAACATCGCAGCGGCAGAGTAAATCCCTCTCACGGGCCCATTCCCGTTCACAGTCTCTCTTTCACTCACAATCCAATCTCCAACCACCATTTCAGCCACAATCTCAGCACAGTTCTCATTCACTTTCAGATTCTAGCTCGAACGAATGATCAAACTCAATTGACAGTGAAAGCGATAGTAGCTTGACGGAGAGCGAGCCTTTACATAACCAAGACGCCCATTTACATGAAGAAGGTACTCAAGTTATTTGATTTATATGTGCTTAATTAACTGTATAGATTGAAGTTAACCTATCTTTTAAATTTTTACGGTTCAGCTTCAGCACAATAGCCACTAAACGTAGAGGGATTGCGAAGTTGGGTGAATTATGGGATATGGGAAAATACTTAGAGCTTCACTTCAACAATTTCTATCAGCCAGTTAGAGATACCGCAGATAGACTATCTACCCTTTTAGGCATTTTAGTTCGTGATGGGAACATGTAAAATTTCTTTTGTAAATTTTTGTATAACACAACTCTTATTAGAATAATCTTTACAATACTGTATGTTATCTCTTGACAATTTAAAGATGATTATTTAATCGATGTATGAGGTTACTAATTTAATATTATATCGATGCTGAACAGGTTACCAATGGCTTTCAAAGATTGGCAATGCAAGGACTTATACCCATATAAGGAACATGTTTGGCGAGAGGTGAAGGTAAAATCAAATGATACCATGATTTGTGGAAAATGAATTGAAAATTTAAATTCTTTACAAAGATAATTATGTAAGCTAAAATCAAAGTTGGGGTGTTTGAACGGACAGTAGATAATAACATAAGTAATTGATGAATGGAGCATCACATAATCTATTCAAAATCAAGAATCTTATAAGCCCCATCACATCTCAATGCGAGTCACTGTTGTTACACCACTACGCCACCAACAAAACCCTCACAACCACCAAACAACTCCATGCCCACATCATCACTTCCGGTCACCTCAACTCCACCAATCTCCTTTCTCTCCTCACCAGCTCAAATGCACTTCGTGGCCACCGATCACACGCACACCAACTGTTCGACCAAATGCTCGACCGAACATTATGGTCATGAAACACCACTATTAAAAAATATATACAAAATGGGTTGCCACACAATGCAGTCCAACTGTTTGTCGAAATGCTTGCCTCGGATAATCTAAAACCCAATAAATACACCTACTTATACGTTATCAAGGCTTGTGGCGAGTTATTTCTTCTTAAATTGGGTGTTTCGCTTCATGGGTTAGCGGTGACAAACAGGGTTGTATCGAACACGTTTGTGGGGAATTCTTTGATGGCAATGTACATGAATTGTGGCGATAAAGAGGGGGCAAGACGGGTTTTCGAGACTATGTTGGAGAGAAGTGTGGTGTATTGGAATACTATAATAAGTGGGTATTCTCGAAATGTTAGTGCCAATGATGCTATTATGGTTTAAAATAAAATGATGGATGTTGGCATGGAGGCGGATTGTGCCATAGTGGTTTCAGTGCTGTCGGCTTATGGTATATTAAAGGACCTGGAGGTTGTGAGAGAGGTTCATAAATTAGTGGAGAGTAATGATTTGGTTAACAAATTATTGGTTAGGAATGCGTTGGTGGATATGTATGCAAAGTGTGGTAGAATGGATGAGGCACGATCGCTGTTCGATAAAATGGGAGAGCGAGATGTGGTGAGTTGGACCACCATGATCAATGGATTCACTTTGAATGGTGATGTGAGAAGTGCGTTAGAGCTTTGTCCGCTGATGCATTTTTAAAGTGTAATGCCTAATGCAATGACTCTGGCTTGTCTTTTTTCAGCTTGTGCTGATTTGCTCCATTTGAAGCACGAAAAGTGCTTGCACGGGTGGGCCATGAGACAAAATCTTGATTCTGACGTAAATGTCGAAACTACAGTGATTGACATGTATGTGAAATGCAATTCCGTTATTCTCAGCATCCGTGTTTTTACAAGAAATTTAATAAAGAGAATTGTCCCATGGAATTCCATTCTTTCTGGGTGCATTCATAATGATCTCCAAAGAGAAGCAGTTTCACTTTTCAAACAAATGTTATTGGAAGCAGTAAGGCCCAATGATGCAACCTTGAAGAGTCTCCTTCCTGCCTATTCAGTTCTTACAGATCTCCAGCAAGCTAATAATATACATAGTTATTTAATAAAATCAGGGTTTCTTTCAAGAATCGAAGTTTCCACGAGTTTGATTGATATATACTCAAAGTGTGGAGGTTTAGAGTATGCACACAAGATCTTCAATCGGGTTCCATTAAACAATAAGGACATAATTTTATGGAGTGTTATAATAGCTGGTTATGGAATGCATGGGGAGGGGGAGGTTGTTGTTTCTCTTTTTAATCGAATGGTTCAATCTGGGGTGGAACCAAATGAGGTCACTTTTACTTCTGTTTTTCACACTTGTAGCCACGCGGGTTTGGTGGAGGAGGGTCAGAGTTTATTCAAATTAATGCTTAAAAGTCATGATTCGAGTCCTCGTGATGCTTACTACACTTTTATAATTGATCTTCTTGGTCGTGCAGGCCGGCTTGATGAGGCTTACGAGCTAATAAGAACAATGCCATTTCGGGCCAATCATACTGTTTGGGGGTCATTATTAGGTGCATGTGATACATGAGAATGTTGATATGGGAGAGGTGGCTGCAAAATGCCTTTTTGAACTAGAGACAGATAACACAGGAAATTATGTATTATTGACAAAAATTTATTCGACGGTGGGAAGGTGAAAAGATGCAAAGAATGTTAGGCATATGATGAATGGAATAGGATTAATAAAAGCACCAGCTCACAATTTCGTTGAGGTCAGAAATACATGAGAGTTTCAATAGTATATTTGCTAATAACTTATGAAAGCTTCAGATTCAAGTGTGTCCTCAATACCAAAAGCTATATAACTGAAGCTAAGCTTGTTACTTATTAAAGAATATGTAATTGCTGGGAGACAAATATGGCGATAACCGCATGTAGAATACTAAATTTGACAAAGTAGAACTGCAGAAGGCATTGCTATTAGTTTCTAGAATGTTGGTAATTAATGGTTTAAAGTGGATTTATCCCATCAACCAGTGAACTGCATTTGAGAATGTTGGCGGTGAAGCATTTAGCCCAAAGACTTCCCGAGTAAGTTATTTAAATCCAAGAATGGTGGTAATATATCTCTCTATGGAGGAAGTTAATTGTTGTTTCTCATGAACCTATATCATAGATATTGCATGGTACAAAGAATCTTAAACTTGTCTGAATTTCATTAGTAGTATGACATTGCCAGCTTCACAAATTTTTAAAAAAAAAGTATGCTAAAATCATGTGCGTAGTAGTTGACTTGTTTTTCTATACATTGTAATTATATAGGAGAACACTGATGCCCCTAATGAATTCAAAAAAATGTGCATGAAGAAGGTTGGAAAGATATGGAATAATTGTAAAGTAGATGTGAAGAAATATTATCGTGCCTTTGATATCGACGAAGAGAGATTGAAACATTGTCCACCTAGAGTAAAGCTAGACCAGTGATAGCAACTTGTTAAGTATTGGGGAACTTGTGAGGCAAGGGTATGAATGCATTACTAGCAGTAAAGTTCTATTAATTCAAGTTAAACATATATTTTAAATATATTTTTGTAACAAAAAACGAGTCGAATAAATCGTCGATCTCGTAAGAAGCAAAGAACACCATATACTTCCGGAAGAAAGAGTCATGCGAATGTTGCTCATAAGGTGTTTTATAAAAGATTTTGATTGTGAATATTATTTTATGTTATTAAACTTATTTATGTAACGACTTACGAATCAATGGGTTTATGCAGATGGAGGCTGATCAAGGGAAAAAGGTTTCGTTGGTTGATGTTTACATCAAAACATACGAGAGGAGCGATGGCTCCGCCATCGATAAGGATTCTGCTGAAGTAATGGTACAAAAATTAACAGATGAGGATTAAATTAACAATTAAATATGTTTATTATTTATGAAAGTTAAAATCATGCATGAAATTAATATGTGAAGAATTTAAAATTAGCAGTGGGGAGATATTAGGATCTTTATTCTGTTATGGTTTTGTTAATGAATGATTATAATTTTTGTTTTATATAATAAAAATTGTTTCATTTCAGTTAAAAATGAGGCAAAAAGTAGATCAACTTTCGTCAGATTGTAATGACTCCGTCAGTCGTAAAGGCGAGATATTTTATGAAGTCCTGGGACCTGATAAACACGGTCATTGTCGTGATTATGGGCATGGACCATCTCCAACTGATGTGCATGGAACTAAGCGGTCGGAGGTTAATGAAAAAGAGTATGAGCGACTACGATCTGAGATTCGGTCTGAATTTCAGGATAAATTTCATCATTTAAAGGCTCAGTTTGAGTTGATATGCACACACATGTTGACTTGCCCTTTCGTTGTATCCAAACAGGTTAATAAGTACACACTTTTATCCTTTGTGCTTAATTATCGTGTGTATATACATAACTGTACGTTCTAATATTAAATCATGCTACTAACAGGTTCCTCAATCCTCCAATGAGCAAAACATACCATCATATAGGTCTATTTTGCAACCCGAGCAACAATTAGAAGAATCTAACCAATTTCAACCTGTAGTGGTACCACAATCAAATCACCATTTAGCTCCATCTCAACAGGTAAGTAGATAATTACTTTTTAAAATCATAATTTAAGACTTTACGTTTTCATGACTAAAATAAATTCATTTTTTGTAGATTGCAAATTCTCAACACTTGGCTTCCCGCGAGACTGCTGCTCGTGTTAGTGAACAAACGAATGCTACTTCAATTCAGGTATGTTACTAATTTAAAGGATTTTAAAGGGCACATTATATCTGTGATTTCTTGGGGAGTTTATGTATACTTGGCATTGGGTTGTTGGTTTATTTGGTTATATATAGTCTTAAAATTTTTGGGATGTCTTAAAAACAAATGAAACTCTGTCGATTTTTTTCCAAAAATATATCGTTGATGATATATTCATCTTGTTTGTAGAAAGAACCATCAAAGAAGAAAAATAAGCACCATCAACCGCGACAAAGGGTCTCAAATAATGCACTTCCTAAAATTGTAGACCTTATTACTTTCGGACTTCCAAAAGTGGTTGTGGCATGTGGATTCATTGTGAGCAAGGACCCTTCAACAAAAGTAGGGGGTACGCTACTTGGTGAAGACTTTTGGGAAGTATATATTGAGAAAACATTTGTAACAAATGAACCATTACCCAGGCCTTATGGAAACAAGTCCACAATTGGAGATGCATATCATTCAACCATAGCGTGGCATATTGCTAATGTACTAATTTTTAATTTTTATTATTTTAATTAAAATACTAAGAATAAGTATCAATGACTAACAACTGACTTTTTTTATTTGTAGGTTGAAGAGGATGTTTAACTTTTATGGACAAGGATCGACATTATAAAGGTTTCCGTTTCACTTCTTGTTTTCCCGCTTTTTCTTATTGGACATGTAAATTTTATTTTGTGGATGGATAATTTTTTCAAACTCAATTATGTTTATTAACGATGAATGCTATTGGTTTTAATTTAATGACGTTTTAATTTGATTACCGCCCTCTTAATTTAATGTTATGGTAGTGTATTTTCACGTAAATACGATACTTGTAATAAATGATATTTTTAACACTTGTTCCCACTCATATATTGCAAAATAATATCAAAACTTTGTTTAGTGTCGTTATTATCATTCTCGACATTTTTTTAGTGCCGCTATTATCATTCTCGACATTTTTTAGTGTCGTCAAAAGTGTGTTGAACATTTAATAGGTGTTGCAAAAGGTCATTATCAATATTTTTTTAATACTGCTAAAAGTATATTACCAACATTAATATAAATGCCTAAAAATGGCCCAAATTTTTTGCAGCATTTTTTAAAATGCCATTGTTCTTCTACCACATTGGCTACCGCATTTGTGGAAATGCCGTCGAAAGTGCCACTAATTTTTCGCGGTATTCTTTAAAATGCCGTTGTTCTTTTACCACATTGGCTATTACCGCACTTGTGAAAATGCCATCAAAAGTGCCGCCAAAAGTCTTACCGACATTTTTCATGCTTTTCTCGGCATTTAATTTGTGCCGGGAAAAATCAATATTCTTCTAGTGTTTTTATTTTTATTTTTATCTTCTGGATAATCCACCGTTTTTCTTGATTTTTGCGTAGGTTGACATAGCATCTTTGAGCATTCAATCTCGGGGTGATCACGATGAAGGAGGTTTGGAATCGTCTTCGTAAGGCGATATGGTGGATGGTAGGGTCTACCAGGTTTAAAATGTTACCAGGGGCATTGGATGAGTGATGTGCTCTACGGAGGTGTTATGCGCATTGGGAGAGAGGTGGTGGGACATGATCCACACATTTCACTTGGTAGTTGGGGAGATGATGGTCACTACCTTGGATGTCCAGCAGCTGACATGGTTGGAGTGCGCTGGTCAGCAAATTGTGGTAGACTAGACTCTACGAGTTACGAAGGGGGCCATGCGGGATACTATAGGGGATATAGGAAAAATTACATCAGTGGTCTCCGTTAGAATATATGTCCTGAAGAAGACTCTATTGTCTAGGAATATTGATGAGATCTATGGGCGGGAGGTGAGATAGGTAGTCCTCTTCTTCATTTTTCTTTTATTGTGTGGGTTCGTGGTGGTGACGAGGGATGGCATTGTTCATCTATGGTTTTCGAAGTTTTTTTAGGATCATCTTAGACATCCATTTATATGATTGGGAGAGATTTACTTTGGCATCCCTTTATGCTTCCTTGGATGCTTTCAGTGAGTGCTGTCGACAGACGCTTATAGGACCCATGTATCTCTTGGAGGTAATCTTTAAGATTAATTTCATGTTTATTTTCTTTTAGTCTTTTTTCTTGCTTCTTTATTTTTACTTTGGGCATTACCTTTTGCATACGTGGTTTTATGAGGTGATAGGGAACAATGTGAAGTTAGTGTCCTTAAAGGCTAGCGTGCTAGGAGACTTCTGCAAAATGTACAAATAGAGGAAGTCGAACGGATATTCGAAGCAATCCCTTTATCTGAAGGAAGTGTGAGTGACACTGAATTCCCTGATGAGTAACCAGGTTAGGCCTTTCAAACTTATCTATTTACAAGTTTTTATAACTTTTTATTCTCAGTAGATTATTGACTCTTTGTATGGGAAATAAGTGACCTCCTACCCTTGAAGTCTATCTTTGAGGGCCGCAGGGGATACAGGCATGCACGCGCATGTGAGGAGGTTGTTGGCTTATGAGTTTCGGTATGTCTAGTATCTTGAGGAGAGGGTGGTGAGACAGATCAATGAAGGTGAGGTGGAGGTTCCTCTGTCGGTTACCCTTGAGTAGACAAGGAGGGTGAGGGAGACGCCAAAAGAGGATAAGGCAGCGACAATGGAAGGCAAACCCTATATGCATTACACGGATATGATGGAGATCTATGACTATTTAAACTTTGATATCAACTGGTTAATGTCGTTATGCATAAATTATGTCGAGAATATGCCTCCACCTATGACTAGATCGGGAAGATGTACTAGCGTACCGACGACATCGACCCATAGTTTCGGAGGAGACGTGATTACAGTAGCTCGGGAGGTTACGCTTCTTTATATTTACATTCCCTCTAATCATCTTTGATTGAGCAATGAGGATGTGATATCGGTGCCTCACCTCCTTCATGCGATGGTGGAAGGGTTAGCGAATTTTTTTGAGGATGCCCTTCGGAGTGAGGTATAACTATTTCTTTGGTTTGACACTTTCATGTTCTATTTTGTCTAACTTGACTTGATTATTTTTGGTATTTTTGTTCCTTTTCTTTGCAGACAGTCCATGCACTTGGCTGAGGGATATCAAGGATTGGATGACGTCAATTTCAACGTCGATGAGTGGGAGGTCCACCACTCATCGTCGGGAAACACGTGTCTGCCGTAGTGGTTAAAGTTTAAGTTTTTGATGTTGGAAAGCTTAAGACCCCTAATTTTAAAAATTCTCACTTTAATTTCCTATAAGTGCGGAATATAGATGATTACTAACAAAATTTAATTTTCCAAAATTTATTTGATTTTCTTTTCTTTAAAAGATGGAAAATTATAGTGAACACAAATTATAATTTATCTTAACAAATTAAGATTAAACACTACAAAGTGAATTCAAGTAAATACACACACACACACACACACTTTAAATTCACTCAAACAAAATTAATTTAATTATCAAGTTTAAACAACCTAGGCAAGAACGTTATCCAATTAATTTAGCGCCAACTTGATTTAAATTAACTTAAAATAAACTTACCCAAATAATTAAACAAATACCGTTTTAATCAAGATTGCAAATTAAACCCAATTTTATCTTTTTATCCTAAGCATGTGTTCTAGGTGATTTTTATAAAAGATAAAATAAATTCACAATCCCACAACGCACCGATGTACGAGGAAAACCCAATTGGGAAAAACCTCGGACGACCATGGCCACAAATTCACTAAGTATAGTAGTTTTACAAAGACTCGATAAAAGAGGACTTACATAAACCGAATTGAGTCCGTCCAAGCCTTGACGTGCTCCTTCGATCTTCAACCTCAACCTAGTGAATAACCGTGGACTCCTCCACAGTCTCGGACTCCTATGGGGAACTTGGACACCGACACCCTTACACTAAGCCATTCTTCGAGAGGGAACACCGCAGCGTAAACAAATGTGTCTCCTTTTTGGGGGGTAGAGAAACAGGACCCAAACTCTTTTCTTCTTGGGTAGAAAAGTGAACCCGGTGCCAAAACAGTCCAAGCAAATATATAAAAGTAGAAATTTGGATAAACTAAACTTTGGGTGTAAGTGTTTTTGTAGAAATTAGTTCATGGTTACAAAAAACACTAAACAATGAACTTTTGAACTAAGAAATTTTTCTCTCTAAAATGTTCTCTAAGATGTGTTTAGAAAATTTCAAAAGTTAATTTTCAAAAGAGGTTCCCACACTAAATAAGTCTGGTAGAAAGTTAGTGGGTGCAATAGTGGGAGAGTGGGGTAAAAACTGCCAAAATTGTTCCCGCCAGAAATCTCGTTCGAAAGAGATTTTCATTCGAACGTCATTTCATTCGAATGAATTTTCTAACGAAATTTGAGTGGCCAAAATGGGAAAACTCGTTGGCAAACTCGTTCGAATGACATTCTCGTTCGAACGATAATTTCGAATGAAATGTCAGAAAGTTCATTTTTCAATTTTAATCCCCCCCGCCCCCAAAAAAACTTTATTTTAAATGAAAATCACACCCTTAAATCATATTACAAATCTACTACAAATATATAAAAGCATTCATACCTTTGGAGACTTGAAATATGATGTTGATGACGTGAAACGTGGCACTGAAACTCGGCAATGATGTTCCTTGAAAAGTAGGCCGCAACGTCTTCAACTTTAACATGTCATAGGCTTGATTGATGGTCAAGAACTCAATCCTATGACTTAAGTGTTTTTTTTCGGAATTGAGCCAACATTACATAAGACTCAATTGGAGACTTGTGTCCTTACAAATCTCACCCTTTACCTATTTCGGGACAAAAACCAAAACAAAATCCTAAAGACCACTTAGGATAAATAGCTTTGCCGATGAAATTTTTTCCACTTAGAAAAACTCCTGCACTATTAAGCAAACTATCAAAAGCATAGGGAATATCAAGAATATTAAATGCATGTAAAATAAATACTCCCCCTAAATTAATTCTCCTTTATCAAGTTAAGAAAATAGCGCTCTCCCCCTAGGTTAAATATCCTAATCTACGATATGATTATTAATAGGATTAGATACCATTTCTCCCCCTACCATTCTCCCCCTTTCTCTTTAGGAATAGACAAATGTGATAGAATTAATAAAATACTCATTTCTCCCCCAATAGAATTAAATATGGATTCCCTCCCTAAAAACTACACAAGGGAGATATATATATGGGAAAACAAGTACAACGAAGATGCATAAAGTGTTAAAGACATGAAAGCATATGGACAACAATAGACAATAACTAATCCAAGCAAGAAAAATGGATGCTAACTATGATGAAACAAAACGATATCAATTTGAAACATAAGAAACTAAGCATGTAATATCAAACAAACCTTTTGCAACCAGTTAGATACCAATTATGAATTAAAGCATAGGTGGACTAGCTAAAATGGAAAAGACTAAAAAAAATACCATATATATGTAGACATAATGAATATCACTAACGCACACGAACATATATATATGAATAAACACCACACATAACACAAAATATATTGATCTTTTCACACTCTTATGGCAAAAATGTGTCAAATACATGTAGTAAATGGAAGTGTAGGGGTGTGAACTAGTAATAATTAAATTTTGACCCAGTCACTTAAAACATATTCATGGAGTTCTCATTTGATTGTAAAACTTTATCACATTTAGATATAGCCTCATATGACAATATAAATTGAACTCAACGAACAAACATACACAATGCACTCAAGCCTAGAATTTTGATAATTCTACAAACCAATAGAGCCATGACAATAAATGCTTAACTAGGATTCAATGTCATTGTGAAAACCCGTTAATATATCCAACCAAACTCCTCATAATTTTCTTTTTCTTTGCTTTTGAACACATTAACTAAATTATATCGACCTTGGCAAATAATTTTTTTAATGCCACATTTTTAAGGCCTAAAATTCAATGGTGGATTTTCACGCAAAGTAATTTTGTCTTTCGCATCCCGATTCCATTGATAAACAACTACACCGGATAAACATATTTTTATAATTTTTAAATTTGGGAAACAATTATTACATGCACGAATCCTCCATAGTCATAAAAAAATGTAGATGACTAAATTGATGGGAGAACATCTCACTTAGCTCAAATATACATGTGACATTTAAATTTCAAATGAGCTCATGCATGTGTGAAAAGAGGGGCATATAAAAATAGAATCCATTAAGCAGTGCAAATCCAACTACTCCATGTAGGTATGGCAAATAACATTTTGAGGATTAAAATCTTAACCAAAAGTTCTAGCCATATGGAAGCGAAAAAGAAGGAATTCAAACACAAGTATATGCCACATAAAGTGTGTCAAACTAAAATACACACAAAATAAAAATCTTTTGAGTTTTTCAATAATTTTTACTAAACACAAATATTTACTCAAAAAACAAACAAAAACCATTTGTATATTTCATTAAGCCTAAATAACTCATAAGATAAAACAAAAATGATAAACTAAAATATTTTTGTATTTTTAATTTAATTCAAACTACAATAAATATAATACAAAAGATAAACAAGTAATAATTTCTAGCATGAGATATGAAATAAAGAAATGACTAGAAAATGACTAAACATGCATACAACTAGCAATGATATATGATATGAAGCACAAAAAGCTAGAGTATGCAAACAACTAACACATTCAACCTTTGGATTTAGCAAGGGAGGTATCGTGTGAAAGTAAATGAGAATAAAAAATCCTATCTTGTAAAGCTACCAAGTCGGATCCCCTAACCCAAACTAATGACGAATAACGATTTCGGGGTATAAGAATCTTGGCTACCTCGGTTGCCTTACGTCGGGATTTTCTAGAAAATCTTTTAAAATCAAAACAAAATTTCTTAAGATGACCTTTTCGACCACAGTGTGAACAAGTAAAAATGCTTCGAAAGGTGGTACCTAAGGATTGATCTCTAAAGTCTTTCCTAGGTGATTCTCTTAAAACATTGGTTTTGTCTTTATGAGTTGCTTCATTACAAGTATCAAAGCCTAAACCATATATGTCATTTTTAATTTGGATCGTTCCTAATATTTTATCGAATTTCTCCGAACGACACTCCAAATCAAATTTGACTTTACTAGAGTCTTTAAATTTATTTTCTAAATCTAAAATGTGAGACTCTAATAAAACGTTGTGCTCTTCAAACGTGATAAGCTCCTTTTTCAAGGATTCCGTTAAGACCTTAAGGCCATCTCTCTCGCCTTCTACATACTCAAGCTTCTCTCGAAGCGCTCTCTCTCGTGTCCTAAGGTCAACAACTAATGTACTCTCATCGATAACCTTGGCACACTCCTTTAAACTAGCTTCTAACTTCAAATTTCCGCTTTTTAATTTTATAGATTTGACATATAATTCTTGAAATGAAAACTTAAGTTCACTAACATCAACCTCGTTTCACTTTCATTCTTTCTCTATTCTCCAATCTCACTACCATCATCTTTTAGAGCTTCACAAATAGAGCCGTCGGAACTGTCATGATTTTAGATGTCATCGTCGGACAATTTCTCTCCATCACTAACATAACAAGCCATGAACGCAGTAAAGTTGCGTTCAATGGGGGATTTTCGGCTTTGTCATGCTTAGATTTTTTAAATTTCTTAAAATCATTTTTAAATTTACCTTTGTTAAATTTAAGAAATTTATGAAACTTCCTAGCAAACATAGCCATATCTTCCGAGTAACTATCACTCTCATCATCCGAAACTACCTTTCCTCCTTTCGGGCTTTCAAAGCGAAGCCCTTCTATATTTTCTTTTCGATTTTGGAGGGGAACATATCAAGTCCGTAGGTTTGCAAATCACCTTCTAGTTCCTCAAGTTCAGTAGAGTGTAAGGTGGGTAAAGAATTTAATACGGTCACCTTAGGGATAAATCTATCGGGTAGGGACCTAAGGATTTTCTTTACAACTCGATCGTCGGGTATTTTCTCTCCTAAATTAAATGAAGAATTTAGTATATCGGGGAGTCTAGCATAAAACTCAGCGAATGTTTCTTTTTCATCCATTTTCATGGTTTCAAATTGAGTGGTGAGGTTTTGGAGTTTAGAAGTTTTTACGACACTTGTTCCCTCGTGAGTGAGTTGTAGTAAACTTCCTTAGAGGTCTCACACGTCATGATACGTCGAAATTCATCCGGCATGACCGTACTAAACAAGGCATTTAAACCTCAGGAATTAAAATTAGCAGATTTTAGTTCATTCTCAGTCCAACGCTCGACGGGTTTGGGGACACGCTCATTCTCTATTAAGCAACTAGGTGGGGAGCACCCAGTAACTACCAAAAACTAAACCCTCTCGTCTATAGCCCTAAGTGCTGAACGCATACATGCTTTCCAATATCCGTAATTAGAAGCATTAAAATAGGAAATTTAGAAAATGGGGAAAGATCCATTTTTGCCCAAAAATATTTAAAAGGACCTTAACGCAATAAATTAGCGCTCTGGCTCTGATACCACTTGTTGGAAAGCTTAAGACCCTCAATTTTAAAAATTCTCACTTTAATTTCCTATAAGTGCGGAATAAAGATGGTTACTAACAAAATTTAATTTTCCAAAATTTATTTGATTTTCTTTTGTTTAAAAAATGGAAAATTATAGTAAACACAAATTTTAATTTATTTTAACAAATTAAGATTAAACACTACAAAGTGAATTAAAGTAAACACACACACACACTTAAAATTCACTCAAACCAAATTAATTTAATTATCAAGTTTAAACAACTTAGGAAAGAACATTATCCAATTAATCTAGTGCCAACTTGATTTAAATTAACTTAAAATAAATTCACCCAAATAATTAAACAAACACGATTTTAATCAAGATTGTGAATTAAACCCAATTTTATCTTTTTATCCTAAGCATGCATTCTAGGTGATTTTTTCAAAAGATAAAATAAATTCACACTCCCACAACGCGCCGATGTACGGGAAAAACCCAAATGGAAAAAACATCGGACGACCCTGGCCACAAATTCACTAAGTATGGTAGTTTTTCAAAGACTCGACAAAAGAGGACTTACATAAATCGACTTAAGTCCGTCCAAGCCTAGACATGGTCCTTCAATCTTCAACCTCTGCCTAACGAATAACCGTGGACTCCTCCACAGTCTCAGACTCCTCCAATGGGGATCTTGGACATCGTCACTCTTACACGAAGCCTTTCTTCAAGAGGGAATACCGCAATGTAAACCAATGTGTATCCTTTGTTGGGGTTGAGAAACAGGACCCATACACTTTTGTTCCTGGGTAGAAAAGTGAACCCGGTGCCAAAACACTCCAAGAAAATATATAGAAGTAGAAACTTGGATAAACAAAACTTTGGGTGTAAGTGTTTTTGTAGAAATTAGTTCATGGTTACACAAAAACACTAAACAATGAACTTTTAAACTAAAAAATTTTTCTCTCTAAAATTTTCTCTAAAATGTGTTTAGAAAATGTCAAAAGTTAATTTTTCAAAAGAGGTTCCTGCACTAAATAAGTCTGGTAGAAAGTTAGTGGGTGCAATAGTGGGAGAGTGGGGTAAAAACTGCCAAAATTCTTCCCGCCATAAATCTCGTTCGAAAGAGATTTTCGTTCGAACGACATTTCATTCGAATGAATTTTCTAACGAAATTTGAGTGGCCAAAATGGGAAAACTCGTTGGCAAACTCGTTCGAACGACATTCACGTTCGAACGACAATTTCGAACGAAATGTCAGAAAGTTCATTTTTCAATTTTAATCCCCCCCCCCCCCCCCCCAAAATAAACTTTATTTTAAATAAAAATTACACCCTTAATAGTATTACAAATATCCTACAAATTTATAAAAGCATTCATACCTTTGGAGACTTGAAATATGATGTTGATGACGTGAAACGTGGCACTGAAATTCGGCAATGATGTTCCTTGAAAAGTAGGCCACAACATTCTTCAACTTTAACATGTCATAGGCTTGATGGATGGTCAAGAACTCTATCCTATGAATCAAGTGTTTTTGTCTGGAATGGAGCCAACACTACATAAGACTCAATTGGAGACTTGTGTCCTTACATTTAAGGAGAAGTTTTTATGGGGGATCTGGGCTATGACCCGATGTATCTTTTTTCTTTTCTTTCTTTTGATTGTACCTGCAACAGATGTAATGATCCCAAAAAATTATATATATGGAATCCATTTTTTGATGTTATCTTTATTTAATGACTTACCCTATATGCACTATAATTTTATTGTTGAGTTTTTTTCGTCATTTTAAAAGATGGAGATAAAATGAAAAAGGGGTTTGAAGATTGATTTTTTACAAGTAAACTAAAAATGTTTATTTAAGAAATTATGAAAAATGGAGAAAATGAAGGATTTTTTCAAAAAGGAACCTCCCGAAGATTGATTTTTCTCAAATTAAATGCTTATTTCTGAGTTGATATGTGTAAAGGAGGAAAAAAAGTTTTTTTTTCAAAAAAAGAAGGGTGGGTTTTTAGATCGGTATCCCCCTTAGACTTCGTATCGGCATAGGGGTCAAGTCCAATCACTATTTTGGTTTTAGTTGCACTTTCTACATACTTTGGGCACCTTTGGAGCAGGGAAACCAAAAGCCTTTTGAAGGATTTTTTTGGGGAATTTTTTTAGTACAGAGGGGGGCTTTGAATTTTTTGCCACCAAATTCCACTTTCTCTACTTTGTAGTTTTTCTTATTCTGTATCCTGTAATGGATCTTCTAGTGTTTGTGGCCTTCTTTTATGCCTACTTCAATGGTTTAGCGGCTTCTAGAACTTCAACTGTGAAGCGTTTGGTTTGTGCCAATTCTTTTTATGGCATAGTTGTCCCTTAGGCTAAAACCATTTTGGTAGCAGCGGTACAGTTCTGGTACCCTGAAGACCATTTTTAGGTTTGTCTTAGATAAGGTGTGTCCCCCCTATAAGGAGTTCTCTACAATGCTAGGTGTCAACCCAAGTGTAGCGATAGCTATACCGAATTTATCATGTTCTTCGCGGGTGTCTTTGGTAGAGTTGTTATACGTCTCCCTTTCATCTACTTGGCTGATGGTTCATGGAGGAAACATCGTCCTTACGATAGTCATGAATTAGGTATATCGAACTGATTTTACTGAATATGGCTTTGCCGACACTATGTCCTTAGGTTTGACTGCCAGACTTTTGTTTGTCATGAGCATTTGGATGGTTTCCCCTTAGGTGGACACATTAGCATTGTGATTATCCTAAAACTGCAGTCCTGATGCGGTGGTATTCACGAAGACTTTAAGTGGCCTAGATGCTTGGAAGGAAGGTAGGGTTAGATTTTTGTGAAGGATCCGTATTATGCCATTCATGCGACTTTCAGAGATATTGCGCATGTAAGCCCCTCCTAAGTACCCTCTGTCGGGGGTTCCTAACTTATTTTATAAGCCTTTCATTTTCTTTGTCCCGTTGATGTAGAACTGGGTTAACTGTCTTATGGAGCATGGGGACGATGCCTTCATTAGTATTTAGTTTGGTGGGGGAAATTATTGCTCATTTTGTAGTTATAGGAATGCTGATATGTGTAATTGGTTGGTTTTCACCCGACTTCCTTCTACTTTTCTTGGCAACTTTTGTGCCAAGTACGATGGGAGAAGGATTTTCCTCCCTATATAACCAGTTTATTTATGGTGGAGGATTTGACCAAGTCTTTAAGGATGATACTGGGGCCTTTATAGTAGTGCCACCAGACATCTACCCATACGTCACAATCTATTACAGTGGTTGGGTTCATATCAAGGGACTGTTTTAAATGGTTGTGGAAATGAGTGGTTGGGAAGATTCTAGTGGAGGAGATTAGGAAAAGAAGGCTTGTCATGTTTGACACCTTGGAAGAGGGTGTCGTGGTTTCATCAAATCTCATTAAGTCATAGCATTGCATGGAGTGTATCCAGAGCATTAATTAGGAGTGGGACACCTGGGGGCGTCCAAGGGAAGGTAATGATAATGAGGCTGATCCATCTGGTAGTTGAGGATAAGGTTTTAAAATGCTGGCGTAGGTTTGTGTTTGTGGAAATTTATGTTTTGGTTTTAGGTAGGTGTTCGGATTTGGGTTGGTTTTTGGTATGTTTATGAAGCTTGTTTAATGGAAGGGGTTTTTAGGTTGTATGGGGGTTAGGAAGGAATATGGTTTGTTTGACTCCCATCAATGATACATAATGCAATAGCCATATTCCTCTATAATAAAAAACAAGTGACTTTGATATATATTTTTTTTATGAATTTCATATTTGAAGCATCTATACCAATCACTAAGGAATACATAACCGTTTTGTTCATTTAAATGATGAGATAGTCCTTCGTTATTGGGGGATGAAAAGAATATCATTTTATTAGAAACAAAGGACCGTGCCCATGTGTGTTTCAAAAAAAATTGAGCTTCATTTAAAAGAGGTGAATTGAGAGGATCGGGTCCAATGTAGTTCTGGGTAGGGCAAATAAAGATTTTTTTTTCTTTTTCAAGAATACAAGGGGGATGAGAAAAGTTGTAGCGTAAAGAGATTTTGGATTAAAGGTAGAAATTTTTGTGAAAGTCCAACCTTTTCTTCTCCGTCGAGTTCTGTGAGCATAACATCATCACTTAATAAGATTTTCTTCATAATGTAGGGCCACTCCAATTAGGTTTGAACTTTCTTCTTGGACCCCAAATGGGTTTTATAATTTCTTTGAGGGCAAGATATCCTTCTTGGACACTACGGTTCTTAAATTTCCTATTGAATAATCGCACGATCCGGCGATGGTACACTTGTTTGTGGTATAGAGCTTTTAATCTCTTTTTATCTAGGAGTGAGATTTTGTCGTTGCAACTATGATTCCAGTCTCACTGAACTTATTTTCAAGAATAACCCTCAGAGAAGGAACTTCTAGTTAGACAAGGAAAACCACCTCCATTCCATATACTAGAGAATAAGAGGAAACTCGATGGGTATTTTGATAGAGGTGCGATATCACCAGAGGGCATATAGGATCCGATCGACCCAGTAACTCCAATTTTCATTCATCTTACTGATGATGGTCTTGATGATTTATTAAAAGCTTCAATAGTGCCATTAGTTTGTGGTCAGCAGGGAGAAGGCTTGTGTCTTTAAATTTTATATTCGTCGACTAATTCAGTGACATCACCTTAGAAGTGTGGTCCATTATCCAACATTAATTCATGGGGGACTTTGTAGTGATAAATAATATTCTTCCTAATGAACCTGGATACTTTCTTCACATTCATTACTGTATATGACTCATCGTTGACCCATTTTGTGAAGTAGTTAATGGAGACACAATGAATCTGTTCCGATTTGAAGCTCTGGGAGATACCTTCCCCATGATATCTACTCCCCAAGTGAAAAAAGTCAAGTTAGAGGTCACATTGTATAAATTTTCGGGAGGCAAGTGTTGGAGGTTAACAAACTATTGGCATTTGAGGCATCTTTGAACATAAGCAATACTGTCTTGGACCATTATGGTCCAGTAGTACCGTTGATGGATGATTTTCTTAGTAAGCATATGATCATTATATAGAGTCTGCATTCCCAACTATGAATTTTTCTGCATCATTTCATCAATTCCATCCCCTACTATGTATTGCAAATGCCTTTCATCGAAGTTCCTCTTAAAAAGTGCGATGTCCCAGATGATGTATTGGGCATCCAGTTTGCGAAGGGTCGCACGGTCTTTCTTTTGTTGCATCTTGAGGATACCTACCATGTTTGAGAAGGAGACATATGTCATATTACCACAATCCTTCCATGTCCAGATCTTCTTCTGTAATGATCTTTTTGTGGTAGTAGTGGGTGGGTTCAACTTGCTTCTAAACTAGAAAATGGGCCATTATTATTCTCTCAAGGCATGTTGACCATGAAGGCCAGGGTTATTAGTGCATCAGATAGGCTATTCATCTAAATAGGATGGTAATTAAAAGAGACATCTTTGAACTAGGAGGAAATATCTTCTAGATGGGCGTGGAAGGGTAAGTGCTTCTCATATTTGACTTTCCATTTTTTGAGAATTTTTTCGACAAAGAGGGCAAAGTCCCTATAGATGTCCATGTGCTTGATTCTTTTCTCGAGGGAGATCTCGAGCCCTAAAGTGCATGCCTCATATTATGGCATGTTGTTGGTGCAAGGGAAATCCAATTTAATGGATATGGTGAGTGAGAGTCATCGGGAGTAATTTGGAGTATGCCAATACCATACCCTTTCTTGTTGGCAGCTTCGTCGAAGAACATCTTCCACCTAAGATTCTCCTGAGAGGTGCAGGGGATGTATTCTTCTAGAAATTGGGAGAACAAATATTGTGTTCCTTTCATGGTATGGTCGACAAGATAATCAGATATGGTCCTTCGCTTCATAATTTTCTGCGTGATGTACATAATGTCGAACTCGGCTAGTAACATTATCCAGTGGGACATTTGTCTTGACAAATCGAATTTCTTCAATAGGTTCTGATGGGATCCATTCGTGATACTAATCTTATGGGGAATGTAAGCATGTAGTGCTGTAATTTCTGCATAACTCAGAAAGGGAGATACATGCCTTCTCTAAGATAGTGTAGTTGACTTTGTATTGGAATAACTTTTGTCTAACATAGTAGATTTCTCTCTCCTTACTAGACTTCTATATGTATTGGGCCTATAAATTCCCTTCTAAAATATCAGTGTCAATCAAGTATTAGAGGAGGAGAAGACGTGGCTACAGAGATATGAGCACCAGAGGTTGGGTAAGGTATCATTTGATCAAATCAAAGGCTTATTGGCATGCCTCGTTCCTCACTTTGGTTGAGTCCTTTCAGAAAAGTTTGAAAATGGGTTCACATATAAAGATCAGTTGCCTGATGAATCGATTGATGTAGTTCAACTTACTAAGGAATCCTCGCACTTCTTTGTCCATCCGGGGTGATTTCATCTCAAATATATATTTTAGTATAGTGGAATCTGCTTCAATCGCTTTCTCTCTAACCATAAATCCGGTAAGATTTACTTTAATTATGCCAAAGAATTATTTATGTGGGTTGAGCCACATCTGGCATTGTCACAGTCGCTTGATGAATTTCCTCAAAGAAGGAACTCTTGGACTTAATGGTCACGTCGTCGACATATAGCTCAACTTCTTTATGGATGAGGTTGTAACAATGGTTATCATAACCCTTTTGTAGTAGACCCAACATTATTGATCCCGAACGAAATGAATGTATTGTGGAAGGTTCCTCATGGGGTGATGAAGGAGGTCTTATCCTAGTGGTCAGGGTGCATTTTAATCTTGTTATAGTCGACAAAACAATCAATAAATTATTTGAGGGCATAGATGATCGTGCTATCTATTATTATGTTGATATTGGGTGGGGATAATCATCTTTTAAGGATGCCTTCTTTAGATCTCGGTATTCGATGCACATGCGGACCTTCCCTCCAAATTTAGGCACGGGGATGATGTTTATGAGCCATGTAGGGTATTCAACTATGCTAATGAAGCTTACGTTCAAGTGTTTCTCCACTTCTTCTTTGACCTTGAAGTTCTATTCTATTCGGATCATCCTCAGTTTCTTCTTGATGGGTTTGATTTCTGGGAATGTGGGGATCTCATGCTGAGCTATCTCTGGATCAATACCAACCATGTCATCATAGGACAATCCAAATATGTCCACGAATTATTTTAGAAGCTCTGCATTAGTTTGAACGCGGTTATGGTGTTTATTTTTTTATTTATTGAGATCAGTTAAGAATTGTTCACTTACTAAATCATCATCATCAAAAGTTTGATTATAATTAGTATAATTAATGTAAGGCATATTAAGATACTCAAAATTCTTATTTTTTTCATTTTCAAGAAATAAAACATTGAGAACCTCATCAAAAGAGGCCTCGTTTATAATGATATAAAAAAAAGGAAAAGTAATAATAGGCTTAAGGATCTCTTGGATAGAGTGGATAGTAGGGTTCAGGCTAGCTTGACCAGGTTAGACTGGAATGGCATGCCAGTTACAGAGTGGTATTTTAGCAGTGATGATCTTCACAAATGAACCTCTTGGTGGATCATGCAGAGACTCATCTCCAGTATGAGGATGTTGAATGACTCCTCGGTATTGTTATCCTTGTGAATTTTAGTTCTTTTTGTGTCTCTATCAGTCAAGGGTCCTACCTCATATTTTTACTCCTTGTCCTAGGTGTTATCACCATTGAAGAAAATTTCCATCTCCATTCTTATCTTTTTATCAGTAGGTTCATACCATGGTTCAAGGAATCCTTAGAAGGGGAAATACTTGCCTTCTAATTCTCTACTAGCGCCCTCGAAATCATCATCGTAGACCATAGTGACGATATGATCCTGCCAAGAGTAATAGATTAATTCAAAAACTTTCGTAGCTTCATTATACAATCCTTACCACTCAACGGGGAAGTAAAGGAGTAAGGGGACCAGATGCCCCTAGAGTTTTAGGACTGTGAGAAACTCAGGGATGCTTCATATCTCCCCTTTCTAGTGAAACACGTCTGACATGGTTTGTATGATGTCATCCAAGATTATCTCTTCTATTGGCATAACCCATTCATCTAATTTACGAGCCCACTTCCAAAATTACAAGAATAAATTATTGAACGTTTCAGAGTCGATAGTCACCTCCATGGGCAATTTCATCCCAAACCTCTTAAGTTTCTCTAGAACTACAGTTAATTCTATGCCTCCCCCATCTGATCAGGTTTGGACGATAATACAGTCTTGAGTGAGGAGTGATAGATATTTGATCAACGAAGATCTTGGGATGTAAGAGAAATAATAGAAATTTTTTGAGGGGTTTAGGATAGATTGTAGGCATGTTAGGTTTTTTTACATGCATAATTTTGGTAGAGTGGTTAAAATATGGGTTTTTGTTTGGGAATATGGCGTTCACCCCGGCTCTATGTGCTGGGAGAGGGTTATCAGTTTTGTTGGGTTTAGGATTAGATGGTGGAGCAACGATGCCTCGATCTATGATACCTTGGATCACATTTTTTAGAACTATTCGGTGGTGTACCCTGCGACCTAGTGATAATCACAATGAGCGTCATGTTTTCAGCTCTTAAGAAGGGGATTTGGTAATGGTTGGAGTTACAATAGCTTGATTAAGTTTTTAGGCCAGTAGGGATTGGTGGAATTTTGATAGGGGAGCATGGTGTTCAATATATTTTTTTCTGGAAGGGTGGGGAATCTTTAAGGTGTCCAAGAAGTGTCAGGTTGGGATATGTTGTTGATTGTTAATACTCAGGTACTGGTCGATTTATCATACTTCTTTAGTGCAAACTTCCCGATTATCCTTTTACATTCAAGTTCCACCTTGTGACTAGAAACCCATTATTCAATCTCCTCACCAGCCTCCCGGAGGGCTCTAAAGTGTTGGTAGTATTGTCTTCCCATCGATTCTTGGATATGGGGTGAGAAATTTTTCTTTATTATACTCACTTACTCTTCTTCTGACAAGCTGTTGGTTATGGCGGTAGATTTTTCTCTCCATCTTTCGATGAAACTACTAACTAACTCCCCACAATTTTTCTTAATTAGATCTTGGTCTCTGTGTGTAACTTCTAATTCTTCATTGTATTTGTATTATGGCATAAATTTTTTGGCCACGTCTTCCTAACTACAGTTTATGGATTCTTCAAGGTACAAGAACCACCCGAGGGCACTCTCTTTCAGGGTTTGCTGAAACATTTGGGCCGTTACCTCCTCTAAATCCCCAAGGAGGGTCATGGGTCGGTGATATATGCGTAAATGCAAAATTAGGGGCCCATTGCTTTTGAATTTCTCAATGTCTGGCATCTTGAACTCTCTTGTAATCTGGCTTTAGGATAGGGAGACATATAATTGTAGTCCATATAATTCGCTGAGACCTTCACTTGGTTAAATTTATTGGATAACAACTTGGTCTTCTTTGAACTTGTTAGCCCCTGGCTAGGCCAGATTCAAAATCGGTAGTTAAGATAGTGGTGGCCCATTTGAAAGAAGGGCATCCGAGGCATGCTGATACTCTTCTGGCAGGATTAGCTAGTCCCATGTCATATGGAAATAGGCTTTTGGGTTTACGAGCTTGGGAGTTTGGGCTCGATGTCATTGAATCTCTTGAATATTAGCCAAAAGGTTGTCAATCTTGGCACTGAGCTGAGCTAGGATGGCCATCAAATCTGGTTGAACATTCGGATCCCGATATACATTTTTAATGAGTAATTTTCGGAGGTAGGTCTCAAACTTGGTGGAAGTATTAGAAGAACAAATTTTATCTTCGCGGTGGTTTGACAGAAGACTGGAGCTAATAGGGAGCCAAGATAAAATTTTATGTATGCGATCAACCTGAGAGGAAAAATGATTTTGGTTTATTATTAAAGAAAAATTGGAGTATTCTTAGTACTTTATTTTGAAAAAGGGGAAGATATGGTTTTGGTATTATTTTTTCTTAAATAGGGATAAGGAAAATCCTTAACATGGTTATTATTATTGGGTTCCACTTGTATTGTGTTTTCTTAAAATGCATGAAAAATGCCGAACAGGAATCGAGCCTAGGGATAGATAGGGTATAATATGCAAGATAGGATCTGGTTTGTTTCTAGGCTCACTAACGGGATCCTTTTTTGAAAATAAGAAAAATAGTGTGAAGATTTGGGTGGCATGGCGACCCAAAATTTCGGCGAAGTTTTTTATTATTTTCGATAATTAAGATATGAGTCTTTTTGGGTAGATGCCTATATGACATTGATGCATTTGATGGGTTAGTGGAAGGTTTCCCCCTTTGGCATGACTTCCACGATATAAATTTTACCTATAAGGGAAATCACTCATCGGTATGTGTGGAGAATCCATTTGATATACCTGACTGTAGGTAAATTTCCTCACGATATACCTCATGGGGACAGTAAATATGAGAGAGAATTCGATATACTCGATGTATGTGAATGAGTTCCTTAATAAATCATGTCATGAGTTTGGTCAAAGGGTACAATACAGGGGGAACCGTTCGATATACATCAAAGGTACGAGGATAATGGAAGGTGAGAATTATATTGCTTAGGTTATTTACGCCCATAGGACTAGCACCCATCACGAGGTGCCCCCCAGTATGGGATAAAATTTTGGTTAATATTGCCATTCTCAGGTGATGTAGTGTGTAAAAATGCATGAGTCTTAATTAGTATCTTATGGAGATTTTTTGTATGCTAAGTAAATGGAGTACTACCACTGCAAGAGAGAACATAAAAATATCATTAGATAATGAGGATAGTCATGGAATATAATCCTAGAAAGTATATACATAGAGCATGGAGACTATACAAAGCATGGTGATAGAGTGTGACCATGTGAATATACAAGTGAGGAATCTGTGTAAGGTGAGAGAGTGACATGGGAATGGTGTGAGCGAAATAACATGTGAATATATACAAGTGAATAAAACATGGAAGTGTGGTCTAGTAATTTTAAGCATGGATAATCTACAAGTGGTGTGTGAAATAGGTGTAAGTGAGAATGGATATATGGAAGTGAGAAAAAATTAGGGTGTGAGCTAGTGAGTCTAAGTATGGATAATATACAAGTGGTGAGTGAATAAAGTAAGTAAAAGTGAGATTATATATGATTGTGAGTATGTGAAGTGAACATAGAGAATATATGCAAGTGAGCAGAGGGAGAAACATGATGAACATGTACAAGTGAGTAAAAAGTGAAACATGTGACAAGATAATGTTATATACACGTGGAAAAAAGAGTAATGTAAGGATAATCATCGTGATAAGAATGAGATATGCATATATATATATATACAAGATGTAAGCATAGGAGTGAAGAGAACATATAAATTGAGTCATATGTACAGATATAGAAAAACAGGAGAGGAAATAAATAGCACCAATGTAAAAATAAAATCTAGTCCTTTAGTTAAGTCCTTAGCGGAGTCACCACTATCGCCATTCGGATCAGATTCCTCTGACACGGGCCAGCCCCAAAATCGGGACAAGGGGTAAGACCATGTAAGATCCTCACTCTCTTCCCCACCATGCATGTGGGGGCGATTCAAGGATGTGAGGGTCCTCTTTCCTCCACTCATGATGGAGTCTTAATGAGCTTCCTCGGATATAAAATTGATCGTCGTCAAAAGGGGATAACACGAAGGAATGAAGTATCCAACCTATTTTTTTAAAAATAGGCAAAAGAAAATCTAGTCCCCTCGATAGAACGACATCATGGTTATACTGATGCAACGAATCCAAGTGAATTAAGGGTCCAGGTACTAAGTTACGCAATGGAAAGGTGTTAGACACCTATTCAACCCATTGGTCTCTCATGGGCTATGTTAATATTCTCCTTTTCTCCTAAGCATGATGTGTGTGTACATATGCATAATATAAATAATGGGAGAAGGAAATCCTTTGACTCGCTTCATAGGAAAGATGGAGCGAAATCATCTAGAGGAGTGTATCTAAAAGTAACATTAATATATGATGTGAGTGTTTTATAAATCACGAGTAGTCGTGGAAAAGAGAATGTGAATTTTGGACGAGACACAAATATATAGGATTCCATTTAAAAGCATAAAATGGAAAGAGAGGACTCAAATCCCAAGATTGTCCCGGGATACCTACGTAGCCCAAGGGGCATCAAAGTCCACATAGTTCGACATATCATAAGGGTGGATTTTAACTGACAAACCCAAATTTAAGAAAGTTGTTTGATTTATTTTGAAGAATGTATGTTTAATTGTAAGATTGTGAGGCAATGAGGAAGTCTTACCTTTGGAATTTGCAAGTAACCCCTTTTTTTTGTCTTTTTATTTTTTATGAAAATAAGTTATGTGGATACTAATAATAGAATGGATATTACTTGATGTGATATAATGAAATAAGAATAAAAGATATCACAAAATGGGAATAAAGTGAGAAAAGAAAACTAAATGAGTAAACTAGAAAAGATTTAGGAATAGATCTCCAAGATAAATTTTCTTACTGAACTTGGAAGGTATATAGGATGATTTTGTAGTGGTATAAGAGTGGTAAAATAGGGTGAGATAAAATGCTATAGGTTAAAGGAAAGTGAGGCAAGATAAATGGTAATAATGTTGGAAAATAGTTTTTTTTGGGAATGACAACACTCTGATATCAAGAGAATGTTTGTTCATTGTTGAAAGAGGGACCTCCTAGGAGTAAGGGATGGGCTCCTTAGTTCCATTTTGGGATTGGGGGTGCTGATTGGAATGGCCCCTGTCGTGCCCATCGGCACAGTGCCTAGCTTATTGGGTAAGGAAAGTACACCCTACCAACAGCCAGGGAATCTGAGGTTCCTATTAGCAGTTCACAGTGGACTTTTTTGAAAAAATGAAAATAAAATGCCAATCGTAAGTCTGAATCATGAACGACCAAGAGTGCTGGAAACAAATTCATATCCCTTCAGGAATCCATTGAGACATTTTTAGGTTTGAGAGTTGAATGAAGTCAAACGGGGCTCGAAAGCACCCGATGGTCTCTGGACGAGGGGTTAAAAAGTAAAATGGATCGTTTGTGTGAACAGTGAGGCCGGTTTGTGCGCAACATGAATTGTTGGAAAAAAAATTTAGTGTCGTTCGAGATTTCATTAAGCTTCGCTCAAATTGGAGAGTTGACTAAGGTCAAATGGGTCCTAAAAAATCCTGGAGGGGTTCGAAGTAAAAATGATTATTCTTGCAAATCGCGAGGCCAATTCACACACGGTATGAACCACTAGAAAAGATATTTAGAGACCTTAAAGGTTTTATTGAGATTCACTATGGTTGAAGAATTGACCATATTCAAATAGAGCCCGAGAACACTAGGTGGCTTCTATATCAGTTCTTGAAGTAAAAAGGATCAATTACCGAATCGTGGGGTTGATTCGTGCACAATACGCATCGCTAAAAAGGAGATTTAGAGCACTATGAGGTTTTATCAAGATTCCCTCGGCTTAAAGACCTTTCTAGAGTCAAATGGGAATTGAAAGCGCACTTTGGCCTCTAGATCTGTACTCAGAGTATGACCTTTGGTTTACAGAGGGAGGATGATTGTTAGGAACCTTAAAAGGTACCTATGGGGTACTAGGATGGGGGTGTCTACACCTTCTGTTGCGGGATATGAAGATTATATCCTTTTACAAAAGTTTGATTTAACTTTGACTATTTTCACACACTCACATGTTTTCAATGTTGAGAGAATTTTTTACAAATTTTGTTTGGAAAATATCTTTTTTGAGTTGTGTGTTTGTTTTGGTTTTTAGGATCAACCTGATTTTTAGATAAATTATTTATAAAAGGTTTTTTGTGGCCTTATTACAGACACCCTGTCTAACGACCCTTGTTTTGTGCCCATTCGAACTACCAGGAATAAAGTCCCTACTAGACAAAACCTTGAGAATGATCAGATCTAACCATGCAAACAATGGCATCAAAATTTGACATTTTACTATAAATAGTCTTGTTTTTCACTCTATTTATAAGAGATACTTTTCCTTATTCTAAAATATTATATCTTGGGAGATTTTCATTTTTGTAAGGCTTTACTTATCTCTCTAAATCAAAATTCAAAATCAAGTGATAGTTTGAAATTTAATTAGATCTAGCATGAGATATACACTTTTGTGAGGAGTTTTTTAGTGAAATTAATTCACATATCTAGACAAAGTTACATCTATTTTGGGTTTTCTGCAATCAAGTACTCTGCGATCTAAAATTGTACGATCTTTGATTTATTAGAGGAATTGGTTCACAACGAGATTTCAAGGAGAATATTGAAGTGTCTCATTTTCTTCGTGGAGCACGAATTGAGTTTTTATTCATTTACGGGGGGAAGTTCAAAGTTCATAGTTAACTTCTCATGAGTGCATGACTGAGAGGCACCTTTTTGCTTTGAATAAAGCGCTTTTCATGTAGAAATAGAAATTGGAATGTGTTTGAGGTTTTTTACGCCTATGTGGGGGATTTTCCTCATCAAATATGTCTTGTGGTTTGTTTGTGTTACTTATTATTATATCCAACATACTTATCACACAATTCACTTTAGATTTCTTTGATCACTTATGTTTGTGTAAAATCTGACTCTGTTGTGTTTTATTGTTTATAATAACCTAAATCTAGTTGATTTACTTGTGTGTACCATTTTAACAAGTCATTTTAATACTCATGTTCTAACGTTTTAATACATTTGAAAGAATTTTTTTTAACTCAAAATTTGGCCACATTATGTCAAAAAACCTATTCATACCCACCCCCTCTAGGTTTGGTTTTAGTTATTCTCCATTGGTATTAGAGCTAAGTTGCTTAAATAGGCTTTACATCATGAGTTAGATCCTTGTTTGTGTGTGTATTCGTTTGTTTGTGATTTCTTTCCTTACTTGCATCTTACTTTTGCAAATTTTTCTTGTGTGGATTATTGATCATTACACGTTATTACTTAATGGATCCTAGCATGTGTGATTATCTGATGAGTAAGTTCTATTCTAATGTGTTTCGATCTTCACATGATTAGACTCTTGTGATGAGTGATAAATCTAAATGTTTGATTTCTAAATTTATTGAGAATCGTAGTTCTTCTTCTCATAAGAACTATTGAGTCGATAGTTTAAATTATCATTTGATTGATGATTCTTTTGATAATAAGGATAATGATGTTTTTTCTTTTGATTTCTTTGATAATTTAGAATATATTTTGGATGCTCTTGTGACCCAAGTCAAATATTTGAATATACATTTTGGTAGGGATTTTGAAAAGAAAAATATTTATGGAAAACATGAATTTTAGGCCACAAAGTTTTAATCATCGAAGAAACATGCTCTATGTTCCTCCTTACAAGTGTGGTAATGAACATTTTGGAAAGGTTTGGATTTTTTCAAAGAGAAAAGTCTTTAAAATTCAGGTAATATGAAATTTTTGCTGGAAGTTGTTTCTAGGATTCTCACTAAATTTAATAATACCATTTCAAGGTATATTTGTGATTGTTGGTTTGCATGTTTCCACCTCTAAGGGTGAGTCACCTTCTAGAGTTCCTCCACCTCTCATTGATAAGGGAGATGATCTTTCCTACACTTGAATTTCTTGGTGCGTGTCATATCTAGTATTTTCTTATCTCGTGTTTCATATCAACTCCTAGGCTATGTGTTAGATGCTGTTGGTGTTTTTGTGTGGTTTGTATTGCAACTTCATTATGTATACATGGTTTGTATCTTTTGATTTGTTCTTATTTTTTTGTGTTTTCATAAAAAAATCCAAAAAGATTTTCAGTTTGTTTATTTTGTATGAGAATGTTTTATGATCCATTTGTGTTTTGTCTTTATCTTATATTGTGTTGTTGTTTTGTTTGTTTTAATATATTTTTGAAAAATCCAAAAACATGTTTGTTTGATAGATTTTTTGAATGATTCTTATACATGTTATCTTGAATGTTGGCAAAGTTTATATTCTAAGGCATATCTTGTGATATCATGGTTTAATCTTGGTATAGATGCTTGTAATGATGTGCATACATGACTTTTGATCTTATACCATATTTCTTCAATGTTTATGTTGAGATGTTTGAGCTTATTCTACATCACATGATCATTGATTGGTTTTTAGACATATGTGCTCTTTATGATAGATTATCATGTTTATCCATGATTTATTATCACATATTGGAGCTCAATTGGTATCTCATGCTCATATTCACACTTTGGTTTTGTTTATCGTGCTTTTCTGATGGTTTTTATGGTATTTATGTTTCCAATGCTTTACATTATTCATAAGATTTTTGAGTTTATCATGTTGCTTGGATAGTGCTTTGAGTTTGGGTTTGAGTTTGAGTAAGACTATTCTTTGTGTGTGGAAAGGTGCATTTCGATTTTCATATTTCCACACTTTGTTGTTTGTTTTATTTTTTTTACATTTTCTGTTTGAAAAATAAAATCAGACTTCGTATTTTTTTTGTTTTTTTTCTTTGGTGAAATCCTATACAAACATGTGATTTATATTCATGAAATTGCATATGATGATGTCTTATTTCTTAAAAGATAGATTGCTTATTTAAATTGTTGAATACGTTTCATCAAATTAAACATATCAGGTATATAATGTTAACATTGACTTGTGGTTTTCTTTTGATGAATTAAATGATTACTTGAACTTTACACTGCATGAGTGCACAGTTAATGGATTGAATTGTTATTTCTGAATCATTTGCAAAATTATTTGAAAACAATCTTGCATGAATTTCAAGAAATTACTCCAAAGGTCTAAATGTGAGTTTGTGTGTTGTAATTTTGATAAAGTTGAATATGATCCGTTTATAAGCATTGATAAGGGCTACCATCAGTGTGATAACACCCAATTGAGTAGGTGTCAACTAGGTGTGTGAAAAGACAATCAACGAAAAAATCCAATGTGTTGGAAAGATCCACAAACCAGGAGATGAATCTTTATTAAAAACAAGACAGGGATTAAATATTTTACAAATCAAATTGCTTTGTAGTTTGCATTTCAAAATTCAAAATCAATACTTGTTGAGGGAGATTTGTGGATAGAGTTGAACTTTCTAAACTAAACTCATGATCATATTTATTTTCTTGTTAAAGTTTGTCTTAAACGTGCCATGCAATACAATATAATTTCTTAATATTTTGTTATTCATCTTCTTTGCACGTTTAAAGCCTGATTCTCAACTTACTCTCGTTATGTAACAAGTGTGCATTAAAAATGTCTTAAATTTATTAACATTTGTAAAAAAAATATGATTTGATTTATCTAAAATAGTTTTATATTCAAATATATGTGATTTTGTGTGGTTTACATTATTTATTTGCTCTTTGAGAGTTTGCATTCTTATTTTCATGTATATATGCTTATTTTATATTTGTCCTCTTAATACTTCTTTTCATAGTAGACATTAAGCATGTTTTTTGTGCTTAAGTCTTCCTTGTTGTTTTTGTGATGGGTGTTGTAGATTTTTTTCTAAGTTGAAAGAGTTTTTAAGATGAGTTTTTGTAATGTCTTATATGTTTTAGGAGGAGTATGTTTTTAAAGGAGTGATAAGGTTGGATTTGACCCTGATTTCCCAGTAGTTCACTGTGTTTTACTTTAAAAGGGATTTCTAGATGGTTTTGAAACTTTTTCTTTCGCACGTCCCATATCCATGTCTGTGTCTAAGACTGATGTAAGTTTTTGCAAGTTTCACGTTATGTTATGTTTCGTTTGCATGGTAAAAAGTACCCGTGTGCACGATCCTCTATTCTCATGATCCTGAATGCAAGGCATTCATTCGGGCTATATTTTTCAATGTTTTTAATTTCAGCCCCTAGTTTACCTGATCTGATCTTATCATGTTCATATGCTTACCTGCTCTAGTTTATCTAGTTTTATCCTAGTTTTGTTGTCTCTCTTATGTTTTCATGATATATCTTTTCTTTGATACAATGTGCATTTTGATTCCTTGTTCCCCCCCTCTGATACATTCTCCATATTCTTAATTGATGGTTTTGTCCGTGTTTAGTTGTCCCGTTTGATCTTTCATGATGTTCTTCTTCTCCTTTTTTTCTTTTGTGACAAAAAGAGGGGAAATTACATTGTATTCTTTGTTTATGGGGGAGAAAATGTTATTCTTAAACTGTGACAAATAAAGGAATTATTAACGCGGAGAAGATGTTTATTGATACAAGTTGTGTTGAATTTCTGATTGGGTGTGAAAAAACGATGAGATTCTATTTTGTTTATTTGTTTTATGTTTGAGTGAGATTTAATACTGTTCATACTTACTTGATATGTATTTTGGTTGTGATCTTTAGGGAAAGATGTGTTGTGAGTTTTTTGTTTGCATTTATAATTGATTGAAGGGAGATTTATTTCTTTATTATCTATTAATTGGTATCTCATTGTTCATATTTGTTAGTATTATTTTCTTTGGAAGGATTTACGAGAGGGGGAGTTTCTTCACTAGCATGTCCTGCGTAATTATTTCTTATTGTTTGAGATTTTTCAGTCTTCCTTACATTGATAAATGACCAAAGATCTTACATTTTTGTATTAATTCAGTTATTTGGATTTTTACATTAGTTTCCTACTACTCTCACTATATGTCTAGTGAAATGTGAGTCTTGTGGGCGTAATCAAGTTTATTTTGGGTTTTGGGGGGTTTTACTATGGAATATCCAAAGGGGGACATTAAATACGTAGATTTTATATAGGTTTTTATATTGGGCATATCCCATGTCAAAACGTTTGATTATATCTAGCTAATAGACTTGATTCGTTATGAGTGAGGAGCGGTCTAGATTAAGTTTGATGAACCTTAAATATTGAATATTGAAGATCATGCACCGCAACTCATTGATACCTTCCGTCACTGCATATGAGGACTATATCCTTTGATGAAATTTTAATTTTATTTTGGCTATTTGTACACACTCGCGTGCTTTCCAAATTGAGAGAATTTTTAATAAAATTTTATTTGAAAAATATCTTTTTTGAGTGGTGTGTCTATTTTGGTTTTTGGGATCACAAATGGTTTTTAGAGAAAACATTTTTAAAAATGTTTTTTTGGTCTTATTGTAAAGACCCGTTCGAAGACCCTTATTTTGTGCCCATGCAAACGAGAAGTTTCCCATGAAAATGACCCATGCAAATGACACTTTTTTTTACTCGTTCGGATGATCAACGTCCAAAGACCCTACCGGATAAAACCGTGTGAATGGTCAGATTATGAGATTTTTCCATAAATAGCATTATTTTTCCTTCATTTATAAGAGAGCTTTTTGCCTCATTTTAAAATATCTTATCTTGTGAAATTTTCATTTTTGTGAGGATTTACTTCTCTCTCTAAATTAATATTAAAAATTAATTGGGAGTTAAATTTTTTTTTTTAGATCTAGCATGAGATCTACACTTTTGTGAGGAGTTTTTTTTCGTGAATTGAATTCACACATCTAGCCAAAGTTACACCTATTTCTAGTTTTTTACGATGAAGTACTCCGCGGTATAAAGTTGGAGGTGCTTTGATTCAATGAAGGAATTAGAGCATGATGTTATTCCAAGAAGAATATTGGAGTGCCTCATTTTGTTTCATGGATCTCAAAATGGATTTGTATTCATTTATGGCAGAAAGTTCAAAGTTCATAGGTAACTACTCATGAGTGCATGAGTGAGAGGTACCTTCCTGATTTGCATTAAAATATTTTCAAGTAAAAATAAAAATTGGAGTGCGTCTGAGGTTTTTTATCCCTTGGTGGGGGGTTTTCCTCATAAAATCTATCTTGTGGTTTATTTTTGTTTCTTATCTTCATATCTAACACACTTGATCACATACTTCACTATATATTGCTTTAATCACTCATGTTTGTTTAAAATCTGACTTTGTTGTTTTTGATTGTGTATTATCACCTATATCTAGTTGATTTATTTGTGTGTGTGGTTTCAACAACAATTTTGTATTACTTGTGGTATAAGGTTTTAATAAATTTGGATCAATTTTTTTGAAACTCAAAATTTGGGCACATTGTGTCAACAAACCTATTCACCCTCCCTCTAGGTTTGGTATTAATCGTTCGCACCTTATTCTCAGTATCTTAGTTTGGTTAATCATATGATATTTGTTTGGTATTGTTCTTTGTTTGTTCATACCTATAACATTTACTTTTGTTCCATATGGTTTTCTATGTTTGTAGGCATTCATATATCCCATTTGATAATTTTTAACATACCTGCTTAAATATTGGACAATCAATCAAATTTATGGCTTGCATACTCCATGCTTAAAATTCTATAGCTTGAAATACCTCAGTAAATTAATATTTGTAAATTTTATCATATTTATTCGTGACTCATACATCACATCACAGTATAACATGAGAAATTTTAAAAATAAAATAAAGTAAAGGAATTTGCCTTCTTATTCTAAAGGAAATTAATAGTTTCATCATGGATGAAATTCAAAAATCAAAGGCTAATAAATACTTACCTTTTAAAATTAGAACTAAGTTCTCTGCCTATGTGTGTGTTAATGTCTCCACTTGGGAAAACATTTTTATTGCGATGTCTCCAAGATTTTGATCTCTCTAAAATTGGGTAACACCAAAGATATGAGACTTTAAAGGTTTAAACTAAAATTTGCAAAATATGCAAGTAAAAGGGGTAGCTAAAAATGATGGTATAAAATGAAGCTTTTTCAAAGTTACATAAACCGAAATATTTTCAAAAGTGATCTCGAACATATTCTTAATTAATTGTTTTATAGGTTAATGCTCATGTCATTCACTTTTATCACGAGTTATATCTTAAACCACTCTTCATTATAAATGGATTTAATTTGAAGAATTGTGATTTTAAATGATAGACCATTATTTTTTTGTTGAGCATTTGATAGAAACAAAACCTTAGGAATAATTTTAAAAGTATATATGGTCATATCATTGTTTATATTAGAAAATGATATAGTACACTTACTTAAAAACTGAGATGACTATGTTTACACATCACTATGCCTCCTGCTGCACATTTTGGATCCCTATCCTGGTTCGCGACCTACAAACTAGTACCTTCACTACAACGATAGTTACGGCAACAAATGACGCTTAATCGTTGCGTCAATGAATCAGTTTTGGGGAGTAAAGTTCCTTTAAAATACTATTTCGAAGCTTCATTATTTCCCATCCAAAATGACATTATTGTGCACTTTTTTCATCATTCATCCGACCATTATAATATCTTAGGATAATTGTCACACCCCAAAACCCAATATCCATACTAATCATTTGTTATATATTGGATTAATTAGATCATAATCTTGAGCCCATTGGAAGTATGATTCATTCATCAATATTTTCCTACATAATGTGCATAATGAACATAATATTATTCTTGTATCATACAATTCAATATCAGAGTCATAATTAAGCGAACATACAATACCGTGATTAACTATGATCAACTCAATCCATACTAAATCAATTTATGCAATGTGTGAGTATATTAAAATCTTCAGTGTGACAACGATAAAATCCCATTTTTAAACCCCAGCTCTCTCCAACGGTGCAACTCTCAAAGCTACCGGTCATATGGTATCCTAGCTGGCAGCGTACGAACCTGAAATTGTTAAAATATAAACTGTAAGCATTAAGCTTAGTGAGGTACTCCTTCCCTGTAATAGAATAACAATTCTATATCGAATATGTAGATATAAAATCCGAACAATCCTGCCCATTGGCAATAATAAATCATGGATCATAAGATCCAAATAATTCTGCCCATTGGCAATAACAAATCCTGGATCATAAGATCCAACAATTCTGCCCATTGGCAATAACAAATCCTAGATCATAAGATCCAAACAATTCTGTCCATTGGCAATAAAAAATCCTGGAACATTAGTTCCAATAAATCATTAGATGTTTGTCCAATTTCAATCCTGGATCATAAGACCCAAACAAATCCTGGATATTTTAATATCCAAACAAATCCTGAATACCGAAGTATTCAAACCAATCCTGGATCATGAGACCCAAAAAAATCCTGGATATTTAAATATTTAAACAAATACTGAATACCAAATTATTCCAACAAATCCGCTCTTAGAGCTATATTCATATTTATATATGAAACAAATCATAAGTACACTCACCTTGACAGTTTAACTGCCTTTTCCTTGCCTTTATCCGGTACTTGTTCAATCAACTCTTCTTCCCTTCCTATCATTCTTACAATATTATTATCATCATAAGAGTATTAATAGTCCAAAGAATAACTTCAATCATAACTCAATTCATAAGCATCATATTATTCAATTCAAATCATTCATTATAATTTAAGTCCCATCTAGACTCAGGTCCTGATATCTAACATATTCAAATTACAGCCTAAATATTCTTTAATTCTTTATGGTAATCCAATCCTTATCATATCATGTTCCCAACACAGAAGACGGATCATAATTCTGAGTTTTCTAGAACAAGATATGCCTATTTCTTTTCCACATAGCAAATCTGCCCTATAGGCTCTTTTATCGTTCATTCAATTTCCAAGAATTTTTATAATTTTTCTACATCATAAATTTCTATGATATTTTACTCAACATCAGTAAACATATTGAACAATACATAATTAAAGTTTCATAATTTTTAAGGTTCGTTTGCTATGTCAAGCAAAACATCGAACACATGGCGGGCATACTTTCACCCTTAGGGCAGATTTCATACCCGAACTTCAAACTCCCACCAAAGACACATTTATTGGTATTTTAACATATTTTTCGGATATGTAATACACATATGATTCCAGGTCAATATCCAATTTGAATCAATCAATTCCAGTAAGTATAGAGAAATATTTGGAAGTTTGAATAAACAAGGTTCCTAAACAAAACAATCTCAAGGGTTTACACATTCAAGTTTACTTAAACTTGCATCTATCCATAAGTACATATCAAGACATGGAATTTCAGTAAACAAATGATTATTTCAATCATTTAAATAAGTAATACAAATAAATAGACAAGATTTATGGATGGAAATACCTTAGGGGCTTTTACGTAATTTCTACGGATTTTTCTCCAATTTTCACCTCACTTTTTCTTCCTAATTCTCTTTCTTTAAGCTTAAAATCTCTCATGGCTGAATTTGGATGAATAAGGAGATAGTTATAAGGGTTTGAAGTCGGCCAAATCCAACCTCCACCTCCAACCAATCAATTTAAGACACTTATTGGGCATAAAGGACAAATTTCCACTTAAATGAATGGACAGATTTACCCTTCGTTAGTAATTTCGGTATAACTTCTTACTCGGGCCTCCATTTCACACACCGTTTGTTGTGTCACAACCCTAACTCACCTGTATACGAATATCTATCTTTCACCCCAAGTCAATTATTATTTTATAAAGTTCAAACTAGCCTTAAAACATGAGCATTCCTGCCAAAAACTTCAAAATCTCACATTCGTAACTAATTCATTTTTCATGCTTTATGAAGCTAGGATTAGACTAAATATAATGAATTAACATTATATATACTAATAACATATTATCCATATCACATAGTCCAATCATGATTTAAACATAATTTATCGTAATTATATTCGGGTTGTCACAATTCTCCCCCTGTTAGGAAATTTCGTCCCCGAAATTGACATACCTTGGTTGTCTGAATCAAACAAATGCGGATAATTAATCTTCATGGTATCCTCGCTTTCCCATGTAGCCTCTTCCATGGAATGCCTTCGCCACACAACTTTCACAAATGGGATCACTTTTGATCTCAATATTTGTTCCTTCCTATCCACGATAGCAAGTGGTTCTTCCACATAACTTAAGTCTTCCTTTAACTCAATAGGTTGTTCCACCAACACATGTGAAGGATCCGCTACATACTTTCTTAACATAGAAACATGGAAAACATCATGTAACCGATCTAACTCTGGTGGTAATGCTAACTTGTAGGCAACCATCCCGACTTTTTCAAGGATTTCATAAGGTCCAATGTAGCGTGGACTTAATTTCCCTTTCTTTCCAAACCTCATAACTCCTTTCCATGGTGATATCCGAAGAAACACGTAATCCCCTTTCTGAAATTCTAAATCTTTCCGTCGCTTATCCGCATAACTCTTTTGTCTGCTTTGAGCTGTTCTCATTCTATCTTGAATAATCTTTACTTTTTCAGTGGTTACTTCAATCAATTCTGGACCCTCTATCTTCCTTTCACCAACCTCACCCCAACATATTGGTGTACGACATCGTCTACCGTACAATGCTTCATATGGAGCCATACCAATAGTAGACTGAAAACTATTGTTATATGCAAATTCTATCAAAGGCAAATATTCATCCCAATTACCTTTGAAATCAAGCACACAAGCTCTAAGCATATCTTCCAAAATCTGTATTATCCTTTCAGACTGCCCATTTGTCTGAGGATGAAAAGCCGTACTAAACTTCAAGTTAGTACCCATAGCACACTGCAAGCTATCCCAAAATCTGGATGTAAAAGTAGGGTCTCTATCTGAAAAAATAGATACCGGTGCTCCATGCAATCGAATAATTTCATTAACATACAATCTAGCATACCTGTTAACTGTATACGTAGTCTTGACTGCTAGAAAATGAGCAGACTTCATTAATCTATCCACCACTACCCAAATCGAATTTGACCCCTTCTGAGATCGAGGAAGACCAACCACAAAATCCATCGTTACATGATCCCATTTCCATTTCGGTATTGGCAATGGCTGAAGCAGACCAATAGGCTTCTGATGCTCCACTTTCACTTGCTGACATATAAGGCACATAGCAAAATAATCAGCTATTTCCTTTTTCATATTATTCCACCAATAATGCTCCTTTAAATCCCTATACATTTTAGTACTACCAGGATGCATAGTATAAATGGAATTATGAGCCTCGTCTAAAATTTCCTCTTTCAATCCACACACATTAGGCACGCATAATCGCTACTTATACAATAAAGTGCCATCATTCACAATACAAAAATCTTCAGACTTACCATCTCGGACATCTTGTCATTTCTTCTCAAGAAAAGGATCTTGACTTTGCAAATCACGAATACGGGTAACCAACAAAGGCCTCACGCTTACATGAGCAAAGAACCTGTCCCCGTCGGCTAGCTTCAATTCTACTCCCATCAATCTCAACTCCATGATGTGGGAAACTCTAGCACATTGAATACAAGATAACCTGCCCGAAGCCTTTCTACTCAGAGCATCTGCAACTACATTTGCCTTCCCTGGGTGGTAGTGAATTGTACAATCATAATCTTTAATTAACTCCATCCACCGCCTCTGCCTTAAAATCAACTCCTTCTGAGTAAATAAATACTTAAGGCTTTGATGGTCAGTAAAAATTTCACATACCTCACCATATAGATAATGACGCCACAATTTCAAAGCAAACACAATAGCAGCAAGTTCCAAATCATGTGTAGGATAATTACGTTCATGTGTACGCAACTGCCTAGAAGCATAAGCAATAACTCTACCATGCTGCATAAAAACACAACCCAACCCCTGGTGTGAAGCATCAGTATAAATAACAAAACCATCTCCACCATGTGGAATAGTAAGAACAGGTGCAGTTACCAACCTCTTTTTCCATTCATCAAAACTATTTTCACAATCAGAATTTCATTCAAACTTAACATATTTGCGGGTTAATTTAGTCATCGGCAAGGCTATTGAATAAAATCCCTTCATAACCCTTCTATAATACCCAGCTAAACCCAGAAAACTCCTCACCTCAGTCACATTATTGGGCATCTCCCAATTTACAATAGCTTCCACCTTCTTGGGATCAACATATATACCATCTCCAGAAATAACATGGCCTAAAAATACAACTTTTGATAACCAAAATTCATATTTGCTAAACTTACCATACAATTGCTTATCTTTCAACACATTCAAAATAGTTCTGAGATGCTTTTCATGTTCAACCATATCACATGAATAAATCAGAATATCATCAATAAAAACTATCACAAATGAATCAACAAAAGGATGAAGTACCCGGTTTATAAGATCCATAAATACCGCTGGAGCATTAGTTACCCCAAAAGGCATCACCAGAAATTCAAAATGACCATACCGAGTACGAAAAGAAGTTTTAGAAATATCACTCTCCTTAACCCTCAACTGATGATAACCCGATCGTAAGTCTATTTTTGAAAACACTTTAGCACCCTGTAACTGATCAAACAAATCATCTATACGAGGTAAAGGGTATTTGTTCTTAATCGTAGCTTTATTCAGTTGACTATAATCAATACACAAACGCATAGTGCCATCTTTCATTTTCACAAATAAAACTGGTGCACCCCATGGAGATACACTAGGCTATATGAACCCCCTATTAAGTAAATCCTGTAACTGAATCTTGAGTGCTTTCAACTCAGCAGGTGCCATTCTATATGGTGCCATAGAAATAGGTGTTGTCCCTAGTGCTAATTTTATTCTAAATTCAACTTCTCTTTCTGGAGGTAACCCTGATAACTCACTAGGAAACACTTCTGGAAAATCCCGTACAATAGGAACATCGACTAATTGTAAAGATCCATTCCTAGTCAAGAACATATGCAATAAAACCCTCACAACCCTTACTTAATAATTTCCTCGTCTGAATAGAAGAAATGAGGAAACTGGGAACAATTTTCCTTTCCCCCACAAATTTAAATTCAGGCTCACCAGGCATATTAAAAGCAACTTCCTTACAGAAACAATCCATAGATGCATGATATTTAGATAACCAATCCATTCCCAGAATTATATCAAAATCAGAAATATCCAATGGAAGTAGATCTATAACTGTATCTCTAACGCCCACAGTCAACATACAATCATGAAAAACATATTCAACTACAATCATATCCCCCATGGGCATGGAAATACCCAACCCCACATCTAAATGAGTGCATGGTCTATTCAGATATATGGAAAATGCATATGACACAAAAGAATGTGTGGAACCAGGATCAATCAGAACATAAGCACTTCTATCAGTAACAGAAAGTGTACCTGTCACCACATCTGGAGTAATCTGAGCTTCTTTCATTGTAAAAACTCGTCCACCTGGCCTGGAACTACTAGCTTGTCCTTTGCCCATACTTTTCACTGCACTGCCTCGAGATAACATTCTGCTTGCTACTTCACTATGTGTTGTTGGAGTCTCTGCCAACTGCGGACAATTCTTTTTAACATGCCCCACTTGATGACAATGGTAGCATTCTACTCCTTTAAGCTTAGGACACTCGGATTTATAATGCCCCTCCTCTTTACAAAATAAATACGTAACAACTCTCACTGGTGCCTCACCTTTTCCTGACCTCCAACCCAGACTAGAAGATTCTCCACCCCTAGTATATCTGCCAAATCTCGCCTGACCTCTACCACTATCTCCACAACCTCTCTGAAATTTATGAGGTTCCATCTTAACACTTCCACCCTCACCTCCCTTCGAGTGAGATGCGTCGAATCTACTTTTCTTAAAACTCTCTCTGCTCGACACCCCTCGGTTCATTTTCCTTTCTGCTATCGTGGCTTTGTTTACCATAGAAGCATAATCTTCTAACTCATAAGTGGCCACTCTATTTTGAATAGGCCAAATCAGTCCATCTTGAAACTTACTACATTTATCTCCTTCATCCTGCACATACTTAGTAGCAAATCTGGACAAAGCAGTAAATTTAGCATCATACTCCCTTATAGACATTTTCCCTTGGGTCAAATTTATAAACTCCCTCAGCTTCTCCCTCTTATAAACCTTAGGTAAACACTTAACATACAAAGCTTTAATAAATTCAGCCCATGTAATAACATCTGTACCTTCCATCCTGGGCACCAAATGGTTGCTGGCTTCCCACCAATATTTCGCCTCCCCTTTGAGCTTAAACATAGCTAGATTCACTTTCTGGTTATCTGGAACCTTCATAACTGCAAAGATAGTTTCTAGATCTCTGGAGGATTCAACTTCAAAAACTTCTCATGCATGGAATCTTTCATTTCCTTCCTTGCCTCTTTCTCAATCCTGGCCACGGTCTTTGATTCTAGATATCTATCTTGTTATTCTGCTATTTGCGCCATTTTTCTTTCTTATTGCTCTGCCATCCTCATCATTTCCTGCACCAATATCTGAATCTCTGTAGGTTGTTCATTCTCTCTGGTCCTTCCAGCAACACTCTGCTCTTCTTCAGTATTGTCCGTACGAGAAGCTACTCCCTCTTCTCGACGTTTTCGATTCCCAGGTTCCATCTGGAATTATCTATAATTCAACAAAGTTCTAACAACCAATATAAATAGTTTATACTACTATACTATTGGTTAGTACCTAAACAATTCATAAATATCAAATCAACTCAATACTCCCATCTAACCGTCACACACGTCCAGAATTAATAACCACACTCTGATACCACTAATTGTCACACCCCAAAACCCAATATCCATACTAATCATTTGTTATATATTGGATTAATTAGATCATAATCTTGAGCCCATTGGAAGTATGATTCATTCATCAATATTTTCCTACATAATGTGCATAATGAACATAATATTATTCTTGTATCATATAATTCAATATCTGAGTCATAATTAAGCGAACATACAATACCGTGATTAACTATGATCAACTCAATCCATACTAAATCAATATATGCAATGTGTGAGTATATTAAAATCTTCAGTGTGACAACGATAAAATCCCATTTTTAAACCCCAGCTCTCTCCAACGGTGCAACTCTCAAAGCTACCGGTCATATGGTATCCTAGCTGGCAGCGTACGAACCTGAAATTATTAAAATATAACCCGTAAGCATTAAGCTTAGTGAGGTACTCCTTCCCTGCAATAGAATAAAAATTCTATATCGAATATGTAGATATAAAATCCGAACAATCCTTCCCATTGGCAATAATAAATCATGGATCATAAGATCCAAATAATTCTGCCCATTGGCAATAACAAATCTTGGATCATAAGATCCAACAATTCTGCCCATTGGCAATAACAAATCCTGGATCATAAGATCAAAACAATTCTGTCCATTGGCAATAAAAAATCCTGGAACATTAGTTTCAACAAATCATTGGATCTTTGTCCAATTCTAATCCTGGATCATAAGACCTAAACAAATCCTGGATATTTTAATATCCAAACAAATCCTGAATACCGAATTATTCAAACCAATCCTGGATCATGAGACCCAAACAAATCCTGGATATTTTAATATCCAAACAAATACTGAATACCAAAGTATTCAAAAAAATCCGCTCTTAGAGCTATATTCATATTTATATATGAAACAAATCATAAGTACACTCACCTTGACTGTTTACCTGGCTTTTCCCTTGCCTTTATCCAATACTTGTTCAATCAGATCTTCTTCCCTTTCTATAATTCTTACAATATTAGTATCATCATAAGAGTATTAATAGTCCAAAGAATAACTACAATCATAACTCAATTCATAAGCATCATATTATTCAATTCAAATCATTCATTATAATTGAAGTCCCATCTAGACTCAGGTTCTGAAATCCAACATATTCAAATTACAGCCTAAATCTTGTTTAATTCTTCTTGGTAATCCAATCCTTATCATATCATGTTCCCAACACAAAAGACGGAACATAATTCTGAGTTTCCTAGAGCAAGATATGCCTATTTCTTTTCCACATAGCAAATCCGCCCTATAGGCTCTTTTATTGTTCATTCAATTTCCAAGAATTTTCATACTTTTTCTACATCATAAATTTCTATGATATTTTACCCAACATCACTAAACATATTGAACAATACATAATTAAAGTTTCATAATTTTTAAGGTTCGTTTGCTATGTCAAGCAAAACATCGAACACATGGCGGGCATACTTTCACCCTTAGGGCAGATTTCATACCCGAACTTCAAACTCTCACCAAAGACACATTTATTGGTATTTTAACATAATTTTCGGATATGTAATACACATATGAGTCCACGTCAATATCCCATTTGAATCAATCAATTACAGTAAGTATAGAGAAATATTTGGAAGTTTGAATAAACAAGGTTCCTAAACAAAACAATCTCAAGGGTTTACACATTCAAGTTTACTTAAACTTGCATCTATCCATAAGTACATATCAAGACATGTAATTTCAGTAAACAAATGATTATTTCAATCATTTAAATAAGTAATACAAAGAAATAAACAACATTTATGGATGGAAATACCTTAGGGGCTTTTACATAATTTCTACGAATTTTTCTCCAATTTTCTCCTCACTTTTTCTTCCTAACTTCCTTATTCTCTTTCTTTAAGCTTAAAATCTCTCATGGATGAATTTGGATAAATAAGGAGATAGTTATAAGGGTTTGAAGTCGGCCAAAGCCAACCTCCACCTCCAACCAATCAATTTATGACACTTATTGGGCATAAAGGACAAATTTCCACTTAAATGAATGGATAGATTTACCCTTCGTTAGTAATTTCGGTATAACTTCTTACTCGGACCTCCGTTTCACACATTGTTTGTTGTGTCACAACCCTAACTCACCTGTCTACAAATATCTAAGTTTCACCCCAAGTCAATTATTATTTTATAAAGTTCAAACTAGCCTTAAAACATGAGCATTCCTACCGAAACTTCAAAATCTCACATTCCTAACTAATTCATTTTTCATTCTTTATGAAGCTAGGATTAGACTAAATATAATGACTTAACATTATATATAATAATAACATATTATCCATATCACATATTCTAATGATGATTTAAACATAATTTATCGTAATTATATTCGGGTTGTCACAATATTAGTTGTTCATTTTCTAATTCTACCCGGCTATTCATCATCTTAGGAAAAATTATTCCTAGATTTTATGGATATCTCTTTTCTTATTTCTTTGGATTTGGTGTTATAGATTTTTATTTTGTCTTTTGATTTTTGTCTATGATAGATGACTTTATTTGTCTTTAAATAAGATTTTTTTGGCTTAGAGTATTAGATCTTAATTTTAGCCTTGCAATTTATTACTTTGCTTCACCCATTTTCAAACTTTGTTACTATATTGTCAATTATGAGAGAGTTGCATTAATGATTTCTTGACATTGTGTCTCATATGAAACTCTCTTACATAATTTTGGTATAGTATACTTTGGATTATATATTGATGATATCTATTTACTCATAAGAATTCATTTTTTTTTTTGTCTTGGTTCGTGATTCTAGTCTATTGAAATGGCTCCCATAGCATTTTCAAGTGCCTCGCCTCTACCAACACCTAATTCATATTTGATGAGTTGTTCTCTAAGATCTTTGTGATTTTGAATAGTTAATTAATTTGGATTCTCTATCTGAGACCTCTGTGCCTCAAATAATAAGCGATCATGGGTGTATTGATATTGATTCTCTAACCAATGGTTGTCATCCAAACCTAGTCAGAGAATTTTATGCGTATATTGTAGAAGGAAATTATGCAATATGTGAAGAAGTTATAAATGTTGTAGTTTGTAATTTGAAGATGTGTATACCCATCGAGACGATCACAAATCATTACAATATCGAGGTTGTCAAGTCATCGAATTACCCATTGAGGAAGAATTCTCTGACTCCTCGTAAAAAATATGATATTTTGCAGTTGAGTGACAACCATTAACCTCGTTGCCCTTGTTATAATTTTCCTCAATTATTCTTGGCTATTTATTACTTTATATTTAATATTGTTGTTTCTTCAAACTTTTTTTGGACTATGCATCCCCACGAGGATTCCATGGAACATGGCCACTTTTTATATGACATTGGATATGGTGCTTATAGTTTGGATTTTACTAGCATAATCTTTAACATTATCATTCCTTGTTGAAGTATGATATTAAGTCTCACGCATTGTCTTTCGATCGTATGATCGGATGCTTGATTTTAGATTTAAGATTTCCTTTTCTTACGGATGAAGTGATGGAAAATCCTGGGGAACGATCCCAATTCTATCATATTATTGATCAACCATTGAGTAGGGAAGCTATAGTGAATTACCTATTCCACCATATGTTGTACCTCCTCCTTATCGTCATGGTTCGCAAATTTTTAGTACTTATCGAGAACATGAAGTGCGTACTACCTATTAAGGAGATTTGGATGGGATTGTTAACTAATTCGCCTCTTGTCTTCAATCTTAGCTTTTGACGTCTTTTGGTTCTTCCTCCTCTTAATCTTCTAAATCATATCGATATGACACCAATGTTCAACTAGATCACACTAGGGACACCTTACATGATATCTAAATGAACTTTTGTGATTTTAAAAGATTCATGGAGAATATGAAAGGGAAATAGTTACCTTTATTTTAGGTCTATTGTAGTTTGTGAGGGATTTAGCTTTAAATGAGTATATTATGTATAAATCCTCTAACTCTTATTTGTTTTTAACGCTTATAATGAGTTTATTGTATATCTTTTTTTGATATAATTTGTATCTCCATGTGTAGTTATTGGTATTATATTATAGGCCTATGTATCATATATTTCATATTGATCCTAGATTATTATATTAATTGCTTACCCGTTATATGGTTATCTCTCATTTTGTTGGTTTGATTAACTTTTTTACTCTCAATAGTTTCTTATCTCCATTTTATCTCAATATGTACTTAGTTATTTTTTTGTCTCATTTCATGACAAAAAAGGGGAGAAGTTTATAGATAAGGGGATTATATAGTATTGATCATGTTATATTACTGAGAGTGTTGTATGCTAGTTCATATTTATTAAGAAGAAGTGCATAGTTAAGGGAGATATACTTTGTCATTCTGTTTTCACATGTACATATAGTGATATCCACATATGTTTCATCATTTTACTCTTCTGTTTTAGTGTTTTAACGTTATAGATTGGTATTTGATGAGTTTGCTAGTGTCCGAAGGGAAACTAGGTACAAGAATCTCCTTAAAGCGTCTTGAATTTGGTTACTTCTTATTAAGTTGTATCTATGGTAAACGGCTTTAGTCAGGAGATTCATGTCATAAGTAATATATGTAATTCAGTTGCTTAAAATTTTGTTTTATGTATCTTTGTCACAGAATAGATAAGTGGGAGATTGTAAGAGTATAATTTACTCATATGCCCCATGATATTTGAATTGTCTTATTCCATGCTACAAAATACATATTGAGTATAGTGCAAGTAGTATTCAAAAAGCTTCATCAAACTCATATCGAATCATGCACTCCATTTACCCCAATTTCATTATTTAAAATAAAGGTATTTATCTAAGGGACTTAGAGTCACCCTTGGTTAAAATACTCTTAAAAAATAGGGAAATATTTCTCTTCTAACCTAGTGGTTCTTTTTGTAGATTGCCAAATCCAAAGATATTATATTCTTTATGTTTGTAATTTTACTTGTCCTTGGTTGGATAAGAGAAAATTCTGTGTTTTTTGAAAATGGAAAGACAACAATTTATAACAACCTTTCACGTTGGAGGTTTTCCATAGCGAAACAGGTTTTCGCATCAGCAAAATGTCTGCTTCACTAGTCACGACCATATGGAAACTAAGTTGGTGTAAAAGTCTAGCCTTACTCGCGACTTACGTTGTTGGGGGTTCGATGTGGTTAAATTGGACTTCGTGTTAGTGAAAATTTTACTTCACTGGTCATGACATTTTGTAGCTAAAGCTCAAAATATTGGATACAAGCATTTCTTAGGTCACTTACCATTCACGTTAGCAAAAAACAAAATTAACTGCATCGAAGGTGCTTGCAATTTTTTTTGGAATTTTCCCATTTTTTGAGATCTTTTTCATTAGATCTCATTGCAATTTGTGCATAGACACGATCTTTGTCTACAGCCAAAATATATTATTTCTTATACCATAAGGTTGATATACTTTAATGCCTTCTCACTAGACTTCATACATAAGTACTATAAATACTCTTGCTAACTTACTTCTTCTATGTCGATTTAATAGAGAATTTTTAAGAATATATTAAATACTCAGTACATTTCTTTATTTATCTCTAGTGTGATTTTAATTAATTTTTGATTCATTATTGGATCCTTTAAAGTAATACTTTTGTACTCAAGAAATCTTTGATGAAGCATTTTCCAAGTAGTATTTGTTATTGAGTACGTCCTTTTTCAAGATTAAAAAACACACTTTTGAGATTTTAAAGAGAAACCAAACTTTTTGCTATGTTTTTTCAACCGAAAGATATTCTCACACATCCTAGTTGTAGTCGGTAGTTACTCGGTGGTTTTGTTGCATAAAAAACAAGTGATCTTTCAATTTAATTATGATTTTGGTGGCGTGAGACATGAAGAATTTGGACGAGTCCAAAACTAATTGTGGTTGTGTATCATATACCCCATCTATTGATGCTCTCCTTAAAAGATATAGTGGGAAATGATTGATAGTTAGTCAGTACATCATAGGATTGTAAGTCATTATCTTGTATTTGTAATATTCTACCATGGCACATTTGTCATTAATTTTGGCCTAATTTTTTTTTCGTGTTAGTGGGTTTTTCCTCATACATCTAGTGTTGTGTAATTTTTTTTTTATCTTTTTGCATATTAGAATCACTTGTCTTAAATTGAAGATAAATTTAATTAGATCCTAATATTGATGAACCAATTTTGTCACATATATTTTTGTATTTTTTTAACCCATTGATTAACTTTTATCCCTAAAACAATAATGTAATTTTAATTGGGTAGTTTCCATCAAGATCACTCACTCTGAAAAGGATTAAAAAAAATCCCCTTAAACTGTGTACAGGCCACTGTTACAACACTAGTTTAGATAAACTCTCTAATAGTACCGTGTTTGAGAGAATTCATTGCCTCATATTGTTATAATAATGGTTATCTACTTTTATAATCCTCATGGTACTATCTCAATGGATAAAAACAACTTATATAAGTCCTTCCCATAAAGGGATGCGTAACAGGAGGTTTCCCAACTAACCTGCCTCTTCACTAGTTTTAGCTAGCACTATCATCTCTGAATCCATCATTGATTGAGCTAATATAGTTTGTTTCTTACATTCCAATGAGACCGAACCATTAAAGATACCAAAAATGTATTTACTAGTATCATTTGAGTCATATGATAAGGTTTCTTATCAGCATTGATGAGTCCTTCAAGGAGAACAAGTGACTTTTGATAATGTAATTAAAGATTCATTATTCTTTTGAAATAAGACATGACCCTTTCAATAGAATAACAATATTGTATACTTTGTCCGGTAGTATATCTACATAATTTTTCCTCAACATAACTATGTCATGTCTAGTGCAATCAGTTACATAACAAATGCTACTAATGATGATCGCATACTCAGTCTGTTTAACGCTGTCACCAGATTTCTTGAACAACATTGCACTAAAATCGAATGGAAACTAGAATGTTTAAAATTAAAGTCATTGTATTTATTTAAAATTTCTCAATAAAATGATATTATTTCGAAAAAAGTATCTTTTTAGACCTAGTTATTCTAATTCCAAGAATTACACAAGTGTCACCCAAAATGTTCATATCGAAGTTGGCACATAATATATATTTATCATTATATACGATATGAATATTATAGTAAAATACATTAAATTCATCCACATAAAGACACATGATACTCCAATATTTATTTTCATATTTATAATGAATACATTTTCCACTTTCATTAATTTTAAACCCATCTGAGAGGACTAGACCATTAAATTTATCATGCCATTGTTTAGGTGTCTATTTTGATTCGTAAAGAGATTTATTTAAATTTACACAGTTTATTTTCTTTACCATGAGTAATAAAAACTTCGAGTTGTTCAATATAAATATCTTTTTATACTTCATCATTTAAAAAGGAAACTTTAGCATCCATTTGGTACACAATAATATTCTATAAGGAATATAAATCAAATAGTACATGTCGAGATGTTATTTAGACACATGTGAAAAGGTATCAAAGAAGTTCACATTGTGTAATGTGACACCCCCTATTTTCCATGCATAGGGTGGTCAAATTCATGTATAGTCCATTAAGGTTTTATAATAATAAAATAGCATTTTAAGTGTTGTATGTAAAAATTACTCTCTTGCGTGGACCGATGAAAAGTAGACACCTTTCCTCCTAGGTGAAAACTAAGCTATCTTGCTCGACTTCAGAGACACCTGGTCGTCTGGCATGTAGACCAACACCCAAAAAGTGAACCATCGGGAATAACAAAGGTTACTCGGGTGGAAAGGCGATCAACACTAAATATCAAGAGTCCCATTTATTGTATATAGGTGTAAGTTCCTGGAAATATAAAGTCATCCCATCTCTCGGGTTCCCAAACAATATAAATACGTGATCTCCCTTAGCTTAAGGGGATTATAAAATCAAGCACAAGCACAACCCATACTGAGCTATTGTAACCACATAAAATAATACCAACAATGGACATAGGATTTTTATAGCTAAACCACTTTAAAAACACTATCTCTTTGTGTGTTTGTCTAGATTGATTAAACTTATTTATTTGTGAATATAAAATTGGACCCCTTCCTTTTTTAAATATCAACAGACTGGCGTCGTTTGTGGGAATGCCTGTTTGTCATCGTTCTCTACCTCTTGTGTTTGTTTTTTTCCTTCTCTAAAGAATGACTATTGTTCCCGAGAGTAGAATTTTGGCTGGAAGTAATAATCCAAATCCATCTGCTCCACTAGCATGATAGATCTCTAGGGAATTTTTCTTAACTTATCCAGGGAACATGAAGCCATGCAAGAGTAATTTAGGCAACTAGCTCGTACATTGCATGAAAAAAGACACCAATGAACCTTCCTATAGGGATATGCCACCTTTGCCAACAAGGAATGAGAGAAATCATCACTCCAGGTCTTCTGATAACAAATCATACTGTCCTGGAGCAACATCATCATTTTGATCCACAAATTACTAGGATGATAGATCTTTCTCTAATGAGCGACTGGGCATGTTAGAACGACTGAGTAGAGAAACCACACTCAATCATTTGGGTCCTCGAGCCACCATAGGTTATCACAGGGAACATGATCATCCTCGTGAGTGTTGGGAAGGATCTGTGAGTATAGGGAGGTATGAGAGGATTTGTGCGCACCGAGCAGACTTCTCAGGAAGAGGGTTCAACGCACGTGCACATTAAAGACACAAAAGCTGCTTCAACCAACTCTAAGCCATTCTTTAAAAATATCTATGAAATGAGTAAACGATCGGCTGGGGAAAATGGCCAAAATAAAGAATCTTTTGCAAAGAAGTTTTGTTAAGGGATCACCTTTTATCCATGCTATTGTGGACTACCGAATGTATTCCAAATTCCAGCCACCAGTTGTTACTCCTAAGTATGATGGGAAGATTGATCTAGTCCTGCATATTAAACAGTAGCAGGATTTTATTGATATCTATTCTATCCCAGGGAAATGAGATGCATGGCTTTTTCTAGTTTCCTCACAAGTCTGGCCTAGATATGGTACAACAATCTTCCTAAAGGTAAAATTTCTAGTTTCCATTAGTTGAGCGAACTATTTATTGATAACATTTATTTTGGGCCTAAGATGATCAAGAGTGTTACCTATCTCTTGACCATGAGACAAAAACCTGGAGAAAGCACACGGGAGTACATCAGACGCTTCAATAATGAGAAATTAAAAGTGGTAGATTACAACAAGAAGACAACCATTAAAGTATTTTGAGTGGATTACTCGCTAAAATTCTCTACTATGCTCTAGAAAATAATCCTCCCAAGACTATGACTGAACTGATGACTAAGGTTGGGAAGGTCATCAACATTGAGGAAGCTATGGTTGATAAGGAAATTTTGGAAGTAAAAATCAAAAGTCAGAAGAATCTGATAAAAAATGATTAGAGAGACAAGAAGGTTGAGAAGATCAATAAGTACGATGAATTTTCCCCTCTCACTAAGGGTGTCCGTCATATATTGGAGGAAATCAGGGATAGAATAGATTGAAATTGTCCTAGGAAGCTAAAGTCACCTCCTATAGTGGAGATAAATCCAAGTATTGCGAATTACGTAGAGATCATGGGCATACCACTGATAATTGCATCGGCTAAAGGAATGAAGTGGATAATCTTATTAGATGATGAAAATTAACTAAATTTGTTGGTCGACATGGTAATCGAGATAACAAAAGAATATCTCAGTCACCTTCCTAAGGAAAGGATGGCATGAAAAGGTAACGCAATAAAAACGATGAGGATAATCCCGACCTGTCGAAAAAACCTTATGAACCTGAAGTAGAGGTAGGGATGATCTCCTTTAGCTATGATTTCATTACAGGAGGAGAAGCTGGTGGAGGAGATACGTGTGTTAAAATAAGAGCTTATCATAATGAAGTCAAGGCTTGTCCTACTATAAGATAGATCGACATGCCTGAATACATAGATGGTCGGCATAAGAAGGTTAACAAGGAAAAATTAGAGACCAGATTCTCTAAATGATTTGAGTGGAGTACTTTATCCTAATGATAATCCATTAGTCATCACTTGAAGGGTTCACCGTGGTATAGTGGCTAGAATTCTAGTCGATAATGGGAGTTCTACAAACATTATGTTCTATAACTATTTCCACAGCCTAGGGTTACAAGATAGTAAGCTCGAACCTTATCACGGGCCTCTCATAAGAGAAAGGGTATATCCATTGGAACAATCAAGTTGGATGTGTTGGTCGGCACTTAGTTAGCGAGCATAAATGAAATGATTCATTTCTTTGTACAGGACAAAAATGTCCTTTTAGCTTGCAACATAATTTTTGGCAGAGTGGGAATCAAGAAATCAGATGTGGTACCGTCTACTGTGCATCAGTCCATGAAGTTTCCTATCAATTATGGAGTCGGTGTAGTGAATGGAAACCAAATGTAACCTAGAGAATTTTATTATATTTTGGATAACCAACAAAAAATATAGAAGGGTAGTACTACTTATTGTACTGACACTTTGGATCCTCACGAAGAGGAAGATTTGGTGAAGGGATAGGTTATGGAATCAACATAAATGATTGTGCTTAATGATGAAAAGCCAAAAATGACCACTCATATTGGTTCAAGATTAATACCTTCTCTCAAACATGAATTAATTACATTCCTTATAGAGAGGAAGAATGTGTTCGCCTGGATCCATGAGGATATGCTAGGAATTGATCCTAATTTTATCTGCCATGAGCTCAAAATTTAAAAGTACTCTAAGTCAATCAAGCAAAAATGCAAATTTTTTAGTCACAAAAAGAATACGAAAATCTAAGAGGAAGTAGAAAATTTGCAAAAAGAACAGTTTATAGAGGATGTCAAATATCCCAATTAGTTATCCAATGTGGTGATGGTAAAAAAAAGAACAACAAATTGTGCATGCGTGTAGGGTTCACCGATCTCAACAAAGCATGACCAAATGATCATTTCCCTTTATTGAGGATCGATCAGTTGGTATATGCAACTGCTGGTCATGAGCTACTTAGCTTCATGGACGCTTACTCTGGTTACAACCATATTAAAACGAACTGAAAAGATAAGGAAAGCATGTCCTTTATCACTAGCTAAGGAACATATTGCTATGAGGTTATGCCTTTTCGGCTAAAAAATGCTAGAGCAACATATCAGAGGTTAGTAAACAAAGTATTTGAAGACTAGATTAGCAAGAACATGAAAGTGTATGTGGATGACATGCTCACTAAAAGCAAGGTTGCTGCCGACCATATTGTAGATTTTTCCCAGACATTTGATCAGTTGGTGAAACATTAAATGAAGCTCAAGTCGGCCAAAGGAATCTTCAGGGTACAAGAAAGAATTTTCTTTGGATATATTTTGAATCAAATGGGAATTGAATCTAATACTGACAAAATAAATGCTTTAATGGAGATGCAATCCCCGACCAACAAGAAGGATGTGCAAAAACTTACTAGAAGAGTGGAAGCTCTAAATTATTTTTTCTTAAGAAATAGATAAATGTCTCCCATTCTTTAAACTACTTAAAAAGAGTTTTGAGTGGAATGAAGAACGCGAGAAAGCTTTTCTAGATTTGAAGAAGTACTTGGGATCTCCCCCACTCCTCTCCCGACAAATTTTAGGAGAAAAGTTGTATATATGCTTAGTTGTCTCAGAGTCAATTATTAGCTCGGCTTTGATCTGATTAGAGGGAGGAGTTTAGAATTAGGTGTACTACACTAGCAAAGTATTTCGAGGACAAAAAAATAGGTATCCACGCTTAGAGAAGCTAGCACTGGATTTTACTGAGTTTCTAGGCACATGAGACCATACATAAAGGATTGTGGTATACATTGACTTACATCTGTGATAAAATTTTCACAAACCTAAAAAGTTAGGAAAGTTGATATCTTGGTGTTTTGAGCTTGGGGAATTTGATATTTTTTAAGATCCAAGAATCACATTAAATAGGCAAGTGTGGCATACTTCATTGCAAAGTTCACATATACAGAGGTACCAAATAATCCAAGTTTGACTTCAGAGCATACTTCTTTAGATGAGAGCTTAGATAAAAGGGAAATGAGATTATCACCGACTAATTAGAATCATCGATTGCTCAAGAAAGGGATCATTGAATGACTGAACAAAGCAAGAAGATATTCAAACATGGATTGATATCTAAAGAAGACTTCACCAATGACATTCTAGTCTAGAAATAACTTGTTGATGGACCTTCATGCGCTACTAGTAGTGGAGCTGGACTTATCATTAATATTCCATATGATTTAGATGTGGAATATTCTGAGCGATTTTAGTTTTAAGCCTCCAATAATGAAGCGAAGTACGAGGCATTGATTACAGGATTTGAATATCATTAGGTGCCGAGTAGGTGAAAGTGCATAGTGATTCTCATCTTATTGTCCATCAGATGCTACAAATATATTTAGTTAAAGGAGGAATAATGGTGAGGTATTTGAATAAGTCTATGGATGTTATATCTTTATTTCCTATAGTGAAGGTAGTTCGAATTCCAAGGGTGGAGAATGCAGATCAAAGATGCATGTAAAAATTACTCCCTTGCGTGGACCAATGAAAAGTAAAGATCTATCCTCCTAGGTGACTACTCAGCTATCTTGGTAGGCTTCAGAGACACTTGGTCCTTTAGCATACCAACTAACACCAAGAAAATGAACCATCAGGAATAACAAAGGTTACCCGGGTGGAAAGGCGATTAACACTGAATATCAAGAGTTCCATTTATTGTATACAAATGTAAGTGCCTCGAAATATAAATGCATTCAATATGTTATGTTCCCATCTAATATAAATATACGATCTCTCTTAGCTCAAGGGGATGATTCAATCAAGCACAAACAGACCCCATATTGAGCTATTGCAACCACTTGAAATAATACCAATAGTGGATGTAGGCTTTTTACGGCTTAACCACTTTAAAAACTTTGTCTCTTGTGTGTTTGTCTATCTTTCTTAAACTTATCTATCCGTGATTATAAAATTGGACCCCCTCCATTTTTAGACATTAACACTAAGCATGGAAGAATAAATAAATATGGTACCATAACTGAATAAATCCAAAACATTAACTAAACTATATGAAATACAACATAATCTAAACTCCACTATAATATATTTTTCGTTAATAAAAATAAATAAAATCAACTCCAGTTGGCAACAAGGCCTGCACTCAATTCTCATAATTGAAATAACAAATAATAAATAAATTTGGGATGCAACCCCTACATCTATAATTATGATCGATGGGTATAATATTAGAAATCGAGTTGATATCACTACAAGCTCAGCATTAAATATGTTGTTGTTGCTGGCCTAAAATATTTCAATGTAAGAGGGTCAGGCCCACAATAAGAACTTTTTATGTGATACCAACCAAAGGAACGATATAGCACCAACAAAGCCTTGTCGTTTCTATGGAGAATTAATTTTGTGATTATGAAAATCAAATATTAATATGTTATCCTTACCGAACCCATTATATTATACCATTATAATATGCATTATGATGTTACACCCATAGGGTATAGTGCTTGATCTACCTATCTCATAAATGTGACTATCACAAGTAACTGGTCCACATAACATATGGTCACTACTAATTAATTATATAAATCATAGGGAATCCACACATCGTAGACATAAACAACATAACGAAGGAATATTCCTATACCTCCAAGGATCTTATAAGAGTAATGTATACTCATATTCCCACGACTCATTTGGATTATCTTATTTTGGTTCCAAAATATACTTAAGATCTTTAATCATTAAGGTCATTTAAGAATATCTTCATATCAAGTCATATTCTTCGAAAAGCTTCATCAAACTCATCCTTACATAATGCATGTTCACACTCTTTGTAATGCGACTTAGGTTGATGTAAGAGAACTAAGAAGAATTTTAAAAACTTTTTCCATATTTATTATATTAACTTTTTCAAAAGTAGAAAATCATTTTGTGTCTATTGTGACACCCCGACTAATTAAATACCGGGTAGCTACTCCTTTATTAAATTAATTCAAAATGCCAAGTTGGTCCAGTTAATAGCATCACTGTCGAAAACATTTTAATGATTACTAACCACCTAGTATTTAAAAAGTAAGTTGTTTTCTGATTAACATGCAACAAGTGTAATGAAGAATAATAACACCATTCACCATAACGAAGTAACTAGAATAACCATCACATAATGTAAATAAAGTCTGGAGGAAAACTCCTCACTACAAATCCATGAACTGAAATAATTAAACTGAATACTGAATCAATACATGCCAAAGTCTGAAAAACTGAAATGGAAAGATGTCTCTAATAGAAATGGGCAACATGCCCCACAACTGATAGATACTTCATCTAGAATCCAAATGATAGAAGCGTCTAAAAGAAAATCCCTGTAGCTTCCACAAACAGCTACAGCTCGTTACCTGAATGAGTATCCTATGCATGGTGTCCTTGTGGCTGGGCACCTAAAATGGTTTTACAAGAAAAAATAGATTTGAAAGCAAATGGGTCAGAGCCCGAAAGTGGAAATCATTTTAAAAACTGCAAGTGTTTTAATAACTTTAAAGCATTAAATGCAAAATACATGTTAGGACGTGCACTCACATGAAATTCTCACCTCTCGACTATATGTGCACTCCTAACGTAAGTACCCATCTAAAATGACACAAACCACTAGCTAAGTGACATCATATCTAGCTAGACTGTCATAGGTTCTACCCTTACTACTCGGCTCCGATTAACATTATAAACGATCTCAATTAAATAGGGGCTTAACGTAAATTCAGGTCCTCATATAAAAGTGATACAACTCATTATAGATCATCCCTTTTATGTTATTCCATAGTTACACACAATACCATATGAAAGTTCTCAGTTTATTAAGTGTATATTTTGCACAACATAAATATACAATATAAGCACCCCGAGACTAAGCTGAGGTGCACACATACTCTGCTATCTATCCCGGTACATCACGTACATAAGGAATCACGTATTCCGAATCTCTCAGGAATCGTTCAGATAACACAAATCACAAACAGTGGAGGCGAACACAGTCACATCACATGGGTCACGCACATACCTGCGCTCCCACGATCAGCAGAATTATTAACATCCCAATAAGTCCTTCTCTGACCTATGTGCAGCGAGGTAACCAGTCTAAATCCGGGCAACACAAGGATTAGAGGGCCCTAAGCGAACGCAAACCTCCCGTGATAGCAAGTATGGTAGGTATGTCATACACACAAATCATATACCAATACTAAGTAAACACGCATCTTAGTAATCCCCGTAGTTTAATTGTAGTACTTATCGCATTCTCGTACCAACTTAATATATATACAACTTATATAATCCCGGTCCATATTTATACGCGCCATAATTTATTCTCACGTCGTAGTAGGCACTCACGTCTCGACTCAAATGTCTATTTGATTCGATTCACACTTATATAATTTACTACTCATTATATCCCAAATGTCCCAAGTATAATAATACACCATCAAAGGGATGTTATCTCTATCCTCGAACAAGTTTACGGGACTCCAAAAATCAAAACAGGCCAAAAAGCCTAAACTGCCAGCTCGTTAGAAGTCTCGTTCGAACGAGGCTGTTCGAACGAACTGGGCTATCTAACGAGATCTCGTTCGAACGAGATCATCGAACGAACATCCCTCTCATTAGAACCCCAAACTGTCAACTCGTTAGAAGCTCGTTCGAACGACCTGGGTAGGTCTTCTAACGAGTGACCAGATTCAAGCCCAGAAATCTTATATTCGTTTTTCACCAATTTCTACACTTCTAATCTCAACCAAAATTCGTCCCAACAATGTTTTATGGTCTCTAATCATCCCTAAACATATCAAGGTTATATACAAACGTATTTTAAAGGACCAATTCCTCCTAATCATCATCAATCCATTAAATCTCTACACTTTTCCCCAAATTTTTAAGAACATAAACCCTAAAATTTATGATCATCAATTTACTCAAATTAGATTCGTTTTTTGTTACATCCAACACATATTTACATCAGGGTAATCATTTCTCTACGATTCTACATGCAATTACTCCTCAACATTCAAATTCTAATTCCAATTAAAATGGGTTTTTATTAAACTCTCAAGAACAATTTGATTTATGTAAATTCCTACACATGGAAGATGCATTCTCTATAATAATTGAAATTAAACCACTTGCCTTGATTCAATCTCCGATTTTGATGACGATTTGTTGAAGTTCTCTCTCTCTTTCTGCAGAATTCCCTTCTATCTCTCTCTCTCCAAGCTTATCTCCAATGGTGGCTAGGGTTTTCTTTGGTAAAGTTTTGGAAACCTATTTGATAACCCCCGTAGCTTATTGGGTCATTAAGGGTTGGTTAGTGGGTTTAGTGGGTCTATTCCCAATCAGATAAAGACTCCTAATTTTCGTCATTATTAAATCCCAAAAATACAATATTACCAAACTACCCTTATAAGATGCCGGTATGACCTAAAAATACCCCGGGACCCAAATTAAACCCCCGGCTAGTGTTTTCTGACTATCTCGACCCTTTCGGACGCGTTGGAGCACTCAAAACGACCATACGGTTAATATAAATAAAATTCCCTTTTATAATTAAAATAATTATATTCTGACGCGACTGTCACACGCGTCCCAATAAAATTACCCAATTGCCGTATATCAATCTCACGACAAATTTCATAATTCAACATTCATATATTATCATATATACTCAATATAGTCAAATACCAACTCACATCTCGCTAGTATTTTATCCGGATTAATTCCCAATTAATTCTCATTTAATTAATTAATCCCAAAAATAAATATCGCCAAAAATACGGGGTATTACATACTCCCCCCCTAATAACAGAATTTCATCCCGAAATTCGGAACTAGAAAGTACCTGATAAAAACAACTATGGATAACGTTCGCGCATCTCATCCTCGCGTTGCCATGTGGACTCCTCGATATTGTGATGTCGCCACTGAACACGCACTAACGGAACTATCTTTGACCGCAGCTTCCTCTCACTTCGGTCCAAAATAGCAATCGGCCCCTCCTCGTAGGAGCTATCCGGCTGGAGATCGATGTCCTCCACAGCAGTGTGAGAATGAGACAAATTATCTCTAAGGTATTTCCTTAGCGAGGAAATATGAAACACATCGTGAATCCGATGCAAATGCTCCGGTAACCCAAGTCTATACGCAATCGGTCCGATCCGCTCAATAATAGGAAACAGCCCCACATACCTCGGTGCCAATTTCCCCTTCTTCCCGAAATGCATAATCCCCTTCATAGGAGATACTCTGAGCAAAACCTGGTCCCCCACTTGGAACTCCCTGAAAAATCTCTTCGCATCAGCATAACTCTTCTGCCTGTCTTGAGCTACCCGAATGCGACTCCGAATCAACTCAATCCTTGCCGAAGTATCCTGAATCACTTCCGGCCCATGTAGTTTGTTGTCCCCCACCTCTAACCAACATGCTAGGGAACGACAAGGCCTACCATACAACGCCTCAAACGGAGCCATGCCAATAGTGAACTGATAGGAGTTGTTGTAAGCAAACTCCACCAGTGGAAGGTACTGCTCCCATCCACCCCCAAAGTCAATAATGCACATGCGTAGCATGTCCTCCAACATCTGATTTGTGCACTCTGTCTGCCCATCGGTCTGCGGATGATAAGCCGTACTCAACCGCAATTACGTGCCCATGGCCTCCTAGAAACTCTCCCAAAATCGCGAAACAAATATCTTGTCTCTGTCAGACACGATATTTAGGGGCACACCGTGAAGTCTCACAACCTCTGAAATGAAGAGCTGGGCATACTGTCCCGTAGTGTAGTCAGTCCTTACGGGTAAAAAGTGAGCGACTTTGGACAACCTGTCCACAATTACCCAAACGAAGTCGTGACCCCTCTGCGACGTAGGCAACCCCGTGACAAAATCCATGGATATGCTCTCCCACATCCACACCGGGACCTCCAACGGCTGTAGAAGTCCTGTCGGTCTCTGATGATCCACTTTTACTAGCTGGCAAGTGGCGCATTTCAAAACAAACTCAGTAATATCTCTCTTCATACCGCACCACCAATACTGCCGTCTCATGTCTTGGTACATTTTGTCCCCTCCGGGATGTACCGCGAACCGTGAGCCGTGCGACTCTGCCATCACCTCGTGTCGCAATTTCTCCCCTTCCGGAACCACCAATCTCCCATTGAAGCAGAATCCCCCGTCTGAGTTGACGGTATAGGACTCGGCATTCTCTGCTAGTAATCGAACTATCTTCTCCTGACAGAACGAGTCATTAGCTTGTGCCCGTACTACCTTCGTGACAATCTGCGGTGTAACGGTCATCACAGACATGAAAGATCGGGCCACTGCATCCTGGTGTCCCAACTCCTTCCACTTAGCCTTCCACACCCCTGCTACCTCATCTGCTGGTCTACGGCTCAACGCGTCTGCTACCACGTTAGCCTTACCCAGGTGATACTGGATATCGAACTGGTAGTCTTTCACAAACTCAAGCCACCTACGCTGCCGCATATTCAACTCCTTCTGCGTGAACAGGTATTGTAGGGACTTATGGTCCGTGAACAGTTGGAACTTCTCCCCCAAAAGATAGTGCCTCCAAATCCGTAGGGCAAATACTAACGTCGCCAACTCCAAATCATGAGTGGGGTAATTCTTCTCATAAGGCTTAAGCTTACGGGAAGCATAAGCTATGACCTGTCTCTCCTGCTGCAATACACCTCCAAGTCCTTACAAAGACGCATCGGTGTAAACCAATTACTCAACTCCCGGTCTCGGCAATGCTAACACAGGTGCTGAGGTCAATTTATCCTTCAATTCATCGAATGCCCACTGACAGGCATCACTCCAGATGAATGGCACACCCTTACGATTCAGATGTGTCAAAGGACCTGCTATCTTCGAGAAACCCTGAATAAACCTCCTGTAGTATCCTGCTGGGCCCAAGAAAGTACAAATCTCTGTCGGTGTCGTGGGTTGTCCCCACTCCCTCACCGCGGATACTTTCCCCGGATCAACAGATATTCCCCGATCGGAAATAATATGTCCCAAAAACTGGACCTCCTTCAACCAAAACCCGCACTTCTCATATTTTGCATACAACTCGTTCTGGCGGAGTGTCTGCAAAACTTGCCTCAAATGCTCGGCGTGCTCCTCCTCTGTCTGGGAGTAAACAAGAATATCATCGATGAAGACAATGACAAACTGATCTAGGAAATCCCTGAACACTCTGTTCATCAAGTCCATAAACACTGCTGGAGCGTTGGTCAAACCAAAAGGCATAACTCGAAACTCGTAAGAACCATATCTCGACAAGAACGCAATCTTCGAGACATCCTCCTCCCTGATACGCAACTGATGGTATCCCGATCTCAAATCAATCTTCGAGAAGAAAGAAGCTCCTCTCAACTGGTCAAATAGGTCATCGATTCGAGGCAACGGATACTTATTCCGTATCGTGACCTTGTTCAACTCCCGGTAGTCCACACATAATCTCAGTGAACCGTCCCTCTTCTTCACAAACAAAACTGGAGCGCCCCAAGGTGAGGTACTCCTGCGAATAAAGCCCTGACCTAACAACTGCTCTATCTGATATCGTAGCTCTCGCATCTCTGCCGGAGCCATACGGTACGGTTCGCGTGCTATAGGCCTCGTATCTGGCAATAGGTCTATAACAAAGTCTATCTCTCGACTGGGGGTAGGCCTGGTATCTCCTAAAACACATCCGAATACTCCCTAATGACTGGGATCGAATCTAAAGGAATCACAACCTCCTTAGATGTATCCTCCTCTAGGTAATACAAATGAGCGGTCGAGCCTCCCTCTGGGCGAGGCATCGCCACTACAAACATCTCTTGCCCCGGAATGGCAAAAACAATGCTCTCGCTGAAGCAATCAATCATGTCCCTATAAGCTACGAGCCAATCCATATCGATAATCACATCGTGAACATGCATATCTAATACCAACATATTTGCAGGTAATACCAGACTACCAATCTCTACCCCCACTCCCCGGCATATAAAGAATATAAGTGACCCACTCCCCAATGGTGAGTCGACACACATCACTGTGCTCTCTGTCGTAACTAACAATCCTAAAGCTTTCGCAAAATGTGTAGCTATAAAACAATGTGTAGCCCCCGTATCAAACAATACCCGACCCATAGTGCCATGGATAGGAAACATACCCTCAATCGCGGGCGGTGCCTGCGGAACTGCTGCCTGGTGGACGTTATAGACACGTCCATACTGTAGCTACCCCTGCTGAACTGGGACTGCTGGAATGGGTGGCAATGCTGCCATCTGTGGCGGTGCGGGGAGAGCGGCAGGAAACATAGGCCTCTGTGGCTCCTGGCGAGCACCCTGCTGCTGCTGCTGTGGGGCCCTGCCCCTATCAGGACAATCCTGTCATTTATGGCCAGTCTTGCCACAAACAAAACACTTCCCTGGGAAGTTCCCTCCTCTCTGCCCCTGCGGTCCCCGGCCCTGGTGGCCGTTATCGTTCCTCCCTTGGCCCTGCTGGCCCTGCTGAAACTGCTGCCCATTCTGCCCCTGTTGGCCCTGATGGCCGTTTGGACCCTGATGGCCCTGACGGAAACCTCCTTGTCCATGCCTGTAATTCCCTGATCTGAACCTCTTCTGATCCCCCTGTTGGGAACCCTGCTCACCCTGTCTCTGTCCCTGAACAGATTGTGCCCCACCGGCACCATGTCCTCCAGTCCTGCCCTGATGGCTAGACTCTCCCGATCTCTTGCCCTCAGTCATATGAAAGCGGTGATCCTGGAAGTGTAACAAAGCAGTGTTAACCACATCAGAATAAGTGGCCAACGAAAGGTTCCCTAACAGATGTTGACGGATCCTCCATGTCAACCCGTCGGTGAATTTCTCAATCTTCTTCTTTTCTGTTGGTATCTCATCCGGAACGATATTCAACAGATTAGTGAACTCGACCTCATACTCGGCCACGGTCTTACCCTCTTGCTTCAGATTCATCAGTTTCCTCCTCATTTCCGTATGAACAGCGGACGGAAAGTACTTGCGGTCGAACCGCACCCAAAAGTCCTGAATAGTGAGAGTATCCCTCTCCTCCACGGTGGTAGTAGACTCCCACCACTGCAGTGCAGATCCAACTAGCTTGAAAGTAGCTAGCACCTGCTTCTGAACGTCCATGCACTCATACATCCTCAAGTGCCTCTGCATATCCTTCCTCCACTGGCTCGAGACTACCACATCTGAGCTGCCTGCAAACTCTAGCGGATGCGCTTTCTAAAAAGCGTCACGTACACGTTCCCAAGCAGACGGGAATGCATTTGCCTGTACTGGCGCGGCAACCGGCGCCTGAGGTGGTGCCTTCTGAACTACGACAATTGCGATATTTACCGCTTGGTCTACAATGGCTGCAACCTCAGCGGCGTTCATCATGCCCTGAACTGGAACGGGCTGGGGTTCGGGCGTTGCATCCCTGGGAACTCGTCGTGCACGTCGTGGAGGCATCTGAAATAAGAATAAAGTTTATAAGTTCACTGTTTATAAACTTAAAATAGCTGAAGAACTAAGCATACACAAAAGAGTACAACAGTCCTAACATATAGGGCTCTATATCAAAGAGACTTAGCGAAAACATAATAGCCGTACAGATCCTAAAGGACACTAGAACCTGATGCTCTGATACCACTTGTGACACCCCGACTAATTAAATACCGGGTAGCTACTCTTTTATTAAATTAATTCAAAATGCCAAGTTGGTCCAGTTAATAGCATCACTATCGAAAACATTTTAATGATTACTAACCACCTAGTATTTAAAAAGTAAGTTGTCAAATTTTAATTAAAGTCTGATTAACATGCAACAAGTGTAATGAAGAATAATAACACCATTCACCATAACGAAGTAACTAGAATAACCATCACATAATGTAAATAAAGTCTGGAGGAAAACTCCTCACTACAAATCCATGAACTGAAATAATTAAACTGAATACTGAATCAATACATGCCAAAGTCTGAAAAACTGAAATGGAAAGATGTCTCTAATAGAAATGGGCAATATGCCCCACAACTGATAGATACTGCATCTAGAATCCAAATGATAGAAGCGTCTAAAAGCAAATCCCTGTAGCTTCCACAAACAGCTACAGCTCGTCACCTGAATGAGTATCCTATGCATGGTGTCCTTGTGGCTGGGCACCTAAAATGGTTTTACAAGAAAAAATAGATTTGAAAGCAAATGGGTCAGAGCCCGAAAGTGGAAATCATTTTAAAAACTGCAAGTGTTTTAATAACTTTAAAACATTAAATGCAAAATACATGTTAGGACGTGCACTCACATGAAATTCTCACCTCTCGACTATATGTGCACTCCTAACGTAAGTACCCATCTAAAATGACACAAACCACTAGCTAAGTGACATCATATCTAGCTAGACTGTCATAAGTTCTACCCTTATTACTCAGTTCCCATTAACATTATAAACGATCTCAATTAAATAGGGGCTTAACGTAAATTCAGGTCCTCATATAAAAGTGATACAACTCATTATAGATCATCCATTTTATGTTATTCCATAGTTACACACAATACCATATGAAAGTTCTCAGTTTATTAAGTGTATATTTTTCACAACATAAATATACAATATAAGCACCCCGAGACTAAGCTGCGGTGCACACATACTCTGCTATCTATCCCGGTACATCACGTACATAAGGAATCACGTATTCCGAATCTCTCAGGAATCATTCAGATAACACAAATCACAAACAGTGGAGGCGAACACAGTCACATCACATGGGTCACGCACATACCTGCGTTCCCACGATCAGCAGACTTATTAACATCCCAATAAGTCCTTCTCTGACCTATGTTGATCGAGGTAACCAGTATAAATCCGGGCAACACAAGGATTAGAGGGCCCTAAGCGAACGCAAACCTCCCGTGATAGCAAGTATGGTAGGTATGTCATACACACAAATCATATACCAATACTAAGTAAACACGCATCTTAGTAATCCCCGTAGTTTAATTGTAGTACTTATCGCATTCTCGTACCAACTTAATATATATACAACTTATATAATCCCGGTCCATATTTATACGCGCCATAATTTATTCTCACGTCATAGTAGGCACTCACGTCTCGACTCAAATGTCTATTTGATTCGATTCACACTTATATAATTTACTACTCATTATATCCCAAATGTCCCAAGTATAATAATACACCATCAAAGGGATGTTATCTCTATCCTCGAACAAGTTTACGAGACTCCAAAAATCAAAACAGGCCAAAAAGCCTAAACTGCCAGCTCGTTAGAAGTCTCGTTCGAACGAGGCTGTTCGAACGAGAGTTCGTTCGAACGAACTGGGCTATCTAACGAGATCTCGTTCGAACGAGATCATCGAACGAATATCCTTCTCGTTAGAACCCCAAACTGTCAACTCGTTAGAATCTCGTTCGAACGAGTTCGTTCGAACGACCTGGGTAGGTCTTCTAATGAGTGACCAGATTCTAGCCCAGAAATCTTATATTCATTTTTCACCAATTTCTACACTTCTAATCTCAACCAAAATTCATCCAAACAATGTTTTATGGTCTCTAATCATCCCTAGACATATCAAGGTTATATACAAACGTATTTTAAAGGACCAATTCCTCCTAATCATCATCAATCCATCAAATCTCTACACTTTTCCCCAAATTTTCAAGAACATAAACCCTAAAATTTATGATCATCAATTTACTCAAATTAGATTCGTTTTTTGTTACATCCAACACATATTTACATCAGGGTAATCATTTCTCTACGATTCTACATGCAATTACTCCTCAACATTCAAATTATAATTCCAATTAAAATGGGTTTTTATTAAACTCTCGAGAACAATTTAATTTATGTAAATTCCTACACATGAAAGATGCATTCTCTATAATAATTGAAATTAAACCAATTGCCTTGATTCAATCTCTGATTTTGATGACGATTTGTTGAAGTTATCTCTCTCTTTCTGCAGAATTCCCTTCTATCTCTCTCTCTCCAAGCTTATCTCCAATGGTGGCTAGGGTTTTCTTTAGGAAAGTTTTGGAAACCTATTTGATAACCCCCGTAGCTTATTGGGTCATTAAGGGTTGGTTAGTGGGTTTAGTGGGTCTATTCCCAATCAGATAAAGACTCCTAATTTTCGTCATTATTAAATCCCAAAAATACAATATTACCAAACTACCCTTATAAGATGACGGTATGACCTAAAAATATCCCGGGACCCAAATTAAACCCCCGGCTAGTATTTTCTGACTATCTCAACCCTTTCGGACGCGTTGGCACACTCAAAACGACCATACGGTTAATATAAATAAAATCCCCTTTTATAATTAAAATAATTATATTCTGACGCGACTGTCACACGCGTCCCAATAAAATGACCCAATTGTCGTATATCAATCTCATGACAAATTTCATAATTCAACATTCATATATTATCATATATACTCAATATAGTCAAATACCAACTCACATCTCGCTAGTATTTTATCCGGATTAATTCCCAATTAATTCTCATTTAATTAATTAATCCCAAAAATAAATATCGCCAAAAATACGGGGTATTACATCTATATGGTTTTTACTATTGGTGATATAGGTATACAAATATATTCTTAATATGAAAATATATTTTAAGAAATATAGCTTGAGTAAATCATATGTATTTTGATGAAGTTTTAAAAATACATATATTTTTTATTTCACTTTACCATATCAAGGAAGTTCATGGATTGATTGAATTATTTTAATATTTCCTTCACTAGTCGCGCACCTTACCTGAACATTTTTCCAAAATTTTTATGTCTATTGGCTATCTCCCCTCAGAAACCATTCGTTGTAGCAAAGAAAAACTCCATACCCACAATGGTACTTTGTTGGTTGTGGAATTTATTTATAAAGTAGATCTTTTGAAAGATCTCCCACTGTTTGGATAGGAAATTATAAAAGACCTTCGAGCATCCAAATATTTATGACACTTAATTGTCAGATTTTTGTTCTTAGGCCACTTTCTCCAATTGGTATATTTGTGTCTTCCCTCACAAGGTAGAGAATTCAATATATATGTTTTCCTCATTATGCAGAAAAATCATTTTGTTAAATATTGTTCTCTTGCTTTTCAATATCAAAACTTTTAAGAGTGTCATCCAAAGGGTCAAAATGATCTTTAAGAGATCTTTTTTAGCTAAAAACGCCCAACATAAAAACCATTTTGATTTTTCTTCTTCAATTCTTAGTTTGTATTTTTGATATTTTTTGTTTTCAAAATTTGATGAAAAATCCTATTAAGTCTTAAAACTTAAAACTTTTATTCTTGAGTATGTGTGCGTGTGTGTATATATATTGACGTACTTGTACGAATATCTCAAAAATATATTTATTGGTTTGAACAATCCAAAGAATTTTGGCATTTATGAAAACCCATATCCTAGAAAGTGGTACCCAAGAATTGATGGCTTATTATTTCTTTCATTGGAACATCCAAAGTTGCTTATACTTGAATGAAATTTTTTAGAGTCTAATTATTTGAAGACATTGGTCGAAGGCAAAATCAGTCGTGATTATGTAGAGTACTCCATCTATTGACGCCTTCCCTTGAAGGTACGATGCAAAATAGTGAATACGAAAGTTAGAGCATTATATGATTGTAATTATCTTTTCCCTATTTGTAAATTTTCACCATGGTTCATTTGTCATTCATTTTGGCCTGAGGTTTTTCCCGTTAGTGGATTTTTCCTTGATCTTCTAGTGTTGTGTGATTTTTTTTATATTTTAATAATAACTTATCTCAATTGACAAGATAAAATTTGGTTGATTCCAAATTTGATAAAATGTTTATCACATAGACCTTTAGTGTGTTCTATTTATTTTTACAATGATTAAATTTTGAAAATAATTTTAATTAGTGTATCTCCGTTGATCCTCCACCAAAAACTCATTATCGTTTGGTTTTAGAGCTAGTCCTCTTTTTATTAGGTTTAACTACTTAGAGTAAGATCATACATATTTTTAGTTGACCATTGAAAGGAATATTTTATTAAAAGAGATCAAAACTCTTGAAAATGAGAAAATTGAAATTTTTAATGAGCTTTCCTTTGTAAAAGAATAAAATGATTTTTTTAAAAGTTTTGGAATCGCATGGTTATTTCACCTAAAAATCAAAGATCTTAACGTTGACTTTCATGCCATTCTCGATTTTCTGGAAAATTTAATGTCCAAAATAAAGTTCCTAAAAAACATGATAATTGTATGTCCAATCTGACCAAAACAAAGAGATTATTTGGCCATTTTAGGGGAATGTTTGAAAATGAAACATTAAAGTCGTGAATAATCCAATGTCAATATCATAAAAAAAATTTAAAATCTTCAAAAAGAGTTAAATTCTTACAAAGTAAAGAATCCTAGAGGTGAGACGCTTTTTGACAAACCTTCTTCATGGTATAAGACGACATAAAGTGTTCCAAAAATTTCAAAATAAAGAGAATCATGTTGTTAATCATCTGAAGGGGAAGAATAATGTACCAACTTTTATGCCAATAAAAATCAATATTTTAGCATACGTAGACCCAAAGAGGACTTTGCTTATTTTTATTATCATAACAAAGATCACCTCTGATAGTTTTGTTACAAAAAGAATAAAGTTAAATAATGTGAAAATGTTATTCATACATCCAAAATCCAAATGGCTAGGCCTAAAAATTTTAAATGTGATCATTCTCACAAAGTTGGTCATTAAAGAGAGGTTTGTCTTTTAGTCAAACCAACATTACATTTTCATAATGATAGGAGTGGTAAGATATTTTTAGGAAAAATGAGGCTCAAAAAGTTTTTGATTCAAAGACATTTGCACCTAGACCGATGAATAAAAACTTTTGGGTTAAAAAGAATTAAAGAACTTTTGCGAAATGGGATGATGAAAAAAGAGTTGAAACAAAGAAAAATGTATCTCATGTTCCACCTAAACTCAAAGCTCCCCATGTGAATAATGTATGGTTAAGGAAGTACATTTTTATTCCAAGTAAAATTGAGACTTATAACAATCCGAATTTTGCCCCTCACACCTTTTAAAGTTAAGGTTAGTTTGTTTTAGCAATATCCTATGTTAGAATATCATTTCTTATATCTTATGATAGACTATGTGCTTTTGATTCTTATATGATTTTTTTTGTAATATGTTTACCCTATTTGATATCTAATATGTGATTTATATATCCTTTTCTTTGTTATTTATTCATATATTGCGCATTCAAATGTATTTGTTTATAAAGAATGTTGATTTTTTTGGTTGTCTAAAAAAATAATTCAAGGCTTGTCATGTCTAGATGATCATTTTATGTATCCACGTATGTTTTTAGATGCTTATTATCCCCGGTTTCACTATTTAGGACTTGCATGTTCTTTTAGTCTTATTTTTTGTGATTTCTATAGATTTGAGTATCATAGGACTTTATTGATTATTTTATTATTGATTGAGCTTGTAGTGACATATTTAGGATTATGTGCTTTATGTATATCTTTTCATCTTATCACATGCTATTTTTTGGCTGGATATATCTTTCACTAAAAAATACATTTTTTTATACAATCGTGTTTGTGACTTTTAAACGGTGTACTCCACGGCATACTTATTATATCAACATGGTTATTTTTTTATCATGCTTGATTTTGTTTGTGAATGTGATGTGTGCTTCCTGATATGGATTATATTTTCTTTTTATTCTTAAAAACTTTGAGAAAATTTTTATGATAAAACTCATGCTCATATCTTGTTGCACTTACACCACACTACACATTGAATAGATGCCACGTTATGAGTAATAATAAACATGCATGGTCTTATAGAAACTTTTTAAAGGTTCTTTATACTTACGAAAGTGTGTATAAACTCCGTAGAATGTGTATGTGAGGATTTTTCATTTTATGACTTCGAGAAAGTTAAAAAACTGTATGCTATGTGAAAAATTGTGAGTGGAGAAGTTTTTAGGGGTATGACTCTACATTTGAGAATTGGAAATAGTATTTTTTGCCTTTTTAAAGTTGTCACTTGCAAAATAATGTGAACAAAGAAATATTTTAAACATATTTTTTTAATATAAACTTGGTAAAACTAAGGATATGAGACCAAAGGTTTAGATAAAAATTTCTTATTAGATATTTCACTAAGTTGAATCTTTGCGCCTTTTGTTTTATAATTCATTATCTAAATCGAACTTGAGCTTAGACCTTTCTATTAGTGCTATTTTTGTAACAAAAAAGATATGATGGTATGTTCTTAGTTGATAAATCTCATCGTTTTATTAGTCTTTCTGATAATCTTTTCATGATTATGAACATTGACATAAACTCAAAATTTTGGTAAGTGTGATAATATTGACTATATATTTAGTTATAAAAAATGGTTTTTGGAGTTGTTATCTTATTTCAAAATATGCTTGTATATTCTTATATAACTCTTTCTAGAGATGAGTTGATAGAAACTTGATTGGGTTCATTTTCTTCACATATTATTCTCATTTTCAAGTGGTATATCTCGCATGTTTCCTTATTCGATTAATTGATGATACAAATTCATTTTCTTGGTTCACCTTGGTCTATCAATTACATAGAGTTTTATTTTTTAAAGAGAATATTGTGCATGGTTGGGAATATCTCTTCTTTATGATAAATAATTTTGTTTGGCGTATCATTGATTTATTTTGTCCTTAATTAATGATGATAACCTAATCTACACTTAGTGTTTGGAAGACTCTAAAACTCCTTAACTGCCTCCAAAGTAGGGCAAATGTCCCAAGGCCTTAAACAAACCAGTACTTCCCTTATAAAGAATCCATTGCTCTCGTGTGTGAGATATGGTAGTGTAACATAGCTCAGTCATGCATTCTTCCTACTGGGAAGGTTAGTCCTTCCAGCATACCTTCTTAAGCAGGCTCAAAGACCATAGCATTAAGGTTTTATTATGAATTCCACTCATAGCAGACCTTATATTGAAGGAAAATGACATCATGAGGTCACCCAAGCCTCATTCTTAGGATGTAGTAGTACGTGTTACTTCATGATCAATTTCAAATAGCTTCACGACCCTTCGACACCCCTTGGACTTTTGAAAAAGCTCCTACAAGCAATCTGAAGAAATAAGCAGAAGTTAGGATACTATTCCAGCTATTTCACTACCCAAATCCACTAGGATTAAATTATTTCATAAAAAATTAATACACTCAACAAATTTTTTACACCACCTTCAAATACCTTATTTAACACGCCACCACCTTACTGACATCAACGGACCTCAGGGATAACCCAACCATGTTGCACCAGTCCACTCATTACCTTTCAGGGTATTTTTATATAAATAAGAAGATGATGGATGTGGGAAGGGGACCAATATTGAGAATTTCAAGAGATTAAGCAATTCAAACAATCAGACTTATAAGAGTTCTAGGAATACACAAGTCTTTACACTTCGTTCCAGACTCATAACCCATTGTTGTGAGTTTATATTTGTAACTTGAATAATTTCCATTATTTCTAAAACTTGTGATTCTTATTAAGCCCTAAAGTAGTACTTAAAAATCCTTAGAGAAGTCAATTATTTACTTCTTAAGGTCCTTTAAACTGCTAATGAAGGACTCAAGACCTCAGACACTCTTGACCAAAGCTCAAGAGGTCCCTTAAATTATAATACCTCATTTGTAATATAATATACCAGTGAAACACCTTTGATAGTGTACGTATGACCCTCATCTGAGGTCTGAACTAATTTAAACCAAGGTCTATCACTTTGACACTCCTCTCCTCTTACCTGGTTGTGGTCAAGAGTGGAGTACCTATGTATCTAAAGTCACCAACAATTTTAACACTCATTAATTTGGTGCCGTTTGTGGGAAAGACAAGTTGCATTCCTTCAAAAAATTCATGTTGCTCCTTCAAAAATGGTGACTAATGATTCTTTAGCTTGTTCCCTTAAAGAAATTAAGGCCCAGTAAAAAATTCTCCAATAATAATTATCTGCCATTCTTAGTAGGATCCCTTAATCGTCGGTGGCAGAGGAGCTAGTAGTACCAGAACATAGAGGCACCGGGGAGAATGAGCCCCAACTATAAGGGGAGAATGATCCAGAGGGTATGTTTAGGGACCCCCAATGGTCAGTGGTCCACATTCATTTGAAAGATAAGATATCACTCCCAGGAGGTTCCCGAATAGTTAGGCCCTGAGATGGTGAGATAAGGAATATCCAAGATCGATGGGGAATTTCCTCAACCATTACAAGACTTAAAATATTTTTTCTTATTTCTCCAATGATTTTTAATAATAAACTCTTCTCCCAAAGTGGAATATTCTTAATATCAAATTATTTATGGGTCGAAGGACCCCATCGACCATTTGGAAACCTGTAGGTCACTCATAATCCCTTGAATAAAGTTTTGTGTTGAGTTTTTCCCGCTACCTTAGGTGAACGACTATGCACTGGTTTTCAAAGCTGAAACCAAGGACCATTAGTAGCTTCACTAAGATGGAAAGATCCTTTGTTAGTCATTTTATTAGAGTTTAGAAGATAAGGAAGCCTATCACTTCCAACCTTCACTTCAGATAAAATACATGTAAGGACCTTTGTAAATATGCCAAGAGGTTTAATTAATAAGCCATCTAAGTGGATAATTTGAATGACACAATCTATATATCCACCTTCATCTCAGGTTTCAACTCAAATTATTTATTGAGATCCTTTAAAAATAAGCCTCCAAAATCCATGATCGAGATTCTTGACATGCTATAACTTATCTATAGTTTTGAAAGAGAAAATACATCTTCTCCCACGTTAGGGAGACCTCAGGAGAGGATAAAAATAAAATGAAGAAGGAAAGGTCAAGAAAAGTGGACCTCGAAAGGCCAATCACTTCACGCCCTTGACAACCATGATATAAGAGGTCCTTGGAGTTGTAAAAACTCAAGACATATTGCCTTAATTGAAGACTTTGAGGACAGGGAATGACAAAAAAGATAACTCCAGGTATTTTTTATTCCATAGAGACCATGGCGACAACCTAAATAACTACTTTAGAATAAAATAGGCCATTGATGTGGTAATAAAGAGTGTCTACCTCAAAGAATATGTGGCGAAAGAGGCATCCAAAGGTCATCACAATAACAAGAACAAAGATGATGTTCTTATGATAGACGTGCAATATATCTTCAGGAGCTTCGTCAAAGGTGGATTATCTGCCATTGATAGAAAGTCCCACCTCAGGAGCATCCAATAGAAAAGTATATAGATTAACCATGTGTCTCTCTTTTACATAAATCCCCCAAGGGTTTTCCAATGATGGTATTCCTAAAAACTGACCATAGGAGGGTTTGGCTACCTCATGAAAATCCTTTTGCGATCATAATTATTATGAAAAATGCCAACATGAGGAAAATTCTGATTGGCATAAATAACATGCATCCAATAACTACCCATATCATTGGGTTCAATTGATAGAGGACCTATTCCTTAGGATACATCACTTTCCTCTAACCCTCGGTGCCAAGGATGATTACACAAATTTTTGTAACAATTTTACAATGGTCTAACTCACCTCATCTTACAATGTTATCATTGATAGGCCATCACTCAATTAACATGCAGGCTAGTGATGAGGTTCTCAACTTCCAAGGGAGTGGGAGAGTTTTCTGGAGACCAGGAAAAAGCTCGAGAGTTCTATGTCATTTATGAAAAGGGCAAGGATAAGTCATTAAGTGCCTATAGGACTTGGCAAAGTCTATGGAAAAGCTCCACGGGACCTTTTAGGTGGTCTTACCTCCACCACCACTAATGTCTAAGCTCCCTTTACAAAATGTGGGCACATTGCTGATGAATTGGGGTAACTTTGGGCTTCTATATTAGGACTGTTGCCCTCAAAATTAAAGTCCAAATGAGGATGTAATGTCAAATCCAACAGAAGTCTTAAGAGATTAATGGTATCCCATAGAATTATTATAAACCATGTACTCTAGTGTTTAAGAAAAATGAAAAAGAAATTTTTTGAAACCTATGATGTATTAAATATCACATTCTTTAAGAGCTACAAGCATTTCATCTTTGGCATTAAAAAAGTAAGGTCTTATGTCCCACAAATCCAGTTGCAATGTCTTCATCCTTGGCTCAAAACTTAAACCAAGGTCTAAGGACCCAAAAAAGAGTTACAAGGAATTCATCCTTAGATCTAGGATTCATCTAAGGTCTCCAGATCCAAATATCAAGTTATAAGGATTTCACCTTCCACTTAAGATTAACGATCAAAGGTTTCAATACCCAAAAAAAAACTACAGTCATCAGGATTAAAAAACCCAAAAAGTATAGTCAAAGGTTTATAGACCCATAAAATACTAAAGGGATTATTGAGATGTTCATACATAATTCCAAAAGGTTAAGGTCTAAAGGCTCATAAAATAACCCATTTCCTTACATCTAAATCTTTTATTTACCATAAAGTTATACAAAAAAGACGTGTAAACCTTACTATAAGGACACATTTCCAATCGAGTCATTTTGTTTATAATTGGCCTAATTTCGAACAAAACTATTTGAGTAGTAGGTTAGACTTTCCAATCGAGTCTTTTATTTGATCCCATTAAGCATATGACATTAAGTGCTGAAGATGTTATGAGAAAGCTTCAAAGAATGATTTACCGTGCTAAATTTAGTGAGCACTTTTATCTTCACAGGTTTCCTAAGGATTTTTAGGTACAAATGCATTGTGATTTATGAGACCTTAGAAATTTCTTTAAAGCATTTTCATTTTTTTCTTAAAAATATTTATTTTATACTTTAGAAATTTATTTCTAAGTTCAAATGGGATATAAACTCGTTAGAATGAAATTTAGGTTTTTTACGAATGAATTTATACTTCATTCAACTGATTTGAGCATTTTGTTTAAAACGGAGTTTAAACAACCGCCCAATGACCCGCGCTATTAGAATTATTTGTAATACCCCGTAATTTTATTGATTTTATTTAAGGGATTAATTGAATTAAATGTGAATTAATTGGGAATTAATCCGGATATAAATACTAGCGAGAGGTGAGTTAGTATTTGATTGATTATGATGTTCAAATTTAATATTACTGAGAATATATGGTAATATATGAGTATTGAAAATATTTAAATTATCACGAGGCAGAAATAAGATATCTTTGAGAAATTTAATTGGGAGTCGCGTGTCAATCGCGTCAGGAATGAATTTATTTAAATTAAAAAGTAAATTATATTTTTATCAATCGAATTATAATTTTGAGTGAGCCAACGCGTCCGAAAGGGTCAAAATAGTCAGAAAACACTAGCCGGGAGTTTAGTTTGGGTCCCAGGGCATTTTTAGGCCAAATCGGCAACCTAGAAGGGCATTTTGGTAAAATGCACGAATTTTAGAGGTTAATTATATATTATTTGAGAGGCCACTAAGGCCATTACCAGAAAAAGATAAGAGAGTGGGCTACGGAGGTTTTGAGAGAAGTTAGAAAGAGGGTAAAGGAGTTTCCAAACCAAACTATCTCCCATCACCAGAAATTGGAAAGGATTTATGACCGGAAAGGAGAGAAAGCCAACCTTAATCATCAACAACAAACCATAACATCGGATTTAAGGCAAGTGATTTGATATTATTAAGTTCAGTGAATATTTCTTCCATGTTTAGTGTAGAAATTGTTTTTGCCTTGAAAGTTTTGAGAAAAACCGAATGAATTTGTTATAGAAACTCTAAAGTTGGGTTAGGGATTGCATGTAGAATGACTATGGACGAATTTGGTATCCAGAAACTTAACTTTGATGATTTAAAAATGGATTTATGATGGGTGATTAGGTACAATAAAATTATGGGTTCATGTTCATAGGGTTTTGGGTAAAATTTGGGGATTAATGATAATTGCATGTTGATTAGAAGGATTTGATCCCAAAAATATGTTAAGAAGCGACCGAAGAGGACTTAGAGTAGTTTAATAACATTAAAATGTTATTGGGATGATCTTAGGATGAATTTAGAGAAGAGAAAGATATAGAAAAATGAGTTGGAAATTTTTTGGGCATATTCTGCCATCTCGTTAGAAGACCTACCCAGGTCATTCGAACGACCTCGTTCGAACGAGCTTCTAACGAGATGACAGTATCACTTCTAATGAGTTCATTCGAAGACTTCGTTCAAACGACCCTCGTTCGAACGAGATTTCTAACGAGTTGACATAATGGCCTTTTTAGGCCTGATTTTATTTCGAACTCCCAGTAGACTTATTTAATTGAGTGTTAACCTTCCCTTGTTGACTAGTGGGTATAGTTGTGAGATTGGAGTACGTTGAGGAGTAAAACTTAGGATCTTGTAGGAAACTGGATAACATTTATGGGTTAAGAAATAAGTACCAAATATGTCAACATGAGAAGGATTGACAACTTTAATGTATATTATTTGGGGATTTGTAAACGTGCATCATTTAATGACGGTATAGGAATGTAAAATATATCTCTATTTATATTATAAGATATCTAAGACGTGTGAATGCTTAGTATATGTGGTTATCTGTGTATGACACACCTACCATACTTGCTATCACAGGAGGTCGGCGTTCGATCAGGGCCATCTAATCTTTATGTGCCTACGGGGGGATTTAGATTGGTACCTCGAGGACATAGGTCAGAGAATTAATTATTGAGGAGTTAATAAGTCTGCTGATCATGGGAGCGTAGGTATGTGCGTGACCCATGTGATGTGAACTATGTTCGCCTCCATTATGTGTGTTTGTTACTTGTCGAAACGATTCCTGAGAGATTCGGAATACGTGATCCTTATGTATGTGATGTACCGGGATTTGATAGAAGAGTATGTGTGCACCGCAGATTAGTCTAGGGGTGCCATTATTGTATATTATGATGAGATTGATATATTGAATTATTGAAATGAACTGTTTATATAGTATAAGTGTGAACAAATGTAACATCTTAGTAGAGTTAAAAATGGGAAAACTCATAGTAATTATTATAACTAATTCTGAGTAAAAACAGTAAGACCTCCATTTTATATTAAGAAATTGGAAAATGAACTTTGAATTGTAAAGTAATTTTAGGTCATGGATTGGACTAGTTTGGTAGTAGTATAACCAGAACGGGTACGGGTACGATAGGCGTGCAAAATTAGTTGAGAGGTGAGGATCTCATGTGATCGCACGCACTATCATGTATTTTATATTCACTGTTTAATGATATTAAACACTTGATGTATTTTAAACTGTTTTAACAATCGGGCTCTGACCCATTTTCTTTCAAATTTATTTTCTTGTAAAAACATTTTAGGTGCCCAACCACAAGGACACCAAGTGTAGGAGTTCCATTCCAGTGACGTGTTGTAGCTGCTGTAGAAGTTACAGGATCTCGATAGTAGATGCCTCCACTTTCTACCTTGACTCTATTTTACTCATCTGTAGGGCATGTCGCCCCTTTCCTTTTAGAGACATCCTACTTACTCAGTTTTATTTTAGATTTTGGGTTGTAATTAATTTATGATTCAGACTTTGTATTTTGTTGTATTCAGTATTTGGATTATTAGAGGAGTATTCCTCCAGATTCATTGTCATTCCATTATTATTCTATTTTGACTGTGTTGTGGTTGTGGTATTAGTATTTCATAATTTAAATGGATCGTATGTTAATCGGATTCAATTAAAATTGACAACTCACTTTTTAAATATTAGGTGGCTAGTAATTATTAAAACGTTTTTTGACGGTGATGCTATGAACTAAACCAACTTGACATTTTTTATTAATTTGAATAAAGGAGTAGCTACCCGGTATTTAATTAGTCGGGGTATCACATTCTTTAGAAGGCTCATTAGAATAATGGTCCAAACGAGATTTCCATCTCGTTTGAACGAACTGGGTTTTCATTAAAATGAGATGATATTCTCATTCAAATGAGCTTAGTTTTCTTTCAAATGAATTCACCGCCTCGAAATTCTTATTTTCATATTTAAGGCATTTGGTACTCAAATTTTTTAAGGACTTTTTGCAAAAAAACATTTCTACACCTGTTTGTAAAAGTTCTTAACAACAAGACACAAGTTTCATATTTCAAGGTCAAAGTATCATAATCTAAGTGCTTTAAGATTTTTCTTGGGGCACCAAGTTTGATTCTTTCTTATTGGAAGAACCTGTTTAGTGAGCTGGACTCTGTACCTGCTGCATGAGCTGGATTTCGTGTTCCAATCCATAGACGGTTGTTGAGGCAACTTCGGTGGATATCGAGGTCCGAATGGAATTGTGTGCTGTGGGCACTTATGTAGGTTCACTAATGCGTTTCCCTTTGGAGGAGGGATTGAAGGTAGAACAACGTTAAACCTTTTTGGTGATTGAGTCTTTGAGTAAGTCTGTTGTCTACTCTTGTAATTTTGTATCATAGTGGATTGCATAACCTAGTCGTCCAATGTTTTTTCCCTTTGTGGTTTCCTCATCCTTCTACGTCTTGTGGATTATTAGTTATTTAATTTTATTTTCTTGATCACCGTAGATGCATTTTATAGGGTTAAAAAGATAAAATTTGGCTAAATAAGTTCCCACAAGATTTGTTTAAAATTGGTGCAAATTAGAATTTAGAAAAATTTGAAAAATACTTTCTTTGAATGAAGTGATGATACCAGAATGGCTATCACCAAGTCAAAGTGAGAAATAATCTCACCAGTACAACAATGGAAAAAATATAGCAATATAAATGTGGAGAGAGAGATGAGGCAACGAGTAAGAACACCTGAGTTTAAGTGGTTCGGTCGGAACCTACATCCACTGTGCAGTGTGAATGGTGGTTTTTCACTATAACAATAGCACTAATGGCCTGTAAATATAACACACGGGTTTTTCTCTATCACTAAGATATTTGACAGAGTTCTGATAGGATTGTGAATAATCCATCCTTTACAATATATAAGATGAAGTGTATTTATAGGGCATTGGGGGTGCAATGTACCCACAAGCATGTAATCAGCATGTGCATGAGGGGGCTCCCAATACGTAGTTAACACATGTCCTTCACACATGTAACTAATCATGATGCAATATTCCCTCATGTGAGGGGATAAACTTGTTGTAACAGACTTGTCCACGTGGGATTTTCCATCTTGGAACTTTGTTTTGCTCGTACTGTAGATGTCGTCTGTAGGGGTCTCGGCACGTCCTAGTATGATATTACTGATGTAAGCTTGGTTCAGTATGAGACTGCTAATGTAGTGCAATATTACATGCTGTCAAGTGTTAAGTGTGGTCTCGGCTAAAGGCGTCAGGCCGAGATGTGCTATATAAATCATTACCAGGTGTGAGTTAAAATAGAGGACTATACATGTCTTTGATGATGCCATTATCCCCTAGGGTCTCAGATTATAAGATGGCCTAATTCGTGAATGGTGAGGCCAACCCTAATCTGGAAGAGTATTGGGTATGACCTGAATAGGTCCCTTAGGGGCTCGGTTGTGCATGCTAATGTACCTTATCGTATAATGAGGTCACACTTGGTCATATCAATCAACCCCTATCCCTTAGCCATCTATAAGAAGAGGTGGATAAGGGATACAAGTAGGAGCAACCTTGATGAGACTTTTCTAAGGTGTCAAAGTCACATTACTTATGGGATGGGACAATGTCACATGTCTCAGTTCAAATTGGGTAGTTTCTGTCCCAAGTTGATTGACGACTGGGCGCTTAGGACTTTGTGCCCTCAATTATGGGCCTTGGAACTCATGATTAATCATTACCAGGTTTAAAAATGGTCCAAACTTCCTTTTAGCCACTTTATTCATTACGCACGCAATTTCTCTCTCTCTCTCAAATATCTAGTTTTCCAGCAACCGTTCCTCTCTTTCATTTTTAGGCATTCTTAAACCTTTCTTAGGTTTTTTTCGATGAGATTCACTTTCAGGTAACCTCTTCCTCTTTCTCTGTGTTTCTTTTTCACTGATTTCGGTTGGCTTTCCCGTCTTTGTTTATTTTTTTGTGGTTTTCTATACCTACAGAGACCCGCACTGGTGGCCATAACTCCTTTTGGGTGTGGTTTGTGGTATTATTGTAGTGGTCTTAGGGTTTCTCCCCCTTCCCTGGTAGTTTTGCCTCTTAGGGACTTTTTCTTCATAGCTCCGATCATCTTCTCTGGCAGCGTTATGTCTTTTTGTTGGTTGTTTTCGAGAAAAACGATTAACCTTTCAACATTGGATCTTTTAGTCAACAAAAGTCAACTTACATCTTGTTTGTACTTGTTTTATATTTTTCACCCAAGTTGAGTCTCATCCTGTTAATGTTAAAACAATAAAACAAACTAGTTGAGGGGCTTCCGAGCCTTAGAGAGAGGTATTTTTAAGAAATTAGGAGGGTATAGGTTGAGGAAGCCGAGAGGCCATCCTCCCCCACTGGCTATTATTTGTCCCCCAGTTGTTGAGATGAGTGACCTTATATATGAGTCATATTCTTCGGTAGATTACAACATGTCTATCTCTCAGCCGGTCGAGAGTGATAACTCTTATGAGGAAGCCATGCCTTGTCCTACACCCCACACTGAAGGGTCTAAGCTGGATGAAGATTATTCTCATGTCTCGTCTTCTCAAAGGACTAAAATGTCAGACCAATGTGACTCTTCCACCCAAATACTTGAGGCCAATGTTACCATTCTACCTCCATTATAAGTGATTCCTCTCTCAGCTATGATGAGAGCTGAGTTTGCCCAAAAATTCCCAAGTGGTGATCCAAACAATCCCCAGGACGAATCATTAGAAGGAAGTGGTGAAGAGAATGAACTTGATACCTTTGTCATTGAGTCCTATAAGAGCATAGTCTCTAAGGTCGACCTTCTAGATTGAAGATACCTTTACGGCATAAGACCTTCTATTTCTATGAGGAAACCCTCTAAGGATGAGAGACACTTTTATGGACGAGAGGGTGAAGTCTTTGTCTATGATTAGATGTTTAAGGTTGGCTTCCAACTACCCATTCACCTAAACATTCGAGCCATTCTAGCTCGCCTAGGACTTGCCCTATCTCAACTTTCTACGAACGTCTGGAGAGTTATTCTTGGCTTTATTTCTATCTGGAAGATTATTCACCAAACCAACCTTCCAATTAATATTTTCATGTCTTGCTAGACTGCATCATCTTCTAAGACTCAACCTGGCTACTATCATCTCATAGCCAGGAAATCTGAGAAGAAAGTCGTATTGGTCACTCAAACCTCTAATCACAACTAGAAACCTCGATATTTTCTCATCTATGGGCTTTGGAATTTGTTCCTCATGATGCTTGTGGTACCTCTACGCCTAGGACTCCTTAGTGATGGGCTAAGGTCTCGACGTCGGCCAAACTCGATCCAAGCTTGAACCCTGAGGCTATTAAAAAAGTTAAGAAACTTCGTGAATATGGTGATGACGATAGTCTTGTTAAGTTTAAGCATATGATGACCCATACTACTTGGCTCAGACATGTATAGGGGTTGAACCCCTAGCCGAGCTACGTAAGTGATTTTTCTTATCAACTATTCGCTTATACCTTATATTTTTTCATTGCTAAACTCGTCCATTTTTAAGATTGTCTAGAGAATAGACCAGATCATCTTTGGAATATGGTGGCCCAAACCTAAGCAAGCTTGTCGGCAAATATGGCAAGAAGTTCGACAACACTGTTGCCCTAACAACTAAAATAATTGTGGGTGGACCCAGCAGAGATGATGATGCTGGGAAGAAGAGGAAAGGACAAACCGAGGACACAATCGCACAATGTCCAGCAAAGTAGGTTCATCCTGATAGAGAAATTCCCATTTATATAGATGAGGCTTTGGTAGCTCGTCTCTCCCAATTGAAGCTAGACGATGAGAGAGTTCATGGTCATGCTAAAAAGGCCATAGATAGTGTCAGCTGACTCTTCTTCGAAGGTGACAAGAACTTCCTCCAGTCCCTGGACATCTTTTTGCTCACTGAGTTTTCCATCCATAGAATTGTTTAGGTAATTTCATTAAACTATCAAGTGTAATCTCTTCAGTCCCATCTTGTACTGATTTATTTTTCCATATTTTTTGTTGTAGAGGGTGGTTTCCCTCTATCGAATGGGGAACTGGATCCTAAAGCAACTTACCTTGATTCAAAAGGGAAGGGATGTTGTGACAACTGAGAATAATCTGAGGGATGAACTTCGAAATGCCAAGTCGATCATGCAGAAGTCGATGGAGGAGGTTACCAACCTGAAAGTTGATAATGCTAACACTTTGAAGAAGATGGCCGAGACTAAACATACCGAGATTGGTGATGCAGTTAAGACTTACCTAAATGAGGCCAAGGCTAAGGCTATAGCTGAGTTCAAGGATTATGATGAGTTCGGAGTCTATGCTTTCGAATATCTTGAGGGAGGAATCAAGACTATCGACCGATGGACTATTCTCAAGCACACTGAGGTTGGAAACCTGTCCCTCGATGATTTAATGGGTCTTGACTCCAGCGACCCCCTTCTTCCGACTGCCTTCTCCGATATTGAAAATCTAATCGACCCACTGGAGGTCAATCGCATTAAGGTCAGTGAGAATAATGATATTGTGGTCGACATAGGTGCTAACGATGATGGGGACGATACTACCAATATTGGGGCTGAGGGGTCATCTCAATTCAGTGCTAATGGGTTAGCTCAGGTCGGTGTTGATGGCAACTTACAACTTTAAGCTTCTGTAATTTTTGTTTTATTGGGAGGACCGTTTGTGGCCTTGTACTCCATATTTGCGTGGCTCTTTATATTGAACTGACTTATAACCTCATTATAATGAAATGAAGCTCTTTATTTTCATGTCTTCCTCTTGTGCGATGCAAATATGTATGCCCTAATTTTTTATTAGTAGCATAATTTGATTCAAACATATTTCACAAGTCTTTTCTCGTCATTTTGAGAGTGTATGGATGAGAAACATCTCATCCATGCACTTTCGTCTCAACCGATAGAGAATTTCCATAAATTTAATGATGTTTAAATAAATGAACCAGAATTAAGTGAATTTAAATTTGAATCCACCAAATTATGGTGTTAAATCATACGTCCCCTCTCATCGTAATCATTTTGAGAGTGTATGGATGAGGGTCGTCTCATCTATGCACTGTCATCTCGATCGAGAGAGAATTTCCACCAAGTTAATGATGTTTACTAATGAACCACAACTAAGTGATTTTAAATTTGAATACACCAAATTGTGGTGTTAAATGATAAATCCTCTCTCATCGTTTTGAGAGTGTATGGATGAGGGTCTTCTTGTTCATGCACTCTCGTCTCGGCCGAGATAGAATTTTCACCAAGTAAATGATGTTTATTAATGAACCACAACTAAGTGATTTTTACCCCCCTCGATGTTATAAGCAGTCCATGGACGAGGTCAACCCCATCTGGGTTGTCGTGTCATCGAGAGTAACTTAAATCTACTTCACCACGAATGATTTTTATATCTTAAGATGAGTTGATGCACACAAGCAACAAATATTTAAATAAATGAGCAATGTATGAGGGAACACTTTGAAATTTTGAATTATATTCATATTCCATTCATCATCTGATAAACTTCATTTATATACACCACAATTAAAAAGAGACAATAAAACTAAAATCTTATTAGTAGAATTTTTTGAGATGGTCGGTGTTCTATGGGTTAGATAATGTCTATCTTTCTAAGTTTTCCAACCGATACGTCTTTAGAGCCACCTCTTCAACCACTCTATACGAACCATTACATTTCAAGTGAAGATTATTGGGTTTATGCTATGTCTTATTCAGGATAAGGTCTCCCACCTTCAGCGGCCAAGCCTTCACCCTTTTATTATAGAACTTCGATGTTATTTGCTGATAGGAAGCTTGCATAACCTCAACATCTTCTCTTATTTCTTCCATAAGGTCCGAATCAAGTCTTTTCTCTTCAACGTTCTCTTTCGGGTCATATGTCTGAACCTTGTGGGTTAGGAGACCTACTTCTGTCACCACCATAACCTCTGATCCATAAGGCAACATGAATGGATTTTCCCTAGTTGGAGTCCTCTTCGTTGTCCTGTAAGCCCATAAGACAAAATACACCTCTTAAATCCATCTTTCTTGGCATCCTCCAATCTTTTCATGATTACATCAATGATCGTTTTGTTCATTACTTCTGTTTGCCCATTATCTTGGGGTCATCCAGGAGTGGAGAAAATTTCTTGATGCTGAGCATTCATAATATTTCTCTAGGGAGATGTTCTTGAACTGTCTCCTATTATTAGAAATAGAGGTATTAGGTAGGCCATATCTATAGATGATGTTTATCTAGATAAACTAGAAATCTTTCTTCCCTGTGATTGTAATCATCGACTTAGCCTCTACTCACTTTGAAAAATAATCAATTGCTATAATTAAATAACGATAATTGTTCACAGCTCTTGTTAATGGCCCAACCAAATCGATCCCCCAGACTACAAATGGCCAAGGATAAGTAGTGGAGGTAAGAGGCTGATGAGGTATGGTGGCAAACCTCTGGCACTTATCACACTTCTTAACATATGCAGTTGCATCTTTGGCCAGCGTCGACCACCAGTAAACCTGAGTGATGATCCTCTTAGCTAATAACCTCCCTCCAATATGACTGGAGCAATCCTCTTAATTCACATCCTTTAAAATATACTCTACCTCAGATGGATGGTCACATCTGAGAAGAGGAAATAAGAACCCTTTCTTGTATAAGATGTCTTTTATAAGCGAGAACTTGTTTCTATATACCACAACTTCTTTCTCTCAGCTTTGGACACTGGAAATTCCCCCACTTTAATATACCGGATGATAGGATCCATCCATGAATCTTCCATACTGAAGTTACAGTAAAATTCCATAGTATTTTCTTCTTCTTCAATAGTTGGCCACTGGAGAATCTCTACTGGGACCATTTTTCTAATTTTAATTTTAGTGGTTGAGGCTAACCTTGCCAGAGCGTCGACTCAACGATTGTCTAGTTGAGGTATCCTCTTCAACTTCACTTAATTAAAATGCTTCAATGTTGTCTTCACCCTTACCAAGTACTTGGCCATTATGTCGACCTTGGCCTCATATACCCCCAAAATTTGGTTAAAAACCAACCTGGAATCACTATGGCTAAGGAGTTGGCCGACATTCAGTGCCCGATCAAGGGAGAGACCCTCTAGGAGAGCCTCATACTATGATTCATTATTGCAAGATTTAAAGTTGAATCTCAGTGCATATTTGATATCATTCCCATTTGGGTTCAACATAATTAATCCTACCCCACTTTTGTTCTCACACAAATATCCATCAACGAAGAGTCTCCACACAGTACCATTTTGAGAAAAATCACCCTCTTTTAGGGTTCCACTCTTGAAGAGGTATTGCTCCTCCTCATTTTCAGACACCTTATTTCTTACTGAACTCGTTTTAGTATCAGCATGGGGAGGACACACCCTGCACTATTTCTCACAAGTTTTAGCTTCAATCTCTTCAATATTAGCCTTATTCCAAGTGAACTCGGATATGAAGTCTTCCAAGGCCTGCCCCTTAATGGCCGTTCTCGACTGGTAGATGATATCGAATCCCATAACTCAATTCCCTAGGCCATCAACCTTCCTAACTTCTCAATCTTCTGAATGACTTATCTACGGGGTGAGTTTGTGAAGACCACTATAGTATGTGCCTGAAAGTAGGGCTTCATCTTCCTTGAGGCATGGACCAGAGCATAGTCCAACTTTTCTATTTTGGGGTATCTTTGCTCGGCCCCTTGGAGGGACTTATTGTTAAAGTACACTGGTTTCTGAACTCCATCCTCTTCTCAAACAATAGCGACACTAATGACTGACTATAAAATCGCTAGATAAGGATAC